>OZ010790.1:48902409-49612909 GCA_963932465.1 Maratus speciosus
ACTTCCTTTTTTAGTAGGTGCGCCGCGTCTCTAGCAAATATATTATGATTTTTTCAAACGGATTATTATATCCAATTTGCACCCATAAAAAAAAATCCGTTTAAAATAGGATTTCGTCATACACAGATTCTTCTAATAGGTTTGCAATTCTGTATCCCCATCCGCATAAATGTATATGTACTACTCTTTACGGAGAGTTTTAATTTTGGAATAATGGTAGCTTAAAAATATATGTATTTTAGGCCAAACTGAAACTGGGACTTCACCGAATTTTTAAAAATTCCAGATTTTTGAAAGAAGATCAAATGTACTTCTGATATTCTCAATGGTGCCTTTATTCAGAATTAATTCAAAGCCAAGTGATATTTATGAGAGAGAAAAAATAAATATAAAAAAACCAGTTTTTTTTTTTCCTCACATAAGAATTACTTGGCTTTGAATTAATTATGAATAAATGCACCATTAGGAATATCAAAAGTACATTTGATATTCTGTCTGAAATCTGGAATTTTCAAAAATCCGCTGAAGACCCGTTTCGACGATGCCGGATTTTAGAGATTATACTGTAAATTATTAATCAATCCTCTAAATTATTTCTCTGCTAAATTTTATTACCTCTTATCCCATTCTTTGGTCCTCCAGCACACAATTTGTCATATGGAATCTATTTTGTAGCTATAGGCGGAGGTGAAATGGGGAAAATAAGGGGACAGTATCCCCCTCCCTATCGATTAAAATATATTATACAGGAGCAACGAAAATACTAATTTGCACAAGGTTGGCGGCGGAGTGGTCTTTGGGATCAATAAAAGCACGCCAAATTGAATTGGCCTAGGATAAACTATATTGAGCTAGGATAAACTAGTTCGGACCTATGAACTAGATTATCCTATAAGGGTTAGGCCAAACTAGTTTGGCCTAGGAAAAACTAGTTTGTCCTGCGGGCGTTAGGATAAAGTAGTTTGGCCTAGGATAAACTAGTTTATCCTAAGGGCGTTTCGATAAACTAGTTTGGCCTAGGAAAGACTAGTTTAACCTATGCGCATTAGGATAAACTAGTTTGGCCTAGGCCATTCTAGTTTGACCAAATATCTAGTTTGGCCGGTAACATATATATATAACCATAAATGTGCATTAGATTTCATTTGATAGCTGTTTATTTCCTTTGATAGAAGATCTCACTTTCGTTAGTCACGAAATGCTCCAAGGTTAAAAAAGAAAAAAAAAACTAGAGAACAGGAATTCTGCTTTTTCAGAATTTAGTGTCGCCCCGGCATTTCCATTACTTCATTTTCTTCTGGTGCATTGGTGGCTTCTATTATTATGAAACAGCCATTATAAATGAAGCGTTAAAAAAATTATGGCCATTTTTTTTCCATTCTGACCAGAAAATCAGAGTTTTAACTTTTTACGGCAGCTCTTTCATCTTCACCTAACGGTTCATTTATAATGGGTGTTTCATAATAATAGAAGCCACCAGTCCATCAGAAGAAAATAACTCGGTTAAGCGTGACTCGGATAATCGGGACTCTACTGCAAAACATATTTCAGTTTTAAGACTTAAAGCACACGATTTTATGTTACGTAAAATGACGTCATTTGCATTAATAGAAACTTAAAATTAAATATAGTTTATAATAGCTCCCTGTTTTATCTTAAATCCTTCATTTATATTTTTCTCAATATAGCACGTATTTTAATTATTTTTTTTTTTCAATTTACTTTTTTTTTAATTAATTTTTTTTCTTCATTTTATGAGAAAATTACAACAAAAAGATATAATTGCTATTTTTCAGCAAATCTTTCTTTACTTTCTACAGAAATGGCGTACTTGAGTTGCCAAAATGAAACAAATGTCGCTATAAACTACAAAAAAATTAATATTTCAAAAACAAATAGAGATACAGTTTTCAAACAAATTGCATTAAAAAGTACTTTTTTCTCCCAATACGATGGTATAAAAACTGAAAATGTGCGATGTTTAGAAATTTAAAAAAAATGCTATAGAGCATTTAATTGTACAATGATACATCTACTTTGTTTATTGCTGGCGTCTGTAAGCTAACGTTATTTTTTGGACACAAAATAAGCTGGGAGAAAGAAATAGCATACCGTACCGGGGCTAAAAAAAAAAAAAAAGGTCCCTATACTTGAAAAATATCCGAAAATCTATACAGTTCTTGATATAGTGGGTTAACATATTCGTGAAGTGGGAGCTCAAACAGAAGTAAAATTTGGCAGTGACTCACTCATACACACACATACAAATCATGATAACAATATTTTCCTTACACTAAGTTTACGAAGGTAAAAAGTATAGCTTATCAAATATTCTACACGTATCAGAAAAATAACGAATTAAAGTTATTTCAGCCCTATTAATATAAAATTCTGCTCTACATTTTTATTTATTTCTTGGAAATAAACTATGTTTTTACGCTTTTGAAAAGTATCTGAAAACTACATACTTTCATGAGTTCTTTTTGTATACTATTGATTTATATCTTCCCCAACTACGATGAAACTTTGTCAGGTATTGATATTTTGTAAAGACATGCTGGTAAACGATCAATATTTTGAAATAAGTAAAACATCAAAAATAGTTTTCTCTTTTTTTTTTTCAACATATTTTGAAAGAAATAATTTTCCGTATTGATGTTTTGAAATTCTATATTATGAAACGCTACATTCACAGCTGTGCCATTTTTAAAAGTTCGAAAGAATTCACTTCATTTCAAAATGTTTGAATAAATTATCGACGGTTTTGTGTAAGGTATTTAGTACCGTTTAAATAATTCCAGTTTTGTTCTTTTTTTTTGTCTAATTACGTACTTAATTAAATGTGTTTGTTATTATAGATGATATTGTGTTCATAATTCTTTTAACAATAAAAAAATTTTGTACTTGTATTGTACTTTATTTCAAAAACAATCAATCTGATGTATATTCTACAAAGATTTTTCTTATTTTTCAGCATGTATTAAGAGAATTGATTTTCTATGTTGATGTTTTGCAATTCTATCTTAAGATACGCTATAATCACAGCTGTACAATTTTTATTGGTTTAAAAAATGAATTTCATTTCAAAATGTTTGAATAAATTATTTTCGGTTTTGCGTAAAGAATTTAACATCATTTAAATAATTATAATTTGATTATTTTTTATTTCTTCTTTTTTTCTAGTTACATATTGAGTTAAATGTGTTATTTTATTACAGATAGTCATATTTCCATATTTCGTTTAAAAATAATAGAATTCTGTACTTGGTTGGTAATTTATTTCAAAAACAAATAATCTGATATATATTCAGAACTATTTTATAATCATCAGTCGATAGTTGTTATCAGTTTTAGATTTAATTTTCCTTTTTCATTTCCATAGTTAGATTAAAATTACTATATTATGAATCGATATTTTATTGTATTATATTATACTTACTCGCGTATTTTAGTCCTCTTTTTATCTTTTCCGCGATGCCAAAAATAAAGGGAACGAAAATTGTGCGAGTTATATTTTTATATAATTCGAATCTCTGAAAGGAAGAATCAATACAAGAGAGAAATCATTATCTATTGTGTACTGTTTTTTTTTTTTTTATTCTTTTCACCAGAGCAGTAAAATATAAATATAACAAGAAAAAAAAGACATGTATCAAGCACAGATAATCAAACAATTTCCAACACATTCAAAATACCATAACAAAATTTTGTCGTTTAATAAGGTGAAAGATTATGTCTGAGTAAACGATATTGAAAATGCAAAACACATCCGAAATCCCAATTTAAGCAATTACCATCTATTGTCAAAAAAGAAATATCCAAATTATTTTGTACAGCTCTGTATATGATCTATAGATTTATATATATATATATATATATATATATATACCGCGTAATATGCTACAATTCAGTTCAGTCTGGAAACCCATAACACACTTCAAAGTGACCCTTCAGTATTCCATCAATAAGCGAATACTTCTTATTCTTATTGATATTCCTCCATCCTACGAAGGCAGGTCAGTAAGTAGGTCACAAAAGCCAATAAAAAGGGGCAAAACAAGATACATACTTAAAAGGCATGTTTATTTCTCTATATAATTGTCATTTACATTAATACACTTGTCCTATCTATTAATTATTTTTCTAATACCTGCTGCATAAAAGTCTTTGGCCTGCACTCTCAACCACCTGTGTGCCTCACATTCATCGCCTGCATCCTGTCAGCTCTAACATTTTATCAACCTTCCACACTGTGTCTTCTGTCTCAATCTCAACAGGACGACCACTTTGTTCTTCGTCAACAACTTTTGAACGCCCCTGCTCACCTTGTATAACTGTTGTCTCTTAAATTCAAAATTGACAACTTACAGTTAGACAGTGCTGCCACTTATTGGCATATTTGGAAACAATTTACTACTAATTTCCGACCTCTCATATTGGTTTGTGACCTACTTACTGACTTTCCTTCGTACAATACTTCTATGGAGTCTTATATGTGATCTATAGAATTCACATATACCAAAAATATGGAAAAAGTTAGATAATTTAAAAATGCATTCCACAATTGAAAGAGCAATTCCAGCAATTATTGCGCATAGTACTGTAACCGATTTTTTTTTCTGCGACACTGTAAATGAACGATCAAAGCTATACGCAACCTATTCCGTAATAACAATCTCGTAGTACCCCTGAGGGATGAATATCAATTGAAATGTGATTGACATCAGTAAAATGCATTGCAAAGAACGTTTCCCCGGATACACTAGTACAGCAAATTCTTTTGCGTGCGCCTGCAAACAGACTATAGAGTGCCCTGAAAAGTTCCCGTACTGACAACATATGTATTTATTATTCTCAAAAGAACAAACATTAAAACGATTATTTTTATGCTAATGATAAAAAGCAGTTTTAACATCCCGTAGGAATAAATAATGAATTTTTATTTATAATAAATGTTCAAAATATCTATCGCTTTTTAGGAGGCAAAGCTGAACTTTTTTGCGCATGTTTGTAGAAACGCATTTTAACAGGCCGGGAGTGACTTCTTGTATCTTTTGAGTAATGGTAATTTTTAGATCATCTATTGTTTGGGGATTATTTGCATAAACTTTTTTCTTTAAATATCCCCACAGAAAAAGTCCGGAATGCTCAGATCAGGATATCGAGCTGGTAAAAGATTTTTTGAAATGAGTCGATCGCCAAAAAATTCTTCAAACATGTCTATGGTTTGATCACTTGTATGGATTCTTGCACCATCTTGTTGGAACAAAGAATTTCGTTCGCACTGTAAAAAAAAAAAAAAAATACGACCAGTTTTCCTGTAGGAATCGGAAAAATAGTTGCCCTTATCGAACCGGAAAATGTTCCGACCCAGCTCGGAATAAAATCCGTAAAAAAAGGAAATAGTCAATAAAACGGTATTTTACGGATTTTATTCCGAGCTGGGTCGGAATTTTTTCCGGTACGATAAGGGCAACTATTTTTCCGATTACTACAGGAAAACTGGTAGTATTTTCTTACAGCGCATTCACTTCTAATAATTCAACAAATTGCTGGATAAGTTCCTTGTAAACAAAACTATCAACAATTGATTCGAAAAACAAAAGTCCAGCTATTCTTCTGCGTGAGGACCACACCGTACGCCAATTTTATGAGAACTTGATTTTGAGATTTGATGTAAAATATTGGTGTAACAACTTTCGGCGTGTACTACTCCTGTGCTTGCCTTCCACCGAACCTGTATTAAGAAATTGTCGAACGAGCCGATGTAACGTATTTTTACTCGGTGTTACTACATTAGTATATTTATTTCGCCAAACATCTTTGCACCATTCAAACGATTTACTTTCAAAATAAGTTTCGGGCAGCGCAATTCTCTGAATGCGTAATAAATTTATTTTGCTATGAAGAACAAAATAACATAGAACTTTGTTCTCGCACCAGTTAAGTGCGAAAAGAACCAAACGATAAAAACTCAAAAATGGATACAATGATAAGTAGAGGATAAAATTTAATATTAAAAAAAAATCGCGGATAATGAGTTCTTTATGTTGGAGTACGGAAACTTTTAGGACACACTATATAAGAGCTACACACTTCCTTTTCTATACCGAACACACCGAATTTTTTTACTCAATTTTATTTTCAATCAATACGCTGGAGTGCACCAGTGTCGTAAACAATCATTTCCCGAGAACACCAGAAAAGCTCTAATCGTCATATTATGGCATAGCATGACGTATCGTAAGCTATGTCAAGCTGCATTTGTTTAGATTTTATTCCAGTTACATCACAAGTTGCATATAGGTTCATGTTATGCATAGTCAGCCGTTCCTAGTTCCTACATCCTGTTATATAACAAGACAATATGCAAACGCAAGTTGATTGTGTTACTGGGAACTATCTGAAAGATAATTAAACAATATTTTTATTATTCTTATTACATTATTTCTTCTAATTTAATATGCATTTTTAGTAATTCCAAAGCAAACGGAAAAGCGTGTGGTTTTAAGAATTTCTCTAAAACTAATAACGGAACGAGGAGGAATTTTGGATTCGATTTCTGTTTTTTTTTTTTTTCTTTTCTTTTCTTTTCTTTTCTATAATATATGAAACGGTCCCATTCGTAAGTTTAGAGATCGAATTACGGTTACTTTTCCAGATTCATAAAAAATTGCGAAACAAAATTTTTGAAGCACTTGTGGAACAAAATTTATGTAAATCAACGATATTTTCTACCGCTTTCAGGAGGATAAAAAAAATTTTTACAAAGATTTCGTTTAACCAGTTCTAAAAATAAATGCCCTTTAGCCTTTATTATGTAATTTGAAAAATAAACCATTGCCTTATATCTATCATGTTTGAGCAGAAAGCTTGATAATATGATCAGGTATTCATTATTTATAAATACAATTGAATGACTGCTCAGTTTGTTTTCGAAAAGTGCTTTTAAAATTATCGTTAAATTAAATAAAATTTTTTATAGTATTATTTATTATTTGCGTTTCAGATAACATTTTTTAAAGGAACCGTTTGCTTGAGCAAAATTCGACCGAAAAATCGAAATTATTTTTGTGCATATTATTATCCTCTCGATTGTTCTGAGCCAGTTTCGAAAAACCGCATCCAGATACGGTTGTTTTTCGCAAAGTTACAAGTGTTTGAATTTTGTACGCAAACAATTTTTTGGCCCTTTACAATGTTTTAAACCTGTTCTTCTCAAAATTGATTTTTCAATGTTTTTAGATTTTTGAAATGCTCCAAACGTCTTAATTTTTGTTCAAAATTCATGAAATTGATAATGAAGAATGCTTATATTGTTTACAAAGAAACTGTGTATGCATTTTGAAATTCGATTTCATTAAGATAAATAAAGTTGATTTTTAACTTATTAAAAGGCACAATTTTGATGAAAATCAATATGGAATTCAGAAAAATCCTCTGAAAAATTAACACTTCAAGGGATAAAAAATATATCGATACGCAGATTTGTTTCTACTAGACTTTTAAGTGATTAAAATGCAAAATCGAGGAATTATCTCGAAAATTAAGACGCATAGCGCATTTTAAAATTTCGTTTAGATATTTATTTTTTTAATCTTAAAATTATAATAAGATTGGAATTTTTTTTTATGATGATCTACGTACTTATGCTGAAACGTATATTTGCACAAAAGTTCACATCTCTATGATGACAATATATATATATATATATATATATATATATATATATGGGGCATTCTCACAATCTTTTGACTTTCATGTCCCTGAATAATTATTCTTATTTTAGTACATATTCTTGTGTTTTTTTTTTTCTATACTGGGTATCATACCATTGCATAATTGCATAACTATATTAACGAAATAAATAAGTCTTGGATGATGTTGGGCGTCCAAATGCCGGGAATACACCTATACAGTCACATGTCCCTGATGCTCATTTTTAAGTTTGGAGCTGTCTGTATAAAATTATTTCAATAAAAGTAATTTGTTGTAATTTTTTTCCGAAACTGGGACGATTCTTTATATAAATGTGCAGCAAAAAATTAACTTGCACACATTTTTACAGTTGATAATATATTTTTAACTCTGTCCCTGGATTTTAGATCCTTACCACCCCTCTTGCTAAACTTATACAGAAAATCACTTCAGATACAGTCACATAATTTTTCTTCAAGTTTTTTCTCATGCACAAGTATGGTAGAGAAAGGATGTCTAAAATTCTTTGGCAGGAAATTTACTGCAGAATTTAAATCAGTATTAAATACAAATTTCAAGCATCGTGGCTTTATTGGTAGTCTTACCGTCCCCAAGGTTTATTAGCCCCCGGAACGGTATGCTATTTCTTTTTCCCAGCTTGTTTTGTCTCCAAAAAATAACTTTACTTTACACAGACTAGCAATAACAAAAGTAGATGTATCATTGTACAATTAAATGCTCTATAGCAATTTTTTAATTTCTAAGCATCGCACATTTTCAATGTTTATACCGTCGTATTGGGGAAAGAAAAGTACTTTTAAATGCAAATTGTTTGAAAACTGTATCTGCATTTATTTTTGAAATATTAATTTTTTTTTTTGTAGTTTTTAGCACCATTTGTTTAATTTTGGCAACTCAAGCACTCCATTTATATAGAAAGTAAAGGGAAATTAGTCGAAAAATAGCAGTTATATCTTTTTGTTGCCATTTTATCATAACAACCGAAAGAAAATGTAATTAAAATACGTGCTATTTTGAAAAAAATATAAACGAATAATTTCTACGAATAATAAAACATGGAGCTATTATAAACTATATTTAATTTTAAATATCTGTAGACCCTTTCCGTGTGACGTCAGTCATGACGTTTTGGTTGGAAACTGACTCCAAACAAACGGTTGCTATGCGTCATTTCTTTTTAAATATAAATAGCGAAAAATGTTACCAGTACATATCAAATATTAAAACACTTAGATGTGCGATATAGATGTAAGATATAGCTGCAACACACAAACAAAATAGAAAATACAACATAGCAACCGTTTGTTTGGAGTCAGTTTCCAACGAAAACGTCATGACTGACGTCAGGACCGAAATCGTCTATATTAATGTTACAAACAAATGAATGCCTATGAATCATTAGATAGCCGTTTTTTGTCCAGTTTCTTGAATGACGGAATCTTTTTGCTGCATGTGTGTATTATTTTGAGATAGTGACATCCTATGCATGCTTTACTGTAGATGTTTAAGAGTGGATCGTAAATGTGGAATTCTTAAGTGGATGCGAATGACGTTATTTTACATAAAATAAAAGTTTGTGCTTTAAGTCTTAAAATTGAAATATGTTTTGTACTATTTATATATACATATATATTTTTTTTTTCATCGGGGGACAACATTAAATTCTGAAAAAGCAGAATTCCTGTTTTTTAATTTCTGCACTTTTCGAAGTAAATTATTATTATTTTTTCTAATTTAATCCAGTGTAAATAACTGTTTCTAAAAGTCAATTAAAATTGTGGTTATTACTTAGTCTTAACATTATTCGCCTAAAATAGGTGTAATTTTCCTTACCGTACCATCCTTACCGTCCATTTTTTTCCCATTTCGTCCCTTTTTTCCTATACCATCCCCTTGTTTTCCCTTCCATTCCTTCTTTAATACCCCTGTAATACAATATTATACCAAAATTTTGCACTAAAAATACTACATTGTTATTATTTCTTATTTGAATGTCCTGTGGGTACTATGCAAATCCATTATAAGTAAAAATTTAGAAGAAAATAGAAAGTTATAAAAAAAGTTATATAAAATTGCAAGGAAAATTAAACTCGGAAGTTTAACTTAAACCTCAGTTAAATAAAGAAACTTTCGATGCTGACCATTTTTTCTTAATTTTGAATCATTAAGGCATTCGTCTATCAAATTAAAATGTTATTTTAGTAAGTTTAATTTCTGCAGATTTTTATTCCCGAAAGTCAAAATATTGTCAGAATGCCCCATATATATACACATATATATATAACGTCCACTGTCCCTTTCAGCAATCATTAATAACCTTACTCGTTACTTGCCAAGTCTTGTATATGGACAGTTTTCCCTCGTTACAATCCTTTTTGTTCCCTGTTATTGCAATATCAATGTTCACAACTGATGCTCTTTAATTGTTATTTTAATACCATAGCCGAAATATGCATAAAGATTTATTATAAAAAAAATATATTTTTTGATAGATACACAAGACTTTGCGCAGAAGTAAGAATCATATGACTTCATTGATCACTTTAAAATATACCATAAACTACATGCTTACAAAAGATTTGTTTCTGTAGGTTTATTTGAAACTCTAGCATTCAAACAATATTCTTCTTTCTTAATCTTTTCTCCTTTTTCTTGCTAACAACATATCCTAATTTTATTCAGTCAATTACAAGTTAATCCATGTAATTAGCACACAATTAAAAAAATTCTTTTCTTTCAAAATTTGTTAATGCATTTTCAGTATACCTCATCTTTACTTTTACCCAAAACAAAAAAACTAAAAGCACATGTTTCTGGAAAATTACAATTGGATTACAAACAGAGCATCTTCTTTGCCGATGTTTCTTTCAGTAATGATACTTAAAAAACTTAAAATAAGAATACAACAAAAGATTTTCAGGCAACATTACTTAAAATGTTTCTTTACTTTAAATGATGTTTGTGATTTTTTTAACTAAATTAATATAAGATGTTTACCGTGCAGTTGGCTTTAATATCTCTTTTTTGTTGTAAGTGATTCAATTTGACAAAAATAACTGGGATAAAAATATAAATTAAGCTAATGAAGAAATTGTAGTATATTTAAAAAAATTGAAACAACATATTTTTAAAAAATCAAATAATTCTTTAAATAAATGGTGTTTTTTAAGACTAATTACAATTAAATAAGTTTAAATAAGAGTTACTAAAATATTTTTCACGAAATATTCTTAGAAGCATATTCATTGAGGTTTATATGTGCTATTTTGCTCTGTCGCACGAAATCCTTTAATTTTTACTCCAGCTTTTCTGTACAGAAAATGTTTATCTCATCTCATTACGGAGTTTAAGCTATCAAATAAGGTCTTTTGGGAATCCAGTAATCATCACAGCCACATACTTGATTACAGGGTCTCAGGACTCTTAAAATTGAAAAAAAAAGGACCATTTTCAACTTTTAATATGTTAACATGTATATGATTTTAAAACACTTTAATTGAGATGAAAGATATTGTCTTATGTATGTTCTTTCATTCCATGTATTTAAAAAATTGCAGGATGCAGAATTAATATTTACAGAGGGCTCCAAACTGTCAGAAATTTGTCGACCAGAAAGTTAGTATGATAACAAAGTGCATAAAAATTAGTACGCGCAAGATTACAAATTAAATTTTGAAACTAGAATTAATCTTTTTTTGTGTGAATAATTATACTTCAGATTATAATAACTACTTTAAACATAAATAAATTTGTATTTAAAGCATTTTTATATTTTTAATACAAAGTTATATTTAGCTGATACAAAATTTTGAAATTTTCAACAGTATAATCTCATATATATATACAGTGAAACTTGGATAATTCGAACTTGTTTAATTCGAAATTCTGGCTAATTCGAATTTTTTGCCTGGTCCCTAGAATTCTGTATTAAAATAATGTTAAAAAAATGTGGATATTTCGAATTTTAGTTTGGATAATTCGAATTTTTCGTAGGATTGCCTTTCGAATTTTGCGGTAAATATTAATCCTGAGACTTTTTTCAGCTAAGGTTCAAAATAGTAAAACAGTTTATTTTAATTGTCTTTCTATTTGGCAAAATTCCAAGACTTAACCGCACCCTTTCGTCTGGGGAATCTATTTCACTGCGCTTTGAAAGGATCGCAGCTTAGGTGTTGCAATCGCAGATTTTCGCCAACCCTTCCCCTCCCCCTTTTTTTTTCTCCTGAAGCGCAGCTACATTTCTTTCTATCTTAGAGTCACGTGAGTGAATGATTTAACGCGGTTGTAAGTTTTTGTGTGTGTGCTTTAAGTATTGTTTTTATGTTCTCTTACTATGGCGTTGTCAAAAGCTAAAACTCCTTATAAGTCATTAACATTAGCTCAAAAGGTAGCGGTGATTAATGAAGTGGAAAAAGGCCTTAAAAAGAAATCGGAAATTGCCAAGGAATTTGGAATTCCACCCAACACATTATGGACATATTTGAAGAACAAAGATAAAATTTTGAATAGCGAAAATGGCACAGGAAAAAATAGGAAAAGGACGAGAGGACCTGATAACCCAGTTGTGGACGGTTGTGTTCTTAAATAGTTTAAACAAGCGCGAGATAATAACATTCCAATTAGTGGCCCTATTATGAGAGCCAAAGCTGAACAGTTTGCCGCTGCATTAGGCATTCAAGATTTCAAAGCCAGCACAGGTTGGCTGAATGGTTTCAAAGATAGAAACGATAGTTCTTTCAAAGCAGTGTGTGGTGAAAGTGGTGCAGTGGATATTCAAGCAGCTGATGAGTTGAAAAAACATTTAAGAGAAATTATTCAGAATAAGGAACCAAAAAAATATTTTTAACGTCGACGAGACTGGACTTTTTTATAAGTGTACTCCAAATAAAACTCTTGCTTTCAAAGGAGAAACATGCAATGGTGGAAAACTAAGTAAAGAGCGAGTAACGTTGCTTGTTGGAGCAAATATGGACGGGTCCGAAAAGTTGCCACTATTAATGATTGGCAAATCGTCTAATCGACGTTGCTTTAAAAATGTTAAGTCTAAGCCTGTCTCCTACGATTAAAATACAAAGGCATGGATGACGTCCGAAAATTTTCAAAAATGTCTTTTAAATATAAGCAAGAAATTTGAAAAACAAAAACGACAGATTGTCCTTTTTATTGACAATTGTTCGGCTCACAACAGCATTCCTAAAATGAAAAATGTGGAAGTCATTTTTTTATCGGCCAACATGACATCTGTGGTTCAGCCAATGGACCAAGGAATCATCAAAAACCTTAAACATTTCTACAGGCGTCTGTTGGTTGAAAGAATCCTCATCGGAGATTTTGACATTAAGAATCTCAACGTTCTTCATGCTTCAAGAATGTGTAGGCAGGCATGGGACAAGGTCAGTGAGATAACGATTATGAAATGCTTTCATAAGGCGGGATTTGTAAAGAAAGAAACAGAAGGAGTAAATGTAGTGGAAAACTTTGACGAAATTGATCCTGAACTTACTGTCGTTAATTGGGAAGATGTAAAATCGGATCCATCAATTTTGTACGAAGACTACGTCAACGTGGATCAAAATGTGGCTGTGTGTGGCGAGGTAACTGATGCTGACTTTGTTCATCAACTGTCGGAAAACAACCAAGCTGAGCACGGACTATCTGAAGATGAACAGAACAATGAAATACAAGAGAAGCCCTTACCTAGTTGCTTAGAAGCTATTATGCATATACAAGAACTTCGACGCTTTTTTGAAGGTCAGTCCAATGTAAAAGATTCTATTTTTGTGTCAATTGATAAGTTGGAATCATATGCTATGACTCAAAGATTGCATTCGAAAAAGCAATCAAAAATATCTGATTTTTTTCTTAAAAGTAATGAATAATTAAGCTAAATGTTTGATTTAATGAAAAAAAATGTAGCAGTATCCTTAGATAAAGTTTATGTGTTAAATATTTCATTGTGGAGTTAATCTTTTTTTATTTATCTCTTCTTTTTGAGTGAATATATTTAATTCGAATTTTTGGATATTTCGAACTTTTCTTTTGGTCCCTTGAACTTCGAATTATCCAAGTTCGACTGTATATATTATTTGAACAATAAAAAGGAAATTTTAGCTTCAGGTTGCACTACAGACTAACATGAAACATTTGTTTTGAAAATTTCATGAAAAAATATTCAGAAGTTTTTCAAATATCCTACGCATTATACCATAAACGTCATTCAAAGAGAAATGATTTCAAAGTTTCGGAAACGCGGTTTCAGCTATTGAGCGGGCACAATTCTAAAAGATATAACTTCTGTACTAGTGGGAATTTCAAAGAAACATATGAAAATATTCAGAAAAAATAGAAGATCTACAAAAACTAAAATTTTGAAAATTTTGAAGCTTTAACAGTCCTGAGACCTCTTAACTAACTTTCCCCAGATACGGACATAATGAATAATACGTTAGCCCACTTTATCTTAACTTAGTTCAATATTCTAGACTTTATCGCGATAACAAGATCAGCATTTCCATAGGTAAATAGATAAAAGAAGTGATTGCAGTGAAAGATGATAATATAATATAGTGAAAATAAGAAAAATGTAGATAAAAAATTATAGATAAATGATTTCTAATTTACTAAAAAAAGGTGCTTAAAATTTATTAAAACCATTCCATTACACATAAACTGGTCTTAAAAACGTAAAAGTATTATTGTTAAAAATATATGTAAAAAGTTGTTACCTTACCCCAGAGATCTTTCAATCAAAATCGTGATCATTTTCAAGAGGATATCTTTATTAGAATTTCACTTTCACTGTGCTATTTTTATATCAATTTGGAAGAAGGATTAACCTACTAATCACTGGGGGGTGGGGGGGGAGTGTATATTAAGTTTGCACCGATGCTGAAGTTCTATTCTGAAGAAATATTCCGCCATATATCAGGTATGTCATAAGAAAAAAACAGCATTATATGCGCTATTCCCTTTATTCAAAATTTCTAATGATTTCCCAATTTTTAAAGTATAATAAATTGATGCAGCTATTATAATTATTGCATTTTAAAAATCTATCTTTATGCTCTTTTTATACATTTCTATATTTAATTATTAGATTGACCATTCTTCCAAACTGATATAAAAACAGCACAGTGAAGATACAATCTAGTAACAATATCCCTCAAAATGATCATATTTGGGATTGAAAGGTCTCGGGGTTAATGTAACATATTTTTACATATGTTTTTAATATAAATGGTTTTAAGATTTTAAGACCAATTTATATTTAATAGAACGGTTTTAATAAATTTTAAGCCAATTTTTTTAGCACTTAGTAATTATTTTATCGATATTAACTCAATGTGAATATGACATTGATCTTTAAACACTCTTTTTTGAATTTTTCTATTGGTTAAGAAAAATCGCTTGAAAAAATTAAGTTTAGAAACCTTTCGGAGCGTAAAAAATAACCTAACCTGTTCAAAACTTGATAAGTGGTAGAGAACCGACCTTTTTAATTAAGATACTATGCTTATATTTGCTTTTATTTTTCTCCAAATTGGATTAACAAATTAGTTAACTAAAACTTCTGAGGAAAAGATATCTTAAGTGATGTTTCTTTTAACGAAAGGAACAAAATCACACTAATTCCATTCGAAAGAATTCAGTTATCTGAAACTCTATTTTAACGATCGCCGGATTTAAAGTTTTCGAATTTTCTATCTTATCTTAATTTTATGTTATTTTATTAGAACGTGGAAGTTACCTCAGAGCAGCGTAAATTTTCTTGGCATATTTACATAAATTTCAGAAATTACTTTTTCATTCCGAAATTCCGAATTCATAACCAAATTTCTGAATATTGATTTTTAACACTTTTAAAAAAGTTGAGAAGTGTTTATGCATTTGGTTTGTATGTCCGTCTGTCCAAGCTCTAACTCCCGTAAATATACTCGGATTTTCATGCAATTGATCAACTTTATTTAGGGCCAACAAGACATGCTTGGTATTCTATATGAAGTATGTGGGTTCAATAGTTCATTTACAGGGTACTCAAAAGAATTCCGTTAAATTATAGTCAATGGGGAAAAACAGTTTGCAGTGTATTTCAATGACATTACGCTATTTCAAATATATTTAAATTGATATAAATCACTGAATTTCACTACAAGATGATTACTATACAATATAATGTTATACAGTATAAAGCTATGCAATATGTACAGGGCTGATCAAAGTATTCGAATATATTCCCGATTGTGGATGGGAACAACTGAAATTCGGTTTTTAAATGTATTATGCGTTTCCATATCGTTGAATTAGATAATACTTTAACTTATTAAAAGGTGCAGTTGTGTATCATTATTCTGAATGTGTTGGGAAGTGTTTCATAATCTATGCTTGACGCATGATTTTCTTTTCTTTCTTGTTGCTTTATTTAATGGCAAGAGCTCCTTGATTAAATAATGTTAAAATTCTTCTTTTGGGATTTCCGGTAGGGATTCGTATTTTTTTAATAAAAAAGTAATCCTTGATATAGACGCATATGTACTACAGATACTTTTCTTTGATAATTTTGCTTGAAATTTACTGCGCTTATTTAATTCCTTAAAAGCAAAATAAATGTTAATACATGGAAATTATTTCAGAGGGAAACATTCGCCTTGCATACAATATTTCAAATGAAAATCAAATTTCAAAGTACAAAGTAATTGCTTAAAAGGCGCAAAGGGATGGATGGATTAATACATGGAATAATTTCCATGTATTAATATAGTTTCTATCGATGCTGGATTTATTATGTTCCGTGTTTGCCCCAGTTCGGGGGCTCACGTTGAATATTTCATCTTGTGCTGTGTTTGTAGCCTTGCCAACATATAATAGTGAGAAATTTTCCGTGCTGGGTATCTTTCCAAGTGGTTTAGTCGGTAGAACGTCAGTGCGCTATACTGATAGCCCGGGTTCGAGTCCCGGCTTGGAATCTTTTTCACTATGTTGGCCTTTGCGCCTTTTAAGCAATTACTTTGTACTTTGAAATTTGATTTTCATTTGAAATAGAAAAATAAATGACTTACAGAGGATGTAATTTTGATTTAAAAAACAAGAAATGGTTTCACGTTTTACCTAATTATTCTCTTGTATGTAAAAAATCTCCTAAAAATTTCAATTGATTGCTTTAAAACTTTGAATGATATCTGTAAATGCATACTTTTTGTATACATGTATGGTATAATTTATAAACGTGTCCATGCGTAAAGTCATTTTGACTTAGGCAAGACCAGACGAATAAATTTTGATTTCTTTGAAATTAAAAAAAAAATTAGCCATCACACTTCTTTTATTTTTAGGTTGTCGATTCCGGAAAAAAATGTATATTCAAATGCCATTTGTTTTAAAACTATATCACAAATTATTTGAAAACTGTATTGCAATTTATTCATACTTTATAGTTTTCAAAGTAATTAATTTTCACCATGAATATTGTTTAAATCTATCTCTATCGCAAACAGACGATTATGAAATATAAATTTCTTCAAACTTAAACAATATAAATAGTCCAGCATTTGTTTTCGGCTTACATTTTATAAAAAAAATAAAAAGTTCATCAATAAATAAGTAAAATAAAATGTATAACAAAAACACAAATTTAAGGCATTTAATAAAACGAGGCACTTAAACCAAATCAAAAAAAATTCTGTAAAGAGTGATATATGGCGATTCCTTTGGCTATTCTACGACTGTTGGAACAAGGCCAATACGAAAGTATTTCCTTTGATAAATTACAAAACATTATTTGAATACGTAAATTCTATTAGTCACATAGAAATGATTTTTGAAATGGTTAGTAGGGTAGCTAAAAAAAATTATTAAATGTACACAAAACAATTAAAGTTTTCTATTTTCTTAAAAGTTATTTTCACCTATATTCTTTGACCCGCAAAATCCGTGTTTGATCTCTTAGTATATACAGGGTTGTTATAATTAAAGTTCGCCTATTCAGAAGGCTCTAGAGCCGGTTCTATGGCTCCAAACGAAACAAAACTTCACTAGTACGTAGTTGAAAAGATGCGCTCTGCGAAAATAGAAAAAAAAATAGTTAAAATTTTTGTCAATAGGTGGCGCTGCGCCAATATTTAAGCCGATATTTGCAGATTCCTTTATTTTGTAAAAAACAAAATACAAGAAATTTTATTTCACAGTTGCTAAAAGTAAACTTTTTCAGATTCGTTATATCAATTTCGGTCAATCCAGATGAAACAAACAAAAACACAAAATTTCACCCAACGCTTGAAAAAGATCACATTTTATTCAAATTTTTGACGAACGACGTCAAAGTGACATCGCAACTTCGAAAACTTGAAATACACTTCTAACCACCTGACTATTTAAAACTTGCTGATAAAGTGTGTCTGTGATTTCTTTGACACTGGAACAGTTGATTGTTTCAGAAAAGCATTTGAATCTGCACTTTGTGGAGAATGGTAAATTTGAAAGAAACGGCACTTCTTGTAAAGCTGTTTTATCAAAATAACAGCAACGCAGCTTCAGCTCTTCGAGAATTCCGGAAACTAAAAGATGTTAGACGTGGACCAATGTCGGATTGTGGAGTTCACAAAATGATTAAAAAATTCGAGGAAACAGGAAAACCCTACATTCTTCCTGGCAGAGTACGAAAAAAGGTAGACATTTCTAGCAGTGAAGATATTGCTACTGCTGCCGTGAATTTAGCAAGCCAGTCATCATTTGGTAATGCAAGTGTGCCAGCTATTGCGAATGAAGTCGATATGCCGATTTCCACTGTGAGAAAAGTGATGCGTCAAATTTTGCGATACTATCCAACAAGATTCAGAGCGTGCAACCACTAATACAGGGTGATACCGAAAGTCGGCTATCATTTTCACTACAGTTTCTTGCACTAATGAATGTGGACAATTCTTGGCCCTGGAATATTCTATGGACTGATGAAGCACATTTTTTTTTTTAATCAGACAAGTGAACACACACAACTGTCGAATTTGGGCGAAAGAGAATCCTAATGTTGTCCAAGAAGTTCCATTGCATGCAGCTAAAGTGACGGTGTGGTGCGGTTTCACAGCTACGTTTATGATAGGGCCATATTCTTTTGAGGAACTAACATCCACAGGACCCGTTACATGTTCCGTAGATGGGAGAAGGTATCTCAATATGTTGTCAAATTTTCTAATTCCCGAGCTGCAACAGCGAGGCTGCCTTCAAAATATCATGTTTATACAAGACGGTGCACCACCGCACATTACTAGAGCAGTTCGGACTTTCTTAACAAGCAATTTTACAGAAGACTGCCTCATAAGTCGTTATTTTCAAACAGTTTGACCACCACGATCGCCTGATCTAACACCATGCGATTTTTGGTTGTGGGGATTTTTGAAAGATTCTGTATCTAAAGACAGATGTCAGACAATCTCTGATCTGAAAGACAGTATTAGACTTCATATTCGCTCAATCTCAAAGGACAGTTTACGCAATGCTGTAGAAAGCACAATTCTGAGAATGGAATGCGTTATTGAAAATGGTGGAGGATTCATTGAGCATGCGTAATGTTATTCTTCGTTATTTCCTCGTTGCCGAGCGACATGTTTTATTTTTGTTGATGCAGATTACATCACATGAAATTATATTCATTTTACTGTATTGTTTGGAGTGATAGGTCAGGCTCTAGAGCTGTCTGATTAGGTGAACTTTAATTATAACAATTCGCAATTCCTCGAAGTTTGTTGAAATTTTAAGTTTGAGTGTTTCGTCTGGATTGACTGAAATTGATATAATGAATCCGCAAACATCGTCTTAAATATTGGCGCAGCGCCACCTATTGACAAAAATTTTAACTAATTTTTTTTCAATTTTCGCTGAGCGCATCTCTTCAACTACGTACTAGTGAAATTTTGTTTCGTTTGGGGCCATTGAGCCGTCTCTAGAGCCTTCTGAATAGGCGAACTTTAATTATAACAACCCTGTATAATAAATTAATATATAAAATCTTAATCTTTATTTTTTAATAATTTTTTTCTCTAAAAACTTTATTTCTTTTCATATAAACTTTAATATTCATATATGTCGCCTTACTTACAAATGTCTATATTCAACGAAGCATAAAAATGCGAGCGGAAAAATACACTGTATATATTTTTCAAAATGGTCTACTAATTTCAAAATACGAATAGAACATAAAGAGAATTTCTCATTAGGTGCTTTTCTCTTTTGATTTATTTGAAAAGAACTATGTAGATACCTAACTAGAGCGTAAACTCCGAAATATTCCAGTAAAGGAAGTCATCTGAACAACGAAATAATATATGCAAGACGAAATCTAAAACACATTAATATTCAACATTTAATTATTATTTCAGAATAGTTAGAATTCAGAATATTTATATAGAAGTAAGAGGGAGATTTATTTTGGATTTTTCACGGAACTCCTTTAATAATTTGTATTACCTTATTAAATCAGCATCTGATTTGCATTTCATTTCACTTCGCCAATTCAAGTTATGCAAAGAAGTAAATTTATGCAAAAAAGAGAAAAACTTGACAACGTCCGACACATTTACACGTTGTTTATATATGGTGCTATAGTATTCAAGTAATGATTAACAGTTTCGTTGTATGCACAAATGAAACATATTTTACTCTTTTGGGTTATTTCGCAAGTTTTTTACATTTTTCAACATGAAAGCACTCACTTAATGAAGTATCCGCTAAATTAGAATAAGCAGCACGATTACTTTATTGATCATTTGACTATAGGAAATCAAAAATATGATAGATTTAGTTGATAATTTATTGTAAAACAATAGTAAACCCTTTTATATTTCTGAAGTCAGACACTTATCTATGCCATTGTTCTCGTGGATATTTCATTCTGTACATTTTAAATGCAAAACTATGTAAAAAAATACAGAACTGATCATTTGTAAAGAGTGTTGTCTATATATCCCATATCAAGAAACAATCTTTATTCTTTACAAGTATTTTCAACTTTTGTTTTACGATTAATAAAAAATTTAATGCTACATAGAACGTCAACCTTTCAAGATTAATCTTATATCATTTTCTACGTTTTGATTTATAAGCGGTTTAAAAGAAGGATTCCTTCATAATTATTTTATTCGACTTTTTAAAAAAATATGCGGAAAATCATTTTAAATACATAAATTCCTTATGAAAATAACTTCCTTTACATTTTTTATAGTACCATAAACTGGGATTTCTTGAAGGCACAACACGAAGAATGGATTTTAAATAAAACCTGGGTGTAATGTATTCAGAGTAATCAGGTGATTCCCCTATTATTGTGTGATTATGTCCAAAGTTACAACGTAATATAACTAGGACTTTAATTCTGGTTACAACGGATTCCTTTACAGGGTTCGTACGGGTGATTAAATTTTCAGATTAAGAAATTCTTCGGTACCAGTATTTTCGTATGGAAAATCTCAATTTAAATAAGTCGAAATCTCGTCCGTTTAAACTAGATTTATTTTTCTATTAAAAAAAATTCTGATATTTGGCCTTGAAAATAACGGTACCCGTACGAACCCTGCTTTACAACTGACATAGAAATTCTGGAAGTACATCCAAGTAAGTCCAGTTTATAATATTGTCAAACGAAGGGCTACTTTGCTCCAATTCGACCAACTTTTCACCAATTGAGCCTACTTTGCTCCAAACTTTTCTTATCTCACGCATTGAAAACAATCAAAATCGAAATACTCGGTGAAATTCTGAATCAGCATAAAATTTCTGGCATAGGGGAGAGTAGTACATAGTGAGACAGCAGCCACATTGCCATATAGTTGTAACTTTTTCTCCAAGCTGGCATACACACATAAAGACCTCATCTTCACTGCAAATAAAGGCGTCTTAAATTCAGACACATATGTGACTGAAAAGGTAATTCAGACACTTAAGTGTCTGAATATGAAATTTCAGCCATCATAGGGGTCTGAAATTAAGACACTTAAGTGTCTAATTATGTTTTACAATGATAAACACTGTAAATTGAAGTGTCTGAAATTCAGACATATAAGTGTCTTAAAATGGAGTGTTCAATTTTCAGACATTTTAAAGTATCTTAATTTTTAAAACATGTGTATGTGTCTGAATATAAGACATTTCAAACGTCTGAATCGCATCCATCTTTGATCATCCTGCATGTTGCAATAGGCAATCGTTTTTACTTTTTTGTTAGCTTCGGTAAAAAAAAATTAGCTTCGGCACCGTAAAAAAATATTCGTTTAAATATGGAAAGTGTACTGCCAATTGAGACACCAATATACATATTTTAATGTAATTTTTTCCCGTAAATTCCAAAAAAATTTCCATTTTTTGCGTGTTTTTGCATTTAAAAAGTTCTATTTAAAAGAAAAAATATAATATTTCAAGGATAAACCCATATATTTCATTCTCCACTTTCTAACTCACGTATATTAGACATGATTTATTTATTTTTATTCAAACCAGTGGCGTATCTAAGGGATAGGCAGATGAGGCCACAGCCCCCTTCTTAACACGTTAAGTGCCACTGTGACTGATACTGAAGCGCTGAAAAATTTACAATGTTTAAAGTAATTTTTAATAAAGTATAATCCTGTTATAAATAAAAGGCAGGTAAATTTTAAATAAATGTTCAGTAATTACTTAAAACAATATATATATATTTAGTATCCTATTTTAGACGTCAGTCATCGGTGAAATACGCGTTTTAAACGGAAAGTTCACTGTCAGCCACCGGTGGCTGACGTGGCGCTTAATGTGTTAATTTACAGAAAATGTCATGTTTAATCACAAAAATTTAGTAAAAGGCATGCATCTTAGAAAGTGGTGTTACTTCGCAGAAACCATGAAATTTTTCATTTCAGCCAAGTTTCCGTTATACAGAGATTTACTTACGTTACAGTTTATTTACGGTTTACTGAAATGCATTTAGCAGATAATTTTCAGTGGTCTGCTTAAAAAAACGCGGTATAACAATAAATTTAAAATTGTTAAGACAAAAACCTGCTAAAAACGAAATTTTATCCGGTCCCATATGATTAAAAAGTTTCATTGCATAAAGATGCGTTACCTAATCTATAAAACCTGTTTAAAGAGGAATTTTTTTTTTGTTACCTGTGTTCTATTTTAGAAATTTTAACTTATCTCAGCGTTCTTTTCCGAAATGAGATGTTTAAATATGCCGCTAATTCAAACTTTTTTTGGTCGCTTATAATTCGATAGGTAATTTATTCATAAAAAATGGAAAGCTTATTTCGATCACTTAGTTTCTGAATAACATCACCTGCCAATTTGATGCGTCTAAGAACAAAAATGAATAATTTTTTTGTATTTTCCAAACACCAAACGTCTTCTCTTCTGTTCAAAAAGGTCTTTTCGAAGTAGCGTATGTGGCGCCATCTGTCGCCTATTTGTTAATTTAAAAAAAATTATTATTGTAGAACGGCGGAAGGCACCTCAATGCCTATTGTAAAATGTCTTAAAATGACACTTTAAAACATTTTTTACTTATCATCTCTGAGATGGAAAATTTAGTTTAAAGAAAATATAAATACACAAAAAATAGACAACTATTTCGAATTTTTTTAGTAGAAAATAAATGTTAATACGTAAGAAATTATTTTTTGCGTAATCATTCTCTTAAATTGATTTTTATAATTATTCATTGCCAATGTTTATTTGATACGAAAGTAAACAGAATTTAGTAATAATGTTGTATAATAAAATTTCTTTTGAAACCTTAATTTTCATGCACATGATTAGAGATTTTCTTCATTCACTTTCTTCATTCACTTCATTCACCTTCATTTTTTTCATTCACTTTCGTTATAGTGACCTTCCATTATAACCACCCTCATCCTTAGCACGCTAGGGGTCGTTATAACGAGCATCCACTGTATGTATATATATATATATATATATATATATATATATATATTATTTACACAGTATTATTTTATAAATAAAACATCATGCAGCTTTATTTACTCGGATATAAACCATAAAAGTATGAAAAAACATAAAAACTAACTGAAAGAACACTTTTCAAATAAAAAATCTGTTATGGAATGCGGGATTTATAAATTTAACATTGATGAATAAATTTAAACAATTTTCAATTTACGTCAAGCGAACAGGTGAAACTACAAGTAAAAATACCCTCATTTCTCTTCAACAAAACTTAAAAATTAGCTTTTGTTCTGATTCGAATTCAGCTAACATAATTGTTACGATTGAACCCCAGACTTTTTGTCCTCATTTGTTAAAATAAAAGTCCTTCCGGCCAGTGCCGGGAGGAAGAGGTAGACTTCATATTCCTTATTTTAAAAAAGCCAACTTATATCATTCAAACACACGAAGCTCAATTTAGTGGAAACCGAATATAGGAGATTCAATACTAATTTTTATCAATACTAAATCATTATGAATGAGAATTTCGAGAAATCAGTCAGCTTTATCCAAGCTGCTTTTATTTAAAGTAACTTATATTTGGCTGCCAAATTCGGCGATTTCTTAAAGTGCCTGCCATTTTAAGACAACAGGGTGGATGAGGCTAACCAGTGAACTTGGTCGAGACCTTAGTAATTGCTGTGCACATGCTCACTCACATCGGAATAGATTGATATATACGAGTGCTGTCGCAGGCAAAAAATCAGATTTAAGATTAATATCTAATGTCACCCACATTAGATATTGAAATTGCTATATCTGAGCCATTTTTAAGATAAAGACAAACAAAAAATGCTCCTGAATCCTTATATCAAGGTCAAATACTTAAGAAAGAAACCTTTTTCAATTTCTAATTTTTTTGCACCTCACTTTAATTATATATTTTTTTAATTTAATGGCCGCCATTTTGAAACAAAATGGCTGATGAAGCTGGCCAGCGAACTTGGTCGAGATATTGATGTATACTATCCACATGCCTTCTTACATCGAAATAGGCGAATACGAGTGTTATCGCGTGACAAATACAAGATCGTTACAAAATGTTAGCCATGCTAGAAATTCAAAGTGCGATAATTCAACCATTTTTTAAGATATAAACAAAAGAACAAATTTTCAGAAACAAAAAGTGCTCCGGAATATCTGTATCAAGGCCAAACACATAAAAAAAATCTTTTTCATTTTCCAATTTTTTAATAACTCATTTTAAATTAATTTTTTTTAATGGCAACCATTTTGAAACAAGATGGCGAATGAAGCTGGCCAACGAACTCGGTCGAGACAATTGTATGTACTATGTACAGACCAAGTTACATCCAAATAGGTTCATAAATACCTCTGCTATCGCGTGACAAAAATCAGGTCGTTTTAAAATATCAGCCACAATAGAAATTCAAAATGCTATAACTCAGCCATTTTTTTTAGATATAGACGAAACAAAAACTGTTCCGGAATCTTTGTATTAAGGTCAAACACATACGAAAAAAATCATTTTCATTTTCCAATTTTTTGGTATCTCATTTGAAATTTAATTTTTTTTTAAATGACCGCCATTTTGAAACAAGATGGCGGATGAAGCTGGACAACGAACTCGGTTGAGACATTTGTATGTACTATGCACACACCAAGGTACATCCAAATCGGTTCATAAATACGCCCGTTATCACGTGACAAAAATCAGGACGTTTCAAAATGTCAGCCACGCTAGAAATTCAAAATGCTATAACTCAGCCATTTTTTAAGATATAGACGAAACAAAAACTGCTCCCAAATCTTTTTATCAAGATCAAATACATAAGAAAAAAATATTTCTTAAATTTTAAATTTTTTGGTACCACATTTCAAATTAATTTTTTTTAAATTTAAATGGCCACCATTTTTAAACAAGATGGCGGATGAAGCTGGCCAACGAACTCGGTTGAGACATTGGTATGTACTATGTATAAACGAAGTTACATCCAAATCGGTTCATAAATATGCCTTTTATCGCTTGACAAAATTCAGGACGTTTCAAAATGTCAGCCACGCTAGAAATTCAAAATGTTATAACTCAGCCATTTTTTAAGATATAGACGAAACAAAAACTGGTCCGGAATCTTTGTACAAAGGTCAAATACATCAGAAAAAAATATTTGTCCATTTTCAATTTTTTGGTACCACATTTCAAATTTTAATTTTTTTAAAAATTTTTAAATGGCCGCCATTTTGAAACAAAATAGTGGATGAAGCTGGCTAACGAACTCGGTCGAGACATTGGTATGTACTATGTACACACCGAATTACATCCAAATCGGTTCATAAACACGAGAGTTACACTGTGACATAGGTCAGATATATATATATATATATATATATATATATGTCAATTTTGAACGGAGGGTGGTTTCGGGGTCTGGGGGGTCATGATCGATGAAAATATACCAAAATTTTTTGAAATCGCTTTCCTCCGAACGGCTGCAATAGGTAGCTTTTTTAATGAAAGCTACCTAAAACTGAAATTAAATTGCCACATATTCAAATTTCTAAAAAGAAAGTGTGTAAAATGTTCAAAATTATTCTAGAGTGGGAAAAAAGCTACTACTACTTAAAATACATTTTTGTGATTGATAAATAACGTTATTTCGAAGCTGAGCTTCTGACCCCGTAGCCGAATGGATAGCGAGCCTTTCTGGTGACCAGTGGTTCTGAGTCCGATCCCCGTCGAGGGTAAGTGTAAAAAGTGTACAGCAGTTTTAAGTTGAATATGAAATTGGATGTAATGTAATACGTACCTTAAAAGAAAGCGGTTGGTAGAATGGTTCATTGAAGAATTGTATTTTTTATCTTTTAAGTGGAAATTTTAAAATACAGAAATATGCGAAATAAATAATTTTTTTCTGGAATTTACGTCAGAAAATTTCCATTAAAATTTGTAAATGGTACTGGAGTCTGGAGTGGTAGTACGATTGCTATATTTTAAGGGATATATATTTTTTAATGTATAACGCTTACAAAAGAAAAAAAAAAGGTGAAAAAAATGTCTGTCGAAGTGGTCAAACATGGATGCAATTCAGACATTTGAAATGTCTTAAATTCAGACGGATACAGGTGTCTTAGAAATAAGACACTTTAAAATGTCTGAAAATTGAACACTCTGTTTCAGACAATTAAGTGTCTGAATTTAAGACATTTCAGTTTAGAGTATTATGCAACATGTGGATATAGTTCCGGCACTTCAGTGACTCGTTCGATCAAATAGTAAATAATTCTTTATTTTATAGTGGTTAAAGTTACATAAACGTATATTTTAGAGTTTATTTCCTTCAATATGACATATATTTGCTTAACCAAAATGAGCTATATCTAATAATAGACTATTTCGACAAAACGGCATGCACTTTTTACAGCGATGAAATTGATGTAACAGATGTGGCATCCATTTTGTTACAACGTAACGAAAGTACACTGCGAGACACAGAGTTGTGGTACACAGTGATACATATCTCATTGTGTACCTACTATCTGGTTCTCATGTTAAAATATCATTTATTAATAAAAGAAGGGTTTTTTTCTTTTCTGTCTCTCTCTCTTTCTGTGCGTGTGTGTTTGTGGGCGTGCGATGGCTCGGGAAATCTACTAAATGTAAGAGGGTGAAAATTTACATGAAGGTAGACCAAGATCTGCCATTGTC
Source organism: Maratus speciosus (assembly GCA_963932465.1). Taxonomy (NCBI): domain Eukaryota; kingdom Metazoa; phylum Arthropoda; class Arachnida; order Araneae; family Salticidae; genus Maratus; species Maratus speciosus. Next base: position 48,929,759 of record OZ010790.1, read on the forward strand.
TACCCGAGGCTCATTTTTTTAATATTTTGAAAATTTAGAAATATTAATTAGAAATCATAAACAGAAGAAAATTATTTATGGAGTGTAAAAATGAATGATTTATGAAAATATATACATTGTCTTACTGGGTACCACAAGTGGTAAACAGTGAGACAATTTCTGATACTCCGATATGCTGCTTCTGTGCTTTTATAAATAACTTTTTAAAAACCATTTATACATTAACGCGTATCGTACGAGGTATATCCACAAAGTAAGTGCCGTTTCTATTTCTATCCGCAGCAGCACTGCGATTGCAGTTACTAGCATGCACGGCTGTTACTCTGAATAAAGGAGAAGAAATGTACGCCTTTTTCAGCGCTGCTGCTGACGTGTTATTTGTAGTGCTTCTTTAGAATGTCAGCCTTAATTGAAATGCCGCCGCTTGTGAAATCAGATCTGTGATTCCTTTTCTCAATGCAAAGAAAGTTAAACCAAGTGAAATTTATCGGCAAATCTGCGAGGTTTACGGACAAAATGCTATGTATGATTCAATAGTTAGAAGATGGGTCAGACAGTTTAATGAAGGACGTGATCAAGTGCACGATGAAGAACGAAGTGGACGCCCGTCTTTGGTTACTGATGAACTGGTTCACGCAATTGAACAGAAGATTAAGCAAAACCGTAAGTTTACAATTAGTGCTCTTGCTATGGAATTTCCGCAAATCTCACGATCACTAATTCATGAAACTGTTACTGAAAAACTGAAATTTCGAAAACTTTGCTCACGTTGGGTACCCAAAATTCTTACCGAACAACACCAAAAAACGACGGATGGGCAGTGCACTTCAGTTTTTGATTGTCTCTTCTTACACTTCAAATCTTTCCTTGGTGGTGAGCACTTCACCGATGATGACGAGCTGAAAGAACATGTAACCACATGGTTGAAAACACAGGCGGCAACCTTTTATGAAGAAGGCATACAAAACCTTGTGGCACGCTACGACAAGTGCCTACAAAATTTCGGAAGCTATGTAGAAAAGTAGTTTTACAGTTGTAGATTTTTGTACAATAAATATTTTTTTTGTATCTGTACACGTTTTTTTAATATAACCAAATGGAACTTACTTTGTGTATATACTTCGTATTTGTGTAGCTTAAAGATGTAGTAAAAATATTTTCAAAAGAATAAAAATCGTCGCCATTCGTTAAAAAATAATAATTTTCGTCTCGCTGTGTACTTCTCTCCCCTATATGGGCGTATAGTATATTAAGAGTAGCATTTTGTGGTGCTTGTAATCTCATGCATCAAAAAATTTTGCGAACATTTTAAGAGCAAATATTTTACAGAAAAGTTCAAAACAATTCGTGTATGCAAGAGAGTTCAACCACTACATAAAATTAGTAATAATCCTGTTTGTAAGATATATGAGGCTGATTGATAACTTTATTGAAGTTTTGAATTTTGACTGTTTTCAGAGCGTCAGCAAACAAAAACGGCGGTTGGATGAAAGTAGGATCAAATGGAGGAAATACTCCATTGTTTGTTTCTCTCTACTTATATACATTTGATGTACAAAAATAATAGATGTTTCCTACACAGAATTACACAGTTGCAAAGCTCATATACATGCACTCATTAAAAACCGAACATATCATCGACAGGCTTATAGTTTACAATTATTCATAAAAATATTTTTATCAGTATAGATATCATGAACGAAATTACTTTAGAATAACATCAATTCGGATGTTTCTAACATTAGGAAAAGATACATTGCTGAATATTTTCAATTTGAACTTTTATAATGAGATTTCTATTAATATATTATATGGTTTTAAGCGTTAACTAGTGTCCATATACAGCCATAGCTGTTAGGTAAAGCGTTCAGTTCCCATAATAGCAATATAACCCTTAGAAATTCAACTGTAGTAGTTCCTTTATGAAAAAGAACGTACACTCTAAAACTGGGAGGAGTGAAAAGTTCACTTTTTGAAAGAGTGACAGGCCTTTGCACTCTTTTTGGAGTGAATTTTGTAAAAATACACTCCTTAAAGAGTGGAATTTCCCACTCTCTAGAAAGGAGTGCAATATCTCAATCCTTTACCGAGAGTGAAGTTGTCACTCCCGAAAGAGTGGCTTACGTATGCACTGCTTATTAGCCAATCAGAACAGCAAGGCGTCACCGCCCTCGTAAGATAAGTAAAATGATCACATTTTCGTCTGGTCCGCCATCTTAGGATTAACAGTTTAGGATATCATTAAAATTATTCTTAATGGAATACATAAAATAAAGGTATGTCTTATTTAATTTTAACCATTTATTCGTGTAGATATGTTAAGATTATGCACTAAATAGTTGCATGTTCTATAAAAAAAGATTGATCATTAGAGTGTTCAAAAGTGATTGTCTGTTATATTTCTTCATGTAGCGGTTTGATACATAATTCTTTTAACAATGGAATGCGCACTAGAGATCTGCATGGGCCAGCTCATGCTCGGGCCGATTTACACGCATGGAACTCGGGCCGGTCCCGGGCCACACTTTTTCTGAAGGCTCGGGCCGAGCCTACCTTTTTTTCTGTACAAAGCCGGGACTGGTTCATTCCGAGTCTTCACGACACAAAATTTTCAGTCCTAATTTTGACCCAACCCCTATGAAAATCATTGTCTCAGCGTGGCCTGGTCTATTCAAAGGTCAGTAAAATTAGGTCTGCCCCAAAAATGTTTGCAAAAAATGCATACATTTTTAAATCGTCATTATTCTACCCTTAAAAATTAAAATTTATTATTTTTAAAGAATACTAGATTTCTGCGCTTATTAAAATATAGCTAAATTAAAACATAGTAAAACGTGTGAAAAGAACCTGCGTATGACGGAACCCAGTTTTAAACTCACTAACGTATTGATCCATGCATGTAATTAATATACCAATACATAAGAAAAGAATATATAATACATTTACACTCGTTAAGAAGAGAACTTGTCTATAACGCATTTTTTTTTTCTTTTCTATACAATTCCATCTTACTGTATAGCATTTTCCAGATTTTTAACACTTCAAAAAAATAAAAAATCAATGTTTTGTTGAAATTCAGTCGGGCCGGGCCGGGATCGGGCCGAGATTTCAACCTTTTTCTGGGCCGGGCTCGGGCAGAACTTTTAAATTTTTTACCGAGACGGACCAGTTTTTTTTTCTACGGGCCGGGCCGAATTTTTTTTCTATGAGTCGGGCCGGGTCTTTGGAAATTTCGGCCCGTGCAGACCTCTAAGCGCACAATGCTTAGCAAAATATATATATATATATATATATATATATATATATATATATATATATATATATATATATATAATGATCCAAACTTCATTAGTTCGGGAAATGTGAATAAAAAAAGAAATGAGTGAAAATATTTTTTATTCCCTTTCAATGCTGTGTTTGCAATTTATAAAACTTTTACCAACGACCAAAACAAAGAAGTTTTATCTCTTTCGTTTGAAAGGATGATTGACTCAGTGAAAATAGATTTTCTCAATCGTAGCAGACACATTTCGAAAACATTAATTTGCCGTTCTATGAGATTTTTTTTTTGTTTAATTTTGATTTCGGATTATATACAGTTAAGAGTATTTAATATTGTTTCGGATTTAAATATGATATTTTTATGTTTATGATATTACGAAAAGGTTGGTACAGTGAAACCTCCCTGTGCGACCACCTCTATTAGGCGACCACCTCCCTCAAAGACCATTTTTTCATTGAACGAAATTTATTCCTTTGGGCTGGATACTAATTGGACCTCCATTCAGAGACCATCCCAGTTTAACTCCCTCCATGAGAGACCGATTTCTTTGAAGAAAATGAAAAACTTTCTGTTTTTCCTGGTCGCTTGAAGAAGGTTTTATTAAAAAAATCATTCCGGACAGTGCATTATTCATCAAGCTTCTAAACTAAGTTTAGAATTTTTTTTTTTTTAATCCCGGTAACTTTTAAGTGTTTAAACCCCTTTATGCCTTTTTAGGCAATGAATTTAACTCTGATTACAAATTAAGACTGACGGTTAATAAACTCCTCTGCCCTGTTGTGTCGGAAAACTCTCAAAGAAATAGATAAAGCAATGAAATCGTCATTATTTGTTCCCGTCCACAAAAAAAATGCAATTATTTACTGAACTTCGAAAGGACTTAGAAATAAAAATTATAAAATATAAAACTGTAAAATTAAAGCAAAGCTCAATGTGTTCATTTTTTAAACTCTGCAGTAATTAACTTTTATTTTGATACTTAAATTTTTATATTTTTTCCTAGTGTGAAAAATAAATTTAAGTAACATTGTTACCATTTTTCAACAATTAAAATCTAGATTTAAACATGACCTCCATTAAGAGACCACCTCTCGGAGAGACCAATTTTTATTGGAACAGTACGTGGTCGTTTTAGGGAGGTTTTACTGTATATTATTTTTTTTAAATTGTATCTAAACATTTTTCTGCGGGTTATGATTTCAAAATTTCGAGACTGAGTAATATAAAAAAAATAATTATAGACATTCTGCATCAGTTATTAAATTTCCTTCAATTTAAACGCATTTTCTACGTTTTTGATGCACGTAATTTTTGGCACTAAAAATAAAACATGATATTTAAGCATTGAAATAAAATATTTTTTATGCCTGTTTTGAAGTTTACAGCTTTAGTATATTTTTTAAAAAGTTCATATTTTCTTACATAATTTAGGACTGAATTTTTTTCTTAGAGATTAATAACTACTTTTTTATATTAACATGTTTTTCAAACAATAAGAACTTTTATATGCAGTCATTTACTTTGTTTTTATTAAAATTCATACAGATAAAAATAAATGTAATGTGTTTATTTTTATATTTATTTTTTTCTATTTCCTAGGTCAATCTTTTCCTATAAAACATATCAAATCTATTTTGCTCATATTCCCAAAATACAATATCTACGGGAATAAAAAATTTAAATTAAATATGACTTACCGTCTCGTTTCATTAATAAGTATTGTTTTCAACAATAATGGGCCAAAATTAGAAACCATGATTAAGTTAAGGAATATGTTTAAAAGAAATATATATACATATTCCAGAGAACTTAAAATTTAGACTACATGATCATATTAAATAAAACAAAAGCAAATCACAGCGGAAAAAATACACATTCTTAATATTTAAATCATACTTAGAACTCATTTTTAAAAAAATATGTCAGTTTATAAGCATTGTTTTTAAGTAAAAAAATGGAAAATATTTTAGAACAATAGGACTTTGCAAAAATAGCAATAATTTACGGAAAAAGTACGGTTTTATATTTAAAACCAAAATTTAAATGACATCAAACATTGTTAAACATATAATATCGACCTATTAAAAAGTTATTTATAAAACATTAAAAGTAATATTTTTATAGGGTATGCAATAAAAGCAAACACAAAGAATAAAATTGGAATAAAATATATTAGTTTATTTCTGTCAGTAATCTAAATTAAATTCATATGTAACTTTAACTGATTTTTTCCTTAAAAGTTCAATTAGTGTTACAAACTATTAATTAATAAATATTGCTGATAAAGTATTTCATTCTAATCTTTACCACGCTTGTATCTATTTTCATTGCATGCTGTAAAAGATGTGATTCTTTTAAAATGTCCATAAAAGCAAAATAAAAAAAAAGAATTGACTCCATAAAAAATGAACATTCACTTCTATGAAAGAGTGACTATTCACTCCTACCAGGGGTGAAAAACCGCACTCCTTTAGCAAGAGTGAATAGTCACTCCTCCGAAAGAGTGATTATCCATCCCTGTTTAGAGTGAATATTCACTTCCCAGGAGTGACTATTCACTCTTTCAGAGAGTCAAAAATTTCACTTTTGCTCAGAGTGAATAGTCACTCTAAAGAGGTTGGGCATATTTTGACTCTGCGATAGAGTGACTATTCACTCCTCTGGAGTGAGTAGTCACTCCTTTTTATTTAGAGTGTATGGGGTGAATTTGAACATAGAGCGTCAGAATATAATAATAAATATTCTGTATATGTTTTAGAATTTTTAAAATTTTTGATGACTCTATATAAATTTTAGAAGTGGGAACATATTTGAATGAATAAGTATATCAATTTGAAACACCATAAGTAATTTTACATGAAAATGCCATTTGTAAGTGTATGTTTCTAACATTTCTAGACTTACTAAACAACAGAAATTTGATAAATCAAAGTAAGAAGTAAAGGTTTTAGTAATTTAATGTCCATGTATGAAATTAAACCTGTTTTTACGTACACTGATACCCAGTCGATATATTATATACTTTAAATAAACTAATCTTAAAACTAACAACTTAAGGATACCAGTATAGATAGCTCTTAAACAAGGTTATAAAATACATTAAAACAAAATAAATATGTATGCCCATGTACATCCGTAAAATTCAATAGTGGGATATTTGTGAAATGCTAAAATTCACATGCAAATTAAATTAATTTATTAGATTTTATCAGATTAATTAGATTTTATTTTTGGTTTTACTTTTTTTTCTGGGGTATGTCATTTCAGATATTTTAAAATTCCTTATTCGGTTATTTTACTGACAAAAAAAAAACTATCAAATAAATACAAAATCAAATCTTTCACGTCGAAGTACATAACAAGCAAAGAACAGAAGAATCAAAGTTTAAAGAGGAAGTATGAAGTTTTTGACATTCCTCTTTGAATAGAATAATTTGAAATATATATTCCCGTCTAAAAGGTTATTAAATTTTACTTACAAATATTTTGTAGGAAAACTAACATAAACGTTCTTTTTTTCTATATAAAATAATTTTCATATTAGTTTTAATAAAATTATTAAAAAATAATGATAATTTTACGTATAATCATTATTTTCCTGTTTGTTATATCCCTTCACATATCTCATTATCTGATAATCTTTATTTTTCTTTATTGTCATATACGAATCAAATAAATAGGAAATCAGCTCTTAAACGTGGAAACGGATAACAGGCATTGAATAATAGATCTGAATCTGAAGAGGAAATAAAAATTTCTTTACATTCCTGTTTCTACAGAAATTTGAAATAATTTTGAAAACTTACAAATAGATTAATATAAAATAAACAATTATATTGGTATTGGGAATGCCATATAAAATAAGTTTTATATTAGTTTTGTGCTAAAATTCTCGTAAATAAGAATTATCATCAGTTTTGCTTATTACATTCTAATTTTTTTCTGGTTCAGTATATCCGCTCAGTTATCATATTTTGTTTATTTCATTTTTACTTTCTTCGAATTCAAGTTTGCAACCGATTAACACGTTTTAGTGCTCTAGATCCGAAAAAGCATGTTTTTATAAAATGCGTGTCTGTGAGTCTGTCTGAGTGTGACACAAATATTGTGGGAGTTCTATCTCAAGAGCTAATGCACGGGATTTAATAAAACTTTAAATTCAGTTAGTTCCTGGTATAAATTGGTGCTGATTAGTTTTTGGCATACATCGCCCAACAGGAGGCGCTGTTATGCTGCATTTTTTACGATTTGCTCAATAGCTTTATCTCAAGAACTAATGCACGGATTTTAATACAATTTAAGATTCGTTTAGTCCCTGATATAAATTGGTGCTTATTACTGTTTGGTCTCAATCGCTCAATAGGTGGTGCTGCTATGATGCATTATTCATTAATTCGATAATTGCTATATCGCGGAATTAGACCTAATAGTGTAACATATATATATATATATACTGTGCGATTCCAAAAGTTCTTGCACGATTTCCAACGCATCGAGTTTAAAAATGTACTTAAGTTCTTTTAAATGGCGAAGTGCAGTCGAATTGTCAACATTTAGTCTCCCAGCACTCTCTTTAGTAGAAATTCATGGATCATTCTTCACTACATCATGGATTAACTCATTGCCAATGCCAGAAAGTCACCCAGGGCGAATTGCGTCGTTTAGATGTTACTTTTAATTTCCTATTTTAAATATTAACCTTGCACGCTAATTAATTAGAAAAACTTTTTAAACATTATGTTCACACACGACGCATGTAGATAACTGTCAGTTAATACTATGGTTACAAAAGAAAAATCAGCAAAAAAAAAAAGAAACTTTCTGCCATCTATGAAACAGGACACGAAATTTTAGAACAACGCAACATACCGGGTGTCCGAAAAAGGACTGACTGATTTTAAAATTCAATAACTTGTAAACGGTGACAGATATTTAAAAAATTCTTGCAGGAGGGTTATGCATAAGGTCAAAAGTTTTTTTACAGTGATTTTCAATTTTAGTTCAAATTACAAACAATAGATGGCACTGCGATCAATAGACGCTAAATTCAAGCTCGATTTTTGGTACTTCCTGGCCCACTCAATACATTTCCATCTCCTTTTTCTGCATGGAACAAGAGAAAGGACCAAAAATCGAGCCTGCATTTAGCGACTATTGCTTACAGCGCCATCTATTGTTTGTAATTCGAACTAAAATCGAAAATCACTGTAATAAAACTGTTGGAATGTTATTCTATGTGGAAGGTATGAATACGAAATTCCTCAATAGGTAAAAAATAAAAAGTTAAAAGTTTTACCTTTATGTTTTGATGCATCTCAATAGAAATATATTCTTCTTAGGATGAACAAAAAACATTTATTTGAAGATTAAATACACTAGAATAATATATATGCTGGACACAATACTGATCACACTTCACAATAAAACAAAACAGATGAATAAGACTATTTATAAACACAAAGAAATACTTTGAACTACGGTTTGTTGCAGTTTTTTAACATATTATCCTTCCTTTGGAATATTATTGGATTTTTAATCTACCAGCATTTTGCTGCCAACTGCTATAAGGGAAGGAGAAACACTAACTGTTCTGAGTGTCTGTCACAGTAGATCAAATAAAAAGGATTGTCTGATGCTGCCATCTGGTGGAACGTTCTTGAAACAAAAGAACATTTTCTAACATCTCTCCCATTTTGTGACAGAATCTGACACCAGGTGGATAAGGTTTCTACAAAGTTCAAATTTGTCCTTTGGCATCGGCTCCGTCATTATATCTGTTATCATTTCATTTGTTGATAGATATTTGACATCTCTAACATTTTTCGTTTTTAAATCTCGTATGTAATGATACTTTGTATCAATGTGCTTAGTGCGAGATTTAAATTTTTCGCTTTCAACCAATTTAATTGTAGACTGGTTATCCTCAAAAATTCTAATAGGAAAATGTTGTTGTAAGTTGAGATCTTTACACAATTTTAAGATCCATAGCACCTCTTGAGTTCCTTGTGACAGTGCCACATATTCAGCTTCTGCTGACGATAATGTCACACATGTTTGTTTTCGTGAGAACCAAGAAATGCAGCTATTACCTAAGAAGATTAAATTTCCTGAGGTGGATTTTCTGTCTGTAGCATCTTGTCCCCAGTCTGCATCCGAGTATGCAACTATATTAGGATATTCTTTTGAAGAAATGTGGAGATCAAGGTCTTTCGTTGTTTTTAAGTATCTTATTACTCTCTTAACAGCATTCCAGTCCTTTTGTCTTGGATTATTGCATCTTCGACTTAGTATGTGTGTAGGAGTGGTAATATCAGGACTTGTGCATGAGGAAATATATAAAAGACTTCCTATAGCTTGTCTATAATTATCATTTGATGATAAAAGATTTTCTTCTTTATCTAAACTATAATAGTTAGTTTCCATTGGGGTATAAGTTGGTTTGGCTTCTTCAAGCTGAAAATCCTTAACTAATTGATTTATTTTACTTCTTTGTGAAAGTAAATAACTTCCATCTTCTTTTCTGTGAATTTCTATACCTAAGAAGTATTTTGCTTCTCCTAGTGATGTTATGGGATAAGATTTCTTTAAGTAATTTATTACTTCATTATCTTCATTTTCATCTTCTGAGCTCATCAGCATATCATCTGCATACAGTATGAGAGGAATTGTCTGATTTGATTTTTCTTTTATGAACAAACATGGATCAGCTTCACTTTGTTTAAATCCATATGCCTTTAGAGTATTCTCTATTTCTTCATTCCAGCACTTGACGGCTTGTAGCCGTCAAGTGCTGGCCTTTTTTAATTTATAGACTTTGTCTTTATTTTCTTCATCATTTAAGCCTTCTGGTTGATGCATGTATAATTCTTCATTATCTAGTTTACCATGTAGAAAGGGTGTTTTAACATCTACTTGGAATACTCTGGTTTTATGATAAGCTGCCCAGGTCAGAAAAGCTCTAATACTTGTATGTTTGAAGACAGAAGAGAAGGTTTCGTCATAATCAGTGCCTAATTTTTGAGCGAAACCTTTGGCAACTAATCGTGCTTTGCATTTTATTTCTTCTCCATTTTCATTATGTTTTGTTTTGTAAACCCATTTACAGCCAATGGCGTGCTTGCATTTGGGTAAAGTAACAAGCTCATACTTCATTTTCCTTTAAAGAGTTAAATTCTTCCTTCATAGCTTGAAACCATTTCTGTTGATCTTTTACTGGTAATTGTAAAACATCTTTAAAAGTTTCAGGATCTTGATTTTTGGAACAACTGTCTTCAGTTTTGTAAGAATATCATTCTGGTGGAATTACTTTAGTCTCTGTGTTAGATATTCTTCTCTGGAAATTATCTTCACTTTCTTCATTTGTTGGGCTATCTACTGATTTTTCATCCATTTTTATTTCTTCTGCAGTATTTTCTATTCGGATAGCTTCACTATCATTTTCAGGATTTTCTTCTGAAAAATTGAAGTGCATTAAATCTGAGATTCGCTCTTCAGGATTTTCTTTAAAGACATTTTCGCAGTTCATATTTTCAAAAAACTTCACTGTTATGCTTATCACTATTTTCCAACCGCCTATATAAATTCGGTATCATTTGCTTCTTAAATCGTAACCAACAAAGACTCCTTCAGTGGCTTTTTCGTCAAATTTTTGTCTCTTCTGTTCATGAACATACACATATGCTTTGCATCCAAATACTTTAAGGTGACTCAAATTTGACTTATGCCCATTCCTTAGTTCATATGGTGTCTTTTCAGTTGATTTTGTAGGTAATCGATTTTGTAAGTAGGCGGCTGTAGCTATGGCTTCTGCCCAGAATGTTTTTGGCAATTTAGCATTTATAAGCATGGCTTTGCTCATTTCAATAAGCGAGCGATTCTTGCTTTCTGCGACTCCATTTTGGGACGGTGAATATGGCGTCGCTGTTTCATGATTTATTCCTAAGTTTTTAAGGTAGTCTTTGACAGATTCGTTGCAATATTCTGTTCCATTGTCACTACGCAAGGATTTAATCTTCAATCTAAATTTATTTGTTGTTGATGCAACATACTCTTTTAATTTATCAAATACTTCATCTTTAGAAGAAATAAAATATACTTGTGTATAACGAGAGTAATCATCAATAAATGTAACGAAATATCTTTTTGACCCCATACTTTTTGTTTCTGCAGGACCGCATACATCGCTGTATATCAAATCAAGGGGTTTTTTACTTCTGTGTTGTGTTTCTTTTGGAAATGATTTTTCTGTTAACTTAGCTTTTATGCAACTTGGACATTCAGTATTATGAGAACAATTATTCACAGTAATACCTAAAACTAAATCACCCTTTTGAATTTTCTTGATGGATTCCAAATTTCTATGGTCCAGCCTTTGGTGCCATTTTAGAATGCAGTTAACATTACAACAAACGGGTAATATTTCTGAAGCACTATATACCTTTTCATTTGTAGGTATTATTTTTAATCTGTATAACCCCTCATCAGCTTTTGCATCTTCAACTAAGATGTTGCCCTTTTTAATTAAACATATATCATCTTTAAATATTACAACAAAACCTTTCTCAGTACAAGACTGGACAGATGATAAATTACTATCCAACTCGGGAACATAAAGCACATGATGTAATGTAACTCTATTTGTTTGACCAATAAGTGTTTCAATATTAAAAGTGCATTTACCCTTTCCCTTTGCAGTTAATTTATTTTTATTAACAATTGTAATTGTATCTTTATTCGAATTCTTTAATTCTGAGAACAGTTCCAAAGAATTAGCTAAATAAACAGACGCACCTGAATCAATAACAAAAGACAAATTTTTGTTTTTATTTCCATTTTGTTGAGATTTCATAACAAAACTCGAAGAATTTGATTCTTCCATTAATTCACGATAGTTTTGAGAATTTGATAGATTTTCATTTTGACTAGCAGTTGAAGCAGAGAAATTATTTGTTTTTTTTAAATTGTTGACGTGATCTGTCTTGAGTAAAATTTGGTTTTGTTTTTTAGTATTATTAGCCTTTAAGTGAAAACAATCTTCACGGTTGTGATTATTCTTTTTGCAATGAGAACAAAATTTTTGTCTATTCAAATGCTTTGGTTTATCCCCATTACCCTTCAAAGCAATAGATTCAAATTTTGTTGAAATTTGTTTAGTTTCAACTCTTCTAAGATACTCATCAATTAATTTGTTTTGAATATATTTTAATGATAAATCTGTTTCATATTTACTTTCAATAGCAGTTATAAAAGTACTATAAGAATTAGGTAAGTAACAGAGCAAAATAGCTATTAAATTATCATCTTGTATTACTTCACCTATACTTCTTAATTTTTCTGCTAATTCTAAGACAGAATTAATATTATCCTGCATTTTAATACTTTCATTATATTTAATGGAATACAGCTTCCTAAGAGGATAAAGTTTATTTGTTAAATTTACTCTTTCATGAACAGACTCCAACTGATCATATATTTCTTTAGCACTTTTAGCATGTCTGGCATGAACAATTTGTGAATCTGAGATATTTAAACAAATTAATGTCCTAGCATTTCTATCATTTTTTACCCAATTATCATCATTTTCCTTTTTAGGTTCAAATACAACATCATACAGACCTTCTTTGATTAACAATTGTTCTATTTTGAACTTCCAAACTGAATTGTTGTCATCAGTTAATTTATCAACATAATAAAATTCTTTAATACTAGACATTATGATATAATAATATTTGCTTATTTCACAGAAAATAAAACTGTTTATCTTATTAATACATCAAAACAACAATTATAAACTCAAATATAATGCTAATGATTAAATAAGAACAAAATAAAATTCTTGAGAACAATTTTTGAAGTTACTTTTGATTTCAGAAAAACTGTTTTTAAATGTTCAATTGTTTGTTTAAAACATAAATTTACATTTTCAACTTGTATAATAAAATTTGAATAAGAAACTGGGAAAATAAAATTCAAAATAATTTCTTTTCTTATCAATACACAATACTTTTGATTTCAAAATAAGAACAATTCTTTGAATTTTCTTTTATATCATTCACTTGTGAAAAATACCAACATTCAGAAAATAATTATTTCTTTGAATTTAATTATATTATATTTTATTCTTTTATATTATTACATTTAAAATTGAGATAAGTTAAGTTTCATAATCGACTGTTGGAATGTTATTCCATATGGAATACGAAATTCCTCAATAGGTAAACAATAAAAAGTTAAAAGTTTTACCTTTATGTTTTGATGCATTTCAATAGAAATATATTCTTCTTAGGGTGAACAAAAAACATTTATTTGAACATTAAATACACTAGAATAATATATATGCTGGACACAATACTGATCACACTTCACAATAAAACAAAACAGATGAATAAGACTAATTACAAACACAAAGAAATACTTTGAACAATGGTTTGTTGCAGTTTTTTTAACATATTATCATTCCTTTGGAATATTATTGGATTTTTAATCCACCAGCATTTTGCTGCCAACTGCTATAAGGGAAGGAGAAACACTAACTGTTCTGAGTGTCTGTCACAGTAGATCAAATAAAAAGGATTGTCTGATGCTGCCATCTGGTGGAATGTTCTTGAAACAAAAGAGCATTTTCTAACAAAAACTTTTGACCTTATGCATAACCCTCTTGCAAGAATTTTTTTAATATCTGTCACCGTTTGCAAGTTATTGAATTTTAAAATCAGTCAGTCCTTTTTAGGACACCCGGTATATACTAATTATACACTGAATATGATTGTGCATTCAATCTAAAAATAGATTCATTCAAAGTTGCTTTCTTGTTCACGCCCCAAATAATTCTGGTCGATCCCAGCATATGCATGTTTACTTCAACTTATAAATGACGTCTTTAAATAACTATTCTTATACTTTTTTTTCATATCTAAAAACTTTGCGAAATTAAATTACGAAATAAGGAACTTTTAATCATCGATTTTTTCTTAATGCATCGTGACAACATTTTCATGGTTCGTTGAAAGTTTAGAATTTTAACTTTAGTAAATTGCCTTAAATCGATATTTTAGAAGCTTCCTGAAATAATTAGCAATTATTTCGTTACTAACTTAATATTGGATTATCGTTTAGTGGGAAATTAAATGTGACTAAACATTTTACGCTAGTTAATTAATTTGAGACTAATGACTTTCAACAAAGACTTTTAAAATGCACTTTAATAAGAAATATTGCATTGGCATTGGTTTATTAGTAGAAGAAATCTTATATTCTTGAGGTCACCAAACTTTTTACTAGAAGTGAAGAATTTGATTTTTTTAACTACAATATGACCTCGAAATCTGGCATCGTCGGAATGAAAACTAAACTGGATTTTTGAAAATTCCGGATTTCTCAAAAATTGTCAAAAGTACATACAATATAATAGTGGCTTTATTCATAATTTAACTCATATCCAAGTGATATTTATGTTATAAAAAGAAATAATTAAATATTTAAAAAGGACTTACTTTAATTTATATTTCTACTCTTATAAAAAAAAAAAAAAAAAAAAAATCTAATAAACTGGGAAGTCAGTTTTTTCTAGTGTAAAAATTTCAAAAACATCGTTATCAATTTTTAATTTATTTTGTTTAAGTGAAGAACATCGATTTAGGTAACAGTCTAGTTTCTGTAAGGCATATATTAAATTTACAGTCAAATTTATGCATTTTTCCAGAAAAACCTTCATTTCTATCGACTGCGCGTCCTAATTCTATTGAGCGGCAACCAACGTTACCTACGGTAGTGTCACCGATCTCGATGTCCGCTAAACTGTCGCTTTTCATCTCGAAGCTCTTAATTCATAAACGATTCCTGTTTTCTTTCTCTCGTAAGTTGGAAGTTTAAGGAAAATGATCTTGATGCCGGATTTTTTAATTTTCAGAATTTCTAAATGCGGATTTTCGATGTCACACTGTATGCACTTGTGCGCATCCCCTTCTTCTCACATGCACAAATTATTATTTAGGTATGTATGAAAAGTGGGATTCGAATTACAAAAGCGTAAACTACTTTGTCAAACGTTTAAGGTTACACTGAAAAAAAAATATATACGGCCTTCATCAAGAATGAATAGGTAGTCAATTTCTGAGTTCCTTAGCTAAAAATATAATAGATGTCCAAGCTATACGAATAGGGTAAACAACTAAGCTGATTAGACGAAATGATCTAGAATTTCTTTGGTTTCTAGGTGACGAAACGATAATGAATAGTTTCAGCAGCTAGAAATTATCGCTTGTTTTCTGGAATGGTTTGATAAACTGGAATTATAGTTACTAAAACTAACATCTTGTGTTCGCATCTATTTGCAGAGATTTTTAAATAACTTTGACCCCGAGAATATAGGAAAACAGTCTTGAAATCTAGTAGGAGACTCAAGATTTCTCTAGCAAAGGGAACTAGAATTTATAGGGATGACATAAAATTATTTTTTCTAGAGCCACAATTTAGATTCTAGATGCCAGAACCACATTTTTTTCTCAGTGAACATAACAGCAAATTAACTCTGTTTTGACCATAATATGATTAATAATATGGTCAGATTCGATTGATAATATGATCAAATAACCATAATCTTTAAAAAGGTGGAATGACTGGACAGTTTGCCACAGATTTTTAACAGTGTATTTCGCTTATGAGGGGCTCACAACCATAGTAGACTAACAAGGAAGGTCTCCTGACTGGGCATACTCAGAATATTTGAAAAAAAAAATAATTAAACCACTTATGTATGTAATAAAAGATCAGTCAAATTTAGCGTCGGAATTACAGTAGAAAGCCTGTAAAAAAATAAAATACTTTCGAGTATTTGGTGCAAAAAGACGAAAGCTTCACGCTATTTCGCGAGTAGCACTTTTCCTCTCCAAAAGCAAACGATTTTAATGCACCTGAAAATTGCTTCTTAATTGAATTTAGAATGCATGTAAATAGTATTTAATAAATTGAAAATTAAAGAATGAGAGAATTTAATAAATACCCTTTATTGTATTACATGTTTATGTTGCTTGTTATTCAATTTTATTACTTTAAAAACATTTTCCTATACTTAAGCGTATATTCCAAAATAAAGGCAAGATGAAGAAAGCTGTAATTATTCATTCCAATATCAAACCAACAAAATTTAATCGACAGTGCTGAATTGACTTTATTTTGAGACTGAAACAATCTTAATTACTTTAAATCTAAAACTGACAAAACTAATCTTATTTACATTAAATTTATTTAAACAAGTTCAATATGAGACATTTTTATCTTAAAGAGTATTTGACATAAAAAAAAAAAATAATTTTATTCCATTGACAACCGGTGATAAATCACCAAATATCGAAATTTTCGTTATTTTTTTACGGATGCTGTATCGAGTTTCCGCTAAAAAAAAAAAAAAAAAAAAAAAAAAAAAAAAAAAAAAAAAAAAAAAAAAAAAAAAATTATAAACATATCTGTCCTCATGAGTGAACATTCTATATTTTTTTTCAGATTTTAAGGAATATGCCCGTATGGAGACCTTCTTGTAAGTCCATTCCGAAAAAAAAGTCAAATAGTCACTATAAAATGTGCATAAAATCTGTTTTATGCACTCCCACTGAAAACCAAGTCTGTAGACAGATGACACATATGAGAAAGTATGCGACTTGTTTCACTGTGGGGGTGGCTAAAACAGATTTTATGTACCTTCTATATGGACTATCTTTTGACTTGGTCTCCTTTGGTTGTCAACCCCTCATATGTAGGTCCTGGATGCATACTTTGGAAATATTTCATGCGAAAAAATGAACAAAGCTTTTGGATTGTACCAATAATACTAATAATGAAGTAAATTCCAAGAATTGAATTATCTGAAATTCCCTTTTAAATTTTCTTTAAATTCTCTTTAAAAATCCTCATTTATAGTGCAAATGACTTTTTGAATATTTTTATGAAGTCAGACTTTATTATTATAAAAACTGTACATATTGGTAATCTTGAGTTTAAATTAAAAACAATATTTATTGCTATTCATAAGTACAAAATTTTTATTCCTGCGTAAATTTTTAGAGTTTTCGTGGCCCCGAAGAAATTGGACTAGCAATTGCGGTAAACAACTCCTGCTGTATTGAATGTATAATAAGCATACTGAGAAAACTAACGTTTCATAATACACCTGTTTTCTCTCTATTCTAAAAAAAAAAAAAAAAAAAAAAAAAAAAAAAAAGTATCTGACGCTGTCACCGCCGCTGATTATGAATTTTTTGTGACCGGGGATCTTTCTTCGTTAATATTAAGAAATCTACTGCATACAAAAATATGAAAATCGGTGGTATCATAGAGAATCTGTGCGATGGGACATCCGACTACTAAATGTATAAATACAGATAAATTGGAACTAAGGAACTATGCATATTGTTTAAATTCATCAAACTATCAAAAACATTCAGCTGATTTACCACTATGCCCTACGTTCATAAATCAAAGAAAGTACAGGAATGAAAGTTCAAGTATAAATAACAGTAGCTTCATCGGTGGCAGATGGTAATCATAGGACATACAACATAATTATCTATAACATACGTGAACTTCTACATAATCTTAAAACTTTAAAATTACAAATATCTTGTAAGTAATCAATAAACCCTCGTGATTATAAATAGCAATATTTAATATCTTACATTAATAATTACTCTCACAATAATATTTAACCCATTTTAATATTTTGATTTTCTGATATTTGAATAATTTCAATGTAAATATATTAGATTGACTTGGTAGGCTAGGCATGACATATTTAACATATTTCTTAAAAAAGTTTATCTAATATTTATATCTCTTCTAATAGTTTTCCCTTAAATCATATTTCTTTGTTTACTCTTATGCCCCCAGTTATGGGCAGCGGGGTTGGAAGTTGCTTTTAGTTATATATGATGGCTTGGCCTGCATGACTAAATGTATCAATTACGCATTCTCCTTATCCACGGCCATGTTTACTTCTTTAAATTTAAATCTCATTTTATTCATTAAATCTATTATATCTATTACAAAATTACTACAAATTTAAATCTATTATAACTATTATATCTCTTATAAATTAAATAAGTAACACATCCTATCACATTACTTAACTGGTGACATAATGTGAAACTAATGATGGTTACTCAACTTGGTGAAATAATAATTTTAGATGGAATAGTATTACAAATTTGTCTTTATTATATCTATTTGTTATAACTATTATAACTATTATTTTTTATAATTTATAAAATTATCATAATCTATCAAAATACATCACTGGTGATGCATAATGTGAAATTAAGGAAAGTTACTTAACTAGGTGAAAAATTGTAATTTTAATAATGTGATAATCTTGTACAACTTATAATCCTTAATATTTACAATGCATAACTTAAAATTTTCTGTACTAATTACTGTGGCTCGCCCTGAATAAATAGGGCAGCCAATTGTGATGGAGATTGTAATTGATGTTTTATTTACAGTAATAAATTTAGCCGACGGCCCGGGGACCTCTAACTTGCCTCACATGCTCTCTTCGGGGAGTCTGGCGTGTCCGTCGGGAGTCTTCTTTGATGATGCTGAGGATTCAGAGTCACTGATGCAGACAGTTTTTAAATCAAATAATTATTTTAAGAGATATTTAATGTTAAAGTTGGTCAAAATTGTTCCATTAAGAAAGTTTTATAGGAGCAAAAACAATACATAAGAATGTAATAATTTTTTATAAGGATAATACATTAGAAGTCGCGGTGTGCAAACTGCATTTATTTTTTTTCTTTTTGATTTTTTTTTTTTTTTTTTTTTTTTTTTTTTTTTTTTTTTTGAGGATTTATTTCCATTTTAAATTCAAATTTTCAGCATTTCGAGAGATATTTTTTTACATATTTTAGAAAAAGGGTATTATTTTAAATTGTTGTCAATTTGAAAAACAGCGCAAAGAATAATATTTCCTTCAAATTAAAAATTTATTTACACGTGACTATTATAAACAGAAAAAAAACACCTTTCAAAATAGAATTAAAGGATTACGTATTAAAAGAAGGAAAAAATGACAATTACTTCATAAATAATATTTTTACATGTGAATTTTAAAAGAGAAAGAAAATTGTAAAGTAATAAATTCATTAATATGCGTTAAAAGTCGTAAATGGAGGAAATTACCTCCTATTTAAATAAAAAAAAGTATGCAAAACCGAATATTGAAAACGCATCTTTACGATTTAAACAGGAAAAAGAAGAGAAGCGTTTTCTTTTGGGGAATTTTAAAAATATTTGTATATTTGTCTAAATATTCTTTAAGACGAAATATTGCAATATAATAAAACCACAATGTCTTTCGTAGTAATAAAAATTTGTCACAGGCAATTTCCTTCTATTTTATCTGACGTTTCTAGAAACTGAATGTTGCTAACATTTGTAGATGCACGTAGCTGAAGATATATAAACACATTTATATCTAAACATAATATAGTACGTTATTTGAATCTGAGATTGCAGCACAGCATTATTTATAGTAACATAAAAACATGAATATATAATATGTATATTCATATTTGTAGCGTCTCAGCGGAATGTTTTATTTCGTTTGACATAGTATTTAAAAACCTGTATTTAATACAGTTTAGTCAAACATAACGTAGGAATATTTATATCTTGGAACATGAAATCCGTTCACAAAAATCATTTCGAAAATAAAGTAGAAATTTTGCTTACGAAACGATTTTTATGCGTATTGTTTGTTGCATTTTAATTACTTCATGAAACAGGGAATGTAAAATACTCACTGTTAGCTTTTTACACACCATGTATCCAGTCAATCACAGACAGTAAGGTGGATTGCAGCTAGGAAGTTCATTTAAATGTTGAACTATTATTGTTAACTACGTTAGGAAGATCATCTTCATATTAAAATTTAATCTAAATTAGAAAAATGGAAGGGCATTACCAAATTTGTATTATATGCTTTGGTTTAGAATGTTTGAAAAATGAAAAAAAAAAATTCATATTTAAACCAGTAGTTTGGGAAATATAAACTACTAGCAAACCCCGCGGCTTTGCTCGCGTAATATTTGAAATATGCCAAGTGATATTTATATGTTTAATTTTTATTAAAAGGTACTAAATAAATTTTTACTTTATTAAAAGGTAATATTTTATTTTATTAAAAGGCAATATTTTATTTTATTAAAAGGTAGTTATTACTTTTAGGAATAATTTAAAAAAATACTATTTAAAACACAGTTTGATTAAACATCATTGTTACACTGCATAAGGCAGGAATGAGACTTAAATTAATAAAACGAAATAAAACTAAATAAATAATAATTTAGAAAATATTTTGAAACTTTTATGCTCAATTAATACGCTCATTTCAGCATTCATTTGAAGTTTTGATTTTTTTAGAAACCATCTTCTTACATCTTAAAATTAACCATCATGTCAAATTCCAAGTCCTACCACCTCTCTCAACATAAAGGGCCATGTTGAAGTAGGAACTGTCACCATTAATTTGCCAACATTAATTTTAAAATTGGTTTGTTTTTTCCTAATATTCCGCAGAAACGTAATTTAGAAAGCTTTTAAAGGCCTTTTTTAGAGCGTTTGTTGTTCCTGTGAATCCCAGGTAGTAGAATCATCGGCCTAAAATATAGCCTGTGTAGGATGAGAGACTGTTACGATTGATTCGCAACTATTACTTTTATATTTGGTTTATATTCCCTGAAATTGCGTAGAAATCGTAATTTAGGACTTTTTTAGAATGCTTTTCGCACCTCCCCTTCACTTCACCCCTTTTTAATTCGAATTTATTTTCGACAGTCCTTCGAGGGCATTTATATTTTATAAGTAACTACCATGCCATATTTAAAGTTTCTAGCCTTTTCAGTATCACAGAATCGCAATTTAGAAAGTTTTTAGCTACTGCAACCCTCTGGTGGTAGTGGCACAGACATAAAATATAGCTTATGTTTGAGCAGGTTCCATCACCAACAATTTGTTATCATTATTTTTTTCATCGGTTTGGTATTTGATAAGATTACATAAAAATTGTAATTTATAACGCTTTTCGCTCACTTCATCTTTTTAAATTTGAAATTTTCTTTCGACAGGTCATAGAAAGCAGTTGCATCTTGTAAGTAAATACCATGCCATACTTCAAAGTGTTAGACCCTTCAGTTACGCAAAAAACGCAAATTAGAACATGTTTTGCTTTTGCAACCCTCAGATGGTAGTGACAGCAACATAAAATATAACCAATGTTATAGCAGGGACTGTCACCATTGATTTGCAACCATTACTTTTGAAATAGCTTTGGAATTTCCTGAGATTGAGTAGAAATCGCAATTTAGAACGTTTTTAGAACGCTTTTCGCGCATTTTCACCCCTTTTTAAATTTCCAATTTTTTCGAAACTGTTCTTAAAGATCATTTATATGTAATAAATATGTACCTTGCCAAATTTTAAGTTTCTAGCCCCTACCGATCACAAAAATCGAAATTTGGAACGCTTTTTTGCTCCTGCAACGTCTAGGTGATAGTGATACCAACTTAAAATAGCGTCTATGTTAGAGCAGAGGCTGTCAGCATCAGTTTCTTCCCATTACTTTTGAAATCAATTTGATTCTTCTTGAGATATTGGTGACAAATCGACATTTAGAACGTTTTTAGAACGCTTTTCGCTCATTTTGCTCCTGCATCTCCTCTGGGGTAGTGGAAACAGATATAAAATATAGCCAATCTCGGAGCAAGATCTGTCACCATCATTTTAACACCATTATATTTGAAATCGGTTCAGTATTTCCTGAGATTGCATAGAAATTGCAATTTAGAACTTTTTTTACAACGCTTTTTGCGCATTTTGACCCCCCCCCCTTTTTAAATTTCGATTTTCTTAGGAAATGTCCTGAGACATCATTGATATCTTATAACTAACTACCATTCTAAATTTCACGATTCAAGGTCCTTCCCTCACGCAAAAACCGCAATTAAGAACGTTTTTCTCCTGCACTCCCTTTATGGTAGTGGCACCTACATAAAACATAGCCTATGTTGGAGCAAGGATTTTCACCATCATTTTGACGCCATTATTTTTTAAATCGGTTTGGTATTTCCTGAGATTGGGTAGAAATCACCATTTAGATCGTTTTTTAGAACGCTTTTCGCGCATTTTCACCCCTTTTAAATTTCGAATTGTTTAAGAAACTGTTCTTAGAAATCCTTTATATCTAATAAGTAGCTGATACTTGAAATTTCATATTTCTAGGCCCTTCAGTAACACATAAATCGCATTTTTAGAACGTTTTTTGCTCCTACAACCCCTTTGGGGTAGTGGCACCGACATAAAACATAGCCTATCTTGGAGCAAACGTTGTCACTATCATTTTGACACCAATATTTTTTAAATCGGTTTGGTATTTTCTAAGATTATGTAGAAACTACCATTTAGAACGTTTTTTAGGACGCTTTTCGTGCATTTTCACCCCTTTTAAATTTCGAATTGTTTAAGAACTGTTCTTAGACATCATTTATATCTTATAAGTAACTAATATTCCAAATTTCATATTTCTAGGCTCTTCAGTAACGCAAAAATCGCATTTTTAGAACTTTTTTTGTTCCTGCACCCCCTTTGGGGTAGTGGCACCGACATAAAATATAGCCTATGTTCTAAGCTGGACTAACACCATCATTTTGATACCATTACTTTTGAAATCGGTTTGGTATTTCCTGAGATTATGTAGAAACTACCATTTAGAACGTTTTTTAGAACGCTTTTTGTGCATTCTCACCCCTTTTAAATTTCGAATTGTTTAAGAACTGCTCTTAGACATCATTTATATCTTATAAGTAACTAATATTCCAAATTTCATATTTCTAGGCCCTCCAGTAACGCAAAAATCGCATTTTTAGAACGTTTTTTGCTCCTGCACCCCCTTTGGGGTAGTGGCACCGACATAAGATATAGCCTATGTTCTAAGTTGGGCGAACACCCTCATTTTGATACCATTTCTTTTGAAATCGGTTAGGTAGCTCGGTCGAAATCGGGTGGAATCGGTTCGGTAGTTCCTGAGCTTATATCCGACAAATAGACAATTTTTTCCTCTTTATAATATGAGTATAGATTGAAAACTAAACGAACAAGAACGAAAAATCATGCGTCCAGCATAGATTATGTAACACTTTTCAGAACATTCAGAATACATAGCAGCCAACCTTCCACTAATCTTCCGTAATACCGGGATTAATTTAAACCAGGTTAACCACTTTCGAACCAGAATGTTTATTTTCTTGAATCTTTATCTATTTAATTCAATTTTTCTACGTGGTATGTGTTTAATTTCATTTCTTAAAAAAATTTCTGGTTCGAAACGTATCAAACCAGGGTCACATTAACGCACATATTACGGAAGATTAATTTGAAGTTGGCACTTATTAGAATACTGTAACAAAACCGCTCAGTTTTTTAAGGTGAAAGATTATATGAAAGTTTCACAACCCAAGTAGACCAAGTCTATTTTGAAAAAAAAAAATGAGATAGTTCATTTAGAAAATGCATAAAATCTGTTTTACCCACTCCCATTGTGAACCAAGTCATTTTTCACATACTTTCTCACTCTCAGAAATAAAACTCTCACTTCTTACGATGCAGAAATCTTTGAGCTGTATTTCGTCGTTTTTGACGATCATTTCCTGTCAAAATCACGTGACTTTTAACGAAAAGTAAACTCTCAAATATTTGACGAAAGTTTTGCCTCAATCACGGTCCGACTCAATACATTTTAAGGAAACAGTTGCTGTACCTCCTCAAATCCTGCAATTTTAGCAAGCAGATATTTGCTTGTTTATATTTATTATGGGTATTGTATTTATCAGTTCTGTAATAATGTATTTTAAAACAGCACATTTTAGTTCCTTTCAGAAAATACTGAAATGTAGGTAATCATTGTTTCTTCATTAGATATTTTTTTAGCTGTTAAAATTTTTAGGAATGCTTATTATTATTTATCTATTTATTTATTTATATGTTTTTCGTTATGTTTTAATTCGAAAAGAATAAATTTCCTGTGTTCTTCAAAACCATTCAAAAAGAAAATTTGGTCAATAAAATTTCAGACTTCCAGGATATCTTTTTTAAATTTATTTAAGAAGTATATTCTGTTTTCAATGAAATTAAAAATAAACATAATTGATCCCTCCCCCCTTTATAAACAGTAAAGTGTTAAAATCTTATCCCTCTACTCAAAGTGATAAAATCTCACGAAGTTTGCACTTCAAAATTCGTTATTTGTGAGCAACAAATTAACCAGACCATATTCTAACCATTCATTGAGCAAAGAAAATTTCACTCATAAATTATTTAATCAAGCCATATTATAATTATTCATTGACCATGAGAAAACCATACTAATAAATTAACCTTACTTAAAACTTTCAGAAATTATAGCAGCACCGATAAAATTACAATCTACCTTATAAAAACATAAACACGCAGCAGAATTCATTACGTCAATCTAAAAGCAAATCTTTACAAGTTCCCAATAGTCAGGTTGGAAGAGCAAAGGCCGCAGGTTTGAATCACCCCTAGGGAAAGGAGAAGTGAATTTTTTCTTCCGTCTGTCAATAAGGAGCTTCCAAACTGTTTGATAGATGGCGTCACCAGCCAACTTTTGACGAAATTTATATCGTCAAGCAAGTGAAGAAAGTAATTTCATCAATTTGACGAAATATTCGCTCGGAGCATTTCCCACGAAACTGTTTCGTCAAAAACAAAGAAAATTTCGTGAAATCTGATTATTCATTTCTGAGTGTGCTCATACATGTCATCTGTTTATAGACTTGGTTTACTGTGGGAGTGGATAAAACAGATTTTATGCACCTTCTAAATGGACAATCTTATTGTTTTCGAAATGGCTTTGGTTTATTGTGGTTGTGAGCCCCTCATATATAAATCAACAATTTGAAAAAAGCATAACACATTTCAGAATCCAATTTCAGCTATTACCATAAAATGCCGGAAAAGAATTCCCCCCCTTTTTTTTTTCAATGTCTACTATTAATTCACACTTCCCTATATATATCTTGTTCAAATTTTCAATCGTTATTAAAATACTTATTATTCATCCACTCAAGTTCAAATACATTTTTTTAAACTTGTAGTGGATAACACTTGATGTTAGTACAATTTTTTCAAATATAATTCATTAATGAAATTAAATTAATTAATTTTAATTTTATATGGGAGACAAAATGGCCTCAATTGGTTATTCAACAGCATTTAATGCATCGCCATACCTATAAGGGGGTTACCATAGCTGGGACTCTGTTCTGTCACCAAATACCGCCATGTTTATCGCCAAATTTGGCGGCCAAAATGAGTCACCTAAAGTGACGCCAACTTGGCGATATCTCTAATATTTCACCAAATTCTCATAGACTCCATTGTAAACCAATAGGATATTTTAATGAAACAAAAACTTATATTAGCTTAAGGGATTATATTAAATTTTTCCTTGGTGATCTAAGTAGGAATTTCCTTTTAATAAAATGTTTAAATTACTTGTTTGTGTGTAGATTTGAATGTGATCTACAGATCTGTACGTATACGTCATAGTATGCTAAAAGTTACTTCAGTTAAAAGAATAGCATAATGTAAATTTACCATTCAGCAGTTTCCGTGAATAAACGGAAATGTACTTGAGAACTTTTGTGCAGACCCGTATATAATCAATAACATTTATGCACACTAAGTATTATTTAAAAAAATAATTCAATTTAAAAACGCATAACGCATTCGAAAATCCAATTTCTGCTATTACAATCAGTAATTGGAAAAATATCTGATTTTCTTTTTGTGCAGCCCTGTATGTGATCTAGAGGTTTGTATGTATGCTACATAGTATTATAAAAGTTTGTCCATTTAACGAATAGCACATTTGGAATTTTCCAGTCAGCAATTTCCATGAATTAACGGAATGTACTTGAGAAATGTTTGTGCAGTTATGTATAAGATCTGTGGAATTTAAACACACCAAATAATACTTTTAAAAAATAGTTCAGTTTAAAATCTCATAAAAGAACTGAAAAGGCACTTCAATCATTTAATCTTCATAAGTCTCAATAGTTCAATTATTGTTCATTTTCTTCTGTAAACAAGTTCTTTTGTGCATCCCAGTAAAAAAGACATAAATTATGTACCCACTAAATTTTACAGTAAGAGTGTACAATGATATATATATATATATATATATATATATAAACTAGCTGAGTACCCGCGCTTCGCTACGGTAAATTCTCCCTCTTTCATATCTTCCTATATTGGTCGATTCCCTGTCTTTTTTACTATTTCTCAATCAGTAATTCTAATTTTGCACCTTTTTTTATTTAAGTCAACCTAGTTTTTATATGTAAAGACGGATTTTTGCAATCACTAATTGATTTTTAACTCACTTCTTGGTATGTTAGAATTATAAACATTATATTTACAGGTGTGTTTATAGGTCAATAATGACAATGCAACTCTTTAATATTAGAAAAAATTAATTATAAATTAATACATTAATTTTAAGGCATTTTACTGTTAGCCTATCCCAGGTGATAACTCACCAAATATTTTCTGTACCTCGTACAATTTTATGCGAGTTGGAACAACAATAGATTTAACTATGCGCCAATGAAAACTCGCCAAATTATGCCAAATGATTAAAACTGCAACAATGAAATATTTTAAAATAAAAAATATTGAAAATAAATTAAAAATGAAGAAAGTAATATTTTAAAAATGTATATTTTTATCAAAATTTAATAAATTAATTTAGGATTATATGCTAAGTAATACATTTAGAAATCCTAAAAAAAAAAGATTACATAATGTTTAAATTTTTTCTTTCCTGCTGTCCTTACTTTAAAAACAAACAGAGTAAAAATTATATATCATTTAATAAATTCATTTGCTTGCGTTTTTTACCAAGCATCAGAAAAAGCAGTGAATTAGTCATAATCGTGTTCTAAGGCCACGCTAGATTAATGTATCGTAACGGAAATAAATAATAATAATAAAAAAAAAACATGAATTTCGGTCAAAAAATTGTGTGTGATTTTTAATATAAACATTGAATAGTTATAAAACAGTTTTAAAACAACCATTGTTTTCTTATTATTTTGACTTCTGTGTTTATCTCTTTTTGTATCTTAATTTTCTAGTAATTGAACAGCATTTAATGCATCACCATACCTATAAGGGGGGTTACCATAAGGGGCACTTATTCTGTCGCCAAATGCCGCCAAGTTTGTCGCTACATTGGAGATATAGCGGCAAAAGTGACGCCAACTTATCGATATCTCTAATATTTCGTCAAATTACCATAGACTTCCATTGTAAACCAATAGGGTTCACTTGTTTACAGAAAATCAACAAAATGAGATATTTTAATGCAACAAAAACTAATATTAGCTAAAGGGATTATATTAATTATATTTAAGGGAGTTCAACGTTCAAGTAAATTAAATTATGAATAAAAGTAACACGATACAATGCTTAGCATGCTTTCCCAAACATAAATTTTAAGGGAGACCAAACTGGTCGCCAAGGGCGGCTAGTTTCCAAGATTACAATTGTTAATTTCTTAAAATATATACGTTACTATAGCAATGGATAGTCCGTGCGGAAAAAACTGCTTGCGGGTGTACATTTCGTCACACTATATTATAACCATGAAAAAAAAAAAAAATCCCTGCCGGCTCGGACCTACAGGCGGAGGTAGATTTCGATGTTAAGTACTAAATTCTCCAACAAAACTTAAATCAAGATTAGAGATAAAACCCAGTTTCTTCACAAAGAGTGAGCTGTAGGGAGCTAAACTTTTTGTGAAAATTGTAATATACACGAATACACACACACATATATATGGAATAGGTTTAAAAAATGGCTACAAAAAATTCAGATAACCTTAAAGTGTTAAAATACGTTAATATTTCCATAGTCGGGTTTTTATCCTGTTTTAATACGTTTCTTCAAACTTACATGGCGTTACATATTCACCTGCTGAGGTCCATTATATTTCCAATATGACGCAATATACATATTTTTTCAATTTGTCAAACTATTTAATTTTACACGTGAAAATTTTGCAAAAGAAAATTAATTGTTGTGGTGAGAATTTTATTATTTGTTTTTTTTTAATTGTTGGCAACTGCTATAACGAAAAACTTTTATTTTTTTCCTGCCATTGTTGTGTAAGAGCTGGTTTTATCAGAATCATGTTAAGACAGTATTCAAAATTTTGAACCCTCCCCATTTCCACCCTCTTGGGCCGATTTCACCCATTTTCAATACCCGCCGAGATATTAGCCATCTCAAAGTTGTTGGCGAGTTTGAAGATGATTCGTGCATAATTGCGACTTTTATCGTGCGGACAAAATTTAGTACATACATACATATATATATATATATATAAACTTTTTAGGTGGGGGTGGTTTTGGGTTCCTGGGGTCCTATAATGAAAAGTTATGAAGGAATTTTTCAAAAGTCGCACCATGGTAACGACTGCAATAGGTAGTATTTCTTACGAAATCTACCTAAAAAAACCTCTTGTTTTATCGACATCATTAATTCATACATGCCTTTTGCTCATTTCATTTAAAATACACACATTTAAAATATATGTCTAACTAATTTCATTTAAAATGATGAAAAGAAAAAATAATAATAAGAAAAAATACCTTAAACCAAAAAAAATTATTTCAACATCAAAGAGTATCTTGTAATTTAAGCAGGCGAAATATAAATAATGTCATTGTCTATAAAATGAAATGAAACATTTGAAAAAAAAATAACTTTGTTGATAAAAAAATGAGCATTTAAAAGGTATAATTTTTGAAAATTACATGCTTTAACACACCAGTTTTTTAAATCAGTAAAAATAAGTACTTAAAATAAAAGCATAAATAAATATTTTGCAAGTAATAGAATATAGTCAATTTAAACTGCAGTCTTCAAATTGTAAATATCTTTTAGCATGACGTACGTAATACGTATTTTTCACACTACAGTAAACATTTCATTCTTTGAATGAAGCCATTCATGGTTTTTTGAACAAACATTTTTATATGTATAATTCCTAACTTCTAAAATGATTTTATTGTAGCTTCCGCCTCATCAGATAACTACCAAATAGTAAAATCTATGTCAGTAATCAGTAATAAATAAGTTATAATTAATAATAAATGTTTTCTATTCAAAAAATAACAAATTAAAAAGTTTTACGGGATTACGATGGAATAATACTCATAAAAAATATTCACGTTCAATAAATAGCAAGTGTTAATATTTGGCACAGTTTGCACTAAAAATCGTTTGCACAGTTAGGGTTGAAATAAATGGCGCGATATCATACATCTTGGCATGTTAGTCGAACGAAAAAGTACAACAGATTTTTTTTTCTTTTTTTTAGTTTTAGTTTTTGAGGCGTTTGTATTTTTTTTCCCTAACTGACATAGTTGTTTTAATTATTAAACCAACAGAATTGATTAAGAAAATATTCAATTTGAATTTATTTCCTTGCTATAGTAACAGAATAAAGAAAATGAGTTTTTAAAAATTATAACTTGAAAATTTGAGGTTTTGGCGCCAAAGATAGCGCCAAATTAGAAAAATATGAAATATCTCATGAACTATTAGACTTACAAGAATCTGGTTAGTACCATTCGATTCAACATACAAAAATACACTAAAATATGTTATCAGTTGAAAAATAACTATAAAATTAGATTTTTAAGGAATTTTTTAAAAGTTCGTTCTATTTTTTACCCCCCTTAGGGGTGGAGTTTTAGAAAATCCTTTCTTAGCGGCACTTTATGTCATAAGAAGTATTTTTACCCCAAATTTCAAGACTTTAGGTTCAGTAGTTTGGGCTGCGCGTTGATTAATACAAAATCCAGACTTTCTTTTATATATATAGACTAGCCGCCTTCGCCCGCTACGCTGGTCGGTTTTTCTAAAGAAATCTTGAATGAAACAAAATATATCTGTGAATTTGGTCATGCGTTTTAAAGCAATATGAACATTTACCTGGTGTATCCAACCGAATTGCTGAAAGCAATATGAATGTCATTACGCTATCTTTTATTGAGTCATACAAAATTTAGACTGTTAAGGACCAATTTCTTTAGTTGATCTGTTAGTGTAGGACTTGGTAAAGAACAATAGAACAATATGTAATATACTAAAAGCGTTCATGAAAAATTATCAATTCAAGTCTCATCAGAATCTGTTAATTGGACTTATTGAAAAGGCTGATCGTTCATAATAATTGGGTTCGCCTGATTCTAGAACTTTCATATATGATTCTACAATCAAGCAACCTAACAACCAAGCAACATCAAATGATATGTGCTTTATACTAAAACATTCACTGAAAAATTAACTTGTCAAGTTGCATCGAAATCCACTTAGCAGAATCTTTTAAACTGGAAAATATACCGAAAATTTCCCTAAAAATGATATAATTAACAGTTTAAATCCTATAAAAATTCATTCAGTGGAACCTTTAACAAAAGCATATCTTTCAAAATTGGGTTCATCTTATTTAGAACTTTCCCCATAATTATTTAACTAAGCAACGTAGAACGTTATGTTTTATACTAACGCCTTTTCCGAAAAATTATCTAACTAACAATGTAAGTCCCGTCAAAATCTATTCAGCAGAACTCAAGATATAAGCGGGCGAAATGAAATTTCTCTTTGCATTATATATATATTGAAATAGTTAAATATAACTTTCATAATCGCGTTAACCTGATTATAGAACTCTCTGGGAGGTAGGGGTAGGTATATACTGCATCACTTCTGAATTTTTTAAGGAACTCAGCTCAACTTCCATAACTATAGCATATATACTCTCTAGTATACATATCTCTGTAGCGCATATCTTCCACTTTTCTTTACTGTACCACTGAGAACTTTTTCCGCATAGCTCCGTAACTAAACAACACAGAATGATCTGATAAATATTGAAAAAATCCCTGAAATATTATCTAACTTACTTTGCATTTAATTAGTTGACTTGAAATCTTTCATAATCGAGTTCACCTAATTTTAGAACTCCCGTAGTAACTTAGAATGATGGTTTTTACATTAAACCCTTTATAAACCAAATTTACTATTTAACAGTGTAAGTTCTACAAAATTCTGTTCAGTAGAATCTGAGTTATAGTGATATTTACAATATTTATTGCTCATTAAA
Organism: Maratus speciosus; assembly: GCA_963932465.1. Taxonomy (NCBI): domain Eukaryota; kingdom Metazoa; phylum Arthropoda; class Arachnida; order Araneae; family Salticidae; genus Maratus; species Maratus speciosus. Next base: position 48,961,285 of record OZ010790.1, read on the forward strand.
CCTTTTTCTTTACATTTGAAATAAAATCAGTAACTGTTTTGGTATTTCCCTGTTATGCCAACACCATTGTCACCAAGCGTAATAGTTGGTACAAAAATGAAATGATACATTTGAAAAAAAAATTAATTTTGTTGATAAAAAAAATGAGCATTTAAAAAATATAACTTTTGAAGATTATAGACTTTGACCTACCATTTTTTAAATAAATAAAAATAATGGTACTACTTGGTTATACCGTCGACCAAAAATCTATTGCCAAAATATAAGATTAAATGCCAATAATGGTTGATCGTAAATGTCACATTCACTTGACTTTAAGCAAGTTACACGTATTTACGTCATCAGGTGATTTTTATTTCAACGTTTTAAATGTCTTTTTGGTACTTCTTAGTTATCCCGTCGACCAAATTCGCCAAATTATATAAATCGCCATGTTTATCGTCAAATTATACACATTGACATAATTTTTTATTTTCAATAACGAAAGAACAAATAAATTAGCAAAACATTAATAAAACGACAAATAAAACGTCGAATTAATGGTTTTATTGGCCATTATTGGCCTTTCATCTTACAATTAATGGTACTTCTTAGTTATCCCGTCGACCAAATTCGCCAAATTATATAAATCGCCATGTTTATCGCCAAATTATACACATTGACATAATTTTTTATTTTAAATAACGAAAGAATAAACAAATTAGTAAAACATGAATAAAAATACAAATAAAACGTCGAATTAATGGTTTTATTGGCCATTATTGGCATTTAATCTTACATTTAATTAAATAATGGCAACCAATATTGGCATTTAATCTTACAATTTGGCGATAGTAATTTGGTCGACGGGATAACTAAGAAGTACCCAATTAATTAATTAATGGCAACCATTATTGGCAATTAATCTTACAATTTGGTGACAGTAATTTGGTCGACGGGATAACTAAGAAGTATCGTATTTTTATTATTGTTATACTAATTTATTTGTTCTTTCGTTATTTAAAATAAAAATTACGTCAATTTGTATAATTTGACGATTTATATAATTTGGCGAAATTGGTCGACGGGTACCAAAATAAATACTTAAAATATAAGTATAAATAAATATTTTGCAAGTCATAAAATATAGCCAATTTAAACTGCAGTCTTGAAATTGTAAATGTCTTTTACTACTGAAACATGGCGTACGTAATACGAAAGTCTCATATTGCAGTAAACATTTCATTCTTTCAATGAAGACATTCATGGTTTTTTGAACAAAACATTTTTATATGTATAATTCCTAACTTCTGAAATAATTTTTTTGTAGCTTCCTCATCATCAGATATGCGAAATGGTAAAATCTATATCAGTATCAGTAATAAATATTTTCTATTCAAAAAATAACAAATTAAAAAGTTTTGCGAGATTATGATGGAATAAAATAAATTCCATCATTAAAAATTCCTGCATAAAAATATTCACGTTCAAAAATTAGTAAATGTTAATGTGTGGCACGGTTTGCAATAAAAATCTTTTGCACGATTAGGGTTGAAATAAATGGCGCAATAGCATACATTTTGGCATGGTAAAGGGAAAACGTACCAATTTTTAAAAATTTTAGTTTTCGAAGCGTTTGTAAATTTTTTTAAAAACTCATATAGCTGTTTTAATTATTTAACCAAAAGAATTGATTAACAAAATTACTCAATTTAAATTTTTCCGTTGCTATAGTAACGGATGTATTTTTATCATTTATTATTCGAAAATTTGATTTTTTGGCGCAAAAGACAACGTCAAATTAGAAAAAACATGGAATATATCACGAACTATTGGACTTAAAATAATTTGGTTAGTACCATTCGATTCAGCATACAAAGTTACACTAAAATATGTTATCACTTGAAAAATAATTATAAAATCAGATTTTTAAGGAATTTTTTAAACGTTCGTTCTCTTTTTTACCACCTTTAGGGGTGGAATTTTGGAAAATCCTTTCTTAGCGGCACTCTATGTCATAAGAAGTATTTTTACGCCAATTTTCAAAATTTTAGGTTCAGTAGTTTTCGCTGCGCGTTGATTAATACAAAATTCAGACTTTCTTTTATATATATAGATTTCAATATGTTAAAAATAAAATAACGGGTGTAAAATACACCGCAGACGATTTTACCCCATTGGCCAAAATGTAACGGGATTGTTTTGAGTAATCCTGTAAATGAACCGTAAATGCTATACACCTCATTTTCAATACCGAATATGTCATAGTAAATCCAAATAACATATATTAATTTCATGACAATCTGACTAAATTTACCCAAGTTAGAGCACGGACAGACGGCACACTGGCAAACCGAAGTCATAAACACTTTTCAACTACGGTGGTGGCCGAAATTGCGAACACTTTTTAGTAGATTTCATTACAAAAAATAAAAAACTACCTATCGCAGACATCCGAAAGAAAACACTTCCGGAAATTTTGCGATGTTTTCGCCGATCATGAAATCTGTTCAAAAATTCGAGGGTTACAACATGACAAAATTCAGATATAAAGAAATAAATAAATACAGGGTGTTTCTAAACTCATGGTACAAACTTTAAGGGTAGGTAGAGCATACAGTAACAATCATTTATTATATAGGAAAGTATGGGACCAAGTGACGCATTAAAGTAAAAACACCAGGGGGCAATTAGGACCCTTTTTTGATTTTCAGAATTTCTCATTTATACCAGAAAATTTTTAGGCTATCCTTTTTCTGGACATTTCATAATTACTTAATAATAAAATTCTTCTTTGAAAATTTTTGGTATGAAATCGAAATTTTTTTAATTAAAATAGAAATAGAAATAGAAATATTTTGAAATAGAAATTGAGTTTTTGGTTGATTCCACTGGCGGTAGAGGGCAGTAAGTGACTGGTCGCCGTTCAATACCATGCTTTCAAGTAGAAGAAATCACCATTTTTAATTGTACTATCGTTCGTCATGGAAGACTTTAGATATGCCAAAAAAGCCGACATGCATTTCATGTATGGTCGTGCAAATGGCAATGCCAGAGCTGTCCTACGACTGTATCCGGAGCAGTTTCCTCGCAATAGAATGCCTGATCATAGAAAGCCTCAGCACTTACACCGTCAGCTTTCTGAAACAGATTCTTCCCACGTCACCAGACAGGAAACTGGGCGAGAAAGATCGGTACGCAGTGCAAGCCTGGAAGAAATTATTTTGAATTTTGTGAGTGAAAGGCCCGAATCAAGTACAAGAGCTATTGCACAGAATTTAGGTGTGAGTCATCCGACCGTTTGGAGAGTTTTAAATGAAAATCGATTTCATCCCTTCCATTTTCAACGTGTACAAACTTTGAATCCGGAAGACTATCTTCTGATGTTGAACTTTTGCCAGTGGGTTTTGCAGCAACATGTATCGCAGCCAGAATTTATTGATCATATTGTATTTACAGATGAGGCAGTATTTACACACGTGGGTGTATTTAATGCGCACAATTTCCATCTTTGTCAACCAATAATCCACATGCTTATCAACAACGATTTTCTGTGAATTTGCGGGCGGGTATTGTTAATAATTATTTGATTGGCCCATACCTACTACCAAAAAGTCTGGATGTTCACTGTTACCTTATTTTTTGCAACAGGTTTTACCAGAACTGCTGTAAGATGTTCCGATCGCCATTCGTGGTTTCAAGATGATGGAGCGCCCGCGCACTTCACCATTGATGTGCGCAGTTACCTGATTGCCACATTTGGATCGCGATGGATTGGGTGTGGTGGACCAGATCCTTGGCCACCGCGATCTCCCGATTTATCGAGCCTTGATTTTTTTTTTTTATGGGGACATCTGAAGTGTCTTGTTTATGAGACTCCAGTTGACTCAGGCGAAAATCTGCTCGCATATCTGAAGCTGCTGGACATGTGCGGGAAATGCCTGAGATCTTTAGAAGTGTACGCCAATCGTTCCACCGACGCTGACAAGCATGTATCAGAGTTAGTGGGCGATATTTTGAACACTTATTGTAATATTATTGTATGCATTACTAGCAGGTTACGCCCGCTGCGCTGGTCAATTTTTCCAAATGAACCTTGAGTCAAACAAAATGTGAATTTGACCATGTACAGGGTTGTTATAATTAAAGTTCGCCTATTCAGAAGGCTCTAGAGACGGTTCAATGGCTCCAAACGAAACAAAATTTCACTAGTACGTAGTTAAAGAGATGCGCTCAGTGAAAATCGAAAAAAAATGGTTAAAACTTTTGTCAATAGGTGGCGCTGCGCCATTATTTAAGACGATGTTTGCGGATTCATTATATCAATTTCAGTCAATCCAGACGAAACACACAAATTTAAAAGTTTCAACAAACTTCGAGGAATTGCGAATTGTTATAATTAAAGTTCACCTAATCAGACAGCTCTAGAGCCTGACCTATCACTCCAAACAATACAGAAAAATGAATATAATTTCATGTGATATAATCTGCATCAACAAAAATAAAACATGTCGCTCGGCAACGAGGAAATAACGAAGAATAACATTACGCATGCTCAATGAATATTCCACCATTTTCAATAACGCATTCCATTCTCAGAATTGTGCTTTCTACAGCATTGCGTAAACTGTCCTTTGAGATTGAGCGAATATGAAGTCTAATACTGTCTTTCAGATCAGAGATTGTCTGACATCTGTCTTTAGATACAGAATCTTTCAAAAATCCTCATAACCAAAAATCGCATGGTGTTAGATCAGGCGATCGTGGTGGCCAAACTGTTTGAAAATAACGACTTATGAGGCAGTCTTCTGTAAAATTGCTTGTTAAGAAAGTCCGAACTGCTCTAGTAATGTCCGGTGGTGCACCGTCTTGCATAAACGTGATATTTTGAAGACAGCCTCACTGTTGCAGCTCGGGAATTAGAAAATTTGACAACATATTGAGATACCTTCTCCCATTTGCGGAACATGTAATGGGTCCTGTGGATGTTAGTTCCTCAAAAGAATATGACCCTATCATAAACGTAGCTGTGAAACCGCACCACACCGTCACTTTAGCTGCATGCAATGGAACTTCTTGGGGAACATTAGGATTCTCTTTCGCCCAAATTCGACAGTTGTGTGTGTTCACTTGTCTGATTAAAAAAAATGCACTTCATCAGTCCATAGAATATTCCAGGGCCAAGAATTGCCCACATTCATTAGTGCAAGAAACTGTAGTGAAAATGATAGCCGACTTTCGGTATCACCCTGTATTAGTGGTTGCACCCTCTGAATCTTGTATGGATAGTATCGCAAAATTTGACGCATCACTTTTCTCACAGTGGAAATCGGCATATCGACTTCATTCGCAATAGCTGGCACACTTGCATTACCAAATGATGACTGGCTTGCTAAATTCACGGCAGCAGTAGCAATATCTTCACTGCTAGAAATGTCTACCTTTTTTCGTACTCTGCCAGGAAGAATGTAGGGTTTTCCTGTTTCCTCGAATTTTTTAATCATTTTGTGAACTCCACAATCCGACATTGGTCCACGTCTAACATCTTTTAGTTTCCGGAATTCTCGAAGAGCTGCAGCTGCGTTGGTGTTATTTTGATAAAACAGCTTTACAAGAAGTGCCTTTTCTTTCAAAGTTACCATTCTCCACAAAGTGCATATTCAAATGCTTTTCTGAAAAAATCAACTGTTCCAGTGTCAAAGAAAGCACAGACACACTTTATCAGCAAGTTTGAAATCGTCAGGTGGTTAGAAGGGTATTTCAAGTTTTCGAAGTTGCGATGTCACTTTGACGTCGTTCGTCGAAAATTTGAATAAAATGTGATCTTTTTCAAGCGTTGGGTGAAATTTTGTGATTTTGTGTGTTTCATCTGGATTGACCGAAATTGATATAACGAATCTGGAAAAGTTTACTTTTACCAACTGTGAAATAAAATTTCTTGTATTTTGTTTTTTACAAAATAAAGGAATCTGCAAATATCGGCTTAAATATTGGCGCAGCGCCACCTATTGACAAAAATGTAACTAATTTTTTTTTCGATTTTCGCAGAGCGCATCTCTTCAACTACGTACTAGTGAAGTTTTGTTTCGTTTGGAGCCATAGAACCGCCTCTAGAGCCTTCTGAATAGGCGAACTTTAATTATAACAAACCTGTATTTTAAAACAATGTAGACCTTCACCTCGAATATATTTCCACAATACTGAAAATGATGCGAACGTCACTGCGATATTATATTACCTTATGCGTTGCAGAAATTTTGAGCTAATAATAAGCAATGCTTTCAATTAATCATTTACGGTGCATTTTAGTAGGGAAATTATATTATTATAAAAACAGAGATTAAAATGTTCTCCAATCTGACACTATTAAATTAGAGAGCATTACAATGATTGCAGAGATTGATCATTGAATACGAATAATGTTCGAATAGTTAATTTTCGGGTGTTTGTTCTTGAACTCCTGGCCTCTCAGCTTAAGCATATGTGGTTTTGGTAGCTTAAATACAATCTCACTGAATGTAACGTTATACTTCGTAATAAACGTTCTCTCTTGACAATTCTATTACTACTTTTTCCCCTCTTTTTAATTCCAGTAGAGTAAATACCGTCAAAAATGTGTTAAGATGATTGCATGTACTTTATTAAATGATTGCAGACAAAAAAGAGTGTTTAACTTTCATTAAAAAAAAGTGAAGCATAAAAATGTGTGTTTTTAAATGTGAATTGTTTGAATAAAAATAAAATAATATTATTTTCATTGCCTTTTCATTTTGTAGACCAGTTGCAATCATGTAACCGTTAATCCAGGAAGAAACTCGATGACCTAGAAAAATAAACCTCTTGCATCCAGTAAACTATTTCTAATCATCCGTGATCGACTTCATTGTGAGGGTTGGGCCAAACATTAAAAGTGATGCAAAAATATTGTCAAGAATGCACCAGAGATAATTACAAAACAAAATTAATTACCAGCCACGTTACGTTCCAATAAATAATGCAGTTGTTATTGACTCATTTATAGATTTTTCACCAATAAATCTCCATACCTTAAATAGGACTGTCAATCATAAATAAAGTTAGTTATGCAAAATTTTTAGCAATATGCATTTTGGTGAATATTTGGATCGACTATTTATTTTGCATTTTTTTTAAAGAGCATAATAACACGGATAAATAAATAGGCTTGCTATTTCCATTATTAAGTCTAAATTATTCTTCCGTCTATTGTGTAAATAATCCAGATTATGAAAATAACTCATAATTTATTACTAAGATCAGCTGCTAGGGTGTGCGTCAGGACAATAGGCTTCATGATGATTAGAATTTGAGGCAGTTTTATCTTTGTTGGCTAAAATGTTAAGTGGACAGATATTATTACATTTCCTACCATTGGACTCACAAAGTTATTCCCCTCCATTGAAAGTATTGTTTTTACCAGATAAAATAATTTAGTACAAACAATAAATAACAAAACCTTTTTTGTTCGTTTGCTTCATAATGAAACACCATAATTTCAGTAATAATGAAAAACCATGAATTTAATAATCGCTAAGTACAAATTTCATGCAATCTTCGGCAATCGGGTTCACTGCCCAGAGTCTCTTTCAAATTTAAAAGAAACATCCAACGGTACAGTAAATACGCTAATTAGCGAGTAGCCTGATTACAGATGATTAATCAAATACCTTTAAAAAACCTTCAAAAAAGAAGAAAAGATATGCCAAAAAAATGAAATAGAAATGACGAATCAAAAAGATTATCGAAAATTTATTTCAGTAAGCAATTTTTATTCTAAAATGTTTTCTTTTGTGGCAGTAATTACGTATAATTGCATATATTTTCTTACGAATAATCTTTAGTTCTTAACATTTGAAGAAATAGACATTTATAAAACGGAATCTGGCCATATGTATTAAAAAAAAATAGTGGAGTATATTCGCTGATCTACGTTCGAGGTTATGAAAGTCACAAGTTTGGGAAAAACAAACCAGCATGTTTCCGTAGTAAAGTATGTGAAAAATATTTTAAATGTCTGAAATTAAAATATTTTGCAATATGTGTATGTGTGTGTGTGTGAGGGGGGGGGGGGCGGCGACATTTGCTCTAAAACTTAAACATTAACTCCACTTTTATAATTTTTACTGCTATTTATATAGTTTACAGTTGAATATAAAAAATTGTTCAAATAAAAAAGAAAAGTTCCCAGTTAAACTGATGGCATTGAGCTCACAGGCTATTCACGCAAATTGTATATTACACACTTATTTCAAAGAATAATGCCCCTCGAAAAATAAATTAAGGGGGGCATTGTCGACACCTGTTTCCCCTCTTTATACTTAACCAATGAGCATCCAAATGTCATTAGGGAAGCGCCTTATCGAAATAAACCGGCATACTAAATTTGAAGCAAATCGGTTAGAAAAGTCCACTTATCTAAATTAAGGGGTTATTAGTTTCCCCTTTTCCTCCCTTTGGACTTAAACAATGAATCTTCAAGTCTTCTTAGGGAAGAGCATTATCATAATTAACCAGTATACCAAATTTGAGGAAAATCTGATAATTCTGCAGGAAAAACATATTTATCTAAGTTTAGGGTGGAGGTTAGCCCCCGTTTCCCCTTTTTACTTAACCAATGAGCCCCCAAAACTAATCAGGGAAGCGCCTTACCAGAATGAACCTAAAAAAAATTGAAGCAAATCGCATATTTCTATCAAGAGTTATCGCGTTATGTACATACATACGTATATACAGAACCGGCAGGCATATTAACTCCTCAGGCTTTGATAAACTGTGAACTAAAAAGATATATTACGCTTTAAAAATCACCTGTAATTTGAACATCGCTGGGGCTGATCTCAGGTTTAGGCCATTTTGGATTAAAATCAAATTGTCTGGCGATAAAAGTAAAATCTGCTAGTTTTTTCTGTAAGGGATAGATAATTAAAAAAAAAATTAATTAAAAAAATAACAAATCAGAATCGCCAACCAGCGTTAAATCGCACCAAAGTGAAATGTTCATTATTTTTTTTACGAATGCTAAATCGATGTTCTGCTGATTTTTTTAAAGCATATATATGCTCATGAGAAGAACATTCTATAATTTTTTTTCAAATATTCCTGAATATGCACTTATGGAGAATTTCCTTGTTATCATCTTATCAATTTTTCAGATGCATCTTTCTTAATCTGACGCAAAAGAAAGATAAATCGCCAAATCTTGTTTTAATTGCAATATTTCAACTGAATAATTTTTTAAGAATTACAAACGTTCCCTTTCATGTATAAATATTTCCATTTTTAGGTGCGTTCGTAATTATATAAATACGTAGCACCTATAGTCGTCGTTCAGCCCGTCTGTTCGTCCGCATATAACAGAGAAAAAACTCCCAAACCGAATGTTCTGAAATTTTAAATATATGATTGTTGCAAAATTTTGTCGAGCCATTTCAAATTTTATGAAAATCGGATGTATAGTTTAATTACAGGGACAGTCAAAAGTTTTCCGTTACATTACGGCCAATAGGAAAAAATTATTGCAAGTGCATTTTAATGATATTACAGAATATGCACTTATGAAAACAAATATGCATTCAGTACAATATGGGGTGCAGAAAATAATTATAATACTAGTTATAGTACGAACGTACTTCATTTGCCACGTTTTACGAGCTTGTTAGATATTATCACTCGTCAAAACTGATTTCTTTTTTTTTCCTTTTTTTAATTTTAAATAAAATTAGCAACACTTTCTTCTTTTATTTTTCGAGGTGTAATAGCCGTTTCAATTTTTCGTCAACTATAAAGTTTTCATTATAATTCTATAACTAATCTACGTAGAACGATGTGTTATAGCTTAAAACCCTGAATTGATATCTATCCGCTTTCCTGAAATGATATCTATCTAACAGTGTAAGTTCCGTCAAAATTCATGCAGCAGAACTCGAAATATAGACGTTCGAAACGAAATTTCCGTTTGGATTTTATATACATAAGTAGATTATTTATTTGTAAACTACGTTGTAAAAAAATTTTTTATCTTTTTTATTCATGTATTTCGTTTGATAAGTTTGCCAGTTTTGCACTTTTTTTTAATTCAAAAATTTCGTTTTGTTCCCAGAAATTTTCAAAGAAGAATTTTATTGTTAAGTAATTAGGAAATGTCAACAAAAGGATATCATAAAAAGTTTCTGGTATGAATGAGAAATTTTGAAAATTAAAAAAGGGGCCTAATTGCCCGCCTGGTGTTTTTACCTTAATACGTCACTTGGTCCCATATGTTCCTATACAATAAATGATTATTACTGTGTGCTCTACCTACCCCTAAAGTTTGTACCATGGGTTTAAAACACCCTGTATACATATATAGCATACACGTATAAGTTAATATTTCAACGGAAGGTGGTTTTGTTATCTGAGGGTCTTGATCGGCAAAAGTATAGCAAAATTTCTAGAAGTGTTTTCCTTCGGACGACTGCAATAGGTAGCTTTTTACTTTTTGTAATGAAAGGTACCTAAAAGTGCCCTCAATTTTGGACACCATTGTATATTTAATAAAAAAACTTCGTTTATTTAACCCTTAATCTACTAATGGTACTTATAAGTATCATTAAAATAACTTGTTATAAAATTAATTTAATACGTCGATTAGTTGGAATACAGTTTAGTATGAGTTATAGACACATTACTTTATCTTGTTCCAAAAGCATTATTAGTTACACAAAACAAAAATATTTTTAAAAGGATGATTTCTATTGCCTTTGCAACATTTCAGCTTTCTTGGTGTTGGGGGGAGGGGGGGGAGGGAGGAGCAATTCGGAAATATTTCTATGTTTCTATTGAAGGAATATTATACAGTGGAACCCGGTTAAGACGCGTTTCAAGGGAGTGGACAAAAGTCGCGTATTAAGCGGGATCGCGTATTAAACGTGATTTGTATCATGTTGCAGGAACTGGGCTTATTTACACATTTAATCGTCTAAATGAACTTTTGAGCTTTCGTTTATATGTTTACGGTCGAAAATTGTGTCTTTTACGTATGTTTAGTTTAAAATTAAATTGTATTCAACTTTAACTCCTTGTTTCTTTTTATATGACTGAATGGAATAAAAAAGGAAAATAAATGTGGATTCCAACCTGGTTTTGTTGTTGATTTGTACTTTGCAAGCAAAAATAAAACAACAAAAATAATTTTCCTACTAGACTAAAAAATTTTTAACAAAAAGAATAAAACATTAAAACTTTGAAGCACAACCCATTTTTAAAAATCAAATTTAGTACTTGTATTAATAAGTACCATTATAATTGTCCCTTCTTTTTAATATAAGAAGAAACTACTTTATTAATCTTCGTGTACATAATATTGTTAGCATAACAAAAGTAAAGAAAACATAAAAGAATTATCCAATCGCAGTCGTATTTATTTAATCTTTACGAGTTTAATTTTTTGTTGCCTATAACATGCATTATAAAACATATTAGTGATATAACGTACATTTAAAATCTCACTAACAACAGGCATGATTATCTCTAATCATAATAATTTTTATGATGTACCTGAGTAACTTGAATTCGTCTATATCTCTCTTACTACTGTAAAAACATACACGAAACGAGAGGCAAAGAACGTTAGAAGGCGGAATCAAAGAAGAATTGCAGTTTTACTAATTTAGCGGAGCTTTGTTTTATTCAAATATCTACCTCTATTTCTGATTATTAATTTTTGCGTTAATTAATCTGTTATTAAATAAAGTAAATAATACTATTCGAAAACAGTGCTTTTTATCTGAATAAAAATAATCCGCAAAATTGCCGACACTTGAGAAGAGAGACGGAATTCGCATCTTGATCAATGAATCCGCGTCTTAAGCGTGATTATTTTCCCTCAAAGGACCAAAAATTTATCGCCTATTAAGCGGGATCGCGTAATAACCATTCGGGTATTAAACGTGATATTTTTACATTAGTCTTATGAACGATATTCAAGGGATCGGAAAAAATCCGTGTATTAAGCGGGATCGCGTATTAACCGTGAGCGTCTTAACCGGGTTCGACTGTATTTGTGCATTTCTTAATTCTAGAAAATACTAAGAAAAATATTTAAAATAAAAGATTTGAGTGGGGATATACAAATATTACACAAAATCCCTATAACTTCAAATTTAATTAATCTTTCTAAATTATTCAATCCTTGTAAAAGCCTTCTAAAATCGATTACATAATTATGTAAATATTCTAATGTAGTTTAACCAATTCACGAAAAGTGCTTTAGAAGATAAAATTTTCATGAATTCATAATTCAGTACATAAAGGGTTAAACATAAACGCTCGAATAGTTCAATGCATTTTTTTTTTTAATTACAGCATTTCGAAAAAGTATAAATATAGCTCACATGCCTATTTAGGAACATACAATTTTATGCGAATATTAATGATTAAATAATGCAATTTTTAGACACTTTTATTGCACTCAACGTGATGTTTGTATGTAAAGATGTAAGTTTGTAAACGATTTTAACTGTTTTCCTGATATGTTAAAATTATAAGAATTACATTCTCAGTTGTGTTTCCGATAACAATACAGTATTTTAATATTTCAGAACTCAATGATAAATTAATAAATTAATTTTAAGACAATTTTCCGTTTCCCCGACCCAGGTGATAAATCGACAAATATTTTCTGTAACTCATAAATAAGAATAAGAGCTGAAACAACAATAGATTTAATTACCCGTCAAAAAAACATTTGTCTAAATGTGGCAAAATTCTGTAAAACTGCAACAATGTATGCGAAATTAATGTATTATAACAGAAAATTTCGGAAAAAAAAAAAAAAAAAACATGAGTTGCTATTAGATAAATAGGCGTGATTTTCCTGATGAACATTGAATGCTTATAAAAGTTTGTTAAAAAAAAAACTATTTTTAGTTTTATACTTATTTAATATTCGGTTAAAAAAAAAGAGTATTTTTTTAACTAAGTGCTTTTTGGTTAACATTAAAATGACATAACTTAAATTCTCTTTGAAAGAGAAAAATTCTCAATTCTGATTTTCAAATTTCATATTGTGACAAAAAAGAAGTTAAGTATCTACATAAGAATTAGAAAATAAAAATCTATATTTAGATTGGGAGGGTTGTTGAGGCATGGTAAGTATAAGAAAAGAAACCATATTTTTGTATTTATTGTTTTACAACTAGCAAACGCTCTAGTATCTATAAAATAAATGCATGCAATGATTTTATAGTTTTTGTTTATTAATTTCAAAATTAATTTCTCATTATTGTCACAATCCTAAACACAATTTGCATATATTTTATCCCCTTTTCAAGGTAGAGCACATAGAACCTGCACTTATGGTTAATCAATCATGATAAACTAAATAAATGAAAAACAATATGGAGTTCCTTTTATGTTTTTTTTTAAAGTTTTATCGAAAAAACTTCTGTAGACAAATTCTTACTACAACAAAATCTTTCAAAGTTAGATACCATCATAAATAAGTAACATCACTGCAAGTTGTTTTATTCTGCTAGTGTTTGAACTAAAATCTTGTATAACTTATTAGCCCACGATATGATATTCATTGCTGTGCTTCAGTACGTAAAGTGAATAAAGGATGTTACCATCATAATTAAAATACGAGGGTGGTTCAATAATTATTGTCCCAAGTGTGTATAAAATATTTGTACAGCGATGGTTGATGTGGAATATTGAATCTAATGTTTTAAATGCCTATATGCTCAATTTCAGAACCGTAGTTGCTATATTAACATTTTTTTTTCGTTTTAGGTATGAAAGCTGGCCTCTAGCTTGAAGGGGGGGGGGAGTTGGGGGAAAGGCTGGTTTGATACTTATTGTGCCAGGCCTGAAGCAATTCTGTGATAGATTTGTGACAGTGGATGAGACCTGACTACATAACTATTATCCGGAGTCGAAACGACAGTAGCCACGTCCCATTCACTGCAACACCCCCTCCCCCAACTCCATCTTTCAAGTTCGGTGTGACTTCTCACACCAAAAACGAAAAAATGTGTTAATATAGCGGCTACAGCTATGAAATTGAGCATACAAACATCTATGACATTATGCTTCAATATTCCACATCAACCATCGCAGTGCAAATATTTTATATACACTCGCGACAATAGTTACTGAACCACCCACGTATATGATGGTTTTCACCTATATTTTGTAACCCGGGACACCGGGGTTTATCCCCTTGTTCCTTTAACGTTATTAGACTCACCAAGACTCACAAGACTTGTCCAGACTCACACAAATTCTGTGGAGCTGCAAGTATTTGGATTTAATTTTGACCGGTTTTAATCAGATTCAGATTTCTTTTTTTAACATCCCGCCTAATCAAAACACTTCATCTCCATCTATATATTACTTCTGTGAGAAAAAATAGTTGGAAAATAGTATGTTACTATATCTTCTTGTCAAAATTTTCTTATAACAACAGGGGAAAAATTTTAATTAACGTACGTGATATTTTGAAAAATATATAAATGAATGATTTCTGCTATATTAATGTTACAAACAAATGTAGGCATATGGATCATTATATAGCCGATTTTTTTAGAGTTTACGACAACGCTTTTTGCTGGGTTCGTGTATTATTCAGTGATAGTGACGTCCTATGCATACTTTTCTGTAAATATTTTTTAAGATTGGATCGTAAATGTAGAATTCTTCAGCGGATCCAAATGACCTCATTTTATATGAAGTAAAATCGCACATTTGAAGTCTTAAAACAGAAATATGTTTTGTAGAAGTGCGTCATTTTCACCCCAGCGACTTTGAAATTCTTCCCTTATGAAAATAACGCAGTTGAAATCACATGCTGATAAACGCAAGTTTTACAAAAATTTAGAGCGTCTTTATTAATGAGCAATGACATTTAGGCTAAAATAATATCTGTTTGAGAGCTAGACCAACCAATATAAGAAGCATTTTTTACTGTAATTAATTTCGTAGGTTTATTATAAATTAATGAATCAGTGCCTTCTTACTCATTTCCTTTCTTCGAAATTCGACGGGTTCCATATGGTAATAATAATAATATATATGTCTGTACCTTGGAACAATAAGGGCCAATGTTAATTTTTCTCAAATGGCAGGAAACCCAATTTAAGCTTGATGTATTTTAAGAATCTTGCTACGATTTCTGTACCATTATTTTTCAAAGTTGTACCTTTCAATTCAGTAATGTTTTTCTCACTACAATCTAATGTTACATTGATTTAGCTTTTTTTTTTTTTTTTTTTTTTTTTTTTTTTTTTTTTTTTTTTTTTTTTTTTTTTAATTGGCCATTTTTACATTAACAGTAAGTAACATTGACCTCGACAAAATATTTTGTATTCAATGAACTAAAATTGTGAGGACTTTGGCCCTTTTAACAATTACTTTATATCGCATCCTGAATTCATTCGTGCATTTAACTCAAATTTATCAATTTTGGACATTGACACTTTTTGTTCCAAGGTACAGATATGTATATATATATATTTCATCGGACGCGACACTAAATTCTGATAAAGAAGAATTCCTGCTTTCTGTTTGTATTTGGATTTTCTGTATGCCGTAGACATTTTACAAAGGCTAAACTGACATTTTCAACGAGTCTGTTAATTTTTTTTCGAAAGTTTGAATTATGATTACAAGTACAATATCGATTTTATGAATTTACGTCAAATATTATCCGATGTCACATTTTAAGGAAGCATAATGAAGTGGGACTATCTTAAAAAGGAAAATGAGAACTTAAATATGAAATTGCAAAATACACAACACAAAACGTTATAGTTCCTTTTAAACAAAAATATGAATGTTTTTAATGATTTTTTATAAGTATTTTGATATCATATACAGTAAAATAAAACATTGTTATTTTTTACATCAATTTTAATTAGTTTAAATGTTTGTGTTATTTACAATTATTAAAAACGTAAATCATTAATTTGAAATCTAGTTTTAATGCTTTTGTAGACTGTCATGCATATGCCATCAACATAATTTAGTGGTTGAAGTTATTTAAAAATGAAATTCTGGTTTCGAAATGTTGACATTATCATCATAACATTATCAGCAACAATTTTTATTTGCCAAGAAATAAATACATGTTTAAAACCAGAAATTTTATGTTTGAAGACAAATAACTTTTAGACATACGTCAGTTGCATACAACAGCAAAGCTGTTGGTTTTGTATAACATCTTCAGTCTTGGAGGTAACTTTGAGCTGAGAATACTGTTTTTATCAACGTATCGTACGATATATTTTCGCTGTGTTGAGCGGCGGTCATGGGTGGTTCGTATGAATAGCTTTATCGCTGATTGAGGCTGCAGTATGTCATCAATGGATGGTACTAGTTTAATGGAAAATGTACTGGCAAATATAGCCAATTGATCGTTAAACAGCAATTTTAAAGATCAGTTTGACAGCATATCTTGGAATTTTGAGGACTATGCGAGAGGTATACTGGGTGAATTTTTCACCTTCATAGATAAATATATTCTGGACATTAAAGCTAAAGAATGTTATTCTGCATCATCAACTGAGCAAGAGGAGGTAAAAAAAACATGCCTTGAGGCATTTTCTTTGCTAAGGAATAACCGTAGATAATTTGTTAAATTCAGTTTTTTTCTCTCTATTACATATTAGACAACTGCTACAATTATTCTAACTAACACTAGTCTAAAAAGACGAGCTATTTAACGCCGTTAAAAAGGGAGTTAAACGTCCTATTTCAGAGGAGAGTTCTTCTATCCCTTTAACCAACAAATTTAAGAATATTTCTAATGAAGTTAATCTTAGCGAAAATAAAGATATGGAACAAGCCCATGTTAATGATAATGCTGAGCAGAATGCTGTAACTCTAAAAAAAAACTGCTAACACTTTTTATATTGAAATTGATAATAACTGGATGACGTTAGCCCAACAAATAACCCAGATTAACTCCGAAAAACCTGAAATTGCTCTAAAAGGCTAACGTCTTGTTATTCAATGTAAAACCGAGGATGACTTCAAAATAACGCAAAGATGGTTAGACAAAAACCAAAAAAAAAAAAAAAAAAATACTCTACTCTTACCCCAGAGAGTTAAGACCCCTAAAAAGTGTGCATAAGAGGCCTCCCATGTTACACTGACATCAAACTTATTGAAGAAAGTCTTAAAGAGCATTATTTTACAGTCACTAGGGCTGTCATGCTCAAAAATCACAAAACAGATCATCCTATGCCACTGTACATGGTAAATGTTTTACCGCGTAAACAATTTGAGGAAATATGTCAAATTAATGTTGTACATTACATTTAGGTTAAAATAGAAGCTTTTACCAGTAAAAATAGAGTTAAACAATGTTACAGATATCAGAGTTATGGGCACGCCTCAGAGGTGTGTGACTTTGATGCTAAATGCATAAAATTCGGTGAGTTACATCTAAGCACCACCTGTCGACACAAGGGTCGTATAACATCCAAATGTGCTAACCACGGACTTGAACTTCCCGCTAATTACCACGGTTGCACTAAAAATCCTTATAGATTAGAAAGTAAGACCAACTGCAAAACCTCAAATAATAGCGGCAATCAGGTTTCCAAAGAAACCAAACTTCTAGCAGAAATCTTTAAAAACTTCAATTATACAAAAAAAAAAAGGCAAAGACCAATGAACCCTCAACTAGTTCTGAAATGTTAAACTCTGAAGATACAGATAATGAAACCGCAAACATCATTTCCTCCCCTACTAGGGAAAAATCCAACAACACTCAAAATTCTCCCAATTCTTCTAAAATTCCTAAAAGTTATTCTAATGACACTTTCAATGATATCAAAGAAATTCTACAAATTACCAAATTTATAAGCTGTTTTTAAAAACATTTAAACCCAAAACAAAAAACTCGATAACCCAATGCAAAAATTCATTGTCATAGTTACCGAATTTGATAAACTCACTAACCAACGTAACATTAACGAAGATTAATTCTTCTTTCCAGTTAAATTTTATTACCGTTTTCCATGTTTGTTTTGTTTTGTTTTGTATAAAAAAAACTATTTTCACGCTCTAATCTTGATAACCCTTCTACTTTTTGTCTTTTTATAACATATCTTTTTCTTTTTTTTTACTTTTATTTCTACTATTTCATTAGAGTTACCACACTGGATAGGCGGCATCCTCCTTTTCTCGTATTTTACCCTTTGTATCTTGTGTTTAACTGTTCATTTAGTTTGAAATCTCCTCATAATTACTTTTTATTACCGGTTATTTTTTTGTTATTCTTTCATGTGTTTAATTAATTTTTCCCTTGTAAATATGTAAATATTTTTTTTTAACTTTTCCTATTTTGCGCACTGTGTATAGCATTTTTATATTGAGTTAAACTTTTTTTTATGGTTTCTGAAAAGAGTCTTTTTTTTAATGCTGGTGCACCCCTATGGCAGCTTTTTTGCCTGTTTACGGACTGTCAGGTTTGTTAGGATCTAATGGACATTTTCTCTTTTTTTTTTCTCTTATATTGTTATACTAACATTTCTACTGTAAATTTTCTTATTTTTTATACTTTGCTTTTTTGTGGCCACCTGCCACGTTTAAACATCATATGGCTCCCATTGCATTCTAAAAAATTCTATTTCTACACCGGATGTAAAGTTGCCACGCAACTAGGGAATCCAAAAATCAGATCACATTGTTCCATTGCATATAAGTCACCGCCCATTGAATACTAGGCCCAGAGCCGTTCTTAGGGGTGTGCGAAAGATGCGGCCACACAGGGCCTCGCGCCTAGGAAGGTCTCGCACTCGAAAAAAAGCCTAAATGTTTATTATTAATTTTTTTGTGAGTAAAGCAAAAACATAAAAATTTTCATAATCAAATTTATGTGTAAAAATGTTTATCTAAGGTAAAATGTTTTGTGAATAAAATAGTCAATGCAAGGTGTGGACGCTCGACAAGAGAATAATTTGTTTGTAGCTTATATATTCAATCTATAACTATTGTTATACTTTAGCACAGACAGCAGCACCAGTCTGGACAGGCGCATGAACTGGATGTTACTTTGTTAAGAGGTAGGTGGTCCTGATGATTTTGACAAACTGCTCACTATTCTTTTAATGACTATATGTAATGTAACAGATTCAGATTCAGATTCAGCCAGGTGGGGAGGCCTACCAATTGGTTTGAGCTCAACTAGCCCCACCCAGCAATGTTTATTTGAAAAAAAAATACAGAGCAATTATTCAGTATTAAAATAATGGTAGGTAATAACAAGTAATTGAGATAATGAAATAAGTATAGGTAACAATAGTAAGATAGCCGAGTTGAGCGCTTTACAGACGTATACCATATAATGTTTCTTTAAAACAGTTATAGAATTAGTGTTATTGTTAAAGTAAAAGTTTGTTTGATTAGTTCAATAGCTGATCATCATTATCATATAATAGGTCCTGTGGAGGCATTTGGAAAAGTCCTTGATTGTTTTCAATGAGTGTTATGCAGTTTATAATTTTTTGTAATAGTGCTGGTTGTTTTCTAATTATTTGGAACCAAGAAGAGAGACTTATCGTTCAGGAGATTCTGAGGTTGTATATGGATGTTAGTGTGCATTCCGTTACGTAGTGCAGCGAGGTTCCTCGTTTTCCACACGTGCAGTAGCCCGAGTCGGCTTTTCCGAACTTTACAAGATAATTTGGAAAGGGCCTGTGATTTGTTGCAAACAAGAAGATCATGTATTGTAACAAGCATATTCTTGTGTAATCAAGTTTCTTCTTTAATTACATGAATATCGGTCGGTATTCTGCCGTCACGTTAGAGTTCTTCGCGTGCCCGGCCTTGTCCAGAGGCCCGTACCCAGCCCGGCAATATGATGGCAGAATTAGGACAATTTTTTTAACGGATCGTTCCTAGCCGACAAAATAAATAAATAAATAAATAAAATAAAATAGAGAAAAAAAATAAATGTGCCCGTCTCCCCAATAAAAAATTAAGCGGACCTTTTGGCCGATTATAAAATTTAACCCCCTGACCGCCGAGCAAATCGGTAAAATTGTAATGTTGTTTTCTCTGCGGTTTTGTTTTTAATGATAGAAAAATATGTTTTTTCCAACATGATGTATTTTTTTTTATTAAATACAGGTATATATGTCTTGACAATCTTAATCATAACCTTATTTTTTAAAACTAGATAATATCTGGATAATTATATTAATTTAAATAATGCTTCCATTGCAGTGAAACCTGCAGCTTAGTGAACTGATATATCAGTTCGCTGCGGTGAGGAGGTTAAGCGAAGCCGATAAAATAAACATGAACCATTTTCAAGGGATGGGACTTTCGGGGGAATAAGCATAAATGTGCTGCATGAGCCCGATGCTTGTTTTATGACGTCAATACAGAAATATAACGTGTCCATCGTAGAGATCGGCATCGGACAGTTACATCGTGTCTGAAATAGGTCTTAATTTTTTCAGCAGACTTCAGCCAGGCTGGAATCAGGCTTACATTTTTTCTCTACATAGTCCAGACCGGCCAGAACTGGATTTAATTGTTCCCATTGTGTGTCGGGCAGTCGATATATTTTGTAAAAATAGTAATAGTGATAACAGTGCGAAAGTTTCAGACACCATTTTCTGACTCATTTTGAACTCTAAAGGTATAAAATTGACAGGCCTGACTATTGAAGCGATCAGGAATCGAATAGCATTTTCTATTTTTTGATAAATAAATAACTTATTATTATACTCGATTCTTGTCAATTAACGACAGGTTTTCATCTTTTCCGTGTTATCCCGTCCGAAAATTCGATTCATAAGGCCATTTTTGACAGTTTTTTCTGAAAGATGTTTTGCCTGTACCAAAAAATTAAAAATGCAACTCGAAATCATAGATTCTGAATAAGACACCTGCTAATTTTATGCGTTTCCGAAGAAAAATGCATTAAGAAATTTGTTAGAAAGTAACTCCTTTGGATTTGAGAACAGCTTTAATAAATTTCAGAGAAATATTTTCAAAAATCTATTTTATATACAGCTTCAAAAGATATGATATTTCAAACTTTTTTTCTTTTATTCTAAACTACATAATGTTTGTAATGAATCTTTATTTGAATGTTGAAAAGTTGAAGCGTCTACGTAATCATTAACGTTAATATTGTGCATTTTCTGGCTTGGGAACTCATAGTAGTCTAAAATGTACTGTAAAAATTTTCCCTAAATACGTACGTAGTGTTCTTTAAAAAAATCTCAATTGTGTGAGAAAATTGGAAATTTTTGTAGAATTTTAAGTCGGGTCAGATTGAGCCTGAGTTAATTAATTTTTACACGGACTGGGCCTTTTTTTACTGATTTTTGTACGAGCCGGGTCGGGCCGTAAAAACTGTAAATATAATAGGTCCCGGTCTGGGCCAAACATTAATTATTTTCACTGTGACGGACCAAGATAGCTTTCTTTCGGTCTGAGCCAGGCCCGTTCAGGCCTCTACCTCACGCATAACGTATGTCCTATTGCGTAAGCACGACTTCGAAGCCAGGAGTCGAAGCCCCATCTTCCAGACTTTGAGAATAAAGATTTAAAATGTCCAAAAATTATGAAAGATTAATTTTTTAAAGGTTCTTAGATAAAAGGAAATTTTAAGAAAGTTTGATTTTGACTTAGATTTTTTTTCTATTTTTTAATTTTTGTAATAATTCTAAAACATTAACATTTTTAAAATTTACTAATTAAATCAAACATTTTAAAAAAGGTTATAATTAAGTAAAGAATAGAGTTTAAGATAAAAAATTTCATCTTTATCACACTCTTTGTTGCTATAATATGAAGTGGGCTGGTCGAGTAATTTAATCGATTAATCCTTTGACTAAGAGTATTTTGGAAGGAAATTAGTTCGAGTCTGTATAAACCTCTACTAAATCATACGACCCACCTCTCCACCCTAAAAATAGTAATCCTTGGTGCACCATTGTGTATGCCATGCGAGGTTTTTCAAAAGGCGATTGCGTTGTTGGAAGTAGTGTTGCCAATTTAGTGGATTTCTACCAGAATTTCCGAATAGTTACCTTCACTTTATTTAATCACGGAATGTCTGTCATTAATTAAAGCAAAAATTACTAATCGAAATTTCTGGTAGATGAATAAAAGAACCCAGTTCAACTGGTATTAATTAGTTTTAGAATGGAAGGGTATTAACTAGTTTGGTAGTGAAGAGCCTCGCAAAAGCTCTTGCAACCGGCCTCGCTTTCGCTGAGGCCGACTCTGACTAGGCCTGAGCGCTGACGCAAAAATGGCGGTTGCCGAAGGCGGATTTTTTTCAGCGTGTGTACGATCCCTTAAATATTCGTACCAATCATTTTTTTAAAGTTTTTTCCGCTTTATTTTTCTGAGATTAAACAAGTCAGAGAAATCTTTTATAAAATACCGGTGTCTACATTTAAGGGACCGTGCCTTCGCGAGCCGCCGTTTTTGTGTCAGCGCTCAGGCCTAGTATTCAGGGTGTGGTGAATAAACTGTGTATTGAAAAGTACATATCAACAAGCCTGTGTTAAATGTATTAAATTTATCTTCTGATGATTCATGTATTAATTTATATGCAATAAATACAACTTGGAAGTGTATTCCAAGTAAAAAGTCTTATGTAAAATTTTCCGCTTTTAGTTTGCGGATAGTCCTGAGTTTCTCTTCTTTGAAAAGGTTGGTGTCTACAGGACCCAATGTACCGTCAAAATCATCAGGCAGTAACGCAGGGTGGTAAATCTTATGCAGCTTTGTCAAGTCTGAGCCATGAAAAGCTATCTGTAAAGTAAAGAAGAAAAAAAAACAATTGTTCACGTATTTCCTATGGAATTATTAGTGAATAAAGGTTTATATCTCTAAAATAACATCTTTAAAAAATAACAATGAAATATACACAAACAAAACTGGAAAATAAAAAAACCATGAAACTTTGAGTATATGTGTAGTTTATTAAGACCTGTAATGTGCATATATATATACTAGCCGCCTTCGCCCGCTACGCTGGTCGGTTTTTCTAAAGAAATCTTGAATGAAACAAAATATATCTGTGAATTTGATCGTGCGTTTTAAAGCAATATGGACATTTACCTGGTGTATCTAACCGAATTGCTGAAAGCAATATGAATGTCATTACGCTATTATATCTTTTATTGAGTCATACAAAATTTAGACTGTTAAGGACCAATTTCTTTAGTTGATCTGTTAGTGTAGGATTCGGTAAAGAACAATAGAACAATATTTAATATACTAAAAGCGTTCATGAAAAACTATCAATGCAAGTCTCATCAGAATCTGTTAATTGAACTTATTGAAAAGGCTGATCGTTCATAATAATTGGGTTCGCCTGATTCTAGAACTTTCATCTATAATTCTACAATCTAGCAACTTAACAACCAAGCAACAGCAAATGATATGTGCTTTATACTAAAACATTCACTGAAAAATTAACTAACCGATCAAATTGCATCGAAATCCACTTAGCAGAATCTTTCAAACTGGAAAATATACCGAAACCTTCCCTAAAAATGATCTAATTAACAGTGTAAATCCCATAAAAATTCATTCAGTGGAACCTTTAAAAAAAGCAAATCTTTCAAAATTGGGTTCATCTGATTTAGAACTTTCCCCATAATTATTTAACTAAGCAACGTGGAACTTTATGTTTTATACTAACATCTTTCCGGAAAAATTATCTAACTAACAATGCAAGTCCCGTCAAAATCTATTGCAGAAGTCAAGATATAAGCGGCCGGAATGAAATTTCTCTTTGTATTATATATATATTAAGATAGTTAAACATAACTTTCATAATTGCGTTAACCTGATTATAGAACTCTCTGGGAAGTAGGGGTAGGTATATACTGCATCATTCTGAATTTTTTAAGGAACTCAGCTCAACTTCCATAACTATACCATATATACTCCCTAGTATACCCTATCTCTGTAGCGTATATCTTCCAATTTACTTTACTGTACCACTGAGAATTTTTCCCGCATAGCTCAGTAACTAAATAACACTGAATGATATGATAAATATAGAAAAAATCCCTGAAATATTATCCAACTTACTGTGCATTTAATAAGTTGACTTGAAATCTTTCATAATCGAGTTCACCTAATTTTAGAACTCCCGTAGCAACTTAAAATGATGGTTTTTACATTAAACCAATTATAATCCAAATTTACTATTTAACAGTGTAAGTTCTACAAAATTCTGTTCAGTAGAATCTGAGTTATAGTCATATTTGCAATATTTATTGCTCATTAAACCTTTTTTCTTTACATTTGAAATAAAATCAGTAACTGTTTTGGTATTTCCCTGTTGTGCCATCACCATTGTCACCAAGCGTAACAGTTGGCACAAAAATGAAATGATACATTTGAAAAAAAAAAATGTTGATAAAAAAATGAGCATTTAAAAAATAAAACTTTTGAAAATTAAAGACTTTGACCTACCATTTTTTTTTAAATCAATAAAAATAATGGTACTACTTGGTTATCTCGCCGACCAAAAATCTATTGCCAAACTATAAGACTAAATGCCAATAATGGTTGATCGTAAATGTCACATTTACTTGACTTTAAGCAAGTTACACGCATTTACGTCATCAGGTGATTTTTATTTCGACGTTTTAAATGTATTTTTATTAATGTTATACTAATTTATTTGTTCTTTCGTTGTTTAAAATAAAAATTATGTCAATTTGTATAATTTAGCGAGTGGCTTGATGATTTATATAATTTGGCGAAATTGGTCGACGGGTACCAGAATAAATATTTAAAATATAAGAATAAATAAATATTTTGCAAGTAATAAAATATAGTCAATTTAAACTGCAGTCTTGAAGTTGTAAATGTCTTTTACTACTGAAGCATGGCGTACGTAATACGTATGTCTCACATTGCAGAAAACATTTCATTCTTTCAATGAAGACATTCATGGTTTTTTGAACAAAACATTTTTATATATAAATTCCTAACTTATGAAATAATTTTATTGTTGCTTCCTCATCATCATATAACTGCGAAATGGTAAAATCTATATCAGTATCAGTAATAAATATTTTCTATTCAAAAAATAGCAAATTAAAAAGTTTTGCGAGATTATGATGGAATAAAATAAATTCCATCAAAAAATTTCCTGCATAAAAATATTCACATTCAATAATTAGCAAATCTTAATGTGTGGCACGGCTTGCAATAAAAATCGTTTGCACGATTAGGGTTGAAATAAATGGCGTGATACCATACATTTTGGCATGGTATCGCGACGAAAATTAGAACGAAAAAGTACCGCAGGTTTGTTTTTTTTATTTAGCTTTAGTTTTTGAGGCGTTTGAATTATTTTTTCGAATTGACGAAGTTGTTTTTATTTATCCAAAAGGATTGGTTAAAAAATTATTCAATTAGAATTTTTTCCCTTGCTATTGTAACAGAATGAAAAGAATGAGTTTTCAGAAATTATCACTTGAAAAATTCAGGTTTTGGCGCCAAAGATAGTGCCAAAT
Source organism: Maratus speciosus (assembly GCA_963932465.1). Lineage (NCBI taxonomy): Eukaryota > Metazoa > Arthropoda > Arachnida > Araneae > Salticidae > Maratus > Maratus speciosus. Next base: position 48,986,778 of record OZ010790.1, read on the forward strand.
TAGAAAAATATGAAATATCTCTCGAACTATTGGGCTTAAAAAAATTTAGTTAGTACCATTCGATTCAGCTTACAAAAATACACCAAAATATGTTATCAGTTGAAAAATAACTATAAAATCAGATTTTTAAGGAATTTTTGTAAAGTTCGTTCTCTTTTTTACCCCCCTTAGGGATGGAATTTTGAAAAATCCTTTCTTAGCGGCACTCTATGTCATAAGAAGAATTTTTACCCCAAATTTCAAGACTTTAGGGTCAGTAGTTTGGGCTGCGCGTTGATTAATACAAAATTCAGACTTTCTTTTATATATATAGATTATAAGAATTCAATCTCAGTAAAGCGGCAAATGCTACAACCGCAGTATTTTTCGAACTTATTTTTAATATAATTATTGCTAACCGATAGAGAAAAAACTGCTACTATATGTCTTTTTTTTAAAATTAGACAAAGAATATGGATAAGCAATACAACAAACACCGTATTTTCTCAAAAAATCAAATAAGAATTGCCGTATATTCTTAGAGATTTTTTTTTTTAAATTTTGATGAAAATTTTCCTACATGTTATTAACAAATGGTATTTTATAAGCAATATGTAGAACTATTTTAAAGAAGCAATTTGAAACTCTGACCATTAGCATGTTAAGAAATAAAATCGATGAATATTCCAGAAATAAAATATACTCTTAAAATGAAATCGAAAAAGAAAAAAGCTAAAATTGCATATGAGCTTATTATAAACACCCATGAGCGCTTAATCTCGTTAAAGTATCATAGTTTTATGGCTTTCCCCGTGAGGAACCTACTCGTTTTAAGGAACAATTTTTTATCTATCTCCTATTTATCTTCTCCATATATAAAGTACAGTAGTGTCCTGATTTAATACTCATTTTGTATATATTCTATGGTAACGTCTTTATCTTTTAAAGCTATTAACTTGTTGTATGCTGGATATTATCCCCATACGATTAATAATTTTAACCTTTTATGTACCGATTGTACTTTAAAGTACCGTTATAAGAAATTTGTAATAAAATTTATTTAATGCATCGCTTGGTAGTGATGGTAGTAAGCATAAATTCTAGATAGTTTTCTCTATTATATTCCAAAAGAATTATTCATTGTACATACAAAAATATTTTTTAATGATATTTTCTTTTACCAATTGTAACAGTTTAGCTTTCTTGATGCTGAATGACAGAGAGTGAAAAATTTCAATTCTGAATAATTTCTATGTTTATATGTAAGGCCATAACATACGGTATGTGTATTTTCTAATTCTATGTATCCATGCTAGTTTAAAGTACCATTAAAAGAAAGCTGTAATAAAATTCATTTAGTGCATCGATCGACAGTAATAAGTGTTAGCATGAGTTCTAGATACTTTACTTTATCATGTTCAAAGAGCATTATTCATTATAGGAAGCAAAAATACTTTTAATGGATATTGTGATGTTGTAAGACATGGAGTGAAAAGTTTCAATCCTGAAAATTTTCTATGTTTGTATCTAATATTTTTTATATTTGTACATTTCCAAATTCTATGTACCGACGATACTTTAAAGTATCTTTAAAAGAAATTTGTAATAAAATTCATTTAACGCGTCGATTGGTAATAATAGAAGTTAGCATGAGTTCTAGATACTTTACTCTATCACATTATAAAAGCATTATTCATTGTACAAACAAATTTACTTTCTGATGATATTTACTTTTACCAATTATAACTGTTTAGATTTCTTGATGTTGAAAGACATGGAGTAGAAAGATTCAGTTCTGAAAAATTTCTATGTTTATATGTAAGGCAATTACATTTATACATTTCTTAATTCTATAAAACAAAATGTTTTAAACAGTATCCTGAAGAAATGATTTGGGTCGAGTTGTAAATAGTTAACAAACTCCTGTAAATACTGATTTTGTTAATTAAATTTTAATGGATAGATACTTTTAAAATGTCATTTAATAATTGTCGAAATCTATTAACTTATTCCTAAAAATTCATCAAAAGTGTTTTATAAGACGAATTTTCATTAACTTACAATTTGGTATATAAAGGGATGATGCATTTTAAAATTGAGTTTTACTTTGGTTATTATTTAAATTTATTGTTATTCTGCAGCTGTAAATGTTATTGACAGATTTCTACTTCAAATTTTGAGTCTATAACTTTTATTAATGTCCTTCTGTATATTAACAGTAGAATTACGAGGCGGGACATCTGTGACCAAGATTTGATTTTCCGCTCGCACCATTGTTGTTTTTCAAAATAAAACTTTGGAACGTTTTTACTTTTCCCAAATACTCAGTATAATGCCTTAAGACGAATGGAGTTGAAATCTAAAAAAACTTTTTCATCTGCACAGCTGTATACCTAGAATTACAGTGCTGGCTTATCGCTAACCCAAGCAAAATAATAACTTTTTCTTTTATTTCAACAGAGCTTTCAACTCTATATTTTTCAATAAGAGAAGAATAATGTAAGGAGATGTATTGTATTTGCTTTTCCCAAAAGAGAAGGGGGGGGGGGGGGTAATGGGAGGGAGACGTGATCGCATATCTGCCATGCAACTGAAAGGCAACTGTGTGAGATTTTTCTGATTTCAAGATAGCACTTCAGTATTCCAGAATGTTATTATGTGTTTTTATACTTTAGAAACTAAATAAAAAATAATATTTTGCCTTTTGTCAACCGCACAAAGCAAAAAAAAAAAAAAAAAAAAAAAAAAAAGAGTTTATATAATTTATAGTGATGACGTGAGGACGGAGATCTTTACAATGTGGAAATTTTAAAATCGCAACGCGAACATTCAGAAAATCATTCTAGCGACGATACATCTGATGAGGATAACAATTTTGGCATAAATCAGGAAGTAAATTTTGTTGAAATTGCCCATAAAATCTCTTCGTCCGAATCCAATTCAAGTAACAGTGAGCTGTATCAAAATAATATTAGATGTAAATTTCCAACTGGGCGAAAAATGTCCGTACCAGGATTCGAACCCGGGACCTCCCTGGCTGAAGCCGCCAGTGCTCTGCCATCTGAGCTATCCCGGACGATTCTGGTCGAACTTTTTCACCCAGCTAACCTTGAAGATTACAGCATCTGGTCTGAAACCTGGTTCAGCTCAACAGAATAAATCTCAGGTAATGGAACTCCAGAAAACGCTGGATACGAAATTACACTAGATTAATTTTCACACAATTATTCTAATTGGTAAACAAATCATATTAGATGTAAATTTCCAACTGGGCGAAAAATGTCCGGACCAGGATTCGAACCCGGGACCTCCCTGGCTGAAGCCGCCAGTGGCTTCAGCCAGGTCCGGACATTTTAATTGTGTGAAAATTAATCTAGTAGACAAGTAAATGTTGTGGAGAAAGGAATGAAATACCAATATATCGTAAATGTTTTGAAAAAGGTACAATACCAATGGAAAATACCAAAGTTACCATTCAAAGTGATTTGGAGGAAGCAAAAAATTGTACTATATGGAAGACAGAGTTGCAGTGTTCAATATGTTTTGGTCGGTGATTAATTCAAAATCTAGCGGTTTAGGATCTAACGTTCATAAATGCTTTCATAGTTTTTAATGATACAACAGGTTCTAATATAAGCAGAAGAGTCTCTATATGTTCAAAAATTAACAGAGAAACTCAAAGAGAAATACATTGCAAATGAACCTGAAGTTATTTACCCATGGTCCACCCCAGTAGTTACAAACAAATAAGAAAAGTTGCCAGTTAAAGCAATGTTAGAACAATAATACTAATACTGTGTGTGGTAACTGTTTATAATTTGTGTGTGGACAGCAAAAACCGATACAAAGACCATAGAATTTTGTGTGAATTGATTGATTGGAAAAATGTATAACGCAAGTAAAAAAATGACGGAGCTATACATATTTAAATTTATTGTGTTTTAATATCTTGTTACCCTGCAGAAACATTATTACAGAATTTAAATTTATAATTAATATGTATACATAATTATCTAGCACCGTCAAAATCTCAAGGATATAAATTCTGAAATTAGAAATTATAATTTTCTTTTGTGGTATCCATTCACTAAATTTCATATTATGTAATCCTTCAGAAGCTAAATTGTATTAATCATTAATTTAAAATGCTTGTATTAATCATCAACCTTTATTGTGCGTCTGCATCTCCAATACAAAACAAGAATAACATCTCTGAAGGCCATGGGTCAGATATGACACACTACGGTATTACTAAGTGTACAAGAAGTACGGTAATTCTAATGTTAAAACTTTAAAATTATAAATCATAAAATATACAAATTTTTTAGAAATGTCAGCTCAATTTATTCTTGGGTATGCTAGGACTGGGTGTCATTATACAATCTGATGTAAAATACAAAATTTGAGAATAACTCATATTGCAATTTCATACATCGCTGAACAAGTGAAATACAATAAAAACACACTATACAAAAGTAGTCCAGTTGTGAACCAAATGTGGAAAATTCACTTAATATGATTTACAGATACAACAAAAACAAAGTGTGTTAAAAGAAATAAAAAATTAATGAAAGAAAATAGACAAGTGCTACTAAATAATAATAATAATAATAATAATTATTATTATTATTAAAAGAAAACCTTTCGGCATTTTGCAAATTAAAATTGACACAATAGACTATTTACAAATGAAACAAGGTGCAGGAAACAATTTTAACTGTATGCAAAACAAATTTGGCACCAATGAGTACTCTAAAGATGCCAACACTAAAAATGTGAAATTAAACCAAATGGTTGTTATAATATTGGAATTATACTATAATTTAATAATTTAAATTTCAAATTAATCGATTTTAGGCCAATAGAAAATTTAACACTAACGCCAATTATCATCATCCCATGAATTTTTATCACCACAAGAAAATAAATTGTAGCAATAAAGTATTAAATGATAATGGACTTTCCATATCGTTATTATTGTAATTATGGAAATAAAGGAACTGCTAAGACCAATGTCAGACGGGCGTCATTTTTACTGCTTTTTTGCTTAAGTATTATCCATTCACAATGAGCATTGTGAATGGATAATATTTAAGCAAAAAAGACGCCCGCCTGACATTGGTCTAATACTGATGAATGCTATAATAAGGATTATGCACTAAGTAACAATAATATAATCAGCTAAAAGTAATTATTGAATATATACATACTCTCTCAACTATCTTTGAAGGAAGAAAGGGTCGAACCAACGCAAAAGCATAATGTGCTATGACATTCTCATTCACAAAGTCTATTCTGCCGATTCGAAAAGGAACGGTTTTCTGAAAAATGCAACATTTAATAATTTTAAACAAAGTAAAACACAATTAGTTCTTTTAAAATGATTATATACACACACGCACATATATATATTATGTGTGTGCGTGTATGAGTGGTATAAAGATTGATAACTTAAGGGGACACAGGACCTTTAACTTTTTAAAAAAAATCAGTTTTCGGTTTCGGGTTTATTCTGAAAGTATTAAAATTTCTCAACACTATGAAAAACCCAAATCAAAAATCTGCTTTATTTCTTAGGTTATAATTATTTATAGACAGTGAATATAATTGAATGTCCGTAGATATTAAAACTTTAAAAGGCGTTTTTTCAGATTAGTAAATTTGGAGTTTGCGCGCACTGTTACTTTTAAAATATGTAAGCCACAAATTAAAAAAAGTAATTAATAAAATATGCGTCTCTTTATAGTCTACATGCAAAAAAAAAAAAAAATCACAGATTTTGGTTATTTATTTTATTGCACTTCAAAAATTTGAAAAAAAAAATGAAAAATTTGAACTTTTTCTTTATTTTGTGCTAAAATTACATTTTAAACAAAACGTTTTGCATATATTTTCATTTTAAGTTACAAGTAGGTGTGTTATGATTCTATTTCGTTCAAAATTTCTTTTCTATATGCCTAATTTTGAGTTTTATCATGCACGCAACACTTAATATCGCATTAGTGAGATGACTTTTTAAATTTAAAATTTGAATATTTTTCTACATAAAAGATTTATTTTTCGGGTTAATGTAGTTAAAGATGTATATTTTAGGCAAAAAGGGAAAAAAAGATCTTAATTGCATATTGTTTGTGCCTTGGTACTTTGAAAAATGCGATGTTTTTTATTCTTTTGAGAAACTCAAAGTTCCTGTGCTCCCTTAAGAATTTTGCGACAACAAAGATCAAACATAAACATGAATACAATCATAAACGTTTAATGGTACATTAACTACACAAAAATAACAATTGATTTCATAAACAGATGAGCACTACAAATAAGAATGGCTTTTGCCCATTTAATTATTATCATACAAATAAGTGCACTTACGCTGCCCTTTCCTGAAATTAATCATTGCAAGATTTTAAGCTTTGCCTTCCACAGTTTTCCAAACGATCGCAGGGCAAAATATTCTACTACTGATCTCATTCAGTTTCGTGGATACTGAACTTTTACAGCTAAGTGAGTTTCTTACAACCCGTGGGCTGTTGTATTTAATTGAGTTGAAACTTTTTGTTTGGACGTTCCTCTTCATTCTCACATGCATATACAGGGTGTCTCAATATTATTCAGACAAACTTTAAGGGGACATCACAAGGATTCAGATTTGTAAACAAATCCATGGGCGTTAGGCGGTGGTGTTCGCAAGACCTATGCTCTTGGCCATGATTTAAGCATCATAGATTTCTGTCTTTGGGTTGCACTAAAAAGTATTGTGTACGCAACACTTGTGGATTCCGATATGGATCTGGTTGCAAGACTCGTCTGTGCTGCTACGGATATCTATAGGATATCCATATCAAATACATGTGTATTTGAGTCCGCCAATCCATGGTCCGACGGTATAATGCATGCACGCTAGCAATGGTAGAAACTTTGAACATCTTTTGTGACATTTTCTCATATCATCTACCACAGTAAATGTAATAGCTTTGACCAATAAATTATTCCAGATGATCTCAGTCTTTTGTCTCTTCGTTTCTTGTATCTGTCATACTAATTTCCCATGACGTTTCCGACCATAGGCTACTATGCAAATCTGAATCCTTGTTATGTCCCCTGCCTCTGTGAAGGCGCCTACCTTCACATATTAGTATTAAGACCTTTCCTCTTTCCCCCCTTTAAAATTACATTTTTTTTAATTCTTAAATTTAATTATCTGTCTGCATTCGGATTCAATCTGTTTTTAGCGCTCTTTTCCCTTCATAAATTAAGCATTCAATTCTCAGTCTCTTTAATATTTTAACCGCAGCGCACTGCAGTTAAAAGAAAAGAAATCATTTCCTTTTCTCGCCTAATAACTGGATTCTAATTTTCATCCTTCTGTTAGTTTGATGATATGCAGAAATTAGTCAGACATATTACTTCTACATTTTTAGCCGTTGGTCCAGATGTTAGATAGATGTATCATTTCAGTTATTAACCCTGTCTTTATTTTGTTTTTGTTTTTTTAACGTGCTCTTTCGGCCGCTTCAATCCCATGAGAACTTTAGCAACCCCTATAGAATGCCTTTCGCGGTTTATGAGCTAAAATTCCAACACAGCCTTTGGCGTTAAATATTTCTTATTAATCTTTTACATTCCCCATTCAATTTCAGTTATTGTACTTTGACCACATGTCTCTCTCTCTCTAATCTCGCCATATAAGATATGTATTTGGCGAAATTGTATATGTACGCTTGCCAACACTCGAGCTTTTTCGAGAAAATGTAATTGCAGGACTTGCGTCGAAGATCTGATTCTGTGAACGTAAAAAATGTAACTTTCTGCTCCCTTCTCCAATATCGGCCTTAGCCGTGTAATTTCGGCTATGTTCGAAACGATCCCGGTGGACAATAAAGAACTTTAGATAATTTCTACCTTAGCAGTTTCTTGCCTTCCTTTTAAAATAAGTAACAGTTAATTTTTCAGCCTTGTATTCAGTATGGAAACTAAGCAAAAATGAACCACCTGTGCAATACATCATCATCATCACAGAAATATGGTGCATATAGCCGGCGTACCGAATTACATTTTGGAGAAGGGAAGCATGTGATATATATATTTTTTTTCATTCTGCGTACATCAGTACCTTGGACTACTACGAAAAAAAACTGTGAATTCCATTTAAAAAAAAATAAACTGTGACTGCTGCAAACTACCTAATGTTGGATTATTATTCGAACTGAACTATTCTTGTTTTCCGCCTTGCCGTGTCACATTTCAAGATTATAGAATAATGTCAAAAAAGTGATCTGCATGCTAGGCTCAGTGGATACTCTAAAAAAAAACTGCTCAAAAATTTATGGACTTCCTGCAGACAATCTGAGGAATACTCATTGCTTTCTGTGTGAACGCACTCTCAACCGAAATGTTCATCACGCCAATAGACGCCTCTTCAAAAATATTAGCAGCTAAAGTGCGCGGAAACGCACTATACAGCAAACGCATAAGTGACCGACATTTTTACTTATCTTCATGCCGTCAGCTTCCGTCACAACTAGCCGATAACCGCCATCCTTTCGACCGGCATAAAAAAAAAGACTTGCCGATACCGAAAATACGTGAGCGCCTTCGGAATGAGTCATAAATCCTCCATCGCCTGTTTTTGTTTTTCTTCTCCTCTTCTGTTTCTCCTATGCTGATTTACGCAGCTGGATCAGAGTTTCTAAGATATTCCAGACTATGTCTTGTATCGGCCGAATTTATTTTTTAAAAAAAGAAGAAACAGAACAGTAAAAATGATTTGTTCTTCTACATTAAAGAAATTTTTTTCTCCTTCCCCAGTAACTCTATCTAGAAAGCGTGTTCATGGATCTACATGTATTCTATTGCATTTCAAGGAACTTAAAAAAAATAATAATAATGTTTAAGTTACTTCTTCAAAGAAAGACAGTTAACATGCAGTTTCCTTAGAACAAAAAGTAAAATGATAAAATATAAGTAATGAATATTTAGGTGAACTCCACATTCAACTATACGCAGATATACCTAAACATGTTTTTAAAGAAAAGATTATTCCTGCTGCTGCAAAAAAAAAACCCACACATATGTTTTGAATTCAGTTATTATTTTCTTACATTATTATGTCTTTACTTATAACATTTCCTTGTTTGCTCAAGGTAAGTTTTATTTTGCTTTAAGTGTTTGAAGAGTTAACTTTGGAAGAGCCATTTTTCAAATATAGATCATATTGTGTGAGATTACCTTTCTAGACTTTGATAAATATAGATAAAAAAAAAATCAATCATTTTTTTAGATTATATTAAAGGTATGTGATAGTTTAAATTTTTTACAAACACATTTATTGGTGGATAAAGAAAATTCTTTGCTGTGATGAAAATAAATTTTCTGCTAACTAAATTTTTAATGATGATATAATTATTTTTTAAGTTGGCTACATGTTTCTAGGTTTTAAAAGGTATTGTGTTTTGTACATAAATTACATATTTGTGTAGAGTTATTTACTCACAAAAAAAAAGGTTTTTTTTAAATTTGCCTTTTCATTGTAGTGTCTTATGGTAAGTGTTGATTTATACTAAAACTACTAAATAATACAGAGTAGACAGTGCTTGTTTAAAAAAAAAAATTTCTACTTTTCCTTTTTGTGCAGTGGATATTGAAAATATTAAAGTATTTCAAATAATGATGTTTTAGTTACGAGGACTGATTTTGCTATATATATAGTGAGATAAAAAAAAATATGTAAAAAAAAAAAATCCTCATGACTGGATTATATTGCTCTTTTAATATATATCTATATATATTAGTTTAGATGGCTTCGTACTAAAAATTAAGCATTTATTTTTATTAGTAACATGCTAAGATTTTGTATGTCTAGGGATACACTTCATATCCAGTTCAGTTTCAAAGTTTTTTTTAATTTAGATAAAAGATTGTCCAAATTTTTTTTTCTTTCTTTTCACATTTCCGATTCTTATTTAATGCATTATATATATTTTTCGGTGTGACACAATGTTGCAATTCTGAGATGAGATGTTGTTTTTCTTATCTCCATTGGCCTAGGATTGCTGAACATGGTTGCTCTCGCTTAATTTCTTACATTATTAGCGCTGGTCGCATTTTTTCCTCCCTTTTTAGATATTATGCGTCTGCAACTGATATGTGTCACATTGCATTTTATATAAAAATGTTATCTATTATGATCACAAAGTTTTTATTATTTTGGTTCGTGTACTTTCGAAACTCAGCAATCCTGTTGTAATCAGGCAGTCTGATGGTGAAAACATTGTTAGATAAAAAAAAGGGGCATAGTGTAAAAAAAAAAGATAAATAAAATAACTTAAGGTAATTTTTCACAGAGCTTAATGTAATTTCGACACAAAAAAATGAGGTAAAAAAATGAAAAGGCTTAAACTGATACTGGACTGATATTATTTTTGATTTTTTTTTCTTCTTACTTGTTGTGCTTATTATATTTCTTGTGGTAGCACTTCCTACAGGTAATTTCTTTTTATATATAACATTTTATATGTTTTTTTTATGTGTATATTATATGCTTTTTTTTATGTGTATATTATATGTTTTGTCAGTCATCCATATCAATTAGATATGAAAATTTTAATACTCTAGATTACTATAAATATTGGTCTTGCAACTTTTATACTTAAAGATAAGCACTAGTGACAGATAAAAAAAAGTGAGAGGAATTAACCATTAATGGCAGTTAAATTTGCTCAGTATTTAATCTTTTTCAGCTGGTTGCTACTAATTTGAGAAAATTACATTTGCGATCTAGACAGTACACTGTTCTGTTTATATACATCTCTTATAGTCCAATTTACACGGATTTTATACATTTTTATTCACGTCTCATTAATTTATTTCTATAGCATAAGTTAGGCTCCTTAGTTTTAAAATATAGCGCGAGTCATCATATCTTAAATTTTTTTTCATAAAAAAAAAGTCTCTTTTTCCTTTTGATTTCTATTTCTACTTTATAAAAATTTTCATAACATGAGTCGTAAACATTTTATGCATGTGTTAGATATCAGTATGCTTGTTACTGCATACACACACAATTTACACGCACACTACATTTTACATGTGATTATATTACTTGAGGTTAATTTTTAATTATTGTTTCCTGTGTTGTGTAAGTGCTTTTTTTTCATTGCGCTATGATCCGGAAATAGCCCAATGATTAAGGGTTATGTTTCACTTTTGGCTAAGTGGATCGGCCGTCCACTTTCTCAAAAGTGGAATATGTTTCTTACATGATACAAATGTTCAATACCTCACATGAATTTACAAGACGTTCGCGCTCTTTTATTTTTTTTAAATGCATAATGACGTATCTCTCATACTATTTGATACTCCGTTCATGATTTTTTTCCCCCACTCTAGCTTACTATGGGCAGATAGTGAAGTTAGATGTTTGCCTTCATCATTTTCTTTTTAATCTCATGTACACATTTTTATGATTTCAAGTTTAACCTGGTACTACACACACACACATATTTACATTTGCACTTCATATGGTCTTGTTTTGTAATAATTTTATGACACTCACCTTGGTTAAACATGGTCATGATTCTGTGTGCTTGTACATTTTTTTTTTACATACTTTCTCAACATTAGTGTACATTTTCACAAATACATAGTTTTACACTATTTTAAAGTTTGCGTATTTTTTGTTGCCTTGTCATTTTTTTTATTTTCGGAATGTTACTGAATTTTTTTACATAATGTAATTCAATACAATATTTGCACATGCATCTTAAATTTACATGTATGAGTTAATTTCTAGCCGGTATTTTTTTACACATTTGTTAATTTTGTTTCTTTACGCGCGGCTGCTGACTCGTTGCTATTTTATTTATAACATAAGGTATTTTATTATAACTGACATGATATTTGATATCGTTTAAAATGTTGTTTTTTTTTAAATTTATTCAAATGCATAATGTGAGCTGTTATGTACACTTTATTTTTTTTTTTTAAAAAAAAAGGCTATTCACATATAGTCATTAAACTAATTCTTTGGCATTTTCTCACATTTTAATTTTTTAATTAGTGAGTTATAGTCTCACAGTTGTCTTGTGACGGATACATACACTCATATACCATAAAGTATAACGCTTGTTATTTTGCTATTCGTTTTTTTTCTCTTTTCCAACCCTTTACTTGGAACATATTGGCTTGGCATAACTGCTACAGTTTAGCGTAGAGTTATGCAATCTGTCGTGCACTCGTACATTTATGTACACTTCTTTTTAACGTGATACAGTAATAACGTTGGCAAATACACCTTTATTTTAATTTTTAACCCTTAGTTAACCATTTATGCAACTTTTTTTTTCTTTTCACAAGTAGTTCATGTGTTGGATATTTATTTATGTTACACAAAATTTGCTCAGTTAGAATACAATTTTGTTCATTCATATACATACATTACACTAGTTCATGTGTTGATTTACATATTTTGTTCATTTGCTTTTACACATTGTTCTTTGCTTACGATCTATTCGACAGTATTCCTTTTTTTTTCTCACAAGTAGTTCTTTGAGTAATACACACTGGCTGGTTTAGAGTAGAACCAGAGTTTTCACACATTACACGAAGTTCATTGCCTTTATTAACCCTTATTCATTACATTTTGGTGATTAACTCACTAATTATGTAATTGAATCTCACTCGTAGGTTAGTGTTTTGGGTTATCACACACATACTGTCTGTATATTTTGTTAGCAAATGCATAAAAAAACGTTAGTTCATTGAGACATTATTACAAGTAGTTCATGTGGAATTATACAATTTGTTCATGTGTTTACTTACACGTTGTGTATGCTTGCGTACACACTTGTTCATGTGTTTTTCATTTAGTTCACGAGTTTGAGGTTTCTTTTTCCCCTCCCTACACACACATACAGTTCTTTTTCCTGTTACTTTTTATCTTTTAAACTTTACACCATGTTTCGATATTAAAATGTTCTATCAGTTTTTTATTTTTTTTTAAATTTTAACAGAGTTGTTTTTGCTTATTTTATGTGTTTGCATAATGTCATAACATATCAATGACACATCACTTTGTCTATGTACAAAGATTTTAAAGTTACTAGGTGTTATCCGTCACATGACATATTAAATTACACACACATTTCGAATATGTTTACTTTTAACATGTAACATTTTTTTTAACACTTTCATTAGATACTTCTTACTTGAAGGTGGCAGATCGAGTAAGGTATCTTGTCACACTATATTAAATCGTATGCAATTTCTTAGTAAATGTTTTTAATATTTTTGCCAGGGGTTATATTTTAATAAATACACAGATGGTCTATACACGAAAATTCAGCAAAACTAAAACCTTTACATATCTTTTTTTTTGTGGCAAATTTCATTTACTGTGTTTGATTCTCACTGGTTATCGAGGGAAATTCCTTTTTTTCTTTCACACTCATATGACATGATTTTAAAGATTTCTTTGGGTAAACAACACTTCTTTTTTGATACTTTGCAAGAGACAGTTTATCTTTTGCGGTAACACTCCTTTTCCTTTTTCTCTTTTGTTTAATTAACTTAAAGGTATGGATCCTGTCAATTTTACACTGATGCGTTTTGAGTAAATATATATATATATATATATATATATATTTCAACGAACGCAGCAATATCTTATGAAATTTACAATAAAAAAAAAAAATTAAATTTAACCCTTTGGTAACGATTTTTTTTTTAAATACGGTACACTTTTTTCTCTTCAGTTACATTTTGCTGTTTGGTACTTGGTGCATGTAGAGAATTTTTGTTCATAGTTAACACACACAGTAGTTCATAGTTTATCTTACTTCATAAAAAAAAAACCCTTACACGAGTTCATTGCTTTGTCAATTCTTTGCGTGCATCAGGGACTAATTGTCACTCTTTTTATAACTGATTTTCAAAACACTTAGGCATTTACTTCATTGATACATTTCTTTGGTTCAGTGTTATATTTTTTTTCACTTGAGGTCACTGTGATACACTTCTAGTGTTCATTTGTATACTAGCACACGTTTATTATTTTTTTTATGCTATATATTTACAAAAAAAAGTTTTTTTTTTGGTAACTTTACAGGATTACACCTTATTTTTTTTTTCATTCGGTACCTTTCTTGGCTATTCAAGATATTTCACGTGATAAGATACTTTTCTTATGCACGATTTTCCAATCACTCAGTACACAGGTGTGCATTATTTTTTTTGGTTTTTGTTATGCTCATTGACACATGTGGTTTATTACTGGTATATACCAGTCGTAACACCAAACGGTGTTATTTATGACTACATTCACACACACACACACACACTTTTGTCACCTGTTGTATAATGCTTATTAAATTTCATTAAATTTAATGTACATTTTTTTACCATTTTTTCAAGGGGTACTTTCTCTGGAAAGTTCTTATTACCTCTTGTTTATACCTTATAGGAGTGCAATGTGTTTTAAAATACACTTTAGTTAAATTAGGTTCTCAGTAAAACACATTCAGTCTTTGGTTACAAGATAAAATGATGGCAACTTTCAATTTTGAACAAATAATTTAACCCCATCTTCCTCTCCTTTTACTAGTTACACTACTTTTAAAAACTAGAGATGTCACAACTAGTGCTGAAAAGGTTACAATTTTTATATTTACTATACTATGTAATGTTTGTTTTTATTTACAGTTCATGTCTCAAAAAAAAAAATATTTTTATAAGTTGGAGTATAACCAACTGTTGTAGCAATTGTGGAAATTGCTCTTGCTTGAAGTGAATGGTCAAGCAATTCTATATTAAAAATCTTCTGGAAATCATAAAAAAAAATATAATAACTGTGTGCACACGTTAAAAAAAAAATTAAGAAAACAGCTGTCCAGAAGTAGTAAACTGCAGTTCATAAAGATAATTTCTAGATATTTTTATTTTTGGCAAGTCTTTGGTACCAACTTGCTTTGTCATGCTTATAGGCATGCTTTTTATATGAGACATGATTTATTTGTTCTTTACATATTTAGTATTTCTGTATATGTTTATAAACTGTTGATCACCGGGTTCCCACTACAAAATATTACAATTTTTACATATTTTTCTTTATGTGTAATGTATTTGAGAGAAGACATGGGGTCAATTTTTTTTCTCTCGCGGTTCACTTCGTTCTTTTTCGGCTGTTGGGGAGATATATGTGAAGGCGCCTACCTTCACATATTAATATTAAGACCTTTCCTCTTTCCCCCCTTTAAAATTACATTTTTTTTAATTCTTAAATTTAATTATCTGTCTGCATTCGGATTCAATCTGTTTTTAGCGCTCTTTTCCCTTCATAAATTAAGCATTCAATTCTCAGTCTCTTTAATATTTTAACCGCAGCGCACTGCAGTTAAAAGAAAAGAAATCATTTCCTTTTCTCGCCTAATAACTGGATTCTAATTTTCATCCTTCTGTTAGTTTGATGATATGCAGAAATTAGTCAGACATATTACTTCTACATTTTTAGCCGTTGGTCCAGATGTTAGATAGATGTATCATTTCAGTTATTAACCCTGTCTTTATTTTGTTTTTGTTTTTTTAACGTGCTCTTTCGGCCGCTTCAATCCCATGAGAACTTTAGCAACCCCTATAGAATGCCTTTCGCGGTTTATGAGCTAAAATTCCAACACAGCCTTTGGCGTTAAATATTTCTTATTAATCTTTTACATTCCCCATTCAATTTCAGTTATTGTACTTTGACCACATGTCTCTCTCTCTCTCTCTAATCTCGCCATATAAGATATGTATTTGGCGAAATTGTATATGTACGCTTGCCAACACTCGAGCTTTTTCGAGAAAATGTAATTGCAGGACTTGCGTCGAAGATCTGATTCTGTGAACGTAAAAAATGTAACTTTCTGCTCCCTTCTCCAATATCGGCCTTAGCCGTGTAATTTCGGCTATGTTCGAAACGATCCCGGTGGACAATAAAGAACTTTAGATAATTTCTACCTTAGCAGTTTCTTGCCTTCCTTTTAAAATAAGTAACAGTTAATTTTTCAGCCTTGTATTCAGTATGGAAACTAAGCAAAAATGAACCACCTGTGCAAGACATCATCATCATCACAGCCTCCCCTTAAAGTTTGTCCGAATGATCCTGGGACACCCTGTATATAATGCTTAATTAATCAAATTATTTAATTCTATAGAGATTCAATTAGGATGAAATAAAACAAATTCATAATGTAATAGATCTTACTAAACGATGTTTTTATCTTTTGAGTTCTTGTAAGTTTATCTAGTAAGTATCGCTTAAGTTTGTTTTCTTGTTGTGGTGTTGAACATTATGAGGCTTTTTACATCTGGAAGTATGTTGAACTCTTTTTATAAACTTTAAAATTCAGGATAGGTCATTGCAGAAAATTATTAATACTATTTTTTTTTTAAATGCTGTGTTTAGAGATAGTTAAAAGAGTCAATTAAAGAAATGAATATGACGCTTTCGCACTACGAAGCAATTTATGTAAAATTGTTATTTTTGTTTCGAAGCGCTGGTTTTAAAAGTAACATATTCTCTTGCAGCTCATTTAAGATTAAGAGATAATTTAAATTAATGTAAGGGTTGTCAATTTATGACCCGGTGTTTCAGTTTTACTCTTTAAGGCTTCTTTAGCGACGCATAAAAATAAGTTAATAAACATTTGTTTAAAAAAAAAATAACGTTAAATTTTTTTTACAAATATTTATGTTTATAATTTACTAATCAAACTAATAATAACGTTTTCTTGATTCATTGATTACACAAATTAACCCTCTGATCGGTTTGCCCATATTTTCCGTTTCCCCAAAACAAATTTAATCTGTTGCAGACAGAAATATTTTAAACAGAATTTTGTTTCAAGATGTATATCATTTAAAGGAGCATGAAGTGTATTTTAGAAACAAACAGTTAAAGGAAATTTTAATTAAGATTATTTTTATAAGCATTTTCATCAAAATGCATGAAAGCCTTGGACGCTCGGGGGGTTAGACATTTATTTTTACAATTTGTACTTGTCTTGCAAAACAACGACCTTGCCTTGGCAAAGATAAATGTTTGACTGGTATTGAATGTAGCCAAACCATTATAAATTCTGCCAATTTGCACAGGTTCTTTTTTTTATTTATCTCTTAATTTTAAACTAACTGCATTGCAATCCTCTTAAGACTATATAGTTCGCGCGATTTAATGACTAATTTACTATGTCAATTTTCTACTACATTTTCTCCTGAGTCTGAAAGATCATACTTTATAATTATTTTTTTTTTTATTCATGTAGTTTAAATTTATACTAGCATTATCAGTAAAAATATTATTTATAAACACATCCAGCAATCCTTTATTCGATATTGCGAAGAAATCACCTTCTATAACTTTACTTCTTAATCTTTTAATTACGGGGTTGGAACCCCGTGCGTCCCAACGACCTTCTTTTTTCTGTTTGTTCTGTTTGAAAAGTAATTTAAACTATATATTTAAATTAGGATATTATGAAGAAATACCTACCACGAAGGAAATATTTTGTAAATTGTGGTACGATTCAATGTAAAAATATTCAGCAATCCATGCCAGTAATTTTAAAGGCTAAGCACCGTTTTTGCATTTTAGACCATTTCCGCTTGTTGTATTTTGTATGTTCCAGAACCATTTACAGTTTGTAGCAAGAGTTTTTAATCTGTTTTTAATCACTGTGTATATCGGATACAGTCTCAGAAATGAAACTCTCACTTTTGACGATTTAGTATGCTTGAGCTGCATTTCGTTATTTTAGACAATCATTGCGCACCAAAATCACGTGGCTTTTAACGAAACGGAAACTTTCAAATGTTTGACGAAACTGTTTCCTCACTCCCGACCAGACTCAATGCATTTTAAAGAAATAGTTGCGGTAGCTGTTTGCCAAGGGACGCGCCATCGTACTTCCTGAATACCTCCTGAAATATCGCGATTTTAGGATGCAGATATATGCTTGTTTATGTTTTTCCTGTCACAATATGTTTAAAAAAGAGCATTTTAAGCGCTTTTCAGGGAATACCGAAATATAGGTAGTTGATGTTTCTGCATTAGTTATTTTTTTAGCTGTTAATGTTTTCAGGAGTGTTTATTATTATTTTTTGTCGTTATTTTTTAGGGTTTAATTTGAAAAGAATAAATTTTCTATTTTTACAAAATCGTTCAAAAATAAAATTTGGTCTATTAAATTTCAAAATTCTAGGAGCTCTTTTTCTTTTAAGAAATATATCTGTATAACAATCAAAACTAAAATATGCATAATTGATCTCTCTCCACTCTATAAACAGTAAAGTGTTAAAATCTTAACCAACATCTCAAATTTATAAAATCTCCTCCAATATGCACTTCAAAATTCGTTATTTCAGAGCAACAAATTAACCTGACCATATTCTAAACATTCATTCAGCAACAAGAAAATTTCTCTAATAAATTATATTAATCAAGCCATATTCTAATCATTAACCATAGAAAAACAATAAAAATAAATTAGTCTTATTAATTAAAACTTGCCGGAATTATACCACCAAATATAAAAATATCCCTGCCGGCTCGGGCCTACAGGCGGAAGTAGATTTCGAAGTTAAGTACTAAATTCACCAACAAAACTTAAATCAAGATTAGAGATAAACCCAGTTCCTTCACTAAAAATGAGCTCTAGGGAGCTAAACATTTTGTGAAAATTCTAATATACACTAATACACACACGCATGTGTATATGGAATAGGTTTAAAAATGGCTAAAACAAATTCAGAGAACCTCAAAGTGTTAAAATATGTAAATATGTCCATAGTCGGGTTTTTATCATGTTTTAATACGTTTCTTCAAACTCACATGACGTTACATATTCACCTGCAGAAGTCCATTATATTTCCAATCTGACGCAATATATATATTTTTTTAACCCTGGAGAACTCGCTGCATGAGATTTTCTCTCACAGTCGTACTTTTTTAAGACTCTTATTTAAATCATTTTTCATTTTAATTAAAATTTCAAAATGTTTTACAATTATTTTACCTATTTTGTGAATAAAAGTACTAAGCCAACCAAAAAAAGTTGATGTTATATGAATGTAAAGTAAAAGAAAAGCAATTGGCCATTCTCACTAGCGAGTTCTCCCGGGTTAATTCTTCAAATTTATTTCATTTTGAGTTTTCATTCTGAAATCATGCTCTAGAAAACTCATGACGTAATATTCAATTTATTTTCAATTCGTCATTCTATTTATTTAATTTATTTTTTCACGCGAAAATTTTGCAATAGAAATGTAATTGTTGTAGTGAGTATTTTATTATTATTTTTAAATTGTTGGCACTGCTATAACGAAAACTGTTTATTTTTTTCTGTCATTGTTGTGTAAGATCTGGTTTTATCAGAGTCATGTTAAGACGGTATTCAAAATTAATTTTGAACCCTCCCCATTTCCATTCCCTCGGGCCGATTTTGCCCATTTTCAATCCCCGACGAGATTTTAGCCATCTGAAAGTTGTTGGCGAGTTTGAAGACGATCCGTGCGTAATTGCGACTTTTATCGTGCGGACAAAATTTAGTACATACATATATATATATATATATATATATATATATATATATATATATATATATATATATATTAGGTAGATTTCGTAAGAAATACTACCTATTGCCATAGGCGTAGAGTTATATGGGCCCGTGGGGCTCGAGCCCCTCCAATAATGTTTTCAGGTGGGCTATATTTTTTTACGCCAACTGGCATAGAAAAAAAAATCAGATTTTGGAATTTCATACAATTTACAAAAGTTTTTAGCGTATAATGTTTTTGATAGATAATTGTTCTTTCTCTAAATTCGCTGTTTACTTTTATTCTTTGTAAACAAGTAAAAAACTGAAAAAATTTAGCGTGGCGTATGGGGAATAACTAAGCACTCATCTCCATGGTGGGTTTTTCTTCCTTCTTTGGACAGTAGGCATGGGCACACTTTCTGGGAAGAATTTCTTTTTCTGATTCGGCGTCATAGACATAGGGCAATAAATTCACATTTTTAACGGACAACAAATGGTGTCCGATATGATCTGATTAGAGCACAGATAAGATGTTTCGCAGTTTCCCGAACCTACAAAGAAAGTGACTCCAATTTACGAACTCGGGAGGGAGGGGGGAGAGGATTTAAGTTTTGTTGCAAATGATGAAACTAAATCGTCCGGTCCGTCGAAAAATAATACGAAACACACACACAAAAAAAAAAAAAAAAAAAAAAAAAAAAACTAAAAAAATCGCGAAAAATTATAAAAAAAGCTGCACGAATTCCAAATAAATTTAAATGAAAAGAAAACAAAATTTACTAATTTGGGCTAGAAGATAACCGGATTCCTTTTACTAATTTGGAAAAATTGCAGCAAAGCGCGAGAAAACTCTAAAAATTCAAAAAATTGCAGATGGCAAAATTTTGTTATTATGTGCTAAAAGGTTAAACCAGGATTCCTTTTACGAATGTAGAAAAATCACTGCGGAATGCAAAAAATCTCTAAACAATGCATAAAAATTTGCAAAAAATTCAAAAATCGCTGTACGAATTTCGAATAAACTTTATTGAAAATATAACAAAATTTATTATATTGGGTTAAAAGTTTGATACCCAATTCCTTTTACGAATGTCAAAAAATAGCAGCGGAACGTTAACATCGCATTAAAAATCGATAAAAAATCAAAAATCGCAGAGGAAAAAAATTACAAAAGTGTGTTACAAGTTTGAAACGAATTTCTTTTATAAATGTAAAAAAAGATACGGAACGGGTAAAAACACTAAAAATCGTGTTGAGGTGGCGAAATTTTTTTTCAGAAATCAAGGAAGAGAAAATTTGCTATATCAAGCTGAAAGTTTGAAACCGAAAAAATATTATGAATGCCAAAAAATCGCTACGGAATACGAAAAAAACGCAGACAAACGCAAAAAAGAGCATTAAAAATTTAAAAATCGCTGAGAACACAATTCACTATAGTGGACTAAAACATTAACCGGAATTCTTTCACGAATGTCAAAAAATCTCCAAGGAATGCAAAATATCGCAATAAAAATCGCTCAAAGTGAAAAAAATTTACTACATTAGGCTAAAAGTTTAAAACCGAATTCCTTTTACCAAAAATAAAAAAGTCACTGCGGAACGCGAAAAACCACTGAAAATTGCATTAAAAAGCGCTAAAAATTCTAAAAGTCACAAAGGCCAAAAATTATTACAAGTGCTCTAAAACATTTTAACCAGAATTCTTTCACGAGTGTCAAAACTCGTCGCGAAAAATCGTAAAAACTCGCATTAAAATCGAATTTAAAATTCAAAAATTTCGGAGGACAAAATTTACTGTATAATGCTAAAAATTTGAAACTAAATTCCTTTTATCAATATAAAAAGAAACCGCTGCGAAACACGAAATAACGCTAAAAATCGCATATAAATATTTGCGAAAAATTTAAAAATCGCTGTATGAATTCCGAATAAACTTCTTTGAAAAGAGGACAAAATTTACTATATTATACGCTAAAAAATTGAAATCGGATTTATTTTAATAATTAAAAAAAAATCGCCCCGAACCGTGAAGAAGCATTAAAAATTATATTGCAAAAGGTCTAAAATCGGGCTTTGGTTTGCTTAACTAAATACATAGAGGTACCTTCATACCAAATTTTGTAGCTCTGCGTGCAGCGGTTTTTTCAGAACATGGCCGACAGACAGACAAACTTCTTTCCTTATTATTATAGACTAGGTGGCCCGCCCGGCGTTGCCAGGGCCCGTGATAATAACCTTTAATAAAGCGCAAATTTGTATGATTTTATACCTTTAATCCGATTTTGACCGAATTTATATTTTTAAACGAAAAAATCTCCAAAAATTATTGACTTTTAATGGTAAAAGCGTTCGTAAGAAGTCATTTTCTGTTTTTCACGTACAGTCGTTTCATAATTTTTTTTTAATATTTTCTATTGGTCCGAACTCTTTAAAAAAAATTATCTTAAAAATATAACCGTTTCTCAGCCCGTGTAAAATTTTCGTGAAAAAAATATTGATATCTACTTCTAAAAGGCATGTTTTCTTCTTCCTTTTTACTTTCTTCTATCTTTGCAAGAATTATTATTGCAAGAATTATTAGAATTAAGTATTGGATTCAAGAAAATTTTTCACCGGTTTTCGACGGATTTACACTTTTTAGCGGTCACAGATCCCGAAAAACATGTTTTTTACAAAATGACTATTTGTGAATCTGTCTGTGAGTTTGTATGTGACATAAATTTTTTTGGCGCTCTATCTCAAGAACTAATGCACGGAATTTAATAAAACTTTAGGTTCAATTTGTCCCTGATATAAATTGGTGCAAATCGCATTATATCTCAAAAATTAAAGCACAGATTTTCATAAAACATCAGATTATGTTAGTATTTGCTATTGTTTGGTGCTTATTAATTTTTGGTGTAAATTGCTCAATAGGTGGTGCTGCTATGATGCATTATTCGCAATAGCTATAGATGATTTCCGCAATAGCTATACCTCAAGAACTAATGATCAGATTTTCATGAAACTTCAGAGTCAGTTATAACTTAATATTATTTCGTGCTGATTACGTTTTCGTGTAAATCGTCCAACAGGTTTCGCTGCTAACTGCATTTTTTATGATTTCCGCAATACCTCTTTCTCAAGAACTAATCGAACTTCATAAAACTTCAGATTAGGTTAGTACAGAATTTATCATGATTTTCGTAATAGCTCTATCTTAAAAACAAATGCACAAATTTTCATCAAACTTCAATTTCAGTTAGATGTTGATGTATGTTGTTCTTTATTACGTTTCGGTGTAGATCGCGCAATAGGTGGCGCTGCTATGCTCCGTTTTTTACGATTTCCACAATTGTGCTGTCTCAAAAACTAATACGCGGAATTTAATCAGACTTCATATTCTGTTACACTTTCACATAAAACGATCTCTTTTTAGGCTTGGGTGTATACAGTGCGACAGGTGTCGCTTTTATGCTCTTTGAGCTGAGAATTTTTCTTGCATACATCTAAGAGGGTGGATACCAAAATTCAATTGTTTGTTTCAAAGATGCGATACATATATCTCCTTTTAAAATGCACAAAATTTAATGAACCTATATCTTTAGATCCTGATGATTGAGATGAGTAGATTGTCATTTAATTTTAGCACTGTGATAACGAATTTTGAAGTATTAACATGTATGAGATAGAAGAAAGTTTTGAGATTGTCACATTCGACAATTTTTTCTTGTTTTCGCGTCGGTCTTTTTAACATAACAACAACAACAAAAAAAAATAGTTTTCGTCATCCGAACTGTCCAAAATTTTAATATGTTATAAATGCGTATAACTGTATCCGTGTATTCTATAAAATTTCATGAAAAACATACATATTTAATTGTGAAAACGTGTGCCGAAGCCAAGCGAAACCGCGCCGAAACCGTTTTTTAGCTTTTTCGTCAAAATTTTCTATGATTTTATTATTTTTTTTAAGTACTTCTATTCGTTCGAACATTACGAAATTTTTGTAATGGGTGTAAAATCCAGTCTGTCAAAATGCTCTAAAAAGATTGTGAAAAAAAATAGTCTCGTCACGGTGAAGCGCGAAGTGACCTGGGGTCGCGAGTTTGTTTAAATAATTAAAATTAGTCTTTTAGAAAACCGATTGCACCGGCGACAAGAACAAGATCTTAGCTTTAAATGCGTATTTTTTGTAAATCGGTACCTCTAAAATTGAGCCCTGAGTAAGCATTGGCGAAAGGGAGAAAAGGTCGACTGAGAAAAAACGATCTCCCGTATTGAAAAAAAATTTCAAAGAGTTAAGAACCATATTTTTTTAACTGATTGCAGCGTTTGAGAAATAAAAGTACGAACTGTAAGAATATGTCGTCCGTTTTTCCGAATTTTAAACGGCACGGTTGATGGGCATTAAAACAAAACAGCAAAAAAAAAAAAAAAATAAAAAAATGCACATTTAGTTCTTCCTTCCTTTCCTCTCGAAAAGCAGGTTCTGGTCATGCAGAACGCGCCTCCGCCAATTTTCAAAGAAAGATCTCTTTTTTGATGAGTTTTTAATTAATATCTCAGCCAATTATCAAAAAATTAAAAATGTGAGCCTCAGTGGCATCCATACCTGCAATGAACTATTCTCATATAAATTTTCAGACCTCTGCGGGCAGTAGATTTTCCTAGCCATCGGCAATAAACACACAAACAACGATCTTGTCTTTTATTATTAGATATATAGATATTTATGATATATGTAGAGTAAAACCTGTCAAAACAGAACCTGCCTATTGCATAATCCTGTCTTAAATGGAAACTTTTCATGCTCCATAAGGAAAGATTGCCATACAATTTTACTTAATTAGCCAAAAACCTGTCTTAAACGGAATATTGTTTCGGTCGCTTACGATTGCTTTTACAAAAGGTTTTACTGCATGGATATGGATATAAGGTTAGCCTGTGTAAACGGAACCTGTCTATAACGAAATCTTGTTTAATGGCAAACATTTCATGATCCATCGAAAGTAACTCGTTGAATTTTTACCTGCTAAGGTAGACGAAAACCTGTATAAAACGGAAACTTTCAGCGGTTATTTGTAATTTTGTCTTAGCAGGTTTTACTATTTTTGTATTCATTACTTAGTAAATTAAATCCCTGTTCAGGGGGCGGTAGACCCCCCCCCCTTGTCTGCAGTACTGGCTGAGCCCCTCCAATAATTTTGAAAACTCTACGCCTATGCCTATTGCAGTCGTTACCATGGTGCGACTTTTGAAAAATTCCTTCATAACTTTTCATTACATGACCCCAGGAACCCAAAACCACCCCCACCTAAAAAATCCCTGCCGGCTCGGGCCTACAGGCGGAGGTAGATTTCGAAATTAACTACTAAATTCACCAACAAAACTTAAATCAAGATTAAATAAAAACCCAGTTCCTTCGCTAAGAATGAGCTTAGGGAGCTAAACATTTTGTGAAAATTCTAATACACACAAATACACACACGCATGTATATGGAATAGGTTTAAAAATGGCTAAATCAAATTCAGATAACCTCAAAGTGTTAAAATATGTTAATATTTCCATAGTCGGTTTTTTATCATGTTTTAATACGTTTCTTCAAACTCACATGACCTTACATATTCACCTGCTGTGGCCCATTATATTTTCAATATGACGCAATATTTTTTTTTTTTTTTTTTTTTTATTCGTCAAACTATTTATTTCATTTTGAATTTTCATGCAGAAATCTTGCTCTAGAAAACTTATAACGTAATATTCAATTTGTTTTCAATTCGTCAAACTATTTATTTCATTTTGAATTTTCATGCAGAAATCTTGCTCTAGAAAACTTATGACGTAATATTCAATTTGTTTTCAATTCGTCAAACTGTTTATCTAATTTAATTTTTCACTTGAAAACATTGCATTAGAAAAGCAATTGTTGTGGTGAGAATTTTATTGCTTTTTTTTTTAATTGTTGACAACAGCTATAACGAAAAATATTTATTTTTTCCTGCCATTGTTGTGTAAAAGCTGGTTTTATCAGAATCATGTTAAGACGGTACTCAAAATTTTTAACCTTCCCCATTCCCATTCCCTTGGACCGATTTTGCTCATTTTCAATCCCCGCCGAGAAATTTGCCATCTTAAAGTTGTTGGCGAGTTTGAAGACGTTCCGTGCATAATTGCGACTTTTATCGTGCGGACAAAATTTAGTACATACATACATATATATATATATATATATATATATATGTATATATATAAACTTTTTAGGTGGGGGTGGTTTTAGGTTCCTGGGGTCATGTAATGAAAAGTTATGAAGGAATTTTTCAAAAGTCGCACCATGGTAGCGACTGCAATAGGTAGTATTTCTTACGAAATCTACCTAAAAGTTTATATATCTATATATATGTATGTATGTATGTATGTACTAAATTTTGTCCGCACGATAAAAGTCGCAATGATGCACGGAACGTCTTCAAACTCGCCAACAACTTTAAGATGGCTAATTTCTCGGCGGGGATTGAAAATGAGCAAAATCGGTCCAAGGGAATGGGAATGGATAAGGTTTAAAATTTTGAATACCGTCTTAACATGATTCTGATAAAACTAGCATTTACACAACAATGGCAGGAAAAAATAAATATTTTTCGTTATAGCTGTTGCCAACAATTAAAAAAAAAGCAATAAAATTCTCACCACAACAATTGTTTTTCTAATGCAATGTTTTCACGTGAAAAATTAAATTAGATAAACAGTTTGACGAATTGAAAACAAATTGAATATTACGTCATAAGTTTTCTAGAGCAAGATTTCTGCATGAAAATTCAAAATGAAATAAATAGTTTGACGAATTGAAAACAAATTGAATATTACGTCATAAGTTTTCTAGAGCAAGATTTCTGCATGAAAATTCAAAATGAAATAAATAGTTTGACGAATTAAAAAAACAACAAAATATTGCGTCATATTGAAAATGTAATGGACCACGGCACAGGTGAAAACAGGTGAATATGTAACAGGTGAATATGTAATGTCATTGAGTTTGAAAAAACGTATTAAAACATGATAAAAACTCGAGTATGGAAATATTAACATATTTTAACACTTTGAGGTTCTCTGAATTTGATTTAGCCATTTTTAAACCTGTTCCATATACATGCGTGTGTGTATATTAGAATTTTCACAAAATGTTTAGCTCCCTAGAGCTCATTCTTAGCGAAGGAACTGGGTTTATCTTTAATCTTGATTTAAGTTTTGTTGGTGAATTTAGTACTTAACTTCGAAATCTACCTCCGCCTGTAGGCCCGAGCCGGCAGGGATTTTATATATATATATATATAAACTTTTTAGGTGGGGGTGGTTTTGGGTTCCTGGGGTCCTATAATGAAAAGTTATGAAGGAATTTTTCAAAAGTCGCACCATGGTAACGACTGCAATAGGTAGTATTTCTTACGAAATCTACCTAATTACAATACTTTATCTGGGAGCACGGCAGTGCGTCCGCCAAGTTCGCACAAGCCGTAAGCTACCTTTTCCTGAACCATTTCGGCATACTTTTCACCCCCTCATAACGTCGTTTTGGGGAGAGATATAGAATTTTTTCTTTTATACACATGTTCGTATGATCAAACTGAACTAAGGTTCCACGATTTCATGTTTCTGTATTTAGTAGTTTTCGAAATATTAAATTCCGAAAAAGCGCTTTTTTGTCACTGACTCACTTCCCATCATCAAATAATTAAGGTACTTCTAAAAGTCGTAGAATCATGAAATTTCACAAGTAAGTCGGGTTCTGTAGCACAATTAACCAGAAAAATCTGAAAACACAGAATTTCCGCCTCTAAACCCTTAAAACAGGGGGTGTTGATTTCCCGTAAACAGTTCCTTCACACATTCAATTGTGCCAATGTTGATCGCCAATACTCGATTACAGAGTTTTGAAGTGGTCCCGTAATTTCAAGCAGAATAATATTTTATATATATATGTTTTTCCAAAGATGTTTGTTTAATAGAAAAAAATGAATATACCTAAAAATTTTAATCAGTATAGGTTATGATATATTCACGATATTAAAACAATAAAACATTTTACAAAATATAACCGCAATTCGGTATGTTTCCGATATAGTAGCCTTGGCGAAATAGAGAAAAAAGCATTGACGAGAAAATAAATTTGATAATAACGTATTTTCTAGCAACCTATCTACTGTGTCATATACACAAGCAATTTTTTTCCATATGTATAAAATTTATTTAATGTAAGGAACCCGTTTATTTATTTTTATATACCAACATAAATAATTTGTATATAAAAAACAATATTTTATACGTGTATAAATAAAATGTTTATATGTATATAAATACATATATAAATAACATAAAACTTCATCACGTTTGTTTTCATAGTTGTTTATATCATTTGGCAACATATCTCAGTTTCTGAAGTCCGAATTAAGCCAAGATTTAAAAAAAAAAAAAAAAACGCCAAAGTCCCTATAGTGGAAAAATATCCTAATTCTCATATGAAAGTTTACAAATCTGCTTTTAATTAAATGAAATGTGTAACTAATAAAGCTGTCTTTAACGATGTGCGACAGATGCGGTATCCGAACTCCGCTGCTAATGTTATTATATTGTATTATTAGCCTACTTATTGTTAATTTATTGTTAATTTTAAATCTGTAAAAGAAAGATTATAGTTATAGATAAGATATGTTGGTTACCAAAACCCGATTACAGAAAATTATCCTGAGTTATAAAGGTGTTACATGATTTCAAACTGAATGAAATTTTATATACTTTTACAAAAATCTTAATAAGGCAAATCTTTCAGTTTATCTGTCCATCTTTCTATCTTTTACTTCCTTAAAACAAATTTTATTAAAGACCGGGAGGCGTCTGCACAGATCATCACCTCATCGAGTTGACGGCTGAAATTTTAGGACTAGTTAAAAATCTATTAGCGTATTAAAATGTAACTGGTCTGCCAAGACATATCTTTGTGGAAACCACCTACAGACCCAATTTTACCGGTTAATTGGTGGATTTTCCATTGTGTTTTCCTACACCCATTCCTCCATGTTTCCATACTTTTGGATGCAGGAAAATACAATAGTAAACCTATCAGTCGCTCACTATAATTAGGTCTTCAGGTTGTTTCTACCAAGATATGACAACAGACCAGTTGCATTTTAATGTGCTAATCTAGTTTTAACTAATCCTAATATTTCAGCTGTAAACTCGATGATGTGTTAGTGTGTTCTGACGCCTCCCGGTCTATTATAAATGTCGGAATTCTAATCTCAATAGCACTCTGGTCAATCTGGCAAATATCCCTTCTATTTATGGAACACTATTCTTTTAAGTAGGTTTAATGATGTCAAAGAACTTTATACATATGCATCATACATATTATACATATGCATATAATACGTAATACATTTGCGTCATGCATATTATAGGTATGTGTATAAGAAATAATACATATGCATCATTATGACGTCAGAACAAACAAATCATTTTTTGTCGCCAAATTTGAGAATTGACATGATATAGTAGCAAATTTGGTGACACTTCGCTAAATGTCGCCAAGCTTAGCGAGTATTTGACGTTTGTGGGTATTTTTCAATGAGTTAATTATTAATGCGAGCCATCTATTTATATTTTTCGCATATCATCTAAATAGTTAAATAAAATAACGTATGAATATTTCCAGAGTGCCAGTAGTTTCGTCACTGCACAAAACCTCTGCTATTGTTAATATATTGTACTGTTATTATACTTACTGTGACTATGTTGTTAATCTTTAGTCTGCTGAAACTTCTGTATTATATAAATAGAATTTACGGAAACTATTAAAGCACCGAAACTGCCAATTCTCCTTGTGATAATTATAATTTTATAATATGTAACCTGTTAATCGATATGTACCGTTAGAAGGATTCTTCTATAATCCGGTTCCTCGCATTTTAGTTTTCAGGTTTCGAATAAAATTAGCTAAAAACTTAAAACCATGGCACATTGGCTAGTTCTTCAACACGATTAGATGAGAAGAATGATAGATTTTCAAATGGATCATAGCAATGAGCCCGTAGACCTTCTATTATTCCGTAATCGAGTCTATTGAAAAGGTTAGCATGAAAGAAAAAGATATTAGCATCAATATGGTTTAATGTAAATGCAGATATTATCAAAGGATTCCATAATAATCATTTCACTTGTACCCAATCGTATCAGTTAAAATACAATAATTGGCAGTGAGCCCAATTAGAAAAGATTACTTAATAGGATTAAAAATTTCCGCATTAGAGAACGAATCGTAACTGATAAGGAAACATGCATAAGTGAGTTAAGAGATATTTGTCATGAAATATCAAATACATAACAACACAAAATATATGATGTGCTTCCATGATCGTAAAGAGTTCTTGATTTTTTCTATCAAAAGCTTCCGACTTGGCGAAAGAATGGGCAAGTAAATTAAATTATGAATAACAGTAATATGATGCAACGTTTAACATGCAATTAATAGAGTAAATACTGCTTGCTAGAGGCGGCTAGTACTTTAATACAAAAAGAAATAAAGTATGAATTTGTAAAGCTCAATAAAATAAATTTAGGTATTTTTATGCTAGCCGGGCGCGAGCGGCAAATCGCCAAATGCTGTCCCCAACTCCCCCATTGTTCATATTGCATTCATTTCATTTAAAGATATATACTTTTCAGTTATCTCATTTAAAATAGATGCATTTCCCTAATTTTATTTAATAGAATATTTAACATAGAAATAATTAAATGAATAAATAAGAAATAATAACATAAACCAAAATATTTTATTTGAAAATCAAAGCATTGTTTCTAATTTACACATGTGAAAAATGACAACTGCTATTGGCGAAAAAACGAAAGGCTAATGAGGAGATTTGCTCCCGGCTAGCATAAAAGTACCGAAATTTAAGTCTTTTCATATTAATAAAGATTAGAATAACAAACTTGAAAAAACATACAAAAAGTAGTGATATCCCAACAAAAAGTTTTCGGTAAAAAAAAAAAAAAAAAAAAAAAGCGCCAAGTTCTCCTTTTATGTTTCGGCTAGAAAAAGTAGTGATATCTGAAGTTCGCACAAGTTAAAAGCCAAACATCCCAAATCTTTCATTGAAAATGGCTTCCTGCGACTTGGCCGTTAATGCCTTCGAGAGGGTTTTTCAAATTTTAAAGTATGTGCAAATGAGCTACATGACAACTACATTTTTTGATTATTTTAGGCATTTTGTGGCACAAAGTACAGAAATAAAATACACGTTTAAAAAAACATTTAAACCACTTCAGTCTATTTAAATGCTTAGACGTTAAATATAACAAAATACTTGTACTCAGAAGGTAATATCCCTAATTTCTAAAACACAATTAGTAACAGCTTTTAAAAGTTTATAAATCGAATACCTCTTAATGTATGCAAACAAACTATAATAAATGTTCAAACGAAGAAAATCTGTTTCGTCAATGCACAAGATTTCAGTATTATACAATAAAATATAATGTAACATATTGTGAGATTTGAAGAAAGTAAATTTTGTTTTATTTCTTAGATTTTACGTTAATGACTTTAGCTTTAGACCGTACGAAATTTTAATTAAACCACATGTGGGCTAAATGATCTGTAATCAAAACTATTGTTTGTTGAAATTGAATGGTATTTATCAGAAATCTTTTACTTACAATGTCTTTATGTGAATTTGCCTCTTTGCATTCTAATATTAATTTTAATATTTAAATAATTCATAAATGCGAAATTTTCAATCATTAATTTTGAAATGCTGTAGAAGGCATTAACGGCCTAGTCGCAGGAAGCCATTTTCAATGAAAGATTTGGGATGTTTGGTTTTTAACTTGCGCGAACTTCAGATATCACTACTGGCCGAAACATTAAGGAGAGCTTGGCGCTTTTTTTCTTTTTACAGAAAATTTTTGTTGGGATAACATTATAAACATACAGCAAAATCCAATACATGCATCTAAAATCACATCCATGTATGGCCCTAATGGCAAAATAGGTAGAGCGATGGAGACAGCCGAGGTAGTGAGTTCGAATCACCTTGAAAGGAAAGATAGCGACATAATTTTTTCTCCTGTCAATAAATACTGATGCTTCTAAAATGCTCAATAGATGGAACCACCGGCCCTATTTTTACACTTTTCGAACAAGGACTTTTGACGAAATTTGTATGCTCAAGCATGTGAGGAAAGTAATTTTCTCAATTGGACGAAACGTTCGTTTGGATCATTTTCCAGAAAACGGTTTCGTCAAAGACAGAGAAAATGTCCTGAAATCTGAGTATCCTTTTCCGAGTATGTACAAAGCATTTATATAAGTTTAAAATATGTTTACGAATTAATAAAGGATAAACAAAATAACAAACAAAAATTAACTTTTTATTTTTTTCTTAAATTTAAAGCTAATATTCCAATTATGTACACTCTTGAGTAAATAAAAATAATATTAGAAATTTTTACTTGATTCTTAATTTTTTTAAAACGAAGGATATGTAATACATATCCTTATGTATTTATAGGTTATTACGATACATCACAATTTAAGAGATCGTACAATAATGCATAATAATAACACAAAAATGTTAAATTTACCAGCAGTATACTTGTATACTGTTTATACACATTTTACGCAGCTGAACACAATTTCGGTGCATTAATTTGGATACATTAGTACCTATTTTTGCGTTTATGTTTATGTTCAGTGTATTCTCTCTTGATGAACCAACAGTAATCGACAAGCATTGCTGTATTCCATTCAAATCGATAAGGGGACTCATAGAAGAAATTTGTTGGTGAATTTGTACACCATGCTCGTCGCTAATTGCTCCCATATGGGAAAAACAATGCGAGAGCGCAAGAAATAAAGCTTTAATGACATGTGACAGTTTAGATTTTTAAAATTGGGTACCATATTTTGAACTATACACTTGTAATTTGTAGCTTTGTTATTCCCTAAGAAATTATGCACCGCGTCCTTGAATGCAAGCCACCAAACTTCATCTTCTGGTATACCTTGATAAATATAGGGGCTGATTTTGTTTTGGTGTAAATCGCCAAAGAAGTGACGCTGCTATGCTGAATGTTTCATGATTCCCACAATAGCTCTGTCTTCAGAACAAATGCACGAATTTTCATCAAACAACAGATTCAGCTACACGTTGACACAAGATGTTCCTGATAAGGTTTTGGTGTTAATCGCCCAATAGATAGCGCCGTTGTGCGCATTTTCCCGATTTTTGCAATAGCTCTATCACAAAAACTAATGTACGGATTTTCATCAAACTTCAGATTCATTCGGATGTTGACACAAGTTGTTGCTAATTAGGTTTTAGTGTAAATCACCCAACAGGTGGCGCTGTTATGCTGCATTTGCAGGATTTACACTATTTTAGCTATAGTCATATCTCAAGTACTCCATGGAATTTCATATCTTTAGAATACTCATGATGGGCATAGATTTTCATTTAATGTTGGCACTCTGATAGTGAATTTTGTGGTATTAACCTGTATGAGATACAAGAAAGTTTTGGGATTGGCCCATCCGACTAGATTTTTCGTCTGCTGTATTTGTTATTTTAAAATTTTCTAAATTTCTACAGCCACACGCTGAAATCTCCTCACCCCTTCCCGATATTTGAATGTTTAAAACTTGTATTTAAAAAAATGAAATCCTTTATTAAAAAATGCATAGTATAATTTATTAATATATTTAATTTCTAGGTCCTTATAATTTTTTTTTTTTTTTTTTTTTTTTTTTTTTTTTGTCCTTGAAAGTTCTTCATTTTTATAGGAAATGTGTACGAACCCTGCATTATTCTATCTATATATATCTATTTCTGCTTTCTCCTTCCCCTGTAATAAATATACAAAGTTAAAATAGTCCTTCATATGAAATGGTTTTGATTATGCTTTGGTGTAAATTGCCCAACAGGTGGCGCTGCTGTGCTGCATTTCTCACATGGACGGAACACGTTTTATTGGCGCCTAGATGTATTATAAGTAGCAGGTATTTCTTCACTTTCAGCATCATTAGACTGTAGAAACAAAGCACTTTAAAAGACAATAAATTACATAATGAGATATATTTAAACTCAGATATCTCTGGAACGGAAACCAACTTCACCTTTTTGTGAATATTTTCTAAATTACCAAGGGTATGGTTACTTAAATCTGTTAAAATTTTCCAAGAAAAAATTTCTTGTTTATCAGTGTTACAGAAACAAATTAATCCTATTTTGTTAAAGAATTGGAGATTGAATTGCAATAAGCGGAAAATAATTGGTTTATTGAAAAAAAAAAACTGTTTTATCAGTATTAAAACTATTCCGAAAGTCAAAAGCCTCTCATGTGCAACGTTTATATACTTACTTCATCTACTTTTGTGTTACACATCCCTAACGCTCTCTTTAACGGCTCTTATAAGACGTTGAAAGGTGGTATAGTATGTATACCAATTAATATTTATTCCAATCTGCCAAATAGCACATATATATATATATATTTAATTATAAGATACATGAAGAAAACAATTTATTAATTTTCAGATATATTTGTTCTTAAATTCTGGTGACACCCAACCATTTTAACATTTTAGCAACACAATCATTTTACTCCTGAAAAAGTAATGAAAAATAAAGAATGAAAACGAAAACAAACAGAATGTTTGAAAAAAAAAAACTGACAATGGTGGCCTTGTTTTCCCTAAAACGATACGCGAAGATTTCAGTGTACAAATGTATAAGAAATAATGGATAATGAAAATTCGTTTCTAAAGTGCAAATCCCCAGTGCGAAAAGTCTACACTATGTGATATAATTTGCATAATAATATTCCAAGAATTCCGATAAATATTTATAATGTATAAATGTAAAGAACATAAAATCGTTTTGGGTTAATTTTAGAAATAATAATGAACTACTTTTAATAGTCTTATAAAGAAAATATATTATAATTTTCAAGAAAATATTCGTCTTTATATGTTAGGAATAGGAACAATTTACATCTTTATGTGTTCAAAAATAAATTAATCACTCAATACTCAAAGAAATTTTCATTTCGCCTAATTGTGTTACATGTTCTTTAATTTTTATTTTAAATGTCTGAAAAAATAACCATAGCAGATTTTTGTTTTTCCCATAACGTTACGAAGTGTTGCAGCGTGTGTACAAAGCAATAAAAAACAATGAAAAATGATAATTCACTTTCAAAATGCGAATGCCCCGTGGGAAGTTGTACAATTTACTTAATCATATTTTATTCCAGGAAATATTTGTTTCAATATGATAGAAGAAGAGAGAAATTCTACCTATTTTTTCAGAAATGAATGAATAAATAAATGGTCAAATATTTTATCCTGCTGAGTCTTATTTCTCTTATTGTATTACAATTGTTTAATAATAGTAATAAGAAAAACGAAGACAGACAGAAGGATTGAAAAAATAACTATAGCAGACTTTTATTTCTGCAATGTCGGAGATTTATTTTTTCCCAGTGTATAAAAAAATAAGAAACAATGAAAAATGAAAATTCACTTTTAAAATGTATGATAGATCCCCATGTTGGAAAAGTCTAGATCAAGGGATAAAATTTACTTAATTATATTTTATGTATCCCAAAAAATATATATTATATTGGAACATAAGGTACAAGTTGTGAAAAAAGAAAAAAATATATCTTACTAACTCTGGAACAAATTATTGTAGAAGAAATTTACTGGTAGCAAACGCTTAGAAATAATGTCTACTTTTAAATGATGTGTATAAAATTGGCTTATTTTAAATAATGTCAAAAATGGGTATTGCCATTAAAAACACAAGCTCCGGTCTGTTTTTGATTTGTAGAAGGACCCCTAAGCAAATTTCATGAAAATCATTTTGGGTGAATTTTAGAAATAATTAGGAACTAACTACTTTTTTATGCTCTTATAAAGTTAAAAATATTATAATTTTTCATTCAAATATTTGTCATTAAATGTTAGAAACAGAGATAAATTCTATCTAAATTTATTGAAAAATAAATTAATAAATTAATGGTCAAAGAATTTTTCCTGTTTAGTCTTATTGCTTTTATTGTATTACAATTCTTTAACATTAATCACAATAATAAAACGAAACCACACTGAATGATAGAAAAAAACAACCATAGCACACTTATTTTCGCCATATCGTTACGCAAGGGATTACAGTTTAGAAAAGGATAAGAAGCAATAAAAAATGAGAATTCAATTTTAAAATGTAGATACCATGTGGAAAAAGTTTAGACTAAGAGGTACAATTTAATTTTCTTAATCATATGTTATGAATTCCAAGAAATATTTTTTATATTAGGACGTAAGGCACTTAAAATCGCTTTGGGTTAATTTTAGATATAAATATGAACTAACTATTTTTTGTTAATCTAATATATAAAAAATGAAAATTTGTCTGTCTGTCTGTAATGCTATACAAATCCACAGTTTGGAAGCCAGAATTGTTAAATTTTATGTATATGTGTATTAAAACACGGCCAAGGCAACTAAAGTAATTCGGAATCTAAATAATTTATAGTTGATTTTTAATTAATAAAAAACGCCACCAATTTAACAGCACTTTCCTATCAAATTTAAACATATTTCGTTATAGCAGCTGTCAATAATTAAAAATTCACAATAAAATCTTTTTTTTTATGTTCAACCGGTAATCGCGCGAGTTCTTTAACCAATGTGATATATATATATATATATTACGTACGCCACGCTGCAAATGCTAAGAAGGTTATAGCGAGTATTGCGATAATTCTTTTACTTCATATGCAAATAATTAGAGATATACATATTACGTACGCCACGCTGCAATACTAAAAATCTACAGCAGGTATTACGATAATTCTTTTACCTCATATGCAAATAATTAGATATTATTTAATTGCGCTTAATTATTACTTTTTTTAATGAAGGCAAATATTTTATCACAAACATCAACAAAACTTCTTATTCTATTTATTCCCTTATTCCAAAGATATCGTTTTATCGTCTGCTGCAATAGTAAGATGATATATTAAATTTCATTAATAAAATACGCAGTAGTAGAAAAATATTTTACTAAATCGAATAATTATTTTTAATTTTGGTTTTAAAATTAAAATCATGAATTCCCATACATAGAACGAGTTAGACAGCTAGTGCTGCTATAAAGTTAAAAATATTATAATTTTTTATTCAAATATTTTTTTGTAAATGTTAAAAACAGAGAAAAATTCGATCTTAATTTACTTAAAAAAAATAAATGCATAAACACATAATCAAAGTATTTTTCCTGTTGTGTCTTATTGGGTACATGTTCGTTAACATCATGTTTAAGAATAGAGTTTTTATAAAGCTTTTATTTTTTATGTATAAAGTTGATAAAAGTAGCATAAAAACTGGAAAACCGGAATTCTGCTTTTTCAGAAATTAGTGTCGCCTCCGATGAAAAAAAAAATATATATATATAAATGTAGATAGTACAAAGCATAATTCAGTTTGAAGACGTAAAACACACGCTTTTATTTTATATAACATGACTTCATTCACATCCGCCGAAAAATTCCATATTTACAATCGAGTCTTAAATAACATCTACAGAAAAGTATGCATATGACGTCGCTATCGCAGAATGATAGCCAAAAAGCGATGTCGACATTCAAGAAACTCGACAAAAAAAAATCGGGTATTTAATGATTCGTATGTTTGTAATATTTATATCGATGCATAAAATTAAATATAGTTTAAAATAGCTGCATGTTTTATTAGAAATCATAAATATGTATTTTTTCAACATAGCACGTATTTTAATTACAATTTTTTCTTAGTTGTTATGAAAAAATGGCCACCAAAAGATATAATAATTTACTATTTTCCAACTATTTTTGCTTTACTTTCTACAGAAATAGAAAACTTTAGTTGCCAAAATTAAAACAATGGCGTTAAAAACTGCAAAAAATTAATATCTCAAAAATAGATATGCACTTTTCAAACAAATTGCACTTAAAAGTACTTTTTTTTTTACTATAGGATGGTATGAAATTTTACAATGTGCGACGCTTAAAAGTTAAAAAATATTGAAATAGAGATTATCAGTATTTAACAGTACAATGATACATCTGCTTTATTTTCCGGCTGTCTTCTGTAACGTAATGTTATTTTTTTTAGAGACGACTCTTTAATTGCTGCCCAAAAGAAATAGCATATTGGGGGCTAAAAACTTTCAAAATATATACAGACTCAACTCATTTAAACTTAAAAACAAAAATGAAATTTATTTTAAACTAAAAGCTGATAAGGATTATAAACAATAAATCAACTGCCCTTTATTTCGATTAGAAAAAGATTATCATTCTTTATATGAAATAGAAATCGGAAAGGGTCATAAAATTTAAAATGGTTCAAGATAAGAAAAAAAAAATCTTAATTTTTATCAGCTTTCTTACGCTCATAAGACAGCTATTTCAATTTTAGTAATCCTAAATTTTACGAAGTAACATTAGATTTATAAAACAAGATAACAAAATCAAGATATGTTGCATTTTATTTTGCAGGAAGAGCACTCTTTTACTCAGAAAGATAAAAGCGTAAAACGGAAAATGAAGTATATATATAGGTAATAGGAAAATTACGATTTGCAAAAAATTGCTATCGTTTGATGGTAAATTAATGTACTATTAAATTTCTTTCTAGATAATTGATTTTATGAGATTCCATCTTTAACTGTTCAAGAAATGTTTCCTCGAATGTTTTATTTGTTGATAAATATCTAATATTTTATTAATGATTTCAATAGGATCATTATATTAACAATTTGAATATTACATACTTCTGGGAATCGCATGTATAAAGGGAGATAATTTGTGATATTTGCATAATACTACTGCCTCAAGTATTTTGGTGTATATGATGACAAGAGAATTACTGTTATTTCATATGACAAACAAAGGCGCATTAGATAATTTCGCGAATGAAAGTCTGCTTTCAATTTTCAATGCAAAAAGGATTTTATTTTTTTAAAGAAACATAATTATTTGTCCTTAAATTTTAACTTTAAACATCCACTGCTTCAAAAATAACCGCTATATGACAGCCAGGTCAAGCCGGTGTGTCTGTTTTTAATAATCAAGGTGCTTTTGTAATAAACTTATCGTCGACTTTCCGGTGATTAAGAACAACAGCTCCTCTGTTGTAAAAAATAAACAGAACCTGTAGTGGCAGCGCTCCATTTATATTAAGATTTAACTTTAGTAATTTAAAACTCAGTTTTACTTTTTTTTTTTTTACTTTCTTCTATTTATACAAAAGAAAGAACTCGATTCGTGAGAATTTCGACGGAATTATAATGTTTTAGAAGGTCCTGAACACGATTTGGCTGTTTATTATATATATATTCAACATAGCACGTATTTTAATTACAATTTTTTTTTAGTTGTTATGAGAAAATGGCAACCAAAAGATATAATAATCTACTATTTTGGAATTATTTTTGCTTTACTTTCTACAGAAATGGAGTACTTCAGTTGCCAAAATTAAAAAAAATGTCGTTAAATAGTGCAAAAAAATTAGTATCTCAAAAATAATTTAAGATGCAATTTTCAAACGAAAATTTTAAAGTACTTTTTTTCCCTCTACAATAGTATAAAATTTTATAACGTGCGAAGCTTAAAAATTTTAAAAACGCAATAGAGATTATTAGTATTTAACATTACAATGATACATCTACTTTATTTTACGTCTGTCTTCTGTACCGTAACGTTATTTTTTTATAGACGACAATTTAATTGCTGCCCAAAAGAAATAGCATATCAGAGGCTAAAAATTTTCAAAATATATACAGACTTAACTCGTTTAAACTTAAAAGTAAAAGTAAAATTTATTTTAAACTAAAACCTGATAAGGATTATACACAGTAAATCAACTGCCCTTTATTTCGATTAGGAAAAGATTATCATTCTTTATATAAAATAGAAATTGGAAAGGGCCATAAAAAAATAAAATATTTCAAGATAAGAAAAAAAATCAGTACTTTTATCAGTTTTCTTACGGCGATAATACTGCTATTTCAATTTTAGAAATCCTAAATTTACAAAGTAACATTAGATGTATAAGACAAGATTACAAAATCAAGATACGTTGCCTTTTATTTTGCAGGAAGAACACTCTTTTACTCAGAAAGAAAAAAGCGTAAAATGGAAAATTAAGTACGGATAGGTAATAGGAAAATTACGATCTGCAAAAAATTGCTATCGTTTGACGGTAATCTAAAGTACTATTAAACGTCTTTCCAGATAATTGATTTTATGATATTCCATCTTTGACTGTTCAAGAAATGTTTCCTAGAATGTTTTATTTATTGATAAATATCTAATATTTTATTAATGAATTCAATAGGATCATTATATTAACAATTTGAATATTACATACTTCTATCGATCGCACATATAGAAGGAGATAATTTGTGATATTTGCATAATACTACCAAGTATTTGGTATAACAATAGAATGACTGTTGTTTCATATAACAAATAAAGACGCATTAGATAATTACGCGAATCACAATCTGCTTTCAATTTTCAATGTAAAAAGGATTTTTTTTAAAAGAAACATAGAAATCTAAAATACTGCAAATAATAACATATACATGTGGCAGATTCTAATTTTATTATTTCGGAATTATGATTTCTTAGCTTCTAGTCATCTTCTAAAACAAAAGTTTTACAATAGAAAAGGGGCTCCGAAAAAGAAAAAAACACTCCCGCGTGCCTATAATGTAAATATTTTTAGCTTTAAGCTCAGTGAAGGTGGAGGAAATTTTTATTACATTTAATTTTAATAAAATAACAGATTTTTTTAACAAATTGTACTTTTATAAATTTTGTGGAAGAAAAAAATATATATCTGTATACTAATATTACAAAGAAGTAAAAATTGCTTGTTTGCGTTTTTGTTCGAGGTAATCTCTGGAGCTACCGAACCGATTTCAAAAGTATCGGTATTAAAATGATTGTGCTAGTCCCACTTAGAAAATAGGCTATATCTTTTTTGTGCCACTAACCTAAAGGGGGTGCCGAATTAAAAAAGTTCTAAAAATGCGATTTTTTTTGTTATTGAAGGCCTAGAAACATGAAATTTTGAATGGTAGTTACTTATAAGATATAAATGATCTCTAAGAACATTTCTTAAAACATTCGAAATTTAAAGGGGGGGAAGGGTGAAAATGCGCAAAAAGAGTTCGAAAAGACGTTCTAAATGGTGATTTCTACGGAATCTGAGGTGGTAACGAACCGATTTAAAAAATAATGGCGTCAAAATAATCGTAAAAGCCCTTGCTCCAACACTGCCTATATTTTATGTCGGTGCCACCTCCCCAAAGGGGGTGCAGGGGCAAAAAAGTTCTAAAAATGCGATTTTTGTATTTCTGAAAGGCCTAGAAATATGAAATTCGGAATGGTAGTTACTTATCTACTATATCTATATTTCTATATTAATATTATAAAGAGGTAAAAATTGTTCGTTTGTGTGTTTGTTCGAGATAATCTCTGGAGCTACCGAACCGATTTCAAAAGTATTGGTATCAAAATGATTGTGGTAGTCCCACTTTAGAACATATGCTTTATCTTATGTCCGTGCTACTAACCCAAATGGAGTGCAGGAGCAAAAAACGTTCTAAAAATGCGATTTTTATGTTATTGAAGGGCCTAGAAACATGAAATTTGGAATGGTAGTTATATGATACAAATGATTTCTAAGAACATTTCTTAAAACATTCAAAATTTAAAGGGGGTGAAAATGCGTAAAAGAGTTCTAAAAAACGTTCTAAATTGTGATTGCTCGCAATCTCAGGATGTAACGAACCGATTTAAAAAACAATGGTGTCAAAATGATGCTGAAAGCCCTTGCTCCAACATAGGCTATATTTTTTGTTGGTGCCATTCCCCCAAAAGGGGTGCAGGAGCAAAAAACGTTCTAAAATGGCGATTTTTGTGTTATTGAAGGGTCTAGAAACATAAAATTTGGAATGATAGTTACTTATAATATATAAGCGTCTCTAAGAACATACCTTAAAACATTCGAAAATTAAAGGGGTGTGAAAATGTGCAAAAACAGTCCGAAAAAACGTTCTAAATGGTTATTTCTACGCTATCTCAGGAAGTCACGAACCGATTTAAAAAACAATGATGTCAAAATGTTGGTGAAAGCCCTTGCTCCAACATAGGCTATATTTTATGTCGGTGCCAATACCCCAAAGAGGGTGCCGTAGCTAAAAATATTAAAAAAAATGCCATTTTTGTGTTTTTGAAAGGCTTAAAAATATGAAATTTGGAATTGTAGTTACTTATAAGATATAAATGATGTCTAAGAGCATTTCTTAAAACATTCAAAATTTCAAGGGTGTGAAAATGCGCAAAAAACGTTCTAAATGGCGATTTCTAAGCATTCTCAGGAAAGAACAAACCGATTTTAAAAATAACGGCTTCAAAATGATGGTAGTTATATGTAGTACCCCCTTTCTCCAACATAGGCTATATTTTTTGTCGGTACCACTACCCCAAAGGGGGTGCAGAAGCAAAAAACATCCTAAAATGCGATTTTTGTGTTACTGAAGGCCCTAAAAACATGAAATTTGGAATGGTAGTTACGTATAAAATATAAATGATCTCTAAGAATATTTCTTAAAACATTCGAAATTTAAAGGATTGAAAATTCGCATAAAGCGTTCTAAAAAACGTTGTAAATGGCGATTTCTACGCAATCTCAGGAAGTAAAAAACCGATTTAAAAAATAATGGTGAAAAACCTTGCTCCAACAAAGGCTATATTTTTTGTCGTTGCCACTACCCCCAAAGAAAATGCGAATTTGTGTTTCTGGAAGGTCTAGAAATATGAAATTTGGAATGGCAGTTACTTATCTACTATATCTATACTTCTATACTAATATTATAAAGAAGTAAAAATTGTTTGTTTGTGTGTTTGTTCGAGGTAATCTCTGGAGCTACCGAACCGACTTCAAAAGTATTGGTATCAAAATGATTGTGTTAGTCCCACTTTAGAATATATGCTATATCTTATGTCGGTGCTACTAATCCAGAGGGGGTTCAGGAGCGAAAAACGTTCTAAAAATGTGATTTTTGTGTTATTGAAGGGTCTCGAAACATGAAATTTGGAATGGTAGTTACTAATAAGATATAAATGATGTCTAAGAACATTCCTTAAAGAATTCGTAATTTAAAAGGGGTGGAAATGAGCAAAAAACATTCCAAATGTGTTAAATTACAATAATTGTGCTAAAATTAATCTAGTGTAATTACGCATCCAGCGATTTCTGGAGTTCCATTACCTGTGATTTATTCTGTTGAGCTGAACCAGGCTTCAGACCAGATGCTATAATAATTAAGGTTAGCTGGGTGAAAAAGTTCCACCGCATTCGTTCGGGATAGATCAGATGGTAGGGCACTGGTGGCTTCAGCCAGGAGATCCCTGGTTCGAATCCTGGTCCGGACAGTTTTTCGCAGAGTTGGAAATTTACATCTAATTTGATTTATTTACCAGTTACAATAATTGTGTTAAAATTAATCTAGTGTAAGAATGTTTAATTTGGAATTGTCAAAATCCTAAAAACCGATATTCAGCTTTGAGAAAACTGTTAATGACACTATAAAAACTACTTGGAAACATTTAAGAAAATCAGTTGCAACAAAAGAGATTTTGTTTTTACAAAAGCTTCTTTAAATCTGGAAAATAGTTTGTTTTCCGAGGTTTCACCGATAAAGAACGCTTTTCGAACCGATGAATAATTCGAAGGATGTTATCGCATATTTTCGTTCGAGATTACATTATATTTTCGCAGATTGATATTTTTTTTTC
The DNA here is from genome assembly GCA_963932465.1 of Maratus speciosus. Lineage (NCBI taxonomy): Eukaryota > Metazoa > Arthropoda > Arachnida > Araneae > Salticidae > Maratus > Maratus speciosus. The sequence continues at coordinate 49,030,218 of OZ010790.1, forward strand.
TTTATTTACAGTGAAAAATTAATAAAAGAATAATCACTTAAATTTAAATAAATATATCTTTATAATCAATTTTAAAAAATCAGTAATTTTCTGAAGATAATAAAAAAAGAAAAAGAAAAAATTAAGTTCTCACTTAACACCATATCGCTACATTTCATAGCATCGTTGTATTTTTAATTTATTTTTAGAGTGTACTGAAGAGATATGCATGCTACAAATGTTTCCGGATCTTGAATAAATTCCAAATAGCTTTAAAATTCTGAAAAATATCGAGATATTTTAAACCAGTCAACTGTTAGCCTGCCAAACTGTTTTTATTTGTGAGAGTGTCGATTAACCGATAATAATTTTTCCTTGCAACTTTTTTTTTTTTTTTTTTTTAAACTGTTGTTGTTATTATTATTATTATGATGATTAAATCGGCATTCATGGTTCTAACATATCCGAAACGACACCGACATGAAATCTTTCAAGTCTAAATCATTAATTTTCTCAGTGTTTTAAATTAACAGTACACACTAACATCGAATTCATTATTTCAAAATTTAAAATTCACTGAAAAATCCGTAAAATTTTAATCGAAATAAAAACATCTCCAGAATTTTAATACATTCAGTCATTTCAAAATAATCTTTCTTTTCTATATGAAAATTTAGTTTCAAGCCCAAAATTGTGAAATAGAAACTATTGTATCTGTTAAAAGATAAAAGCACATATGATCATCATGCAATTCGGAGAATAAAATGTTTGATGGCTCTCACATTTATTTCCCATTAATGTCTTTATTATATCTAATCTCTCATTTATTTCTAGGAAGAATTAAATCATAATGTCATTACATATATATTTATTCGTCAGGCGTAAAGAAAAGGAAAATTAAAAAGTAAGAGAAAGAGAGAAATATTAATAGAATCGCATTTTTTCAGAAAACTTATTGACAAAAAAAAAATGAATAAATCAATACATTTCTTATTTTTTAATTACATTCTTATAAAGATTGGAAAGTTCTCAGTACTATATTTCTGTTCTAAATAAACAAAAATGGCAGTGAAATGAGTCTAATTCAAATTTGTAAAAAAATATCCTTTTATTATTATAAACATTTGAGGAGTTTAATTGCTCAATCCATGAGTACGGGTTTGTGCGTGTCTGACACATTTACACAAAAATTGTCTTTATACTTAAATTGTTTAAAAGTCCGAACTTAATGTTAAATATTATTACGTTTATCCTACATTTAACCTATTGTAATACAGCAGCATCGATTTTCTAAACCATAATTTTCATACTTCCAAAAGAAAAAAAAAATATTTTTTTCAAGGACTAAAATTTAAGACATAAAAAATCGCACGGAGTTGATCATATATTACGTACGTCATGGATTACATTTTTCGGTACGGTAAATTTTTAAACTTCTACGGAGCTGGTCGTTCATTACGTTACGCCATGAATTAAACATTAATATTCCTGGACCAATTTTAACTGAAATTTCATTCATAAACTTCTAAACATCCCAGAATATTACTTTTTACACCATCGTATAGAGAAAAAAAATGTACTTTTAAATGCAAGTGTTTGAAAGCTGTATCTCAATATGTTTTTGAGTTATTAATTTTTTTAGTAGTTTTTATTACTTTTATGTTATAGTAGCAACAGACGTATCCATCTCTGTTGAAAGTAAATTGAAAATATAGATTACTGTACAGACCAATCAGAAAATGAATAAAATGCGGGGTTCAACTACACTCTCAGAAATGGATACTCAGATTTCACGAAATTTTCTTCATTTTTGACGAAACCATTTCCTGGGATATGCTCCGGGCGAATATTTCGTCAGATTGAGAAAATTACTTTCTTCGCTTGTTTGAGGATAACAATTTCGTCAAAAGTGCTTATTTGAAAAGTGCAATCAGAGGGCTGGTGGTGCCACCTATTGAACAGTTTGGAAGCTCTTGTATCGACAGGAGAAAAAATAATAGCTTCGGTCTGATTCGAACTCACGACCTCCGGTGTGGGAGACGGTCACTCTAGCTATTACACTATTGAGTCCTCGAACAGATACGATTTTACATGCATGTAATGGATCCTACTGTATATTTATATTTTTATAACGTTGGTTGTAATTTTATCGATGGTGTTATACTTATAATTCTTGCAAGTTTTAATTAGTAAGACTAATTTATTATTATTATTTCCTATGGTTAATATGAATAATTATAATATGAATAATTATAATATGGCTTGATTAATATAATTTATTAGGAAAATTTTCTTTTCTCGATGGAATGATTAAAATATGGTTTGGTTAATTTGTTGCTCAGAAATAACGAATTTTAAAGTACATATGGGGGAGATTTTATCAATTTGAGTAGTTGGTTAAGATTTTAATACTTTACTGTTTACAGAAGAGAAGGGAGAGGGATCAATTTTGCATATTTAATTTGATAGTTATATGAATATATTTCTTAAATGAAAAAGAGATCTTGGAATTTTGAAACTTTATTGACCAAATTTTCTTTTTGAACAATTTTGTAAAACACAGGAAATTTATTCTTTTCGAATTAAACCATTGCGAGCAAAGTAAAATAATAATAATAATAATAATATAAATAATAATAAACATTCTTAAAAACTTTAACAGCTAAAAAAATAACTAATGCAGAAACAATAGCTACCTGTGTTTCAGCATTTTCTGAAAAGCGCTAAAAAGTGCAATTTTTTAAATAAATTATGACAGGAATAACATAATTTTTTTAAATAAACTATGACAGGAATAACATAAACAAGCAAATATTTGCTTGCTAAAGTCGCAGGATTTGAGGAGGTACGGTTTCCTTAAAATGCATTGAGTCTGGCCGTGAGTGAAGAAACACCTTCGTCAAATATTTGAGAGTTTACGTGTCGTTAAAAGTCACGTGATTTTGAAACGAAATGATTGTCAAAAACAACGAAATATAGCTCGAGGACTGCTGAATCGTCAAAATTGAGAGTTTTATTTCTGAGAGTGTAATAAAACGCTTCAGATATATTTTTGATTTTCTACCGTGACCGAGGGCAATAACCATTTTTCCAAATGGTAAACAAACAAAAATATATATATATATATAATAATAATAATAATAATAATAATAATAATAATAATAGTTCATTTTTGCAGGTTTGACATGCATATCACCTTGCAACATACGTAAATTATCTTTTCCAGACGTTAAGTTAGTGTGTTCAGAAAACCGATGCTGCTATATTACAAATTAAATAAATGTTGAGTAAACATAACTTTACATTTAAATTTTTAGGCTATATATCGTTTAACTATTTCAAGAGCTTCTGTTTCTAAAATGTTGAAATGATTTAATGGCTCCATTATTTACAAAAAAAAAAAAAAAATCCCCAACAAATAAATACTTATCTGTGTGTACATAACAATAGCAAAATTTTATTAAAACGTTCTGGGTACCATTTAGCATTTTCGGAATGAAATATACGGGTATAAGTATTATCCCCCCCCCCCCTGTACTAGTCACGAAAAGAAATTCTCAAATTAATGTTAATCCCATCTTTACAGCTTTCTCGTTTGCATTTTAATATTTTCAAATGAATTTAATTTGCATGGGGTACCTGAAATCGATATATTTTATTGTACGTTTGTACTTTTTCGATTTTAGTTGCTGTTTGTTATAGGCGGATACAATCACTTTTGGAACCAGTTAGAACCGATACTGATAGCCGAAGCTATCCTCATTATAAGAAGAAAAAAAACCTCTAATCAAAATCGGAAAAGTACAAACCCACAATAATTGTTATGGACTTCGGGTACTCTGTGAAAAGAATTCATTTAAAAATATTAAAATACGAGCTAGAAATCTGTAATCAATGTTCCCATAGGATTAACATTAGCTTGAGCGTTTCGTTTCTTCAATAATGTAGGCTCTCAAGGTCAAATCTAAAGTACCTGTAAAAATATTGGAAAAGTCCTCCACGGATCTGGCATAATAGCATCCATCAAATTATTTAGATGTTATTGTACAATAATGCAACTCAGAAATGTTTCTGTCATTCAAAGCACTACGTTCTCAAATTCGAGACTTAAGCTTCGTATGAGAAAATAAAAATGAATCAGTAGCGTGCTTTTAAGAAGTTTTAATTTAAATTATAAGAGAAACAGTTTAGTAAATATCAAGTACACTTTAAAGAAAAGGGAAAACTCCGGTTGCATTTGACAAACAAAATGGAAAAGGAACAGTATAAATCACTTACTTCCAAACCGATGTATTTCCTATACTCATTCATCATTTGTAAAATTACAGATGGTGATTTTACATCGCAGTCAACAATAATTGCAATTCCTTTGGTAGTGGGTAGTGGATAAGTGAGAACAGAAAATAAACAAGCTTGTGCATAAACGGCCATATCTTGGTAATCATAAATATTCAAATTCATCTCTGAAAAAGTAATACAAGTTTCATTATATTTTACTGAATTATTAATACAATGATTATGTATAGCTGATAATTTTTATGGGTTTTTTGTTACCACTAATTGTTAATAGCAATTTTTGACTTAGTTTATTATACAATATCAGAGTTATATTAACCAAGGATTATTATATAAAATTAGTGGTGCTAGAAAACGTAAAAGTTGGCAGGTATGATTATGTAAATTAGATGCATTATTAAAAGAAATAATTAAATCTTCTTTTGACTCGCAGACATGAAATAAATTACTTTGAAGGGTGATAAAATATTTATCATTCTTACAAAAAGCAAATACTGGTTATGTAGACCTCTAACATGATTTATATTACCTCATTTTATTACGCTTGTTAAAAAAGAGAAATATTAAATATTAAAAACTTGTGTTTAAATAATTATGCTTTTATTCTATTTTACCAACAACAAAATAGAATAATTATTAGATTTTCTTACGATTATTCCAATTTTGTTTATCTTAATACTTGATAAAGGGATACAGAAAAAATAACAGCATATATAATTGCATGTGTAATAAATAAATTTTATAAACTATATGAATTGTACGATTTAGAACTGTTGTTTCTTAAATAGATTCAAGCGATGAAAACCAATATAAACAGTTTACTATTTAAAAAAAAAAAAATGTTTAATTTCTGCCGTGAAATGTAATATATATATAAAGATAAAAATCTTCGTCTATACATTATAAAAATACGTATTTTGCAGAATTTAATTTCCCTTCTTCAAACAAACCGTCGTGTTATTCTTTCAAGAAAAACAAGATTGAAATGAAATGAAAGATGTTAAAATAATAATAGATAGCAGAGACAAAACAATAATAAGAAAATAGAAGATAAAGAAAAAACAACAAAACAGAAAAAAATTTATTCGAAAATAATAATAATGATGGTAATAATAATTTAAAAAAAAAAGAAATAATAACGAAAGAAATATCAAATAATATGTTTAACATTATTACTTGGTCGAAATATGTAGATAGGCCTTCCGTATTTATCAGCCCAAGGAAGACATTCGCTGAATCCATCCCCAATAAGATGTTCTAGCTTTTCATTATCTAACTTCTTTAAATTTTTTATTATCGTACGTCTGACATTCAAAAACTTTTTTAATTTCACTTCGGATTTCTTGATGTTATATTTGCAGCATCTCAGCACAGAGATCAAGTATGTATCTTCAAGTTCAGGTAAATTTTCTCCTGCCAAAAGAGAAAAATATATTATAATTCTTGAGATACGCATACATTTTTAATGTCTGAATTAAAATATTTAAACTAATTATGATATACTTGGCAGACTACATTAAAAAGTAAAATTGAATAAACGATATACATAATACCATTTAATTAAAAACAAAAATAAACGTTTCGCCGTGCAACGCATAGCCTCATTTATACAAACATCAGCAATAACAGAATATAGAACATGCCCTGGACACAGTCAAAGTCAAGGTTATTCTTTTAAGAGCACAAAATATTCCTTCGGAATCGAACTAGATTCGTTGAGCGTAAAGGATAGCCTAGTGAACCAATTTTCCATGAATAATCTATGTGATAACCGTTGAAGTTATTTTCCAAAATCAATGAATTTTTGATGGATAGGGTGTGGTCGGTTTCAGAGGCATGCTCTACTAATTTCGAATTTAATTTTTAATTTTTAAAAGCATGCTCCTTAAGACTTATCTCCATCGATCTACCAGTCTCACCTATATATACGTTGTCACAATCATTGCATGGAATCACATAAACAACTCCGTAAGTTAGTAATGGAAAATTAAATTGTAAATTAGTACAGCATGCCTTTGAAACGGACCACATTCCATCCTTCAAAAATTTATTGATTTTGAAAAATAACTGTAATGCTTATCATTATAGAATATTCATGAAAAATTGGTTCACTAGGCTATACTCTTACACTCTCAATGAATCTGGTTCGATTCCGAAGGAATATTTTGTGTTTTTGAAAGGATAACTTTGATTTTGACTGTGTCCAGGGCATGTTCAAAATTCAGTTATTGCTGATGTTTGTATTCATGAGGCTGTGTGTTGCACAGCGAAACGTCTATTTTTCTTGGGTAACTCTGGGATAGATGGCCATAGTTTTTAAAGATTGAAATAAAAATTCTTAGAATGCAAATAGAAGAAATATTGATTCATATTTAAAATTCTTATACATATGTTCATAATATTTTATGCAAAAAATAATTAAATATTGAAAACAAAAAGTGTTAAACAAAATTGAAATTTAAATGACAGATGGCCATCTCTCCTTAAAGACGAGAAGAGATGGCCATCTAATACAAAAAAGAAAAAGTTAATTTAAATAGCAAAAAAATAACCCATTTCATATAGTTATTCATGAAAAACATATAGCAATTTGTAAAGATGCAGTTATATGATGCAAAATGAGTGAAAAAACTCGAATAAACAAAATTTGAAGTATAATTTCAACACTTCACTTTTCGTAAAATCTTACCATATGCTTGGCAAAGGTCTTGATAATTTGTACACGTTTCATGGAACCACTTCAGGTACCTTATGCATTGTATCCAGACATTCTTTTTGGATGTGATATTATATTGTTTTGCACAACGAACGCAGTGATCCTAATCCAATTCTATTTACTCGGAATCTGTAGAATCTGATAATTTAAATGTCGTGTTAAACGTAATAAATTTCTTCGCTACTGGAATTGTGGTGTTTTTTTTTTCTTGCGTTAATTGTAGGTTTATTACGTTATTTTAGTTTATTTATCAACTTTATCAGTTTCTGTCAAAAAAATTTCCGACGTTTTTCAATATTTTCTGAAACAAATAAATCATTAGGTCTTATTATATTATTATTATTATTATTATTATTATTAAAATATTTATGATAGTTAAAATTTAAATAATTATATCAATTAATATATTTAAAAACGTAAACGTTATATATTTATTTTAAATTTAATTATATTTAGTTAAAATCATCACTAAGTATAATTTTGAAATATTGATTAAAAGTGGCTATCTCTCCTCGATTTCATGTGGCCATCTCTCCTGAAATTGAAGGACTGATGGCCGTCCAATTTAAAGCATAAATAGCCATTGTACGTCTTTGTTTTAGTCTTAGAAGTAAAGATTAGATTATATACGTGCCTTAAAAGTCCGCATAGTAAAAAATATACATAACGTACGTACTGCAAAATATTCAGATACCTAAGGCAAAAAAATAATCAACCACCTATTTAATTTACATTAAAATTGCACTTACTTTTCATAATCGAAAAACACAATTGCAAGTCGCAATAAATAAACTCTTTGAACTATTTCATATGAACAATGTTTATATTGCAATCTATTATAAAGTTTTGGAGATATTTTGACTGCCCATCTCTCCTCTACGGCCATCTATCCTAGATTTACCCTATATTTTTGTTTTTTATTAAATGTTTTAATGTATATTTTTAATTTAATTTATCTTTCTTAATGTAGTCAAGTCTGTCTACTGTATCATAATTAGTTTAAATATTATAATTCGAATTTATGAATTATTATTCAGAAATATATTCATTCTGTAATGAATAATTCAAGTGTAATTAATTAGAGACTTGTGCCCGCATTACGTGAACGTTATTTTTGGAATATACTTTTTTTAATGCAGAAGAAACGGAAAAAAAAATTACAAAATGTGGTAAGATGCAAATTTCATTTTGCAGAAGTTAAACAATAAAAATTATACATTTTGTTTTAATGCAATAGTTAATGCAATAATTTTATTCTTAACTTTAAGCAATATTTCAGTCGTAGTATTTTAGTGTTTTTTTTATATAAATGTAACATAGCGGAAATATATATATATTTTTTTTACTTTTCAATAAATTTTTAATAAAATTCGTACACTCCCGGAATATAAAGAAAAAATACAAATAGAAATCCGTCTTTGTTCTCGAAGATATCATTAGTCTCAAAATAAAATATTCTTTCCAAAAATGAAAGCCTTTTTGCATAAGATATCGCCCACATATAAAAAATTACAAACTTATAATTTTTACGGCAACATCTACATTTGAATGTTTTTTTGGATTTATTGCATGAACCTAATCGGGGAAAACATATGAGTTATGTTAATTAGAAGTATCCGTGGTATTAATTAAGGGTCATTCTTATGAGCATGATAATATCAAATCTATTTGACATAGCGAAGCAGCACCGAAAACTGGCGAAATGAAACTATTAAAATAATAAACCTTTGCAGAAATTCACCATAAAATAAAACAAAACAAGGACGCGTTTCGAGCTAAAAATACAATAGCTCGTCATCAGCTACAGATCTTTCCAAAACAATATTTTTTGTAAACTCAAAAAAAAAATAATAATAATAAAAATAAAAATAAAAATGAAAATGAAATGGAACGATAAAAATACTATCGAGAAACATTTAGATTTTAAAATGAATTTATAATTATGAATGATTTTAATCAATTCATATTAAATTTACGGAATATGACATACATTATTTTAGTAAAAAAAAAAAAAAAAAAAAAAAAAAAAAACTAATATCGTGAAGAAACGATGGGTAATTTTACAGTTCAGTCCTTTCAGAAGATTTCAAGAATAGATAAAAGTTTGTTGCAATTTACTGCCATTGAAGAGTAAATATTTTAAATAATATGGTTGAGTGAAGATCACGGAATAAATGTCTCACATTACGCTGTATGCTAGACTGATCACGAATGTTAAACCGATCATGTATGTTAGTCTGATACGAATTAACAATGAACTCATTAGAGTTATTTATTGTTCCTGATTAACTATGGAGTTTAAAGAATTCATCCGCGCCTCTGCATCCTCAAAAAAAAAAAAAAAAAAAAAAAAAAAAAAAAAAAAAATCGTGCATTGAAAGAATTTTTTCTTTTATTATATTTCATTAATATACGAACATTTTTAATTTAATTTTACCCATTTTACTCCAAAATGCAGAAAATTAACCAATGTAACATAAAACTTGTCTAAAATCCTCCAATTATTAGCTGTTTACAGGGATGTCGCGGCAATTAGACCACATAATACTTTTTTCGTATTAGAAACGAAATTTTTACCTATGAGCACGAACAATTTGCAAATTAAACCTTAAAAATTTTTGAACTTCTTCAGTCAAAAGACTGAAATTTCTTCAAATAACAAAAAAAATCTCTACCAATCACAGGGGTTGTCCGGCAAACCGCAGCCTGTGCTTTTCTAGCGTTTTGACGAAATATGTTTTGAGAGTGTAATCAGAGTATATAAAAGGGGAGGTATAAATAAATATGAAAGTAAAAGTAAAATGAAAAGTTTAAATAAAACAATGCGATAAGTATGCTTGATGGATATTTGATTTATTTATAAATGAAAACCAATAATACTGAACCAACTTTATTTGACATTATTTTAATTGTTCTTGATTAATATTGCTCACTGATGCAACTAAAATCGTTAAGAATGTAATTTACTCTGATAAAAATGCATTCAATTATTATGTTTTCATTTATTACCGCTATAAAAAAAACAACTTTCTAAAACTATCAATTGGAATTTTTAGGTCTAAGATGGAAATCTGCTGCTTATCTGAAATGAGGCTAAAGAGTAATATATACGATATGAAACGAAATGTATTTAGATTGTCATAAATTTATTATAAATAATTACCTAACCATTTTTATAAACCAAATTCTTTCATTTGTATTTGCAAAAAAAAAAAAAAAAAAAAGAAAAAAAAATTGATTGATTCAATGCGCAAAAACGTTCTGAAATAAAATTTACGTACTATTGGAGAATATGCAAATAACCATATAAATGAAACATTGTAACAAAATATCATTATTCTACAAGAAGCTGTTATTTAAAATCTAATTTCACCTTTATTGTAGTTTAATTATATAAATTATTCTAAATGGGTGTATTACTTTTCAACGTCGTTATACACAACTTACAATGTATAAATGTAGTAAGAATCGATGGTTAATTGTATTATTAATTTTTATACAGGAGCAACATAGAAGTGAATTATATTTCTGATTTCTTCGTATTTTGATCTGAGATTACCAATTGGTTTGTCTCCAAATGTTCTGAAAATAAAAGAAAGGCTTCTAGAATGGTAAGTAACTCAGAATTTTTTTTCGAAATTACACTACATTTTCTTAAACTTTTCTGACATACAAATAAATAAGTAAACAAACAACAAATAAGCATTCTTTTCATGATCATTTTTTTTTTCCTTCTCTGAAAAAAATTCTCTTTAAAGCACGCTTTTAAATGGAAATACAGTGGAACTTCCTTTTAAAGAAGTCCCTATTTAACAAAGTTTTCTACTTAATGAAAATTTCAGCTGAACCTTGAGTTTGAACTCCATTAACACGTAAATTAATCTCCATATTACGAAAAATACAGGTGTTTATAAAGTCCCGGACCCATTTTGATGTTTAATAACTCATAAAATAATAAAGATAGATTAAAATTAATAACATAAATGGTTAGATAGACTCAAAAAGATTCACGACCCTTGTCAATGAACTTCCACGTGTGCCCCCTTCGTCGCACGGAAAATACCAAGTCGATAGTCAATTTCACGCTATGTAGCGGCAAGCATGTCGGCATCCACAGAGGCTATTGCGGTTGAAATTCTGGCGTTTAAGTCATCAATGTTCGACACTCACCTCCTGTAAACATTGTCCTTTACAAATCCCCAAAGGAAAAAGTCCAGCGGTGTTATATCAGGTGATCTGGGTGGCCAAGGAGTTGGACCTCCTCGCCCAATTCATCTTCCTGGAAAATGGTCATTCAAAGAAGTACGAACAATGGTACCCCAATGAAGTGGTGCACCACCCAGATCACCTGATATAACGCCGCTGGACTTTTTCCTTTGGGGATATGTAAAGGACAATGTTTACAGGAGGAGAGTGTCGAACATTGATGACTTAAAAGCCAGAATTACAACCACAATAGCCTCTGTGGATACCGACATGCTTGCCGCTACCTGTCGTGAAATTGACTATTGACTTGATATTCTCCGAACACGTGGACGTTCATTGACAAGGGTCATGAAACTTTTTGAGTCTATCTAACCATTTATGTTATTAATTTTAATCTATCTTTATTATTTTATGAATTATTAAACATCAAAATGGGCCCGGGACTTTATAAACACCCTGTATATTCTATATAACGAAGTTTATCCCAGTTTCGTGCGTGAACAAGTACAACATTCAAACAGAGAGGTTGTTATTGCGAGGGATGTATGAATATTTTTCAGTTGATTGTATGAAAATGAAATCATTTATTTATTTAACCATTTGCATTAAAAAGGAAAAATGCTAAAAGCCTTCGATACAATAAGAAGGGATTCCAGTTTCACGAAATTGTTACAGATGTGTTGTTCAGATACTTTACAAGTGTGAAAAGTTTGCACAGTGTAATTTTTATAAGAAACCTGTACAAAGTAATATTACAGAATATTTTAAAGTTAAGGATTTGGAATACTGTGAAAAAAGAGAAAAGAATATGCAAAGTTTCAAGTTCTTTTACTTCTTTTTATTATGTGTTTTTTAGACATTATTCTAATTAAATTTATGTTTACTTTTCGGTTAGCCGGGCGCCAGTGTTATATATACACATATATATACATACATATGTGTATATGTCCATACATTTATATATACATATAATGCATATATACACACATACATGTATGTATATATACATGTATATATACATACATTTATATGTACAATCGTGGAAAAAAAAAGTAAACACCCCCTACTAACTCCTCAACAAATTATCGTAGAAGAAAGCTACTGGTACCGAACGATTGGAAATAAAGTCTACTTTTAAGTGATGTATATAAAATTTGCTTAGGGGGCCATCTACATATTAAAATGAACAATAACTTTGTTTTTTTTCAATAGCAGTACACAATTCTGACAGCATAAATGAACTCTACACCCTTCAATTAGTATAAAAACAAATTTTTACGCAATTCGTACCATAAGTTGTCGAGAAATTAATTATTTCAAAACGAGCGTATTTTAAGGGCTGTATCCAAATTGAAGTTCGGTATTCGACTGTTGACCGAGAGATCTCCCTTCTTGATCAAGGCACCTTAAGCAGTCAATTAAGCCTGTTAGATTACAGGATAGGTCAAGAAATTTCAAAATATTTAGTCCCTTCTATCATATAGACGGCCCCTTAAATCATCATTTTGTCGTTTTTTAAGCATAATTTGAAAACTACTTGGTAGAAAAATGTGAAATTTTGGATTTCCATAAAGCAAGACTTAATAAATCTGAATTCATCAAAAAAATTGTAGGTTGCAATTCATAATTTTTTTTTAATATTAATTTCATAATTCATATCAGAAAATTATAAAAATTGCAAATTCAACGTATTTATGTTTGAGTATATTAGTATTATTGCTACAGAAAAAATTAGAACATTAGGATCATAATTTCAGAAGTTATAAATAAAAATATGAAAATGTAATTTAACATTAGAAGCACTAAATTTTGAATGTTTATAATTCAAAAACATATCATTCAAACGACTTGAAATTTGATGTCTGGGCATACTTTGAACCAAATATTTGAAATATCTCATTAAAATTGGGTATTGCCATTGAAAAAAATGAAGTTTGGATTCGTTTTAATATGTAGATGGCCCCCTAAGCAAATTTTATATACATCATTTCAAAGTAGACTTTATTTCCAGTCGTTCGGTACCAGTAACTTTCGTCTACGATAATTTGTTGAGGAGTTAGTAGGTGGTGTTTACTTTTTTTTCCACGACTGTACATAGATATGTATATATAACATTGCGCCCGGCTAACCGAAAAGTACCAATTTATCTCATATGTCTATATTGCATAAAAAGAAGTTCCTGTAAGAATTAAAATGCATTTTTCCACTATTTCCATTTTATGGATGGGTATTTTATCATGCAAATTTCATGAATTTGAGTTGATTTCTATTTAACGAATTTCCTTCATAACGAAGTGTTTAAGTGTAACGATGAGATTTCGTTAAATGAAAGTTTCACTGTAATCACTTTTAAAATACTTACTCTTAATGTACGCCCTCAATTTCTCTAATCCTTTCCGTTTATTCTCGTCTGTCTCATTCAGTTCTTTTTCTGCGTACCGCTTGACTTCCTCCGGACACTCTTTACTCACTGTATTATAATGGATGTTCTCCTCTCCTGATTCATCTTTTAATTTTATGAAGCGTGGTAATTTATCACTAGTCTTATTTTCACCTGCAAGTGACAAGATATTAAAAAAAAAAAAAAAAACTTTATGACAAGTAATTCGTCAAAAGACGTTAGTATCTCATTTTTTTTCTTTTACAATTTTACATGTTTATATGTTATTTTATGCGTATATTATAAGTGATAGAAATATTTGGAAATTTTTAATTCGATATCTTTTACAAAATAATTACGGTATGACCTCAAAAATCCGGCATTCGGAAATCCAGCATCAAAGAAAAACGTTAATTCCTGTATTCTTTTCTTTTACCATTTTATATGTTTATATGCTATTTTATGCGTACTTTATAAGTCCCAGCAATATTTAGAATTTTTTAATTTGATAACTTTTACAAAATAATGACGGTATGACCTCAAAAATCCAGCATCAAACTCATCTTCCCTCCTTTTTTTTTTTTTTTCCCTTTAACATTTCCAATTTATACGGTAGAAAGAAAAATAGCAACTGTTTGCGAATTAAAAACAAGGAGCTCGCAAGCAACGGATTAGCAGACAGCGAAATCACTAACGCATTACTTATTATGGTTATTTTTGTCCATGAATCGAATTTGAATGTCAATAGGAGATTTATTATGTCGAAAGTAAAGTCTGTTGGGTTTCACAAACTTTTGGCTACTTGAACATATGAATGAGCGGCTTTCATGTGTTCATAGAATCTGGCTTGATAGATTTGATAAATATTACACTATTTGTTACAAAAAATAAATAAATAAATAAATAAATAATAAAATAAAATAAAATAAAATAAAAAAATGTTTGAGACGCTTCGCGTGCATCTATATCTTAAATGGAAGATTAATAAGCTAAACTTACTAAATTTAAATCTGTCTGTTCTGCTGAAAAGAGAAAAAAAAGTCCGACAACCGGAAGACAAACCCGAGTAACTATTTAATCAGTGATAAATACTAAATTATAAGCGGTATTTTTATTTAAAATTAGCTTTCAGGTATGGGAATTATGCTCAGGTCTCGTACATTTCCTGTTTTTTCATACCAGTATTTGAATATAAGCATCGTCATCTCATATAACCGCTAACACTGTGCAAAATAGAAATACTGATAAACTAAGTAGCAACTCAAAGGAACGAGGACGAACTACCGGCAGAAGAAAAGGAGTCACTGGTAAAATACATAAATTTTACTAGAAAATTAATATTTACTTTAGAGAAATACGTCCAGATTTCCCTAATCGATGTTCTTCACTTGTATAAGATACAAGAAAAACTTATTTTCTGAAAAATTGACATCGATGTTTCAGAAATTACACGACGCTTTACTGTTTATTACCGTATAAACTCGCCCGTTCGCGAATAAGACGACACCCTATTTTGAATAAAAAAATATTGGTAAAATCCTTGACCCGCGTATAAGCCCACTCTAAAAAAGTCCCAGTAATTTTTCAGATAAAAATCATATTTTTAAGGAAATAATAAAGATGCAAAAATAATCATATAAAAAATTTTAGAAACATCAAACCAATCCTTCAAATTCGGAAGTACTATCTGAATCTCTAAAAAGTTCTATGAAGTTACGTCTCGTTGCCTCCTCGTCATAAAAATTGGACTCAGGATCTAATGAATTTTTGTCATCACTTTCTTAAGTAAAACCGTTCTCTAGTGCCGTCCATAGCATTGCTAATACCGCACTTTTTAAATGATTTCACAATCACCTCCCTTTTAATTGACATCCACGCCTTATTAACCAAAGAGGCAATAACATCGATTACCGCTCTTTTCAAATTGTCAATTTAATCAAACTTCGCATTCTGTTACACTTTTACATAGATACTAGGCTTGGGAGCATACTGCACAACAGGTGTCGCCCTTCTGATCTTTGAATTGGGAATTTTGCTTGCAGACATCTCAGAGGATGGGTGCCGAATTTCAATGGTTTTTTTTTTTTTTTTTTTTTTTTTTTTTTTTTTTTGTAATTGCTATGCTTATATGTTTTTTTAAAAGCACAGAATTCAACGAACCTATACCTTTAAAATCCTTGTGATGGATATAAATTGTCATGTAAGTATGGCACTGTGATGGCGAATTTTGCAGTATTAACAAGTATGGGGCAAAATAAATGAATAAATAAATATGTAATTTAACAAATTACAACGACCATTTGGAAAATGATTTTTTCAAAGACTAAAATTTAAGACATAAAAAATCGCACGGAGTTGATCATACATTACGTACGCCATGGATTAAACACTAACATTCCTGGACCCATCATGAACAAATTTTAAAAGAAATTTCAGCTTTACAATTATCTGTACTGTAAATTTTTAAACTTCTACAGAGCTGGTCATACATTACGTACGCCATGGATTAAACATTAATATTCCTGGACCAATTTTAAATGAAATTTTATTTTTAAACTTCTAAACATCCCACAATATTACTTTTTATATCGTCGTATAGAGAAAAAAATACATTTTTAATTGCAATTTGTTTGAAAGCTGTATCTAAATTTGTTTCTGAGTTATTATTTTTTTTTTGTAGTTTTAATTACTTTTTTGTCATAGTGGGAACAGAAGTATCCATCTTTGTTGAAAGTAAAGGGAAAATACAGAGTATTGTATAGACCAATCAGGAGACGAATAAAATGCGGGATTCAACTAATAAAACGCTTCAGACATGTTTTTGATTTCCTACCCTGACCGAGGACAATAACCATTTTTCCAAATGGTTAATAAATAAATAAATGACAAGAAAACAGAAATTCTGCTTTTTCAGAATTTAGTGTCGCCCACGATGAAAAAAAATATATGTGTATATAAATAGTACAAAACATTTTCGATTTTAAGACTTACAGCACATGCTTTTATTTTATGTAAAATGACGTCTTCCGCATCAGCTTAAGAATTCCACATTTACGATCCACTCTTAAACATCTACAGTAAAGTATGCATAGGACGTCACTATTGCGAAATAATACTCAAATGAAGCAAAATGATGCTGTCATAAAAGAAACTCGAGGGAAAAAACGGTTATATAATGATTCCTAGGCCTTCATTTGTTTGTAACATTAATATAGATACTTAAAATTAAATATAGTTTGTAATAGCTCCATATTTTAACAGAAATCATTCATTTGTATTTTTCTAAAACAGCACTATTTTAATTACATATTTTCGATTGTTATAAGAAAATGGCAACAAAAATATATAATTACTATTTTACAACTATTTTTCCTTTACTTTCTACATGAATGGAGTAATTCCGTTGCCAATATTAAGCAAATGGTTCTAAAAACTACAAAAATTAATTTTTCCAAAATAAATTGAGCTGCAGTTTTTATACAAATTGCCTTTAAAAGTACTTTTTTCCCAATACGACGGTATAAAAATTGGAAATGTGCGATGCTTCGAAATTTTAAAAATTGCTGTAGAGTATTTAATCGTACAATAATACATCTGCTTTGATTTACGCCTGGCTTATACAACCTAACGTTATTTTTGGAGACGACACAAAATAAGCTGGTAGAAAAAATAGCATGCCGGGGGCTAAAAAAAAATGGGATTAGCACACGTAGTTACACCTATCGTGGCTCCTGTATATTTTCATAAACTGTCTTGAATGAAAAGTGCGAACTACACTACCGCTTAAAATTATTTGGTTACCTACTGGTGTAAGAAAATATTACACATGAAATGTTTTGAGATTTTTAATGTATATTTAAAATATATTTATTGAAGGAAAAGACTTATTATCAGGTTCCTAAATCACCAAAATTATAAATTAAAATGCTATTATTTATAGTATTATTTATATGTTTCGGGAATTCTCACTAATCATTAAAAAATGAGGAACTTAAAAAATAATTAAATATTTTTACAGTTTAAAATCTTTATAATAAATTGTAATATGTTTATAAGACTACACGCATTTTGATAGTCCGTGAGGATTTATCCAATTAAATTAAACATTGTGAAAGTTTTCCGAAATTCTTAACAGGATGCATTCTAAAACCATAATTCTGACTCTTTATCGAATAACGATCAAACGCTAGATATTCCTTAGAAAACTATAATACTTTATACATTCATATAGTTTTAAAAACATTTTGTGAATGACTTTTTTTCACACTATTAACCCTTTCCAGCTCAAAGTACTTCTGTTGCTAAAATGATGAAATAATTCAATGGCATCCAAACTTGCGAACAAATTTGTTTTAAAATAAGTAAAACATTTTCTTCACGTACAATCTAAACATCAAAAATTCATTTTAAAATACTGTTGTCGATGTGGTATTTGAAAATTAAAATTAAGTGGGACAGAATCTAACCAACCACGCCGGAAATGATTAAGTGTCTGGGTAGAAGGAGGGTAGTTTGTCCAACAACTATATCTAATTTTTGCCTCATTTTAATTTTTAAAGATTTATCAATTTAATCCATTAATTTTCCTTATGGAGGTATTTGGGTGCAAACTTCATGATATAACTATAAATCTTTCAATTTTCTTTTCTTTATCACTCACTTCATTTCAAATAACAATTTTTACAACCACTGATAATTCAGCTCATTGAAGCTAATTATCATTATTACTTTACGAACTTGTTCATTTATATGAGGCATAGTTGTAAATTGTAGAAATTTAGCATTTCTTTTGTAAGAGCGGGATATGACTTAATTTTTAAAAAACACCCAACAGTTCACTCCAATTTTTCTAAAATGTGTTTATAAATTTCAAAATGGAATAAAATGATCTATACTAATAATTGAAAGTTTTGCTCTGTCTGTCTGTCTGTCTGCAATGGCTAACGAAATCTACCGGACAAAGCTGAAAAATTTGTGATGGTAGCTCGATGTCTCTCTTGATGCACCAGAGTATCAGAATTTTAAAATTCTAATAATAATTTGAGTTATTAATATAAAATCGCATCTCACTCTCATCAAAAATACTCTTTTTCTTTCCGCTCGCTTTCGTTTGGTTGGTTGTATATAGCTTTCGCAGAAATAATTAAATAAATCGAGGTAACATTAAATAAAACAATTTGAGTGTTTGATGTTTCAAGAGTGACTGTTTTTTCAACTAAATATTAAATTTTAGCACGAAGGTTAAACACATGCTTTGGCAATATATTTATTAGTTATGAAAAGTTAAAAGAATAGATCAGTTTCAAATGTTGTCACACCCTAGCAACTAATTTGACAACCTGGCAGGTATTTTGTTTACCCATCGGTTTTCCGATTTTCTCTACTTTTATTTGTTGAGCGATAATAATCCCTCCTAAAAAGTCTGCAATTTTGGTTGGTTGGTAGAAAATTGCAGGGACGTGGTTGATATCGATCTATTTAGATAACATGAAATATTGCTTTTAAACATTAAATAAAAAATTAGAACACCACTAGAAATTAGAAATTGGCAATAGAAAGTCCTTGCATTCCAATGCTTTCTGTTGCTGTAGCGACTAGTAACATTTTAAGGTTCTTTTTGGTTAGCCGGGCGCCAGAGTTACATGTACACACTATATATATATATATATATATACACATATATGTACATATATATATAACCTTGCTGTGGTGGAGGGGCTTGTGTGCACCAGTGACCCGGAAAGCTATGCCGGCGGTAGCATAGCTACTGGTAGGGCCTCCCAAGCCGGATTGGTCGAAAGGTAGGTGCCAGACGAAATCTGACTCCCTGGTCCTCCAGGTTGGGGGTTATGACAATAGGCCTGCTCCCTATTTCATGTAAAAAACCTCTCCTTGCAAAAAGAATCTACAAGAATAATAATAAACCGGATGCTTCTAAAAAACAACGACTAAGGCTGCGGAAAAGGACTATGATTATGGCTACATGGAATATACAGGGTATTAGATCAAAATGGATTGATGTAATGAGAGAGATTAATGCGATGAAAATTGATTTGATTGTTTTAACAGAGACTAAGAAAAAGGGATCAGGAATTGAAAAAAATGGAGAATTTATCCATATATATTCAGGAGTTCCAAAGGAAGAAAGAGCAAAACGAGGAGTATCAGTTTTAATGAAAAGCAAATTTAAAAGACATCTCAAGAATTTTGATGCTGTGGATGAAAGAATTCTAAAGATTAATATGGATATTTTTGGGAGAAGAATTACTATTTTAGAAATTTACGCTCCGAATAATGATGAAATTAAAGATAATAAATGATTATATATATATATATGCATATATACATGTTTGTGTACATACATATATATGTACATATATGTGTATATGTATGTATATATATGCATATATAACACTGGCTCCCGGCTAACCGAAAAATACCTATTTTAAATAGGAATTAATTTCTAATCTTTGATACCATTAAGGATATATTTTTTTCAGAAGTGTTTTTATTTTTATTTTTCCGGTTTTTTCTACTTTGATTGGTTGAGCGATAATAATCCCTCCTAAAAAATCGGCAATTTTTTTTGTTTAGTGGAAAATTGGAGGCGCGTGTTGAAATTGATCTATTTAGATAACAAGAAATATAGCTTTTAAACATTAAATAAAAAATTAGAACACCTAGAAATTAGAAATTGGCAACAGAAAGTCCTTGCATTCCAATGCTTTCTGTTGCTGTAGCGACTAGCAACATTTTAAATAGGAATTAAATTCACATTCTTGATACCATTAAAGATATTTTTATTTTATTTCATAAGAGTTTTTATTTTTTTAAGACATTTTTAAATGCATTTTTTTCATTGCTGATTTTTGTTTTGTAAATACAGAAAAATGTTTTGAATTTATCGCACGCCTGCTATGCAGTAACGCAGGCAGCGGGTACTATGTCGGATCTTCATACAGAGCATATTGCGCTCTTAATTTATGAGTAGTGGTTATCATTATTTCAGAATAGTAATTTCAGCAAATTTGTTAAATTTTTAATTTAGTCTCCCATCCCTCGACTAATATGTCTACAGATAGATTGAATAATGGAGTTTCTTTCGGATGTAGGTTTATTTAGAACAGAGTGTGTCCCATGGTGGTGGAAAGTGGAACTGACATATTTTATACAGCGTGCGCAGAACGTTATCTATACGGTGCCGCAGGCAGCAGCGACTCGTTTCGGAGGTTCTTATAGATCATATTGGGCCCTTAATTGAGTGGTGGTTACCATTATTTCCGAATAGTAATTTCAGCAAATTTCAATTCTTATTTCAGTCCCCACACTGTCGAGTAATATATATACGGATAGGTTGAAAATCGGAGTTTCGTTCAGGTTTATTTCCAAAAGAGAGCTCATCCTGACGGTGGAAAGTGGAACTAAACGATTTTGCAGAGGGTGCGTAGCTCGCCTGTTATACGCGGCGGCAGACCGCGATGACTCGTGCTGGATGTTCGTATAAAACATATTGCGTCCACTGGTGGTGGAAAGTGGAATTAAAGTACTTTGCAATGCGCGCACGATTAGGATATAGTTAAGTTACGGTTAGGGTTAAGTTACAGTTAGGTCAGAGTTAGGTTACAGTTAGGTTATATTTAGGTTATGGTTAGATTACGGCTACGTTGCAGTTAGGTTATAGTTAGGTAATGGTTAGGCTTAAGTTAAAGTTAGCTTAGTGTTAGGTTACATTTAGTTTATATTTAAGTTGCGGTTTGTTAACGGTTACGATGCAGTTAGGTTGCGGTTAGGTTACAATTAGGTAACCGTTAGATTACGGTTATGTTACAATTAGGTTACGATTAGACTGTTTTTGCCATGTGTTGAACATTACGCATTTTTAAAATGAATACTTTTTTTATATATAGTAGCTCTGAAATTTTAATACTATAAACTAATCTTTTAACTAACGATCGAGTATCGATTTGATTCACGCATAGTGGAATTTAAGGTGTTATAATTAGTTTAAAAATCAAAAATTTCACTCAGGATTTTGATGTGAAAAAAAAAAAAAAAATGCGTGCATAACAGTGATTTTTACAGTTAAATATCAATATATTAACAAGAAAATCACACAGCCCCCGGAAACACACCAATCCCCCCCCCCCCCATTTCCCATTGCAGTTATTTTGAGAATTTTTACAGCTAGTAGGTTAATAAAATAAAACATTTTATTGCTTTTCTCTTCACCACTAGCAGATTTTTCGATGACTGAGTTACATAATTCTTATTCATTAACATGTCCATAGATTTAAAAATTGTATTTATTTCTCATTTTTTAAAGGACAGACATTAGGGCACTATATATAAATATTATCTTAGATGAATATTTTAATCTGTTTATTATTTAAACTAAACGTAGTAAATTGGTTTATTAATGAACGCCGTCACAATATTTCGACGTAAAAATACTCTTGAAAATACTTAATTTTTCTGCGTAATCATGTAAGCATGCATTATATATGTATGCATTAACGTATTCAGCTAATTGAAAGTCAGCAAACTTCTTTCATCTACATTTAGAATTAAATGAAATTAACCGACAATTAGTATGCGAAATAACTGCATGATACTTAGATTATGTAATGATTGTGCAATTACAGAATGAATATAAATATGATTTAAAATAAAATTTTGTACTTTTTTTTGAATTATTTACTTTTTTTTATCGTTAAAAGTCAAGCACTTGGAGATTATTAAATTAATTCAATTATCTGTTTTAATATTTATAAGCTTGAAAACGTAAGATTATGTAACATATAATGCTTTCGTTCACATAAAAAAAATTAAATCGTCTTACATATATGCCATTATATGTCACTGAAAAGCAAATTAAATCTTAATAATATATTAATTTTACTAATTTATGTACCTGATTTTATTCAATTATTGGTAAAAAAGTATATAATTTAGAAATTCCTTGATGATTATTCATATTAATATTTCATTTGAAGTGAGCTATACTATTATAATAATAAAATATTGCCTTTAGAAATACTTATTATATGTAAAAAAAAAAAATTGTTGAAAATACGTTTCTATGTACAGTGGTTCAGTGAATTAGAATTTTTTAAGGTGCCTCCGGTTATGAAATATTCACTCATTTGTTGTTTCATAAATCATACTAATTAGGTCCTTTTTTCTGCAACTGAAAGCTGTTTTACCCGAAAGCGTAAATTTTGAGATAATTATATTATCATTAATATTCTAGCTAGAATTTCAACTTCATTAAAATTCTCATTATTAATAATTTTCAATTTTAAAGTACATTCTAGAATTATCCGTAACGAATTACATAAGGAATTAGTAGCCAAAAAATAGTTAAAATAACTTTTGCTCATTATCTGTTTTTAAAAATATATATATATATATGTAATTTTTGTGCAGTTTTAAACTTTTTTTTCTTCTAGGAATTTGTTAATCATAACTTTTCATACTAAGATATAGCTACAGTTACAATTATTAACTTTAATTAACATACATATAACACATTATCGATAATTAAACACCTCTTGTGAAAGCATCTGAAAACAAAAAGTAATTTTAAAAGTAATATCTATTTCATTTTAATCAGTGATTCTAATCTCTAAATAAAAAAATAATCCAACTGACCATAATTAAATAAGAAAAATAACTAAAGCAAAAAGAAAATCAAATACTTCATTATTTCTTATTTCAATCCCTAGAAGAAATGTATAATCTAACCCTATTATAATTAGAAAATATCGGACAAAACACAAAGGGAATGCATTTAATAATAAAAGAATTTCATTTCCAAAATAATAATACAATAAGTTCAAAAAACAGTGTAAGAGTGATGTAAAAATAGAAATGTGTAATTTTTCTTTAAATTAGTCTAAAAATTAAAAAAGTTACCATAAGGAATTAAATAGTAGATAAATTTAATAACATTATGTAGTTTGTAGCTTAATATACTATTGATATTGAAAAAAGTTTTGTATTTTAAGTAAATCTTTTTTCAGTTTATTTTTGAAAATTCTAAAAATTAAACTAATCATATTTCTTTCAAATTAAATCAGGTAAATTACTTATTATATAATTTGATTAGCCAAAATTATTACTTTAAAATTGGGGAATTTTCTTTAACTTTTAAAAAATATCAACACACTTCTTAATTTAAACCATTTCGAAACTTTTACTAAGCGAATTCAAATGAATGCTTCGCTCTTCCATTATTTCATTCAGCTTACAAAGTCAAATACTTCAAAGTAAATTAATAATCTTTAAAGCAAAAAAATCAATTCTTACTTTAATTTAAAACGTTTGAAAATTATCTGTCGAAATTCTAATAAAAACATTCTTGGAAATTTGTACCAAACACTATGCTTTAAATAAAATAGATCATTCTGTCACACATTATTTTTAAATGTAAATTTCAGTTTAAAAAATTAATATATATATTTATTTAAAAACATCCATATCCTAGTTTAAATGGAAAGATTCTTAAATATACGGTAGTGGAATTTCTAATTGACTTATATCTTGCAAATTTTCAAAACCAAGTTTTAAATAAAATATATGTAACTCTACCAGATATGATATTTGCTATAAGACATAATGTAAGGAACATATTGTAATGATTATTTGTGTGTATGTATACGTGTGTTCAGTGTTGTAGTTGTAAAAAAAAAGAAAAAAAGGCATATGCAACAGG
Organism: Maratus speciosus; assembly: GCA_963932465.1. NCBI lineage: Eukaryota > Metazoa > Arthropoda > Arachnida > Araneae > Salticidae > Maratus > Maratus speciosus. The sequence continues at coordinate 49,054,509 of OZ010790.1, forward strand.
GTATATCATATAGCTCAGTATATGCTATAGCTTTATCTCAGAAACATACCTATACGGTGTTTCTTTTTAAAGTGCAGAAGGTATACGGCACATACCATCGTATACCCTGCACTACACTCCTGTGTATGTATATTCCCATAATTCCCACACGGTACGTCCAATTGAGCTCTATGGGTGTAGTGAAGGTTGTACGACGGTATTTGTCCCTTTTGGATATTTATTTAAAAAAAAAAACACATACTCTCTGTAACTGTTGCTTATCATATAAAATATTCCGTTAAAAAAAATCCATTTAAAATTACTTAAAGCGGTTTTATTAAAATATATACATTCTACCATTAATATGTCAAAACCAAGTACTTTTGAGCATGTGACGTGTTCATCATCTGGGTGAAAATCGTTAAAAACCAGATGTCGAGATCATTCATTTACGCTTGTTGGGCTATTGCAAAATACAAAAACAACATTCAAACAGACCAAAATTCAAACATCCCATCAAATATAAATGAATGAACTCGAGCTCTGGTTTTTAACTATTTTAATCCAGATGATGAGCACGACAGATACTCGAAAGTATTTGGTTTCGATATTTTAGTTGTACAATGTATATATTTAAAAAAAAAAACTTAAGTAGTTTTAAATGGAATTTTTTATTTCGTTTTTACGAAATAATTTGTTTGGCTTGTCACAATAAGGTGAATTAAGGATTGAAGAAACAATATACTAGTTACTATCATTTTCATTTATTATAGCGTATGCTCTGAAATGTTTAAAAGCATCTCCCTATAGGGAGACCCTCTGGTTTTTCCTACGACTACACCACTATTAAACTCCTATTTGGCGAATATGTTATAGATCACTGTCACAAAGACAGTTTCAGGTAAGTTGGGAGGCCTACCAATTGGCTTGAGCACAACAAGACCCACACAGCTATCTCAAGGACAGTGCAGATTTTCGTAAAAATCGACCGACGAATTAGGCATTTAATTCATATTTCGATCATTTTTGACTGATTCTATAGGGAAAACCGCCAAGGAAATGTGACGCAGTATAAGTGACAAACATTGCGGCCACGTGATAAAGCGTTAATAACGCAGAGGTAACGTTTCGGATTTAAAGAAAAATGAAATTTCGACGTTTGAATCCTATTATGTGAGAACTTTATAAAAAATTCCCCCTTTTTTAAACTTCCTGGGTTAGTACACCAGCGTTCATAAAATGGAGTAGACTCACTGAAGTTTTTTTTTAATACCATACAGAGACGAAATTTAAAGTACTGGATGATTGCAAATCGTGCCCGATTTCTAATACATAGAGTTTCGAAGTGTACCCAACTTGTTTTAAATGACGAGATTCAGTCGAATTGTCAACATTTAGTCTCTCACCACTCTCTTCAATAGTCATCTGTGGATTATTATTCAATAAATCACGGATTAAATCATTTCAATACAAGAAGTTGCCCAGAGCGAATTGTATCGTTTAGATTGAAAGCGCCATTTCGAAATCGACAAAACTACTTCTTAAATGTCCTAAGAGCGGGAGCACGATCCAAATACAGGTCTTGAATCATTTTTTGTAGCACGTCCAACATTCACTCCCCTTTTAAACTCATATAACATAACATGATGAAAATACAGCCTTTCGTTTTCTATTTTGAATATTAACTTTGGACATAAATTAATTTCGAAAACTTTTTTTAACAATATGTTCACTCACGACACATATAGATAACTGTCAGTTAATAATATGGTTGTAAAAAGAAACATCAGTGCAATCAAAATTGTAAGTTTCATCCATCTATGAAATAGAGCACGGACTTTTCCAATCTCCCAGTAAATACCGTATATACTCGCGTATAAGTCGACCCCCAAACTTTCGAATGCAAATTCTGGAAAAAAATCAAAAACCCGCGTATAAGTCGACCCCTTAACTTTTACTTCAATTTTGCACAAAATCAAACCAAAGATTTCACTTGCCAATGCGAAAAGGTTGTAAGCAAACGAAAACAAATCATTGAATTTTTTTAAATGATAAACTATTATTATTTGTATATTTTATGTATTATTTTTTTTATTTATACACATAAAGAGCCATAAATTTGCAGTATTCAAAGTTTTTATTTTTGCTTTTTTAACTGACTCGAGTATAAGTCGACCCCCCCCCCCCCCCCGAATTTGCTTAATGAAATTTGTCAGAAATTCCTCGACTTATACGCGAGTATATACTGTAAGTATTTTTTAAGTTAAAAAAAATCTCAATTATTAATTTAATGTAAGTGATTTCGTTTATTACACTAATTAAACTTCTAATAAAATCATTGACCTTTGAAACATGTACTCACCGATTTTGAAGTAATGAAGTTCACCCTCCCAGTATTGCTAGAAAGGTACGGAGTACATGATACATGAATGTAAATGAATAATAATAATTCAGTTTAAAAAAGGATATTCAACTTCTAGTTTCATTTAGAAGTTTAGTAGAAGTACATTTTTTGAAATCGTATTAAAGTCGTTCGTTCACTTACCAATTCTTCCTTTAATCTAAGGAAAACAAAATAAATGCAGAATGGGTATTGTTTTAAATTTATAACTAACTATTGTAACTTAAAACAATTAAAGAATTATACAAACCAAACATAATAGTCCACTCTTCCATATTGATTTTTGAACCATTAAAAAACAAAAACTTCAAATAACTGAATTGATTTTTTTATTAAAATGAGTTGAAATTCGACGAATTAAAATGTTTAAAATGGAGGTGTTAGATCGAAATTATAATAAACCTAAAAAAATAATTACAATAAAAAATCTATCTTGCATTGGTTATCTAACTCTTTAAACAAATAATGTTTTTAACCTAAAATTACCAAAATATTATTTCCAAAAGCTTCAACTGCTTAAATTATTGAAAAATTAAACTGTATTAGAATACGTAATCAAGATGAGTAATTATGATGAAGTTATCGATTGAGGGTCTTACGTTTGTTTTTACGGGATGAAAAATCAGTAAAAAGGATTTCACTTTCTCACATAATAAAATTTTCCCCTATAAAATCTAAACTATACATTATTATCACATTCTCAAAATTTACATACTCATCACTCAAATTCACAATTTAAAAGTATTTTAACGCGCAATACATTATTAATGAATGTATTTCCAAACTTAAAGTCACGTTTGTCCGATACAACTTTTCATGTGAACATGCGCAAAAAATTTAAGTTCTAATCTCAGTAACAGCGAAAATTTACCATTCAGAAATTTGCTTTTAGTTGCCATAGTATTGGCCAATTAGTATTGGTCAAATATTTAGTTTTATCAAACAAAATGATCGTTTTGCTTTAAATATGATATCATTTTCACTCACTGAATCATTTTGCCTTGCGTCTCAAACTCAGTATCAGCTTAATGTAAAAATATTGAAATATCTTCTTCAATCTTTTGATTTATGTAGAGTAATGCGTGTTTTTTTTTAATGGCTGACGTCATTTTCTGTTCAAAAATTAGAAAAAAGTTAGTTATATAGTAACAATAAGTTAAGTTATATACAAGTATACTAGTAAATCTGCAGATCAAGAGCCTCAACGTCAGCTCTGCAAGTCATTGTTTTTAGACATACTTTGGTAATATTCAGTTTCCTGCAAACCGCAATTTAAAGTTTTCAAATTATGTAACTATTTATAAGAATAAAAAATACGAAATTTTCAGACATTAGAAGCATTAAATTAAAAACGTTATGGAAGGATATTTCGAAATTTTCATGAGCTGTTAATTCTGGTATATTTTTTAAATAATAAAGTAGATTTCTTCAGGGGGGCGGTGCCCCCCTGAACCCCCGTGGTCTTATTAATTTACATACGTGACATTTTATTTATGGCGCTAATGGTTAGCGCAAATCTTAGATTTCTTTTTACACTTCCGAGCCTTAATTTTCAATACTGGTAACACAGAAAATGATTTACATTGACGCAATTATATTAAACGTTTAGGTTTTATGAATGAAAATGTAATTTCCTTTAAAAGTAAAATAATTTTCATTCATATTTTCTGAAATGAGGCGGCATTAAGAAGTAACACCCGTCAAAAAACATTTTTTCAGACAATCTAGTTAATGCTTGGTTTTTAAGGATGAAAATATCTATTTCCCGTTGCAATGACGTCATTTTCGACAGCGATAATTTTGCGGTACATAATTTTGATATTTACTATATATTTGCTTTTCAAAAGTTTTTTTTTTTTTTTTTTTTTTTTTTTTTTTTTCTTCATTGGAATTTTCGATTAAGAATTAACATTTCTGTTAGCTGTGTGCAGACGATAAACCATGAGATATTAGTAACATTTTTTTTAATAATAAGAATTAATATCATAACACAAGCCCCTTTTATTTCAACCTCAAAGCGTATTGGTTTTATTTTGGATGTATGAGATCAAATTCACTTTCTTTTCGTATTTTCACTTTATTTCTAATATGAAGGCGTATTCATGTCTATTTTTTATTTCATTTTCCTCTCGCACATAAAAATTTTTCAAATCAAAATTAACTGTTTAGGATAAATTTTTATTCCGGGATTGAATTTTCGTGGCAATGGTAAAAAAATAAATAAATAAATAAATAAAAATGTTAAATTTCATAGCAAAATGTCGATTTATTCCTTATGAAAATAATGAGCTTTTTAATTTAAAAGAAAAATATTTGAACAAAATAAATAGAACATAGTCTTTCTTTATTTCTGTGGTAAATTCCATCTATATGTAATGACACAAAGGCATTAATTCGTCCCTTTTGACTTTGATTTAACTTCAAACAATTACACATACTTTCACATTTACGATATTTTTAGGTGTAGTTCGCTGCTAGGTAACAGTCAAAAGATAATAAAAACAATTAAATATTTGCTTAAAAAGAAAAATTATATTAAAAAAATATTTTATATTATTGAAACACATATATAAAATCCCTGCATAAAAGTTATACACCGAATTTAAAAACTCTGACAAATGTATACACAAAATTTCAAACTAATATGAATAATGTATGTTTCTAATTAGGAAATTTCATCATCCTTAATTTAGCATTTAAATCCTTCAATCATATGAGCCATTTCTTTTCAACAAATAAAAATGGAAAAATCGTCTGAATTGCTATAGGAAAGCATTAAGTCGCAAAATAAAATGTTCTATATATTCCGAACGAATGAACCAAATTTAACCAAAAACTATACAGCTAAATCCGGGGATATCACCAACATGCATCCTTAATTTTAAGATAATCGGATGCTTTTTACGGCAGTTATCGCGGAACAGACAGACTAACAGAAACCAAAACTTTTCGTGTCTCCACAGTAAGCCTTCACTGACGTTTCGGCAATTACAAGTTATATTACGAGTAAGTTATAAGTAGTTACTTTTATTTGTAATGTGAAAAAGGAATCAATAAGGACATAATCAATAAAAATAAATAAACCATGACTATTTTCCCTTTACTTTTAATAGACATGGAGTACTTCAGTTGCCACAATCACAAGATTGGTACTGAAAACTACAAAAAAATTAATGTCTCAGAAATAAATTGAGATAGAGCTTTCAAACAAATTGCATTTAAAAGTATATTTTTTTCTCTATACGACGGTGTAAAAAGTAATATTGTGGGATGTTTAGAAATTTTAAAATTTGCTGCAGCGAAAATTGCAAAACTGAAATTTCATTTCAAATTTCAAAGTGTTGCCATTCGCAAAATGACGTATGCGTTAAGCACAGATAGGTTTGTCCTTTATAATATATCTCTAAAATAAATTCAAATAAAATCTCCAGCTTTCGCTTTTTTTCTGTAAGTATAATAAGAACAGTATAAATACACCATAATTAATATATAAAAAGCATTGATTCACTGCTATAAAATAGTGACTTCCGAAAATTCTACTAACAGGGAGTGAAATAAAGAAGTTCTTTTTACCACATCGATTCTTCAAACATTCAAAACTAATGATTCAATATTAATAAGGTTTAAAACTTTAAGGTTAAAACATAATTTTGTTAACAGTTTAATTTAAAACTTTCTAAAGAAAAAGAAACACAAACTGAAAATATAATGTATATATATTTTTTTATTTATCCATTCTTTCTATTAGACTGAGTAAAACAATATAAAATTATCTGGAGTCGGAAACTTTTAGTAAAATAACATTGTATATATTTTTACTAATAGGAGATCTAATACTTTGGGGTTAATAAATTTACTTTGAAATTAAAAACGCATCTAATCATCTCTTACTGTTATTTAAGGTACATTAGACTATCTGAACATTGAACAAAGCAGTTCGATATCCTAATATTTCTTTAAATGCAAGAACCTTAAATAATCTTCCGCGTAAACAACATTTGAATGTTAAAAACGCTTCTAATTATCTTTTACACATCTCTTAGTGTTATTTAAAGTACATTATACTATCTGAACAATGAATAAAGCAGTTCAGTATCCTAATAAATACAAGAGCCTTAAATAATCTCCCGCGTAAACAAAATTTGTATGTTAAAAACGCATCTAATCATCTCTTACTATTATTTAAAGTAGGGTAATTCCGCGATTTATGCCGCACATTTTTTTGAATTTGTGTATAAAGTCCCATGGTGGACGTAAAATAAAAAAAATCATGCTGTGCTATTTAATGTTAAATATAAAACGCGTGTACTGCAATAAAAAAATTCAAAAAAAATTATTAATATTTTTTAACAATTTTTTCTAAAACATTACACTGCGGCGCGTCACCCGTACATTCAGGCTGAGACGCCGACTTGTGCGGTAGTTATGCCGCAATTGAAATAAGATCAGAATGAAGTTATAAATAAAAATATTTTAAAAAAATATTCATATCTGGACTATAATTAATGATGTAATAACAAAATGAAACTAAATGAGTACAATGAAACGTATTAGTAGATTCAAATTAATAAGTGTTGCCTACTTTCACTATTAAAATTATCGACATATTTTTTTTTATATTAAATTTTAATTGTTGTTTCAGCAACAATGTAACTTCAATGTATTAGAAATTGAAAAGGAAAAAAGTAAAATTGTGTTTCCATAATTTATTTGTTAACCCTTTCAGGGGCAAGATACTTGTATTCGTAAAATGTTATAATAATTTACTGAGACCAGTATTAACAAGATATTTTATTTGTAAACAAGTAAACGTGTATTTTCGCGTACTTAATAAAGATGACATTTTCATCATAAAATTCCGGTGCCAATGTGGTAATTTGGTATTAAAATTATGTGATCATCAACGCCCTTCAAGGGGTTAACTCTTTCGGGACCGGTGACTTTTACACAAATTTTATTCGGTTGATACCACTTTTTTAAAAGAAGTTACCTTTACTTAAATAATCATGAAAATGCTCTAATTAAACAAAGCAAATATTACTTTTCTTTTTTACTGGTGCAGAAACAATTTTTGTAAGTTCTTTATGAAGGTGCTTATATGGATATAACTGCGGCATGTATACCAGAATAGTTATGTGGCATGTATCCCATTTTTCATGGTGCAGGCATCGGCCATCACAGTTACCTGGCATCGCTAAGGGGGTTGGCGTAACCATACAAACAGTACTCTATACAAACGCTACACTTAGTTTTGACTTTGAACTCATGCATGCATTTAGTAATTGGTGTATGAAAAGTGTTTAAACATAACGTGTTTAAATGTTTGGACTGTGAAATCATACACTTACGTCAAATTAAGGATTGTACTTCTACAAGTAAACCTCAAAATGGGATTCACGCTATACACTGGTTAAAATAATCTTATTGCGCGCCTATACTGTGCGTTTGACGACCATCTATCGATAATTAAAAGAAATACAAGGGGTGCGGCATCTATCCCGTATGCAGCGACTCTCCCGGAGTTACCCTACTTTAGACTATCTGAACATTGAACAAAGCAGTTCGATATCCTAATATTCCTTTAAATGCAAGAACCTTAAATAATCTTTCGCGTAAACAATATCTGAATGTTAAAAATGCTTCTAATTATCTTTTACACATCTCTTACTGTTATTTAAAGTACATCAGACTATCTGATCAATGAATAAAGCAGTTCAGTATCCTAATAAATACAAGACCCTTAAATAATCTCCCACATAAACAAAATTTGTATGTTAAAAACGCATCTAATCATCTGTTACGCATCCCTGACTGTTATTTAAAATACATTAGACTATCTGAACATTAAATAAAGCAGTTCAGAATCCTAATACTCTTTTAAATATAAGAACACAAGTACTTCCACGTAAACAAAATCTGTATGTAAAAAAAAAAAAAAAAAAAAAAAAAAACGTTCAATTCCTAGTTTAATCTGAAACGTTCCAAAAATTGCACTAAGCAGACATCAAATAAAATAGTTATTAATATTTTTTCTTTTGTTTTACATAGGAGGAACAATATTTCAATATTAGGTTCTGTTTAATATTTAAAATTCATCTATTCTCAACTGTAATTAAAAGAGTTTTTTTTTTTTTAAATGCACTAACAGAACTTCAAATAAAGTATTTCACACATTTGTTATTTCTTTAAGCTCATCGACATAAAAACTCGATATAAACAAACACATTTTAAGTTAGTAAAAATACATCCATTCCCTTCTTTAATTAAAGATATTCGATGCATTAATCAAAATACTGATAAAAATGTCCATTTACAAATTTTTTATTACGCTTATCGAGAACAGTATAGACACAGAGAAAGTAATATTTAGAACGCATAGAATTGCTCTATAACTGGAATTTTTTTAAATTGTATTATCCATAATTAAAGAACTCATTTTTCCACATTACTTCTTTAAGCTGGTGGACACAAAATCCTCAGTATAAACAAACCAATTTTGAGTTTTAAAAAATATATCCATTTTCTTTTTTAATTAAAGATATTCTGATAACTACACTAATAAAAATACATTCATTAATAACGTATATAAACGTTCATTTACGCATGTTTTATTACGTTGATCGAGAACAGTATAAATACAGAGAAAGTAATATTTAAAATGCAAAGAATTCCTTTATAATTGAAACAGTTTGAAAATTGTATTAGCCGAAATTAAATAATTCATTTTTCCATATTATTTCTGTAAGCGTGAGGCAATAAATACTTCAACTAATATTCTTTAAGTTTAATATAATATTCCATTCCTTTTACAATTTAAAGTATTTTAAAAATTGCAGTAATGAGATATATAAACTTTCACAATTTCACATTATTTCCTTAAGTGTAAAGATAACTACATTAATCCAAATTAAGCTTAATTTCATTCGAAAATAAAGTTATTTATCGTTTTCCATCTCAAATTATGTCGAATAATGTACTAAGATATTTTAAAGTGAAGTTGTTTCTTTTTCCATTATTTCGTTAATTCGTTGAGGCACAAGTAATTGTGTCACTATAATGTTTAATTGGCGGCAAAATATTTGAAAATAATAATTTTTATTTTTAAAAAGTCGATTATCAATTTAGTTAGGTTATCAGTTAGTTTAGTTATCAAATAAGTTTTAAAAATAAAATTTTGTTTAAAAATTGATACAATTCTTGTCTAAAATTAGGTGGGATAGAAAGTATCCTATCACTCGTCAAAGAATTAAACGTAAAGAGGACACTGCTTTAAAGTAAATAAATAATCATAAAATTTAAATATTATCTTTACAATATTCAAACCTTATTAAAATTGTTTACTTACCCATTCCTTCTTTAAGAACTATGTAATCAGTAGCCAGAATAATCAATATAGTGAACCATATGGAGTAATACCTTTGAGTATAAGAGAGTCGGTAATCTTATTCCAAATAAATGTCGAAATTTGTTTTCTATAACTTTATACGCAGCGGAAAATCTTTACAAAAAGTCCCAGTCATTAAGCTTTCATTGTTCAATGAGCTTTAGTTATCACCGAACGGAATAGAAAAAACAAGTTCCACTATTATTATCTTTTTCAACGAGACGGAAATATGCACCATTGTAGTGCTTCTTTACGAATCAGGACAATGGACATGAGTCAATTGATGTCATCCACAACTCGAAGGTTAAATTTTAGAGCCTTTGACTTATTTTTTGTTATGAGATATTTTGTACTTGACTTGATTTTATTTAGAAGGCTAAACACGCCCAATAATGATATTTTTTTTTTACGCTTATTTCCCAAGACGAAAGATAAAATATCTTGGAATTTCTTTGTACGTAGAAAGGAAAATGAAGGGAAATAAGTGATCGACCATGACTTGTTTTCTCACAGTAGAATAACAGTGGGAAAATCACGAAAACATTTATTTTTGTGGTTTTGAAGATAATTCAGCGATTTCTCATTATATGAGGATATACTAAAAAGTCAGAAAGATAAGGAAAATTTCAAATTCAAACTTTTGGACAATGTCAATTATTGATATAATTTTAGTTAGAAATTAACTGATGAGTTTCCAATAAAAACAACATTTCTATCAAATTAATGATTTCCTGAAAGAAAAAAAAAATCTTCTCTGGATAAGCTTATATATATATATATTTGTTAGGAAAACACGGGATTGCTTTTTGTCTTAGAACCCGTATATTTTGGGTAATGTGAATAAATGAGCTTTTCTTGAACTTCAGGAGCTAAAGTGATCCCCTTCTTACAGAAGGTTAAACAAGACTACTTTATAATACCGTTATTAAAATCTTTTTATAAGAATTCATTTAACCCATCGATTTTCAATATTACAATTTAGAATGAATTTTACATATTTCAGTTATCATAGTTTTATTTGCTCTTACTCATTTGAGTGAATCTGCATTTCTTGATATTGATTTCCTAAAAAGAGGTACAGCTTTATCCTCTTCAGACCCGAGGTACACAAATGTGCACCTCTATTCTTTTCCTCATACAGACTAAACTGTTTGATTTTGTTACATTTTAACTTTACTTTAAGTAACTGAATGCCTTTGGCTTTGGGACAAATCCAATCAATGGCAGTGTTGATGCTTATTTCCTCATAAAATAAATGTTATTTTCATCGCATTTCCAAAATGCATTCCAGATAGTGTGTCCAAAAAAGTGAGAAATTTTCATAATTAACACGTTCACGCCGGCGCGGTGGGTCACACTCGACTGTCTCAAAACTGCCAAGTCTCCGGCTTTTTGGATACCAGTATTTTAATACGGAAAATGTTGTTTTATTTAATTAGAACAATTGGTAGATTTAAAGGAAGAACATTTTCTCTAAAATAACAGTGGTGTGCAAAAAGCCGGAGACTTGACAACTCTGAGACAGTCGAGTGTGACCCATCGCGCCGGCGTGAACGTGTTAAATATCTTAAATGCCTTTCAATAAAAATTTTTGAGGATTTGTAGATTATTCAATTAATTAAAGGCCTTCAATTTGTTAATGCGAAAAATTTAGGTTATTGATACTTAAATTGATATTTTAAGAGTATTAGTCATTTTAGACCCGTATGTGTGAACCTGAATTACGAGCCCTCTAAAGTATCAATTTCAGAAAAAGGGTGCCTTCTGTCATCTAGGGTGTCTTTTTGTTTGTGCAAAATCAATAAATGTGCATTTGTAGTGTTATTTTACCTTCAGGTCAGAAGAGGTTAAAGTCGGTTAGGTATAAATAATTATTTTCTTTATCATATTTTAGTTATATAATAAAAGGAAAATAGGTATACTGAAATTTATTTATTTATATATTTATTACTTCACATTTCACGAAGTTTTGTAAGAATATCTTACTTTTATTGTTACATTCATACAGTATTTGAATACAATTTTAACTTCAAATAAAATAAGAAATCGTTTTAGAATTGGAGGAATAAAAAAAAAATAGCATAATCGTAGGTTATATGGCTTTTCATCATTTCTACGAAAGATCATTCGGCAACGAATATAAGGCAAAATATAAAAAACTCCGTATAGCTTATACTGAACGACGAAATTTTATGCATATGAGTAAAAGAAGGGATTCGAAGTAGAGCATATAAGTGAGGAAGCATTTACTTTTCTATTCTTAAAGCTGTTCTCCAATCCGAATTGGCAATTTTCTGGCACATTTACGAAGTCATTTTCATTGTAAAATGCATAAAATTTGGATATGCTCTTAAGAAAATATAAAGTCGAATAATATATTCTATTTTTTGCTAAAAGGAAGCGTATTTCCAAAAATGCTCTCATGAATAGCGTTTTGAGTATATTTTCGGTCCACGGCAATCCGAGGTCACGAGAAAGCTTTTGCCTATTACTCAAAATGTAATGCATTTATCAAAAAATTAAAAATTCTTCTCGATAGCGAATCATTTCAGCGGGAAAAATATTTTTTGAAGAATAGTGTAAAAGGTAAAAGATTCGTGAATCGGCGTATAAACGAGAGACACACTTAACCTAAATATGTGATAAGTCATGTTATTCTACAAGGAAAAATTATTTTCAAAAGCAGTTAAATTAAAAAAATAAATTTTATTACTACATCCAAAATATAAAGTTTATTATAAAGATAATTTCTGAGATGGAACTCATCTGATATGACCGGGGTTCCTATGGGTAAGAGAATTTTTTTGATTTTAGGTCAGATAAATACCAATACTTTCTTAGAGAAAAAAAATCCATCTTTTCAACAGGTCAACATGTGAAAGTTTCTAGGGGCTTCCTACAATACGCCCTGTATATGAGTAATGGTAAAGCACATCATGAATAAAAAGAAAAGTAGTAGTTAAACCGATGTCATTGAGCTCACAGATTATTCACACTAATTGTATATTATACTCTTATTTCACAGAATAATGCCCCTCGATAAATAAATTAAGTGGGGATTAACTGCTCCATTTCCCCCTTCATACTTAAGTAATGAACCTGCAAATATAATCAGGGAAACGCCTTATCAGAATAAACCGGTATTCCAAATTTGAAGCAAATCGGATAATTCAGCATTAAAAACCCATTTATCTAAATTGAGCCCACCCATGCCAATATAACCCACGTTCCCCACCCCTTTATACTTAACCAAGGAACATCCAACACTAATCCGGAAAGCACCTTATCAGAATAAATCGATATAAAAATTTTTAAGCAAATCGGATATTTCTATCAAGAGTTATCGCATTACGCATATAGATACGTACATACATACGTACGTACATGCAGAACCTGCAGGCACATTAGCTCTAAGGTTTTGATAGCCTGTGAGCTAAAAAGAAGTGATAAAAATATAAGTGTAAAGCATAAGCGGACTACTTAAAAAATAAGTCGAGTTTTTCTACATAAAAATACTGGTATTTAAGTGAAAGCGTAGGAACCCTGTATGAGTAAATAAATATACTATTTTTATTGTTTGCGCGTTTTAAGTGTAATTTTATCATGGGCAGAATAAATATTCAAATTAGTATTAGGCTGAAACCCTCAGTAACTGATACATTAAGGATTCTTTCTTGTTCAAATTACTATTACAAAATTTTAAATCCATTTTACACTTATTTTTCTTTTTGAAAGGATAGCAGAGATACATTTAAAAATTACTGTTGACAAAATTTTCAAAAATTATGCATTCTATTATAAAAAATCAATTTGTTTCACAAACATGTTCAATAACTCCTGAAACTGACACCAACACAATTTTGATAATCAATAACTGACACAAAGTGAACCATTGTCTAACGCCTTACTTGCAAAGATTTAGAAAAAAGTTAATTTATATTTCAAATAATTTATGCTTTAAAAATACTTTAATCTTTGTTATAAAAGCAAAATACTTAAACCTTATTTATACAAGTATATGATATTATACTACAGATGCGTGTGCCCCTTTTTCCTGTTTTAAATTTATTAGTATTACAGATATCCAATAACTGATATTTATGAACATGTAACTGGCAAATTGTGTCAGGCCGTTGTAGAACAACATAATTATTAATGGTGTTGTCTACCAGTTAAAACTAATTTATTATGTTTTTTATAACAATTCACATAATAGAGATTCCAACTATCTTTAATATTACCAATAATTAACACCTATGATGGAGACTGGTAAAATAAAATTACTGGAACCAATAACTGACATTACGCATTAAGGTGAATTAAATACATACAAACTAGAAATTATGGTTTTAATGTATCATAGGCATCTTTTAACTAATTTCTGCAAGTATAACTTTAAGAAAAACTTTAGATGGTTGCATTACAAATAGATTAAAAAAACTACTGCCGCAATTTTAAAACAAAATGAAACAAAAACATTTAGAAACAAAAACACTGCAACCAAAATCAATTCACAAATATCCTAAAATTGCCCGCGATTGCGAAAAAAATAATAAAAATCGCATTATATATCGCTAAAATTCCCACAATTGCGATGGACAAAATTTATTATATTCCACAGGAATTTTAAAGCAAAATTACTTTTACGAATGTCTAAAAATCGCATAAAAAATTGTAAAAAATCGCTGTTCGAATTCCGAATAGGCTTTATTCACACTAATATAAAAATCCGTAACTGAGTTGCACACAGATTTAAATTATTCATGCTTAACATCATTTTAAAACTCATAAAAATTCAAAAATTCATACACAGTCTTTAAGCAAATCGCATTTGAAAGTACGTTTTACGTTCTATTCAACAGTATAGAAATTCAAATTGTGCGATAATTAGAAGTTTTAAAAAATGCAGTAAAGGCAAAATTAGTAGTTAGATAGTGATTAACGTCAAGATTACTCACAGACATATTTTTGGTTTTACTTTATAATATAAAATGTTTTAGTCGGTAAATATCACCTCGCTCTATTATATAATCTTATACACCAACAATCCTTTCAATGCTATTTATTTATTTCCATCGTATATCTCCACACATGTTTAAAAGCTGTTTTCTAGTAAATCTGGATATCATGCCAAATTAAGTCTGGTTTTTTTGGAAAAGCTAAAAATCTCATTTAAATTTTTTGTACATAAATTTAAGAGTTACATATTAAATATTTAAAAAAAACATACGAAAGTAAAAATTCCCATCCGGCTCGGCCGACAGGTGAGGTAGATTTCGAAGTTAAGTACTAATTTCACCAGCAAAAACTAAATGCAAAATTAGAGATAAACCAGTTTAACAATTTTATCTGGCGCTTTTGATGAATTTTAAATTTCATTTTTCTGAAAGAGCTGGTTTTATCTGAATCATATTAAGTGGGTATTAAAAAAAAAACATTTTTCCACGCTCAACAAGTCGAAATTTTCTCACACATTTTCAAAATCATTTTTAAAAATAAAAACATGAAACTTACTGACGTCATTTTTTGAAGAGATTTCTAAGCGATCAGTGTTTTCATTTTTCGTTGAATTAATTAGAACTTTATTTACAAATAATTATTTTCTCAGTACGACCATTTTTTTTCGTTTCCAGCACTATCACTTCCGGAAATTCGGTTCAAAATGCCCCCTTTGACAGCATTTTTTGAAATATATTTTCCGCCTTTATCAAAACACCGACCAATACAGCACATTATATAGTTTCTGAATAAGAGAACCTGCCAATTGGATGCGTTTGAGAGCAAAAATGAATTTAAAAATGAGTAAGAAAATAAGCAGTTTGGATTTGAATACACCCTTAATAAGATGATTTTTTTCTTCAACTGCTATGTATTTTTAATTTGTTTTTTCTGTAAGAATCGGTCTTATCAAAAACTTGTCAATATGAAAGTTGTAGATAATATTGAGAAGATGTGTAATAAATTTAAGCGGATTGTATATCTTGCGAATTGACGAAATTATGAATTTATTTCTTCTTCAAACTTCTTCAATATTTTTTTAGTTTCGTTTTTTTTTTTTTTTTTTTTTTTTTTGGTAAGAGTTGGTCTTATTAAAACTTATCAATCTAAAAGTTGTAGATAATATTAAGAAGATTTATAATAAGTTTAAGTGAATTTGATATCTTAAGAATTGACGAAGTTATGATTTTTTTCTCCCTAAAACTCCATTTTTTTCGCCCCTTGTGCCCATTTTTAATTTCATCAAAAATCTCTGATACATAAATATTTGCACCCTTTTCATAGAAGTAAAAATAACTTTAAACTGATTTGATATGCATTATAATTAAGAAGTTATGGTGTTTTTCGGTTTTCCCCTCCCTATTTCCACCCCCTCGGTCTGATTTTGCACATGAACGAACTTGACCGAGATTTTCTACCCCTTGATTTGATGTATCAGTCTGGAAGAGATTTGTGCAGAATTACGAAAGTTATCTTGTTCATAAAAAAGGTGATATAGATATATATAAATAGATAGATAAAGTTTTGAACTGGGGGTGGTTTTGGATTCTAGAGGTCCTGATCGGCGTAGATCTGCAATAATGTTTCAGAAATTACAACATAAGGGAGAATGTAATAGGTATGTATTTCTTACGAAATCTACCTTTAAAAAAATCCTCTTAATTTATACTAAAAAGTGCTCAATTTTGAATAAAAGCACCAAGATTATAGCAAATTAGATTAAATATACGTCTATTCTGTTAAAATAATAAACCTGTACATGTACAGTCACTTAAAAGAATAAATCTTTGTAAAAAATCACCATAAAATAAAAACAATACATAGGACGCATTTCGAGCTAAAAATATTAACAGCTCGTCAACAGCTACACTGAACACGTGTCCGTAAGGGGACAAGGTCAAAAAGTTCAAAACTTTACCTATCTATCTATTCATATATCTATATATCTATATCAATTTTTTATGGACAAGATAACTTCCATAATTCTGCACAAATCTCTACCAAACTGATACATAAAATCAAGGGATAGAAAATCTCGGTCAAGTTCGTTCATGTGCAAAATCAGACCAAAGGGGTGGAAATAGGGAGGGTTTTCGTGAAAACCGAAAACACCATAACCTCTTAATTATAATACATATAAAATCAGTTTAAATTTATTATTACTTCTAAGAAAAAGGTGCAAGAATTTATGTATCATAGATTTTTGATGAATTTAAAAATGGACTCAAGGGGGAAAAATAAAGTTTTAGGGAGGAAAGAATTCATAACTTCAGTTCATTTTTTGACCTTGTCCCCTTACGGATACGTGTTTACTGTAGCTGATGACGATCTGTTAATATTTTTAGCTCGAAACGCGTCCTATGTATTGTTTTTATTTTATGGTGGTTTTTTACAAAGATTTATTATTTTAATTGTTTCATATCGCCAGTTTTCGGTGCTGTTTCGCAGTACAGTCAGTGTTGATAAAATAAAAAAGAACAAAAAATCATGCACCCAGCATAGATTATGGAACACTTTCCAGCACATTCAGAATACAGTAACGAAACACCATAGTCTATTAATGTGAAATATGATGTATAAATAAACAATTTGAAAGGCCCATAACGCATTTCAAACCCAATTTCTACTATTACAATCAATAGTCGGAAAAATAACCGTTTTTTGTGCAGACCTGTATATGATCTATGGATTTGTACGTATACTACATAATATACTAAAATATAGTTCATTGAAACGAATAACACAGTTGAAAATTTCTATTCAGCAATTTCCGTGAAAAAATAGAATTGGACTTGAGAAAATTTGTGCAGCCTTGTATATGATCTATAGAATTTATCTAAAACAAGTAATATTTTTAAAATAGCACAATTTTAAAACGCGTACCACAATTGAAAACGCACTTCAGGCAATCATTGTTGACAGTTTCTTTAGTTCAGTTTCTTATTTAGCCAAATTTTTTTGAGTGTCCCTGTAAATGAATGATATATTCTATGCACACGCTATTCTACAGTAAGCTCCGTGTAGTTCACCTCAGTATATATATATAAATTTTAGTATGTTTAAAATACTGTAAAATTATTAAAATGTACCACAAACAATTTATTCTCCATAGACCGTAATGTAACGAAATTCTTTTCAATTTTTCTGTAAATGAACCGTAAATGCTATACACGTCATCTAGAATACCAAACATGCCATAGTAATACCCAATAACATCTATCAATTTCATGGCAATCGGACAAAATTTACGCGAGTATGAGGCGCGGACGGACAGACTAGCAGACAGACAAACCGAATTCATATAAACTTTTCAATTTTACTGGAAAGTGTTAAAAAGATAACCTATCAGATTATCCGTAGACCGTTTACGACAAAATTCGACTAAAAGATACTTTAAATACCAAATAACGCTTTCTTTTTTAAATTAATTGAATGTTTGAAAGTGGGTCGTTGGGGTTGCCAGATTTATCTCAGAAAAAAACGGAAGAATTTGATTGACATTAGTTAGTTTCTGTTTTACCGCGCTATCGTCATTTTTTTTAGTAAACTATGTTGAATGTGCCAGTAATGTTTTCGGTAACGAATTTGTTTAAAAAGAGGTTTTAATTAATCGATTTATTTATTAATTTCCAGTTGCATTTGTATCACATTATTCTATTAACCTTGTTTATCTAATTTTGCAGCCATATATCCCAATATGAATGAAAAATTAGTTGAACTATAAGAACAAAAATAAATTAAAACATCCTGCAATTCAATGATGATTATAAAAACTTTAGTAATGGACGCCCTAGAGAAATAAATGTTTGTTTTGAAGCATAAAGGGAGGTAATAAATCAAACAAAATATTAAAACTTAAAATACAGACATACTAAAGTAAAAATTTTATAACGTAGATAGTTATAATCTATAATAATATAATAGTTCAGATGATCTAATGCTACCCAAGAGTTCGCGAAGGCTCAGTTAATATTAACCACTCTACCAAGATTTTTGTTTTTCTGACATATTGAAAAAAAAAAAACATGATGAAACTTTTAAAAGTATAAAGTGGTAGAAAAACGGAAGAAATCGTCGTAAGAAACAAATTTAAACGTACACCGTACGATAAGCAAAAAAATCACTAAAAAACGTACAACTTACGGGAAAAACGTACAAACTGGCAACCCTAGGGTTCGTCTACATTTTTAAAACATTCACCAACTCCGTTATTTCAAATGATATTTGTGCCTATTGACACTTTGCTTTAATTTATTTGATGAAATCAGCGCAGAAAAGTATACATTTCTACAATCTTCATGGAGTTAGAAGAGGTCAAAATTTGATGATGCTAATGTTTAAAAAAAATTAACCTTATTAAATTCTTTTTTTCAGTGAGATACATTGAATATAACCAAACATATTCCAGGCCTTTTTTTTTTTTTTTACTCAAAAGCATAATTATAAATACAAAAATTATAAATAAATTCGTATTAAAAAATATGAATAATGATCTGCACCAATTTTTACATAAATAAAATAGGGTGTCGACAAAAAAAAAAAAAAAAAAAAAAAAAAAAAAAGGTTTGTAAGAATACGGTTTCCCAATAGTACTTGTTTTTCGGGAAAAGGCAAAATTTTGCTTTCCAGAGGACAAAAGGTAGAGTATTCGATTACATATAAGGTAATTAAAAACAAGAGAAATGCGAGAGATGCTTTCAAATAAAATTAAATTTTAGGTAGCTTTCATTACAAAAAGCTACCTATTGCAGCCGTTCGGAGGAAAGCGATTTCAAAAAATTTTGGTATATTTTCATCGATCATGACCCCAAGACCCCGAAACCACCCTCCGTTCAAAATTGATATATATATATATATATATGACATATGTCACACTGTAACGCTCGTATTTATGAACCGATTTGGATGTAATTTGGTGTGTACATAGTACATACCAATGTCTCGACCGAGTTCGTTGGCCAGCTTCATCCGCTATTTTGTTTCAAAATGGCGGCCATTTAAAATTTTTTAAAAAATTTAAAATTTGAAATGTGGTACCAAAAAATTGAAAATGGAAAAATATTTTTTCTTATGTATTTGACCTTTATACAAAGACTCCGGAGCAGTTTTTGTTTTGCCTATATCTTAAAAAATGGCTGAGTTATAGCATTTTGAATTTCTAGCGTGGCTGACATTTTGAAACTTCCTGAAATTTGTCACGCGATAAAAGGCGAATTTATGAACCGATTTGGATGTAACTTCGTTCATACATAGTACATACCAATGTCTCGACCGAGTTCGTTGACCAGCTTCATCCGCCATCTTGTTTAAAAATAGCGGCGATTTAAATTTTTAAGAAAAATTTCAATTTGAAACGTGGTACCAAAAAATTGAAAATTGAAAAAATATTTTTTTCTCATGTATTTGACCTTGATAAAAAGATTCGGGAGCAGTTTTTGTTTCGTCTATATCTGAGTTATAGCATTTTGAATTTCTAGCGTAGCTGACATTTTGAAACGTCCTGAAATTAGTCACGTGATAACAGAAGTATTTATGAACCGATTTGGATGTACCTTGGTGTGTACATAGTACATACAAATATCTCGACCGAGTTCGTTGGTCAGCTTCATCCGCCATCTTTTTTCAAAATGGCGGCCATTTAAAAAAAAATTTTTAATTTAAAATTTAAAATGAGATACCAAAAAATTGGAAAATGATAAAGATTTTTTTCGTATGTGTTTGACCTTAATACAAAGATTCCGGAACAGGTTTTGTTTCGTCTATATCTAAAAAAATGGCTGAGTTATAGCATTTTGAATTTCTATTGTGGCTGACATTTTAAAACGACCTGACTTTTGTCACGCGATAACAGGTGTATTTATGAACCGATTTCGATGTAACTTGGTCTGTACATAGTACATACCAATGTCTCGACCGAGTTCGTTGGCCAGCTTCATTCGCCATCTTGTTTCAAAAGGGTTGTTATTTAAAGAAAATGTAATTTAAAATTTAAAATGATGTATTGAAAAATTGGAAAATGAAAACGATTTTTTTATGTGTTTGGCCTTGATTCAAACATTCTGAAGCAGTTTTTGTTTCTGAAAATTTGTTCTTTTGTTTATATCTTAAAAAATGGCTGAATTATAGCACTTTGAGTTTCTAGCATGGCTAACACTTTGAAACGATCTTGTATTTGTCACGCGATAACACACGTATTCCCCTATTTCGATGAAAGAAGGCATGTTGATAGTATACATCAATATCTCGACCAAGTTCGCTGGCCAGCTTCATCAGCCATCTTGTTTCAAAATGGCGGCCATTAAATTAAAAAATATATATATTTAAAGTGAGGTGCAAAAAAATTGGAAATTGAAAAGGTTTCTTTCTTAAGTATTTGACCTTGATATAAGGATTCAGGAGCATCTTTTGTTTGTCTTTATCTTAAAAAATAGCTCAGATATAGCAGTTTCAATTTCTAATGTGGGTGACATTTTGAAAAATCTGATTTTTTGCCTGCGACAGCACTCGTATATATCAACCTATTCCGATGTGAGTGAGCATGTGCACAGCAATTACTAAGGTCTCGACAAGTTCTGTGGTTAGCCTAATCCACCAGGTTGTCTTAAAATGGCAGGCACTTTAAGAAATCGCCGAATTTGGGAGCCAAATATAAGTTACTTTAAATAAAAGCAGCTTGGATAAAGCTGACTGATTTCACCAAATTCTCATT
The DNA here is from genome assembly GCA_963932465.1 of Maratus speciosus. Lineage (NCBI taxonomy): Eukaryota > Metazoa > Arthropoda > Arachnida > Araneae > Salticidae > Maratus > Maratus speciosus. Next base: position 49,075,980 of record OZ010790.1, read on the forward strand.
CATAATGATTTAGTATTGATAAATATTAGTATTGAATCTCCTATATTCGGTTTCCACTAAATTGAGTTTCGTGTGTTTGAATAATATAGGTTGGCTTTTTTAAAATAAGGAATATGAAAGCTACCTCTTCCTCCCGGCACTGGCCGGAAGGACTTTTATAAAAAGTGCTTTTATAAATTTATTACATTTATACATTGCTTCTATAATTTTACTGGCATGAATTTGTATGTTTTATATTATATTTTAATTTTTTATATTATAATTTAATGTACACGATCCCTATTTCAAAAATTGCATTCATAATGTTAAAGATGTTTTTTTCCGATTCTAAAAACATGTTATGATTCTATCGTAAATGGCGTTCAGTTAAACATAGGTATATCCCTCTTTAAAAAATTATGTCTATATATATATAATGTCGCAGGCAAATTGAGATATCAGGCTCTTTGCAAAGAGCCTAGGCTGATTGCAAAGAGCCGAGCTAATTGGAGAATCATCTCTATTTTTTCCAATTAGCCTGATATTTTTCAGGCTTACTGCAAAGAGCCTAGACACCGTTAGGCTAATTGAAAAATGACTACTTATTTCCCAATCAGGATGATATTTAGGCTTATTAATTAACCCATAACACGACCCGAACCCGAAAAATAAATTACAACAGACCGTACCCCGATTCGAGTAAGGAAATAATTTCAGTCTACACGCAACCCGATCCGAACCTAAAAATTCCATTTGAAAAAAACGCCCTTAATCTGAACCCGACAAAAATATTCCCAACCATAACCGATCCAAGCAAGACAAAATAATTTCTCAGGACATGCAACCCAACCAGAACCTAAAAATTCAATTAGAAACAAACCTCGAAATCTGATGCGAACCAAATCTGAACCCAACAAAATTATTCAAAAGAAGCATAATCGCATCGGAGCAACACAAAATAATTTCCGTGGACATGTTACCCGGCACGAACCTAAAAATTCCATTTGAAAAAAAACCCGAAATCTCACCCGAACAAAATCTGAACCCGACAAAAACATTCCAATTAATCATAACCGATCCGAGCAAGACAAAATAATATCTGAGGACATGCAACCCGACTCGAACCTAAAAATTCTATTTAAAAAAAATTAAAAAAAAAAACGGAATCTGAACCCGACAAAAATACTCCAATGAACCATTTTGAAAAAAAAAAAACCCGGAATCTGAACCAGACAAAAATATTCTAATGAACCATACCCGATGCAAGCAACACAAACTAATTTCCGAGAAAATGCAACCCAAACAGAACCTAAAAATTTAATTCGAAAAAAACCCCGAAGTCTGACGCGAACCAAATCTGAACACGGCAAAATTATTTAAAAGAAGCATAATCGGGTCGGAGCAACACAAAATAATTTCAGTGGACATGTTACCCGACACGAACCTAAAAATTCCATTTGAAAAAAAAAAACAGAATTGTGACACGAAAAAAATCTGAACCCGCCAAAAATATTCCATTGAACCATAACCCGATCCGAGCAAGATTAAATAATATCTTAGACATGCACCCCAACCCGAACATAAAATTTCATTTTAAAAATAACCGACATTTGAACCCGACAAAATTTTCCAAAGATCGATAATCCGATACGAGCAACACAAAATAATTTCCGTGGACACGCAAACCGACCCCAACCTAAAAATTCCATTTGAAAAAACCCGAACCAAGTCTGAACCCGACAAAAATGTTCCAAAGAGCCATAACCGGATCCGAGCTGGACAAATTAATTTCCGTGGACACGCAATACTACCAGAACCAAAAAATTCCATTTGAAGTCAGTCTGAAACCCTACTCGAACCAAATCTTAATCCGACAAACATATTCCAAAGAACCATAACCCGATCCGAGCAAGACAAAATAATTTTCGTCGACAGGCAACCCTATCCGAGCAAGACAAAATAATGTCCGTGGACACGCAACCCAACACGAACCTAAAATTTCATTTTAGAAAACCGACATATAAAACCGTCAAAAATATTCCAAAGATCCATATTCCTATACGAGCAAGACAAAATAATTTCCGTGGGCGCGCAAACTGACCCGAACCTAAAAATTCCATTTGAAAAAGAAAAACCCGGAATCTCCACCCCCCCCCCCCCCCCTCCGGTTATTGTTCGATGGAATATTTTTTTCGGATTCAGATTTTTTTTCGGTTCAGATTTCGGGTTTCTATAAGAAACTATAAGAAACTATCTATAAGAACTTTTAGTTTCGGTTTGGGTTGCGCGCCCACGGAAATTATTTTGTCTTGATCGGATCGGGTTTTGATTTTTGGAGATATTTTTGTCTAATTCAGATTTGATTCGGGTCACGTTTCGGGTTTTTTATAGTGGAATTTTTAGGTTCGGGTCGGGTTGTTTGTTCACAGAAATTATTATGTCTTACTCCGATCCGTTTATGGTTATTTGGAATATTTTTGTCGGGTTCAGATTTGTTTTGCGTCAGATTTCGGAGTTTTTTAAAATAGAATTTTTAGGTTCTGGTTAGGTTGCATGTACTCAGAAATTATTTTATCTTGCTTCACAGAAATTATTTAGTCTTACATGGATCCGGTTATGTTCTTTGGAATATTTTTGTCGGGTTATGACTTGGTTCGGGTCCGGTTTCAGGTTGACTTCAAATGGCATTTTTAGGTTCTGGTCGTGTTGCGTGTGCACGGAAATTATTTTGCCTTGCTCGGTTCCAGTTATGGTTCTTTGGAATAATTTTGTCTGGTTCAGATTTGCTTCGCGTCAGATTTCGAAGTTTTTTCAAATTGAATTTTTAGGTTCTGGTTGTGTTGGATGTACTCAGAAATTATTTTGTCTTGCTTCACAGAAATTATTTTGTCTTATTCGGATCCGGTTACGTTCTTTGTAATAATTTTGTCGGGTTCAGATCTGATTTGCGTCAGATTTCGGGTTTTTTTTCAAATTGAATATTTATGTTCTGTTTGGGTTGCATGTGCTCAGAAATTATTTTGTCTTGCTCAGATCGGTTATTGTTCATTGGAATATTTTTCTCGGGTTCAGATTCCGAGTTTCTTTTTTTTCAAATAGAATTTTTAGGTTCAGGTCGGGTTGCATGTCCTCAGAAAATATTTTAGCTTGCTGAGATCGGTTATGGTTCATTGGAATATCTTTGTCGCGTTCAGATTAATCTCGGTTCAGATTCCGGGATTTTTTTTTTTTTTTCAAATGGAATTTTTAGGTTCGGGTTGGGTTGCTTGTAGACTGAAATTATTTTGCCTTGTTCAGATCGGTGTACAGTCTGTTGCAATTTATTTTTCGGGTTCGGGTCGGGTTATGAGTTAATAAGTCTAAAAAAAAAGCATCCTGATTAGGAAACAAGTGCTCATTTTTCAATTAGCCTAATGGTGTCTATGCTTTTTGCAATAAGCCTGAAAAATATCAAGCTAATTGGAAAAAGAGAAATGGTTCTTCAATTAGTCCGACTCTTTGCAATCAGCCTAGGCTCTTTGCAAAGAGCCTGATTTCTCAATTAGCCTACGGTATACATATATACCTATATATTAAAAATAGTTTCAATTTCAAAATTGATGCAGTTCCCACATATTTCTATTTTTCCCGAAATTTAAGGGGACAAGGAACCTTCAAATTATTATTTTTATCATTTTTTTTAATTTTCCCTTTACGTACTATTCAAGGGCATGCTGTATGCATTAAGGCATATATTTATCACGCATGAAATTAAAAAAAAATGGGTAAAAATAAGGGATTTTCTTGAGTATTTTAAGCACTATGAAGAACTTTTCAAAATGCCTCATGCGCATTCCATATCAATTAAAATCCCCAATATTTCTTATAGCTGTTTCTCATTATATATGTCATAAAACTGTGCATCGATTTTTGAAACTAAATATAATAGGAAAACTTAATGGTAGTCAAATGCAGAAATATGATGCAAAAAGGCTGAAAATTTCATAAAATTAGGAAAAGTATTTGTTTACCTTTTTATTCAAATGTATGGAATTCAATGCACACTGCACAGTTTTATTGGTACATATAAAACTAGTTGGATGTGCCAATCCCAAAACTTTCTTCTATCTTATACATCTTAATATTTCAAAACCTAGTTACACATGTTAATACTTCAATATTATTAGTTCAATACTATACCAACTTTGATTTTCATCTTAAATTTCTGCTCAAGTCAATTAAACGGACTAAAAACGAGTTAATCTATATCATGATATTTGTTAAAATTATTAATTTTTCCTTATTCTGTTGTTGTCAGCTGTTTGCGAATAGCCGGCTTAGCAGGAAGCGAGTTCCCGCCGCTGCATGAGCCGCCGATGCACAATAGAACTACGAAAAATCATAAAAGTATACAAAAATCGCTAACACGGAGCCCCTTTACCGCGCAATATTTCCAAATTCAAGGAGGACCTGTTGGCCAAAGCCAAAAACAAGCACAAACATTTTGGTTCAATTGTATGCATAATTTTACACGCTGTTCGATGGTACAATAATGAAAATGGCACATAGATAAGAATTATAGCGACCCCTTCTTTCGGAAATTTTTCAAGTTCAGGGAGGACTTGTTTGCCATAGCCAGAAACATACACAAAAAATTTGGTTCAATTATATGGATAACTTCATACACTTTTCGATGGTACAATAATGAAAATTGTTCAGACATCGCAATTATAGTGCCCCCTATCGGCAGAATTTTTCCAAATTCAGGAAGAACCTTCGTGATATGACCAAAAATAAACACATAAAATTTGGTTCAATTCTATGCATAACTTCATACACTTTTCGACGGTACAATATTCAAAATGGCACAAAAATTGTACAAAAATCGCTATTACAGCGCCCTCTACGAGCGATTTTTTTACAAATTAAGGGAAGACCTCCTTGCCATAGCCAAGAACTTAATTTTTTTTTTGGTTCAATTCTATGCATAACTTCATACACTTTTCGATGGTGTAATATTCAAAATCGCACAAAAATCGCTATTACAGCGCCCCCTAACGGCAAATTTTTTGCAAATTCAGGGAGGACCTGCTTGCCATAGCCGAAAACTTAAAATAAAAATTTGGTTTAATTCTATGCATAACTTCATACACTTTTGGACGGTACAATATTCAAAATCGCACGAAAATCGCTATTACAGCGCCCCCTACCGGCGAATTTTTTCCAAATTCAGGGAGGACCTGCTTGTCATATCCAAAAACTTAAAATAAAAATTTGGTTCAATTCTATGCATAACTCCATACACTTTTGGATGGTACAATATTCAAAATCGCACAAAAATTGTTATATTAGCGACCCTACCGGCGAATTTTTTCCCAATTCCGGGAGGACCTGCTTGCCATAGCCAAAAACTTATAATAAAATTTTGGTTTAATTCTATACATAACTTCATACACTTTTTGATGGTACAATGGCGACAGACGGACGGACGGACAGACGGACACACAGACAGACAGACATTTTTTATAAACATGTTTTTTGGAATCTCTGACCCCTAAAACATGCAAATCCGTCGAAAACCGGAAGTCGAAAAAAATTTCGATTACAATACTTTCTTCTATTGAAGATAGAAGAAAGTAAAAAGAACTTGCATAAATTGAAAAGCTCTTAGGAGCCGTCCACAAATGATGTCATGCTTGAAGAGGAGGGAAGGAAGTTCGTGAAATTGTGACAAGGGGGTGGGAGGGGTAGAAAGAAGTGTGACATCACTCATTTTGATTAAAATAAAAGCATTTAAAACCAGCAGATAAAAATTTGAAGTTGTTATTTTGAATTTAAAGTATTTCGTTTTCATAAAGTAAACATAATATTTAAGGGGACGAGGGATCTTAAAAATCAATTTTTTATTTTTTATAAATTTCACTTTAAATATTACTCAAGGTTACATTATATGCATTATGGCATGTATTTATCACAAAAAGAATTTAAATATATATATATATATATATATATATATATATATATATATATATATATATATATATTTTTTTTTTTTTTTTTTTTTTTTTTGAGAGAAAAATGGAATTTTACGTTTTGCCTTGGAAATCTTCGAAATACCCCCTGCGCGTTCCATATCAATGAAAATCACCAATATTTTTTATAAAAGTTTGGTTTATATATATATATATATATATAACTGTGCATCAAATTTTATATATTTGAATATAAAGTTTAAAAAAAATGGAATTTTTTTTAATTTTTTCAAAAAAAATTCAAAATTTCAAAATTTTTCCTTTTTTTTTGTAAATTTTACTTTAAATATTACTGAAGGGTGCATTATATGCATTATGGCATGCATTTATCACAAAAGAAATATTTTTAAGAAAAAAAAAAAGGGGAATTTTACACGGTTTCTTAGAAATCTTCGAAATGCCCCCCGCGCTTTCCATATCAATAAAAATCCTCAATATTTATTATAAAAGTTCGGTTTATATATATATAAAGGCACTGCGCATCGATTTTTATATATTTGCATAAAAAAAAAAAAAAATTAAAATTTGTTGAAATTTTTTCGAAAAAATTTCAAAATTTTTATTTATTTATTTTATTTTATTTATTTATTTTTACTTTCTTCTATCTTCAATAGAAGAAAGTATTGTAATCGAAATTTTTTTCGACTTCCGGTTTTCGACGGATTTGCATGTTTTAGGGGTCAGAGATTCCAAAAAACATGTTTATAGAAAATGTCTGTCTGTCTGTGTGTCCGTCTGTCCGTCTGTCCGTCCGTCCGTCTGTCCGTCCGTCCGTCTGTCCGTCTGTCTGTCGCCATTGTACCATCAAAAAGTGTATGAAGTTATGTATAGAATTAAACCAAAATTTTATTATAAGTTTTTGGCTATAGCAAGCAGGTCCTCCCGGAATTTGGAAAAAAATCGCCGGTAGGGGGCGCTGATATAACAATTTTTGTGCGATTTTTAATATTGTACCATCCAAAAGTGTATGGAGTTATGAATAGAATTGAACCAAATTTTTATTTTAAGTTTTTGGATATGACAAGTAGGTCCTCCCTGAATTTGGAAAAAATTCGCCGGTAGGGGGCGCTGTAAATGCGATTTTGAATATTGTACCGTCGAAAAGTGTATGAAATTATGCATAAAATTTAACGAAATTTTTATTTTAAGTTTTTGGCTATGGCAAGCAGGTCCTCCCTGAATTTGGTAAAAATTCGCCGGTAGGGGGCGCTGTAATAGCGATTTTTGTGCGATTTTGAATATTGTACCGTCCAAAAGTGTATGAAGTTATGCATAGAATTAAACCAAATTTTTATTTTAAGTTTTTGGATATGGCAAGCAGGTCCTCCCTGAATTTGCAAAAAATTCGCCGTTAGGGGGCGCTGCAATAGCGATTTTTGTGCGATTTTGAATATTGCACCATCGAAAAGTGTATGAAGTTATGCATAGAATTGAACCAAAAAAAAAAAATTAAGTTCTTGGCTATGGCAAGGAGGTCCTCCCTTAATTTGTAAAAAAATCGCTCGTAGAGGGCGCTGTAATAGCGATTTTTGTACAATTTTTGTGCCATTTTGAATATTGTACCGTCGAAAAGTGTATGAAGTTATGCATAGAATTGAACCAAATTTTATGTGTTTATTTTTGGTCATGTCACGAAGGTTCTTCCTGAATTTGGAAAAATTCTGCCGGTAGGGGGCACTATAATTGCGATGTCTGTACCATTTTCATTATTGTACCATCGAAAAGTGTATGAAGTTATCCATATAATTGAACCAAATTTTTTGTGCATGTTTCTGGCTATGGCAAACAAGTCCTCTCTGAACTTGAAAAAATTCCGAAAGAAGGGGGCGCTATAATTCCGATCTCTGTGCCATTTTCATTATTGTACCATCGAACAGCGTATAAAATTATGCATACAATTGAACCAAAATGTTTGTGCTTGTTTTTGGCTTTGGCCAACAGGTCCTCCTTGAATTTGGAAATATTGCGCGGTAAAGGGGCTCCGTGTTAGCGATTTTTGTATACTTTTATGATTTTTCGTAGTTCTATTGTGCATCGGTGGCTCATGCAGCGGCGGGAACTCGTTTCCTGCTAAGCCGACTATTCGCAAACAGCTGATAACGACAGAATAAGGAAAAATTAATAATTTTAACAAAGATCATGATATAGATTAACTCGTTTTTAGTCCATTTAATTGACTTGAGCTGAAATTTAAGATGAAAATCAAAGTTGGTATAGTATTGAACTAATAATATTGAAGTATTAACATGTGTAACTAGGTTTTGAAATATTAAGATGTATAAGATAGAAGAAAGTTTTGGGATTGGCACATCCGACTAGTTTACCTTTATATTCAAATATATAAAATTCGGTGTACAGTTTTATTTACATATATAAACCAAACTTTTATAAAAAAAAAAATATATATATTGGGGATTTTCATTGATATGAAACGCGCAGGGGGAATTTCGAAGATTTCTAAGACGACGCATAAAATTCCATTTTTTTTCTCAAAAATATTTTTTTTTTACATTTTTTTGTGATAAATGCATACCATAATGCATATAATGTACCCTTGAGTAATATTTAAAGGAAAATTTACAAAAAATAAAAAGTTGATTTTTAAGGTTTTTAAGGTCCTTCGTTCTCTTAAAGCCACATATATTATGTTCCATTTCAAATTTCAAAATACTACTGTTTTCAGTCGCTCTTTCATGTTAATATTTTATTACTATTGTATATTAATTATGTTTTTTTGTTGAAAACCTTAATATTATTTCATACAAAATAAGTATACCAATCATTTTTATTGTTATGCTCGTAAATGCAATAAAAACCCATGCTTAAAGTTTAAAAATAAAATTAAAAATATGATCTATAACGTAGTGCTTTGTTTCTGAACTGCAAGTATATGTTTACGTAATATAGCGTGACATGTGACAAGAGGGAGTCAGGGGATATGGTGAAGTGTGACACTTTGTGACAAAGGGGGACAAGGGGGGGTAACATATTGAAAGTCGATGGCCGAACATAGATGGTCGTCGATGGTCGATTGGATGGTCGAACATATTGAAAAACAGTGTGACATAATTTATGGACAGCTCCTTAATAACGCTTAAAATATTTAAAAAATTTCATTATCTTTCTCATTATTATTATTATTATTATTATTATTATTATTATTTCATGTGTGCTGAATTGAATATAGTGTGTATTTGAATAGCATTTAAAGTGAAATTTCAAAAAAAATTAAAAAATGAAGTCGAAGGTCCGTTGTCCCTGTAAACAACAGAAATAAAGATGTATCAAACACATTATAGCATGCCATTGTACGCTCAAGTTACTCGCTATGCTTGAAGGATTTCAAGGACTACTTAGCGAATGTTGCAGTTTGTAACGATAAACCATTTATTCAAGGTCAAACTACAGGAAGACAACACAGAAGGGACCTTACGTGCACTTATAGGAATAAGGGTGAAGGGAATAATTACGTCGATATTTATTTTCAGAAATATGTCGCAACGCATTGTTGACAAGTATTGTTCTGTCATTGATTTTACAACATTGAATTATTATTTTCCTTATGTTTTTTACTATGAACTTCAATATACCCTTCAAAAAACATGTTAAGAAATAATGATTTTGCCACGCGTGATGACAATATTTTTTTCTTCAGTAAAACTTTTAAATAAAATTTAAAGTTATTATGCTTTTGGACCACAATGAAATATTCAGAAGTCAAAATTCGATCTTTCTCTAACAAGATATTTCACCACAGTTAGCAGAAAAAAAAATAGAATTTAATACTAGAGAACAGGAATTCTGCTTTTTCAGAATTTAGTGTCGTCCCCGGCATTTCCATTACTCCATTTTCTTCAGTTGGACTGGTTGCTTCGATTATTATGAAACAGCCATTATATAAATGAAGCGTTAGGTGAAGATGAAAGAGCACTGCTCTTTCATCTTCACCTAACTCTTCATTTATAATGGCTGTTTCATAATAATAGAAGCTCTTTCATCTTCACCTAACGCTTCATTTATAATGGCTGTTTCATAATAATCGAAGCAACCAGTTCATCAGAAGAAAAGAACTCGGTTAAGCGGGACTCGGATAATCGGGACTCTACTGCGAAACATATTTCAATTTTAAGACTTAAAGCACCCGCTTTTATTTTATGTAAAATGACGTCATTTGCATTAATATAGGTATCTAAAATTAAATATAGTTTATAATAGCTCCATGTTTTATCATAAATCCTTCATTTATATTTTTCTCAAAATAGCACTCATTTTAATTAATTTTTTTTTTCAATTTTTATAAGAAAATGGTAACAAAAAGATATAATTGCTATTTTTCAACAATTTTTTCTTTACTTTCTACAGAAATGGAGAGCTTGAGTTGCCAAAATGAAACAAATGTCGCTAAAAACTACAAAAATATTAATGTTTCAAAAACAAATGGAGATGCAGTTTTTAAACAAATTGCATTAAAAAGTATTTTTTTTCCCCAATACGACGGTATAAGCATTGAAAATGTGCGATGCTTAGAAGTTTTAAAAAATGCTAGAGTATTTAATCGCACAATGAAACATCGGCTTTTGTTTTAAGGCTAGCGTACACAAGGTATCGTTATTTATTGGAGACAAAATAAGCTGGGTGAAAGAAATAGCATACCGTACCGGAGGCTAAAAAAAAAGGTTTTACATATAGTATATAGATTATGCATTAATTATTTTCATGATTAGCTGCGTTGTGTTGGATTTGTATTTTATAAGATCGTTTGAATTTTTTGAGGAACCTACCAATTCAGTTTTAAAATTAAAATTTAAAAATATAATTATTATCATACATAAATCTTGATAAGAATTGAAATCGATCAATTAGTTCTCGAGTTTTTGGGCGTTGAAAGATTTGTTTATTTATTGGTCCTCTGGATTTTTATTTGTTCAGTTAAAAACTACATCAGATATCGGAATGCGACAGTTGTAGGTTATAGCCAGAATCACCATTTATAAATCTTAACTAGAACTATCCATCATCGTAAAGTTCCTTAAAATTGCTCAAAACCTCAATTCATATGAGATGAATTGGATTCTGTCCAACGCTATGTTTTCTAAAAACCTGTTTTATACATTGAAAAAAAAATCTGCGAAGTTACTAAAATTTTTCCTGGAAATTGTGGTTCCAAGAACTTTTGATGTAACGGCAGCAGTAAAAAATCATGTAATAGATACATGTTTGTACTGTAAATCAAAAAATCTGTAAGGTTACTAAGATTTTTTTTAGGAAATTAGTATTCCTAGAACTTTTAATATAACTGCAACCCGGGTTACAAATAAAATTTTAGTAAGACGACTGTAATTGTAGTAGATTCTTTGTAAAGCTACAGAAATCTGTAGCTTTACAAAAACTATTTTGTAGATTTACATCTTTTTTTGTACAGTGTACGGATAAAATTTAATTACACCTTTTATTTATTTTTTATTTTTTACTTTCTTCTATCTCCAATAGAAGATCATATTGTAATCGAGATTTTTTTTCGACTTCCGGTTTTCGACGGATTTACACGTTTTACGGGTCAGAGATCCGAAAAAACATGTTTATAGAAAACGTCTGGCTGTCCGTGTGACCGTGTCGCCATTGTACCATCAAAAAGTGCATAAAGTTATGCATAGAATTGAACTTTTTTTTTTTTTAAGTTTTTGGCTATTAAGTTTTTTTTTTTTTTTAAGTTTTTGGCTTTGATTCTACTATCGAAAAATATATGAAGTTATGCAAGTAATTGAAGTAATTGAACCACATTTTTGTATGTTTTTGGCCCTTACAAGAAGGCCCTGCCTGAATTTGGAAATATTCCGCCGAAAGGGGGCTCTATAATAGCAATTTTTGCGTAATTTTCTTGATTTTTCGTAGATCTATTCTACAGCGGTGGCTCGTGAATCGACGGGAACTTCCCATTCTGATAAGCCGACTATTCGCGAACAGCTGATATACCACATAATAAAGAAAAACTATGACCTTTTAATAAATATCGTGATCGAGATTAACTCGTTTTACTCTGGTTAATTGACTGACGCAGACATTTAAGATGAAAGTCAAAGTTGATGTAGTATTGAACTAATAAAAATGAAATATTGACATTTTTAACAACATTTTGAAATAATAAAATGTATGAGATAGAAGAAAGTTTTGGGATTGGCACATCCAACTAGTTTTCAGTGTATTTCTAAATGCGACAAATTGCAGATTGTATCAAGAAAATTTTTCTATCAGCTCCTGATACGTTTAGTGTTTTTTTATGCAATTGTTTCTGAGCCTGTTCAGAACACACAAAAAGTCAGACAAACAAGTAAAAATTAAATTTAAAAAAATAAAAAAACCCGACTGCGTAGAAAGCGAACTAATTAATTATTTCTCATCTATGTGAAACTATTTTTATATTACTTACCTATTTTTTTATTTACTTGTATTGATGACTTTTAAGTTGTGTTTAATTATTAGTTCCTATCTATAAACACTGTTTTGATGAGGCCTATAATGAAGGTGAGAGTTGAAATAAAGCTAGAGATCCTACCTACACAACTTCCAGGTAGTGTAATATTTAAACGGAACTTCTGACTGTAAAATAGTCAAAGAAACATCGGTTTCATTTTGAAAGACCTATCCAATGATATGCCACTCAATAGGGTGCGTAATTTTTTTTTTTTCGTCTCTACAGCCATTTTGTATTTTATGGCCGCCATTTTAAATTTATAAAAACATAATCTAGCCTATAACCATCGGACGGTTAAGACGAATCGGTAGAGACCTCAGTCATTAAAATCCATCTAACCGTTGGGATTTTTCGAGTGTATAAAGAAATCCACATACCCAGATACGCGTGAAATACATAACCCTTCTTGACAGCCGGGTAATAATAACAAACACCAATCAACAACCATCTTGTATCTGATTTATAATAAACATTTTTTATGTATTTTTGCATTTAGAATCCGAATCTGCTATCAGAAATATTCTATCACGTCAGGGATTTATAAAATTTTAGAATTTAATTGTTCCATACATAGTAAAATGTTAATTATAATTTACATTTTGTGCTTAAATAATAAGGGAATGAATGACTATTTAGGTTAAAATCCTTATTTGGATGCTTTCTGCTGTGTAAAGGAACAATCAAAACATTCATCACTGTCAACAAGGAAAATATCATCCTGTTTTGAAAAAAAAAAAATGTTAATATATGACGTTATGGACTTTTGTACATTAGTTTCGTGCTCGTATTCGTTCATAATTTGTGTTATGTAATCAAGAAAACATTTTTACTGATTAAATACAGTTGTACCCCAACTTACGTCATCCCACATTTATGTCATCTGGCCGGAAAAAAAAAATTTCCTTAATGGACAGTATTCTCGTGACGTCACTGTGGTGATCACGTGTTGTTAAAATACTGGCTAGTGCGTTTGTGTTACCTTGCTGCGTCATTTGATGCAGCAGAAATACAGGTAAATGCATGCGTAAAATACTACAGATTTACTTTGTACGAATTATTTTCGATCAATACTTATATACATATTAATTAAAACCCATATATGCGTATTAACGAAAATTATTTTTTTTAATAATTAAAATGAAAAATATGCATGCCATTACTTTAAAATAGAGAAAGGAATTCATGTATAACCCATACTTGCCCCTGAAAAGGTCTAAAACTCCGTATAAAATAAAATATAAGCACACATTTTCTAAACACAATGCTTTTCAATAGCGCGGTTATGAATGGTATTCCCAAGCAGACGAATTTTTGTAGCCTCTAACTCAGTGGTTCCCAACGTGGGGCGTACGCCCCACATGGGGCAATATGACTTTTCAGGGGGCAATTTCAGATTTCTTATTAACAAAATTTCTGATTTTTTTTTTTTCTAATGAAAGTAGTGTCGTTTTCTAAAAATAGTAGTAATAGATGAAAAAAATTAAAAATAATTGAATAAAAATTAATTTTCTAAATTTTCTCATTTAAAAGTTCAAAATATACTGACACCAGAATAACTATGTGATTTTTTTAAAACAGATATTTTGGCGCTTTTTTATATATGCAAAAATTATTCTAAATTATGCAAATATTTTCTGGTAAATATTATAGTAAAACACACCTCTTTTTTATACTATTTTTTTTAACTTTTACATCTATTCATAGTGCAATATACCCCATGAAGGAACTTTTTCATATGAGATTTTGTAGGGTATATCTAAAATTGACTATTTTGACATGTTTAACCTAAAAATGTTTTTGAATTATCTAAATGATGTTCTACTTTTATGAAATTAATAAATCCCTGTCCGCATCACGCAAGGGAATGGATAGAAAGTAAACTTCATATGGCTCTTTTGTAGACCACATACACAATATATAAACATACGTCATGACATATGCATTTTAAATTTTAAAATAAAGGAAAACATGGTGGCCAAATAATAATAATGGGTAAAAGAAAGCCCGCTATCAAAGAAGCATGTTATGGGGGGAAAGAAAAATAGTTACTTAAAATAGATAAAAGCGCAAATCCGGAAATGTTACTAGCAGTGAATTATGTTATGCATACAGTCTCACTAATAAACAAATATCACTTATTCTTAATGAAGTACTAAAATCCATTATAAAATGTATCAATTCTATCAGATGTAATACAAAATGTGAGAGAGATTTCAAGAAAGTTTACGAAGATAAAAATGTTGACTATCACTTTTAAATTTGAGGTAAGTTGCCAAAATAAATAAAACTTTTGTAGATGTAAAGACGAAGATCTATAACCCAATTGATTCATAGAGTTATGCTAAAAATATACGTGTAATAAAAAATATGATTTTGATAAACTAAAGAATGTGAAATTACTTATCAGAATTAATACTATTTTCAGATTCTTCCAGGAAAATAAAAGTTTATTTTTTATATAATCTATATATATAATAAGATATATATGATCTGGAAGGGAAGGGGGGACATCATGATTTTCGAGATGCTTTGGTGGGGCGCGGCCAAAAAAAGGTTGGGAACCACTGCGTCTAACTCAAAGGGAGAATATGGTCCATTAAGTCACACTTTGAACTTTTTTGGAGACTTTTGGTTCTATGAAGGGAAACTTTCCCATTACAGTCACGTGTTAATGACAAACAAATAATAAAAGTCACTAGAAAAAGTATCTAAAAATAAAAAATAAAAAATTGTCTATTCAAACTTCATTGCAAGATTTTTTCGCATCCTCAAAGACTCTAACGGGTAACATTCTAAAAAACAATAAATTGTAATTTAAGGAGTCTCAAAATTTCTCAATTCAAAAGTCTTCAAAATTTTCGATTTTTTTTTCTTTTTTTAAGATATCAAACTCCTATCTTTTCTGAACATTTTGATATAATTGTTTCCTAGAAATTCCCATTAGAATAGAATTTATGGCTTTTAGAATTATACCCGCTCAATGGCTAAAGCGGTGTTTCCGAAACTTTGAAGTCATTTTTCTCCAATTGACGTTTTTGGGCATAACGCGCACGATATCTCAAAAACTTCTGAATATTTTTTCATGAAATTTTCAAAACATATGCTTCATGTTAGTCTCTATAAACTGAACCTAAAATTTCCTTTTTATTGTTTAAAAAAATATTTTTTAGAGGATTATATTTTTGAAAATTTCAAAATTTTGCATTAGCTAAAAATACAACTTTGTATTAAAAATATAAAAATGCTTTAAATACAATTTTTTAAGGTTCAGGGCAATTATTACTATATGAAGTATAAGTAGGTACCAAAATCAACTTTCTAGGTACAATATTTATTTTGTAATCGTGCGCATAAGCTGTTATACCAATTTTCTTCTCGTTAATTATCTGACAGTTTGGAGCCCCCTGTAAATGCTAATTCTGCATCTTGGAATTTTTTAAATACATAAAATGAAAGAACATGCTTATCTCTTTTATCCCAATAAGAATTGTGTTTTAAAATCATATACTTTTTTAGATATTAATGTTGAAAATGGTCTTTTTATTTCTTTTTTTTTTTCAATTTTAAGAGTTCTGATTTATTCCACATTCTGGTATTGCAAACGCATTTTTTTTTTTTTTTTTGGTTAATATTAAATGTATGTAACATAATCCTTAAATGCGATAGAATATGTTCATTAGATTTTGGTGATTTTTTATTTATCCTTTTTAACACATTCCAACAAAGTTGAAAAGTGTTTATGACTTCGGTTTGTCTGTCCGTCTGTCCGTATGGCTGCCTGGCCGTTTGCCCACGCTCTAACTCTCTTAAATATGCTCGGATCGTTCTGAAATTTTTCGATGTTAGTGACCTCTACCATAGCACGTTCCCTATTTCAAATGAAGTTTGTAGCATGTTTAGTTCATTTACAGGGGCAGTCAAAAGTTGTGCGTTATATTATCGCCAATGGGAAAAAATCGTTTCAAATAATTTTTAATGGTGTTACACTCTTTCAAACATAGTAAAATTTATATTCATTTATGAAGCCCACTAAAATATGCATTATGTTGAATATGCGGTGCAAAGAATAGTTATTGTTCATTTACAGGGCCACACAAAAGAATTCCGTTCATAATGGTATAGGGGAAATTGTTTGCGGTGTATTTGAAAAGATTTCAGATAATATATTGTATCCGAATTACTGTATATTAGTAATGATTGCTCGAAATGCATTTTTAATTATGATATGCGCTTTTTTAGGGTTTCATTCATCTGATGAAACCCTATTCATCTCGCTCCTATGTCTGTCTGTCCGTCTGTCACAGAGCCCGTTCTCAGAAACTATACATGTTGGAGACTTGAAATTTTGCATAGGGGAGAGTAGCCATATTTGGACCGCCGCTTTACTTGGACCGTTGCCATTCTGCCGTTAATTACAGGAAGAGACTCCATCTACCGCTGAAATCCTACTCATCAGAATGACGTCACTCATGATTAGAAGAACAAACCGCCTATCACGTGATGTTTTCAGAAAATTTAAAAAAACCTAAAGTTAGCTGTTTTGATCTAATTTTTTCCTACTAAACGTAAGTGAATATTTTAAAACTAAGGCAAGTTGTTATGTTTTCAGATAATATATGAATTCACCTGTTTATTGCGCATATTTTTGACGCGGATTTGTTTGATTTCGTTTTTGTTCTTAGTCTTGAAATTAACTGTTTTAAAAAATGGCGCAGTTGCCGTAATTGGGCCAATTTATGTTGCTTAAATTGGACCAGATATGCGATCATAAATTTGAAAAGAAAGTAATGAATTTCTAGGACGGTACGCTTTGTAAACTATTTTTTTTTTATATTTTATAATGGATCTCCATGCTATCTCCATGCAAGTTTTTTTTTTTTTTTGTATATCTGGATTAATTTTTTTATATGGTTTAGGTCTATATAAACATAAAAATATTTTTGCATGTCTATGCAATAATATTTTGCTTTCAATGTCTTTTATACTGTATCTAATTGTATTTATTTTCTTTGAATTCTTCATTCCTACGGCATATTTGATTTACAGAGTTGAATTCAAACATTTTCCTCCCGTAAGATATTTGTGATGGAAGATTTTTACAATTCTGGAGGGTGGAATTGAATTTTTTTTTTCCGTTAAAACGCATAAAATCTCAAACCTTGATGAAAATGTTAAAAAAGACGTAGACAAACGGTCTGGAAGGAAAACACCCGTGAAAGCAAAAGCTGTTAAAGATATAGGAAACAAAAAGCAGACAGAAAGTTGTGAAGAAATTGACCTGCAACAAGGCTGCGGCTACAAATCCTCCCCAAAAGCAAAAAAAAATCATTAGAAATGTTATTTCCCTTGCTAAATTCAGTTAAATCAAAGTACAGAGGGAGCCAAAAAATAGTTGTGTTAACATCATCGTCATATAAACTAAACCTTGAAATGAAAAAATAAAAGACAAAAAGGAAACTTTCACAGCACAAAAGTAATTGCAACATCGAGTTTTAAAAAATAGGCGTAATGCAATTAGCAAGAAAATGATGGAAGAGAAGAACTGCAAACATAATGTAAAGAAAACTTCTGTTTCAAAAAAAAAAAAAAAAAAATGATAATTCAGAATCTAAAAAGAAAAATCTAGACAGTGATGATTGGCTTTGCCTAATTTGTAAGAAAAATAAAATAGCAGAACTGATTCAATGTTCATATTGCCATTTACAGTTCCATGTTGTGTGCGCTTGAAAACAAAATCAATAAACAAAATTCATGTATAAGCTTTACATCACTCCTTACATGATATTCAAGTAACTGACAATTAGTTCCACAATTTCTATTCTTAATTACTGATAACTTTGATTTATATTTTGAATACATTTTGATTTAAAACAATTACTCTTATTTTCAGATATTTGATTTCATTATATTTCATTGCTGTAATTTTGTTTGATTGTTTCATTAATCGCAAACTTTGCTTTTAATAAAATTAGTTATATTCCCTAGTCATTAAAACAACCTGATATTATTTGGTCCAATTTAGGAGACTGGGGTCCAAATTAGACGAGCAGTTGCTGAATTTGGACCACCTTTGACAGATTTTTCAAATTAAAATAAAATTTAAGGTTTTCAAAAAGAATTTGATCTAAATATTTATTTAGTAGATGAATAGATTGACCCTGTCTAATGATCTTTTGCAGATATTCCAAAAATTAAGTGAGTTACACCTGAAAATAAGTGAAGTGGTCCAAATTCGGCTACTCTCCCCTACTTATAGCTGAACATCACACATCAAACGACAAACCATAAAAGTTTGAAAAAGTCGTACATTTAACCCTTTGGACACCCACATGTGTATTTTAAACAAGTCTATCTAAGTGAGTCCCTAATTAGGTTGGAGGCGTGAAATTTGGCATACTTATAGCTGAACACCTCACATCAAACGACAAATCATAAAATTTTGAAAAAGCTGTATATTTAACCCTTTGAGCTCCGACATGTGTATTTTAAACAATTCTTTCTAAGCAAGCCCCTATTTAGGTTACAGGCGTGAAATTTCGCATACTTATAGCTGAACACCCACATATCAAACGACAAATCATAAAATTTTGAAAAAGCCGTACATTTAAAACTTTGGGCTCCCACATGCGTATTTTAAGTAATTCTTTCTAACTGAGCCCCTTATTAAATTGAAGATTTGAAATTTTGCATACTTATAGCAGAACACCTGAGGCCAGGCGAAAAATCATAAAATCTTGAAAAAGTCTTACCTTTAATCCTTTGATCTACCACATATGTATTTTAAGCAATTCTTTCTAAGAGAGCCTCTAATTAAGTTGGAGACATGAATTTTTGCATACGTAAAGCTGAATACTTCAGACCACACGGCAAATCATAAAATTTTCAAAAAGTCTTATATTATTTACTCCTCCGGCCTCTAACTTGTGTATTGTATGCAACTTTTCTAACCTCCGCTCTTTTCACCCGCGGAACACTTTTCCAACTTTTGCCGACACCCCTTTGACCATTCTTTCATATTATGCACCATAGCCTTACATATTTTAGTTCCACTTTTTACCGCCAGGGGCGCCTACTTATCTCGGGTGCAATCGGCCCAATCCCCTCGACTAATATATCTGCGGATAGTATATAAAACGGAGTTTCGTTCGGATAGAGTTTTGTTTAGAATAGTTTGCGCCCCTGGTTTCGAAATGTGAAACTGACAGATTTTTCAAAAGGATAAAGTGTTTTGAAAGGAATGTTAAACGAAACCCTCTGTACGATCTGTGTTCACACTTACCTACTTGTTCACTATATTTATGCATACTGTAAAGTGCGTATAAATGCTATAGTTCATATACAGAGCTACAGAAATGAATTCGTAACGGTTACTGAGTATGAGCATAAATTGCTTAAAGGTGGGTTTTAAAGGAGTTATGAATTTTTACGCTGAACTGAATTTACTGTACTAAGATATATTTGTAGAATAGAGATAAAATGATATACAGGGCCACGCAAACAGTTGGATACATGGGTGATAATTTCTGGAAATGTAATTTCAGTAGTTTTAAGAGTGTTTAATTTTGAATTAAACTTTAGCTAAATAGTGGCATGCAATAAAGGTACTAGGTAAACTACAGGGCTGTACAAAATTATTCAAGTATGTTTCCATCTATTAGTATAAATTGCTGAAAGATGAATTTCAACCTGTTATGCATTTTCTTGCTAAACTAAATTTTCCCCTTATATAGTATATATATCAACATACAGATCGAATACAGGGCTCTTCAAAAGAATTGGAATACATATTTGGCTATGGGCGGTAACTACTGAAATCAGATTTTTAAATGTTTACTTAGTTATCTTATTTACCTTATTTCCCTAAGTAACGAAATTTCGTTAAAGCTTTCAGAGAGTGTTGGAAAGTGTTTCATAATCTATGCTGTATGCATGATTTTTCTTACTTGTTTGCTTACCTAAATGTACAGTCGTGGAAAAAAAAAGTAAACACCCCCTACTAACTTCTCAACAAATTATCGTAGAAGAAAGTTACTGGTACCGAACGATTGGAAATAAAGTCTACATACTTTTAATTGATGTATATAAAATCTGTTTAAAGGGTCATATACATATTAAAACGAACCATAACTTTGTTTTTTTTAATAGCAGTACACAATTCTGACAGCATAAATTAACTCTACACCTTCCAATTAGCCTATAAACAAATTTTTATGCCATTCGTGCCATAAGTTTCCGAGAAATTAATTATTTTAAAACGAGCGTATTTTAAGGGCTGTATCCAAATTGAAGTTCCGAACTCGATTTTTAACCGAGAGAGCCGCCTTCTTGATCAAGGCACTCTTAAGCGTCAATGAAACCTGTTTGATTACAGGATAGCAGAATACATTTCAAAAATTTACTCACTTCTATCATAGACGGCCCCTTAAACCATCATTTTGCCGTTTTTTAAGCATAATTTGAAAACTACTTAGAAGAAAAATGTGAAATTTGGGATTTCCGTAAAGCATGACTTAATAAATCTAAATCCACCAAAAAAATTGTATGTTGCAATTCATAATTTTTTCGAATATTAATTTCATAATTCATAATTCATATCATAAAATTAAAAAAATTGCAAATTCAACGTATTTATGTTTGGGTATATTAGTAGTATTATTGCTACACAAAAATTAGCTCATTAGGAGCATAATTTCAGGGAATATAAATAAAAATATGAAAATGTAATTTAACATTAGAAGTACTAAATTTTGAATGTCTATAATTCAAAAACTTATCATTCGAATGACATGAAATTTGGTTTCTAGGCATATTTTGAACCGAAGATTTGAAATATCTCGTTAAATTTGAGTACTGCCATTGAGAAAAATGAAGTTTGAATTCGTTTTAATATGTATACGGGCCCCTAAGCAAATTTTATACACACCATTTAAAAGTAGACTTTATTTCCAATCGTCCGGTACCAGCAACTTTTGTCTACGGTAATTTGTTGAGGAGTTAGTAGGGGGTGTTTACTTTTTTTTTTCCACGACTGTACCTCGACTTACGTCGTTTTCGACTTACGTCACTATTCTTGGAAAGAATTGCTGTTGTAAGTCGAGGTATTATTGTATTATGTTTTGTTTGTATTTCGAACAATCAATTTTGTCAACTATTTCACTTTTGTTTTTAACTAACTGCCCTGCATCTAATGAATGTGATGCAATCGAGGGAATCTGATTATTCCACTTCATTCAGAACCCGAAAATTAGTTAAGTGTATCCGTTTACGAGCCAGATACAGAAAAAAGTTAAAATTTGTTGATTAGTGTAATTATAATTATAATTTTTTTGACTATATGTCTTCTAAATATTCGAAGTAATTTAAAAATGGAGCCTTAACCCTTAAATGCCGGGTGTTGCTTTTCGGCAACCTACCCAATTTAGGCTATAAAATACCATTAGAATAATATTGAAGCTATAATGACTAATGTTGCCGATAAAATACATTCTGAATGTATTATTAAATCGATTTTCAACATGTAGATGGCAACACTTGTACTGTTTAAGAATAAAGATAGATTTATTTTTTCAATTGTTGCTACTTGTTCTTTTTGTTTTGTTTGGAAGCTTGCGAAATACCCTATTTTGTTCTGAAGTGAGCAAGTAAAATTTATTTCTTATTATAGTTCCGAAAATTCTTGTGTGTTTGATGTTATAGAATTTTATCAAGGAAAATTATTTTTTCAGATAAAGACCAGTATTGCCGATTAGTAACGAACTGTTTTTTAGCCGTAAACCATACTTAAAGCAAAATATGATTTTTTAAAGTATTTTTCCCATGATTTATTTAAAAGATGAAAGTCGAAAAACATTATTACAATGATTTTTTGAAAAATCAGGCATTTAAGGGTTAAGCTACAAATTTACAACGTTAAAAACGCAGAAATTATACCACCATGAAATTAAACCACATACAGCCGTTTCAAGTATACTCAGATCATTTTCATCAGTGTGAAAATAAGCATAAATGATGTATAAAACAAATAATAAAAATTACAACTATTAAAAATTAAAAACGGGTTCAAAGCACGTCTCGGCTATACTACCGAGTACTGGCTAATGAACTAATAAAAGCGGCTATAGTAATAAAATATGTATCCAAAAGAAGTGACGTACCTAACCGGAATTTCTGGCTAGAACTTATTTTTCTAAAAATAACACCAAATGTAGTATATACAGGTTTAGCAAGAAAAAAGTTTCCCACTTCCGAGGGCTCTAGAATGCTTTCTATTGGTCCAAATGAGATAAAATTTGAATTACAGAAAATTCAAATGATGCGCTTGACATTTATTAAATAAAAAAAATACTACAAAAAGCAGCCGATAGGTGGCGCTGTAATAGGATAAATATATTAAATAATATTAAAAAAAGTACCATTAAAGATGCTCAATGCGCCCCCTTTCATTTTCAACATTAACCCTCTCGCTGCTTAAGTAATTCTTCGCGATGAGCGTCATTTGCAGAATTTTTAGTCTTTTATCACCGGTTCTTTAAAGAAGAAATTTTTTACTATCGCCATCGGGGAAAATGTCCTTATTAAATCAGACAAAGTTTTCGCTAAAAAATAACTGGTGGGAATAACCAAATAGTATTAATTAGACGGAAATATGCATGCCCGAGAATATCTCGGGTTACGCGGCGAGACGGTTAACATATATTATTTAACATATATAAAGCATATTAAATGTTTTTATGTGTATTACAGCGCCAGCTATTGACTGATTTTTGCACTATTTTTTTAATTATTGTCAAGCGCATCATTTGAATTATATGTAGTTCAAAATTTATCTCATTTGGAACAATAGAATGCATTCTAGAACCCTCTAAAATGGGAAACTTATTTCTTGCTAACCCTGTATTATTCTAGACTAATAAAATAAACTTTATAAATATTAAATATTTTAATTTAATTTAATTTAATTTAATGTATAAATTTTATAAATTATATATTTTATGATACATATATTTTTATATAAAAAACAGATAGTTTAGTATTATCATACAAAAAAAAAATTCAAATAAAAAAATTATATTTCTAAATAAATAGATCAAATGAACGAATGAATACGTTGTCTAAGTACAGATAATAATAATAAAATATGTATGTAAATAAAAAAAAATAAAAAGAACCTCGCATAATCTGTTTTATCATCAAATAGAAACAAAAGCGAAATGAAAAATCTTCTTTAAATGTATATCTATAAAAAGAAAAAAAAAACTCTTAAAGAGTTGTCTTCACATAGAAATTGTATGAACTTTAAATTTTTCCGAATCAAACATCTAATTTTGATGTCATATTTTATATTCTGATACATTTTTACCTTGGAGTAAACGGACAGTCATTCGCTGTAATACAGTGAACAAAAAAAGTATTTGCACACCAGGTAAATTGATTGTAGCATATGTATAAATAAATAAAAAGCAACTAGAGCAAAAATCGTGTAAAACAGTGTTACAAATGCCAATGTTACGGTCGCGCATCAGAAGTGTGTGGCTTCGATGCTAAATGCGTAAAATGCGGTGATCTACATTTAAGTACAGACTGTGAATACAAGGGGCGTATTAAACCCACTTGTGCCAATTGTGGGCTCGGTCACCCATCGAATTTCCGCGGTTGTCCAAAAAATCCCTATAGGCTAGAAAATAAACAAAACCGTAAAACAAGTAATAGCGTCAGCAATCTCTCGCAAGAAACCCAAATCTTAGCGGATATATTTAAGAATTATAATTACACCAAAAATACTAAAGACTCTGAACCCTCAACCAGTAATGAAATATTAAACTCTGATACCAATGATAGTACTTCCGCAAACACCCATTCCTCCCCTACTATAGAGAATTCTAAAATCCCTACAAACTACACCAACGATATAAAAGATATTCTTAATACTTTCAATGAAGTTAAGCAAATTTTACAAATCACTAAATTCTTAAAATGTATAAAGAACATCTCAACTCAATCTAAGAAACTCGATAATCCGATGCAAAAATTGATGGTTATATTAACTGAATTTGATAAACTTGCAAGTCAAATCGACTTTAATGAAGATTAAGCTCTTCACTTGATAAACTTTTTGCTTTCTTTTTCTGTTTGTGATGTTTGTTAAAAAAAAAAAAAAAAAAAAAAAAAAAAAAAAAAAACTCTTAAACTGCATAGTATGCTTTTATCATATCCTTCCTCTTATATTTTTGCTCTTTTGGTCTTATTCACCCCAAAATTACCAGACTGGGTGGACGCCGCCCTTTTGCTGTCGTCTGTTCCCCTCGGCTTTTGTTTTTCTCTGTATATTTAGTTTGAACTCTCCTCATTGTAGCTTCTTTACATTTTTATTATTATTTTTTCCTTGTAGTATATTAAACTCTCTTGTAAATATGTAAATATTTAAGTTTTTCTCATTTCTACTTTTTTGATAGCATTTGTTTAACTTTTTATTTCTCATGTTATATTTAATGTATGGTCTCTGAATTGAGTCTTTTTTTTATGGGGCTGCCTTTGGTAGCTTTTCGCCTGTCCTGGACATTTATTTGGATCATATGGAACTTTTTTTTTCCTACTAGTTATACTAACAATTTTTCTTTAAAAATTGTCTATCTTCTTAGTTTTTTACTTTCTCTTTTTCGTGGCTACTAGGTGTTTAAAGGCTTTTTTTCTATGGCTCCCATTGCATCGTAACACGATATATTCTTAGCCTGGATGTAAAGTTGCCAAGCAGCTAGGGAATCCATACACCTGCTTTATTGTTCCATTGTTCCAGAATTAAAAATGCCAACACTTTTACAAAACAAATAAACATATTTAATATCTGATTTAATAATTATATTTAAAATATGAAAACATAAAAAAGTAGCATTTGTACTGCCAAAAAAAAAAAAAAAAAAATTGCACACTAGCAATAAAAATAGAACTAGAGGAATTATTTATAACTTAAAAACAGTGCTAATATTTAGTATGCATGCCCTTTGCTTCAATTACAGCTTATAATTGTCTGGGCATTGATTCTATTAATTTGTGACATGTTTCACTGCTGATTTGTAGCCATTCTTCCCTAAGAGCTTGCTGAAGTTCTGATTTGTTAGAAATTTTCTTTTTCATTATTTTCACATCCAAAATATGCCATAAATTTTCAATCGGATTGAGGTCTGGTGATTGTGGTGGCGCTTTCAATTGATTTTTTACATTATAAAGCAA
Source organism: Maratus speciosus (assembly GCA_963932465.1). Classification (NCBI taxonomy): domain Eukaryota; kingdom Metazoa; phylum Arthropoda; class Arachnida; order Araneae; family Salticidae; genus Maratus; species Maratus speciosus. Next base: position 49,101,669 of record OZ010790.1, read on the forward strand.
CCATAACCTCGTAATATATGCAGTGTGTTTCGGATCGTTATCCTGTTGGAAATAATATGAATTAGGAATTCCTAATTTCAAAGCATTTTTAGATAAATGATCTCGCTATATATTAATATATTGTTTAGCATTCATATTGCCTTCAATAAAGGTCATTTCGCCAACGCCGTTAAAAGACATGCATCCCCAAATCATTACACGACTACCGCCATGTTTTACAGTTGGTTTCAAGTTTTTAATTTGAAGAGAAGTATTTGGCTTTCGCCATATTGTTTTCTTACCATCTGAGCCAAAAATATTGAACTTGTTTTATAGGAAAAAATAACAGTTTTCGAAAACTCTAGTGGTTTGCTGACATAAGTTTTTGCAAATTCAAGTCTTTTCACCCTATTTGTTTCACTAATAAATCGTTTTTTCGAGGGGCTCTTCCTCGAATATTTAAACCATGAAGAATATTTCTAATTGATTGTGGTGTAACTATTGTTTTCGACGTTGAAGCGACATCAACAGCCAATTCTCGAGCACTTAGGAAAGGGGTTTTTGAAGATTCTTTTATGATGACTCTCCTTTGCCTGGTATTTAGCTTTCTTGGACGCCCAGTTCGCGGCTTATTTACTGTCGAACCAGTTTCTTTTTTCTTCTTAATTATATAACGAACACAAGAAAAGTTTAGATTTAATTTTTTACCTATTCCTCGGTAACTTAATCCAGAATTGTGAAGAAATATAATCTTCTCACGGATAGCAACAGACAGTTCACACGTTTTCGGCGCCATTAGAACAAAAACTCCCCAGAATCCCTGCTCCAGTTAATATATTACGTGACTTTAAAGTCCGGGGCTAATGTACTGCGGGGCTGATATGCTAAACATTTGCATAATGTTCACATTTAATGCCTTTTTTAACAGTCAATGCTTCTTGTGCAAATACTTTTTAGGTATGAGAAAATATTAATTTACTTTTAAAATGAGTAATATTACTGTTTAAGGAAAATGGGTAGTTATTTTTATTTTCTTATTATTTAAATAAATGAATAATTAAGAGAATAGGTTACTTATACGAAAAATCGTCTGCGTGCAAATACTTTTTTTGTTCACTATAGTTTAGCTATTATACAGATGTAACATCATGAACACCGAATGTTACATTCAATTGTTTTAATCACAAAACAAGCTGCAATGAATGTAGTCTTTTAAGCATAACATAAAACTACAATGTGTCCTAAAAGTTCCGTACTCCAACTTAAAGAACTCATTGTCCGTGATTTTTTTTTAATGTTAAATTTTATCGTCTGCTTATCATTGTATCAATTCTTGAGTTTTTATCGTTTGGTTCTTTTTGTTTTATTTCAATTGATGCCAGAATAAAGTTATCAGTTATTTTGTTCTTCATAGTAAAATGAATTTTTCACGCATTCAGAGAATTGCGCTGCCCAAATCTTATTTTGAATGTAAATAGAATGAAAGGGGCAAAGATGTTTGACGAAATAAATATCTAAATGATGCAATACCGAGTAAAGATACGCTATATCGGCTCGTTTGACGATTTAAAACACGTTTCTACAAGCATACGCAAACGAGTTCAGCTTTGTCTCCTAGAAAGCGCTGGGCAGTTTGAAGATTTATTATAAATGTAAGTTCAGTATTTTTCCTACGTGATGTTAAAAGTGCTTTTATCAGTAGTATAAAAGTAATAGTTTTAAGGTTTGTTGTTTTGTGAATAATAAATACGTGTGTCGTCAGAACGACCTTTTAAGACACCTGTACTCGGCGGAATGAAAAGAAATTAGTATTTTCGTATTCAAAATTTCTAGAAATCGAAATCCTAGATATCAAAAATTTAATTAATAACTAATTTTCCCGCATTTTATGCAGAGAATTCTTTTGAATAGTTTTAATGAGCCCCTACGTGTGTATCCTTTAAATTGTTTTTGTAAACTGCATGTTTTTTGCTGTATAAAAATTTTAATAATTTTTATTTATAATCATTCATCCATGATGTTTAAAATATATATCAAATCGCAAAAATAATGTACGCGAAATAATATTTCTGGTTTTGTCTGTGAAAATTTAATAGGGACAACTTTTTCCGTAATTAAACTCAGATGGTTCTTCATCTTTTACACGTAATGGAATAATTATTTATGAATGATTATATGAATTAATTGAATTAATTTGGAATTATTATTTAAAAATGAATTAAACTTTTCAGCTACCTGGGCTGACAACGTTCCGAATATTTCGCTTAAATTAAACTATTGGAATATAACATCTGTTTTGTCATGCAGACAGTTCAACAGAATAAACCGCAAGTAATGGAACTCAAATTAAAGGGCGGGGACCGTAGTTACACTATTCACTCTCTGTTTATTATTATTATTATTATTATTAATAAGAATTCGTAAAATTTATCATATGATTTCAATTTTTCCAACTGAGCGAAGAAATGCCCACGCTTGGGCTCTATATGGGACCTTGACTATATTTACACCTTTCGTACTCATCAGATGCGAATGATTGAATTTAAAATCCTTTAAACTTTTTTTTTATTTTATTTTTTTCTGATAGATTTATTTTTGCTCTTTAATGTTTCAAATTAGTTTAGTCGAATACTAAAAAAAGCACCAGGAGCAGGAATCAGATAAATAAAATATAAAACTTTGTTGGAGATTATCATAAAATATAACAGAATCGTTATATGTGAACTTCAATGATCAAATTTAATATTTTATTTTATTCTTAATAATTATTTTTTATCGTGATAATCAACAAAACTTCTTTAAATATTATTGCCAGTTGCCTTATTAAAAACAATATTCGCTGAACCATCAAAAGTCTCCGAAAAAAGTCAGATGCGGCTAGTTTACCAAGTAAACAATTCTCATTAATTTTCACTCCGTGGAGAAAGTTCAAACGCGTATAACATGTATGATGCTCTTCTTTGTTTCTTTTCTCTATTTCCTCATACGTCAAACCAGTTGTCGAAGAACTCTCATGAGAAATTTGTGTCCATTGTCTACGAGACAAAAATGATGACTCACAAAATTCGACAATAATGATTCACTATAGATTCAGAAATAACAAGTAAGAAAAAATCATGCATCAAGCATAGATTATGAAATACTTTCCAACACATTCAGAATAATGTAACAAAACTGCACCGTTAAAAAAAATTAAAATATTATGTCTAATTCAATCCTATGGAAAAGCATAATACATTTCAAAACCCAATTTCAGCTGTTCCCATCCACAATCGGAAAATTATGCGAATTGTTTCAGAAGCTCAGTATATCATATATAGTAAGAAAAAGAAAAAACGTATAAGGGCACAGATAAAATGTGTTTAAAATCATACAGCTGTTTCAAAACCTCTAAGGTTTCCTCATCAGTGCTTAAAATAAAAGTTAAATTGAAACTAAAACATTGTGTAAAAAAAGGGGGGAGGGGTGGACAGAGAGTCAGAAAAGCGTACCTTTCAGCTCTACTGCCAACGGTGAAATGCGACATACGGCTGACAAACAGATACGGAGTTGATCTCACGCGCATATTCAGGGAGACCAATCAAAAACATCCAACTGCTCTAGAAGAGTCCAAACTTAGAAGGAGAAAAGGGGGGGGGGGGGAATGGAGAGAATTATAGAAAATTAAACCATATCTTTGAAAAATTTGGCGTACTGGATAAATCGTTAACTAAACTGTTTGAATTTTTCCATATGTGATAAGCTTCCCAGAAGTCCAGATCATAGATTGAAGTACATTTCTGTATTATGGAGGCTTCGGAAAATTTAAAATTATGGTTGTTGGACCAGCAGTGGTTGGCAATAGCGGAACGTTTGATATCACAATTTTTAACGCAAGTTTTATGCTCCCCCAAACGGATCTTAAAGGCACGCTTCGTTTGACCAATGTACACTTTGTTGCATTCGCAAGATATCCTGTAAATACCCCAATTCGAAAAACTATCAATAGGATGTTTCAGATTTGTGAATTGAATTTTATTAAAAGGAGTATAAACTACTTTAAAGTCAAATTTTGACAAGATTTTAGAAATTTGATGGCTTATTTTCGGAAAATATGGGAGTATAATTAAATTTTCATTACCGACAGTATTAGTCCTGGGTTTTGTACGTTTACTTAGTTTGTTATGAATGGAATCGACGATTTCAGCTGTAAAACCTCGATCAATGGCAATGGATTTAATGTAGTCTAATTCTGTTTTTAGTAAACTGTCGGAAGAACAAATATTTAAAGCCCTGTAAACATAACTGTTAAAGGCAGCCAACTTTTGATTAGGTGGATGGGATGGAAGGCGATGTGGGTGTAAGGGGGTGTGACTATGCGCGTGAGATCAACTCCGTAGCTGTTTGTCAGCCGTATGTCGCATATCACCGTTGGCAGTAGAGCAGAAAGGTACGCTTTTCTGACTCTCTGTCCACCCCCCCCCCCTTTTTTTACACAATGTTTTAGTTTTAATTTAACTTTTATTTTAAGCACTGATGAGGAAACCTTAGAGGTTTTGAAACAGCTGTATGCTTTTAAACACATTTTATTTGAGCCCTTATACGTTGTTTCTTTTTCTTAATATATTGGCACAAAGTACAATCCTTCCCCACTTTTTATGTATCATATATAGATTTGAATCTATTAACTACATGCATACCAAAATTTAGTTCACTTAAGAGATACATATACTTCAGTTGAAAATTTACCTTCAGCAATTTCCTCTAATAAGGAGAACGGTACGTGAATACTTTTGCGCAGCCCTGTATTTGTGGTATAGAATTTATATATAACGAGTAAGAGGCAAAATATTAATTAAATTTAAAAGTACATACCTAATTTTAAACCGTACACTCCAGCAATTATTGCTCAAAGACAATACTATACTGTAACCGATTTCTTTTGTGCGTCCCTGTAAATGAATAAAAAATGCTATGAATGCCCTGTTCTAACGTGATCATAGGAAATACTGTGATTTATATCAGTTTCAATACATTTCAAATAGCATAATATCATTAAAATACTCTGCAAACGATTTTTCCCCAAATACCATAATGTAAAGGAATACTTTTGAGTGTCCCTGTAAATGAACGATTAATCCCACATACTTCATATACAATACCAAACATGCTTTGGTGACCCTAAATAACCTTTATCAATTTCATGAAAATCCAAGTATATTTACGGGTGTTAGAGCGTGGACAGACAGACAGACAAGCCGAATGCATAAAAACTTTTCAACTTTGTTGGAAAGTGTTAAAAATGGGAACTTAAGACTGGTAGTCACCCATCTTCCGAACGCAGCAAATATGGATACGTTGCTTTGCAAAATATATCTTTAATTGATGAGATACATTATTCAAAAGGAAAGTTTTCTACTAGTGATAAGTAACAATAAAACTCGCAACCCATAAAATAAATAATTAGAACCATTAAATAAGATTAAAAGAATCAGTATTATTATATTATTTTTTATCAGATTTCAAACAAAGAAATCATTAAAGAAGATAACATTTATTTAAAGCAATTACGAAGACAAGGATAATTATCGTAATTAAACTTTTCAGCTACTTAAAAAAAAAAAAAAAAAAAAAATGTTGTTTTGATATTATTTATTCATAATTGCATATTAATAGTTCTTTAGAAATTAAAAATACAAACAAAAATATCTTTAGTACCTTATGCCGTGTTTTATTTTTCGCATTACAATGCGTGCCATTCTGCATAGGTGCGTTCGCAATTATATAAATAGTAGCACCTATTGTCGCCGCCTGGTCCGTCTGTCCGCATATAACAGCGCAAAAACTACCCAACCGATTTGTTTGAAATTTAATATATATAATTGTTGCAGAATTTTGTCGTGCCATTTCAAATTTTATGAAAATCGAATCAAAACTTGAAAATATATTAATAAATGTTTTCTTCATCCTATTAAATCCTATCGTATGTAATTTATTCAATGATATATTATGATATGTAATGATTTTAACTTGAAGTCTTACTTACAAGGAAGGTCTCCTTACTGCGCATACTCAGACTATTTTGAAAAAAATACCAATTAAACTACTTATGTAAATAATAAAGGATCAGCCAAATTTAGCGGCGGAATTACAGTAGAATGTCTGTAAAAAAATAAAATACTTTCGAGTATTTGGCGCGAAAAGACGAAAGCGTCATGCGATTTGCCGAACAGTACTTTTCCTCGCCAAAAGCAAACGATTTTAATGCACCTGAAAATTGTTTGTTAATTGATTTTTAGAATGCGTGTAAAAAGTATTTAATGAATTTAAAAATAAACAATGAGAGAGTTTAATAAATACATTTTTACATACTACATATTTATGTTCCTTGTTATTTAATTTTATTACTTTATAAACAATTTCATATATAAAAAATACTTTCATATATTTAAGCGTATTCCAAAATAAAGGTAAGATTCATTTACCATTTATTCGTTTCAATATCAAAGAATTCGTCGTTTCCATAGCAACAAAATTCAATCGACAGTGGAAAGACATCGGAATTGGACTTAATTTTGAGATATTGAAACAATTTTATTTTAATTTTGTTTTAATTCATAAAATTTGATATTTAACTTTCATTATAAATAAATATATATATATGACAAAACTATAGTTAAATCAAACTAAAACTGACAAAACTAAAGTTATTTACATTAAATTTATTTAAACAAGTTCAATATGAAACATTTTTATCTTAAAGAGTATTCGACATAAAAAAGCATTTTTCGAAATTTCATTTCATCGCCAACCGACGATAAATTGCCAAATAAACGAAATTTTCATTATTTTTTTTACGAACTTTCTATCGAGGTTCTGCCAAAAAAATTTTATAAACATACATACATTTTATAAACATATGAGAAGAACACTCTGTAATTTTTTCAGATTTTTATGAATATGCCCGTATGGAGACCTTCCTTGTTAGGTAGAGTCATATTATCTCCAGATTCGAATTTAATATACATAAACGTAATAAATTTTGTATTCATGCATTTTTACATCAGAGTGCAACAGCTATTTTCACCTAGATCCTAAAATTTATAAAACTAGTTATAGTACGAACGCACCTCATTTGCCACCTTTGACGATCGATTTCCGACTTGTCTGTCTTTTTTGTTTTGCAATTAATGTTTGTTTTCTTGGGGAATATATTGAGAATTATAACTAACTCTTAATAGCTCAAAATAGTGTATTTTATAAGTGTGAAATTTGTCTATGAAATGTTTTACTGTAGTAATAATAGAAATGTACTTTTAAATTCGTAAAGTTACTGCAACATTGTCAAAAGAAGAAACGTGATATAAATTCTAATCTGTTGACAGCATGAATTTCATATTACACTTAACATTAGATTCTGTCATCAAATTCTAGTTATGAGTATTACTTAAGTTTGCCAGGTTTATCTTAGAAAAAAACGGAATATTTTGACTAATTAGTTAATTACTTTCGGTTTAATCGGGTTATTGTCCCTTTTTATACGGTACTAAATTATATAGAATGTGCCAGTAAAGTTTTCGGTAATCGACTTAGTCATTATTTTCCAACTGTATTTGTATTACATTATTCTATTAACATTTTAAACTCATTTTGCTGTCATATATTTCATTATGAATAAAAAATTAATTAAATTGAAAGAACAAAATACACCGTACGATTGTCCTAAAAAAGATACAAAAACGTACAACTTATGTACACTGTAAAAAAATAAATCCGTTAAAATACGGAAATTGCACTGGCAATCGAATCGCCAGTACTATTTCCGTATTTTAACGGAATTTACGGGAAAAAATTCCGTTAAAATATGGAAATAGTAATGGCGTTTTGAAGATGCAAAATGTAGAATTCAGGAATTTATAATTTTTGTATTGTTATAAGAAATATTGAAAAATTCATTTTTATGCTTGGTGAATAATAAATTCCTTCCAGGGAAGTTAAAAACGATCACATTAAACGTAAACAAATCCTGAAATGTTGACATAAAGTAAATAATGACTTTGAAAGACGTGACTGTTATGTAAAACTCAATTTTTCTTTACATATAAAAAGTAATGTATTCGACTACACTGCTGGACAAAATTTAAGGAGCACTGTTATTTTTAACGATTACAATTAGAAATAGATCCGCAGAAGCACGTGTAAATTTGCATGATTGCGGGGAGTGTTCTGTTTTGTAAAAATTATGCAGATTTTGTACTTTCGTTTTTGTGGATCACGTGATAGCAGAGATAAGAGATTTTAGACAATCGGTGGGTGTTGTAAATTGTCATTAGATATAAAAATGGAAGGAGATGGAGTGAAGCTTGAACAGTGAAATTTTGAACATGTCCAGTGCTGAAAAATTGGCGCAGAGGTGGAGCCTATTGATACCACTAAATTAGAGTAGTATTTTGCCTCTTATCTAATGATCAAATATCTGACTTTTTATTAAACTGAATAATACCATAAAAATTTTGTGGTGTCCATAGGCTCCACCTCTGCGCCAATTTTCCAGCACTGCATGTCTTCGAGGCATCATTTAGATGATATTACTCATGGTAGTATAATCGGAAAGTTGGAAGAAAGACGCAAAATGGGAGACGTTGCCCGCGAAATTAACATCGCGCACAGTATTGTTTCTAGGCTACGGGCGGCGTTCCAAAGGAATGGAATATGTACTAGGGGCACAGGAGGAGGTCTTCCTAGCAGAACGACGTCCCAAGAAGCTCGCTATATTGTTATTTCGGCAAAAAGGAACCGATGCAGCACAGCTGGTCAATTAGCAAATGAACTTTGTGCTGCCACAGGAACTAAAATATCGCGGAAAACTGCTGCAAGATGTTTGAAAAAGGGTGAACTATTCGCCGGAACACCTGTTGTGTGTGTCCCACTCTCGAGACGCGAACGTAGAGCCCGTTTACAGCGGTGCTGTATGCATCGCAATTGGTCTGATGACGACTAGTCTACCATGCTCAGCTCAGATGAGAGTAAATTCAGTCTATTGTCTGATTGCAAACGTAAATTGATATGACGTGAAATTGGTAGTGCTTACTGTCGCGAATATATTCTAGAAAGAGATCGATATGCGGTTTCAAGTGTCATGGTGTGGGCAGGCATCATGTTCAATGATCGCACGGATCTCTATGTGCTTGACCAAGGACTGTACATTGAAGAGATCTTGCTTCCACATGTTCGAATTTTTCGAGTTGCTGTTGGCGAAAAGTGGAAAAGCCTTTATGGACGATAACACAAATTGTCATCGCACACAGTCTGTACAAGATTGTCTTGAGGCCGAAGATATCCATCACATAGTCAGGTCAGCATGTTCCCCTGACCTGAATCCCATTGAAAATGTATGAGATGGGATGCTTTGGTGAGATGTATTGCTGCTCGACAATTTCCTCCCACAATCAAGGAAACCCTCATCCATGCAGTGAAGGAGAAATGGGGCAACTTTCCTCAACAGTTACTGAATCATACTGTTCTGAATAGGCCACACAATGTTGAAAATTATCTCGCATTACACGGTGGTCATATCCGATATTCATATGGCACTGACGATTGTGAATTGTGAGAATTTTGCTTTCTTTGTACAGTCATGTTTTCGGACAATATTCACGTTTCAGAAAAATAACCTCTTTTAATGCCATGTATACATCCTTTCAACAAAATTTTTATATTAAATCGTGTGTAACATTCTGTTAATACTATTGATTGCTTCTTGACCCACAATCTCACGTAGATTCTCATTTATGTGTACATTTCTTCTTGGTTCTTAAGTTTTTTTGTCCAACAGTGTCCAACAGTCTTGAACATTTATTGACGATGTTTTTTTTTTTTTTTCTTTTTTTTAGCAAGTATAGTTTAGACGGAAGATTCAAAAGTTTGTAAAGAAACTGTATCTTAATCTTAATTTTATCTAATCAAAAAAAGCTTGCAAGTATCTTTTTTAACCATTTAGAAAAAGGTTATTGTCCTCGGTCAGGGTAGGAAACCAAAAACATATCTGAAGCGTTTTATTAGTTGAATCCCGTATTTTATTCCTTTTCTGATTGGTCTATACAGTAATCTGTATTTTCCCTTTACTTTCAACAGAGATGGATACTTCTGTTGCCACTATGACAAAAAAATAATAAAAGCTACAAAAAAATTAATAACTCAGAAACGAATTGAGATACCGCTTTCAAACAAATTGTATTTAAAAGTACATTTTTTTCTCTATTCGACGAGGTAAAAAGTAATATTGTAGGATGTTTAGAAGTTTAAGAATAAAATTTCATTTAAAATGGGTCCAGGAATATTAATGTTTAATCCATGGCGTACGTAATGTATAACCATCTCCGTAGAAGTTTAAAAATTTACAGTACCGAAAAATGTAATACACGGCGTACGTAATGCATGATCAACTCCGTGCGATTTTTTGTCTTAAATTTTAGCCTTTGAAATAATCATTTTCCAAATGGTCGTTGTAATTTGTTAAATTGCTTTTTTTCTTTATTACGATGGGATAAGTGTAAACTTAAAAAGCTGAGAAAACATATATATACTAGCAAATCCCGCGGCTCTGCTCGCGTAATTGTTGAAATACGCCAAGTGATATTTGCGTGACTATTTTTTATTAGAAGAACACTTTTTGAAATAATTAAAAAATTACAAATTAAGCCACAGTTTGACTAAACTTCATTATAAAAGTGCTATAGACAGAAATAAGATTTTAATTAATAAGAAGAACTAAAACTAATTCCAATTAAATGATAATTTAGAAAGTATTTGATACTTTTATGTTCATTTCATACGCTCATTTCAGTATTCATTTGAAGTTTTGAATTTTTTAAAAACAATCTTAACACATTTACATCCTGAAATTAACCATCTTGTCAAATTCCAAGATTCTTGTCTAACAGTCTACCACCTCTCTGGTGTTAGTGGCACCAACATAAAATGCCGAAAGATAGTTGAAATAGAATGCCTCGAAAAATGTTGAAACAGAGACTGTCACCATTAATTTGCCTACAATAACCTTGAAATCGGTTGGTATTTCCTAATATTCTATAGAAAACGGAATTTAGATGTTTTTAAAAGCTTTCTTGTTGTTCCTGCCAACCAGGTGGTAGTGACACCGGCATAAAATATAGCCCGTATAGGAGCAGGGACTACCACTCTTGATTCGCAACCAATAACTTCTGTAATCGGTTTATTATTTCCTGAGATTCCATAGAAGTCGTAATTTAGGACCCCTTTAGAATGCTTTTCGCTTCACCCCTTTTTAATTTCGAATTTATTTTTGACTGTTCTTAGAGGACATTTGTATTTTATAAGTAACTACCGTGCTATATTTAAAGTTTCTAGCCTCTTCAATATCGCAGAAATCGCAATTTAGAAAGTTTTTTGCTTCTGTAACCCTCGACGTAAAATATAGCTTATATTTGAGCAGGTTCTATAACCATCAATTTGAAACCATTATGTTTGAAAGCGGTTTCGTATTTCGTACGATTTGCATAAAAAGCGTAATTTAGAACGCTTATAGAACTCTTTTCACTCACTTCATCCTTTTAAATTTGGAATTTTCTTTCGGCAATTCTTAGAAAGCATTTGCATCTTTGAAGTAATTACCATTCCAAATTTAAAATGTTAGACCCCTCAGTAACACAAAAACGCAATTTAGAAATTTTTTTGCTCCTGTAACCCGCAGGTGGTAGTGACAACAACGTAAAATATAGGCTACGTTAGAGGGGGGACTGTCACCATCAATTTGAAACCATTACATCTGAAATCGGTTCATATTTAATGAGATTGCATAGAAATCGCTATTTAGAACGTTTTTAGATCGCTTTTCGTTCATTTTCACCCCTTTTAAATTTCAAATTTTTAAGAAACTCTTCTCAGAGAGTATTTACACCTCATAAGTAATTACAATATCGAATTTCAAGTTTCTAGCCCCTTCTATATCACAAAAATCACAATTCAGAACGTTTTTTAAAATGCAACCGCAAGGTGGTAGTGACGCCGACATGAAATAGATCCTATATTGGAGCAAGGGCTGTCATCATAAATTTCCAACCATTACTTTTGAAATCGGTTGGGTACTTTCTGAGATTGCGTAGAAATCGCAATTTACAACGTTTTTTAGAACGCTTTTCGCTTATTTTCACCCCTTTATAGTTTCGAATTTTTTAAGAAATGTTTTTAGAGATCATTTATATCTTATAAGTAACTACCATTCCAAATTCCATGTATCTGGTCCTTTCAGTAACACAAAAATCGCAATTTCGAACGTTTTTTTTGCTCCTGTACCCCCTTTAGGGGTAGTGGCACCGACATAAAAGGTAGCCTATATTAGAGTAATGGTTGTCACCATTATTTTGACACCATTATTTTTTTAATCGGTTTGGTACATCTTGAGATTGCGTAAAAATCGCCATTTAGAACGTTTTTTAGAACTCTTTTCGCGCATTTTCACCCCTTTTAAATTTTGAATTTTTTAAGAAATTTTCTTAGAGATAATTTATATCTAAAAGTAACTACGATGCCAAATTCCATGTATCTGGACCCTTCAGTAACACACAAATCGCAATTTCAAACGTTTTTTGCTCCTGCACCCCCTTTAGGGGTAGTGGCACCGAACCGACATAAAATGTAGTCTATGTTGGAGCAAGGGTTGTCACCATCATTTTGACACCATTATTTTTTAAATCTGTTTGGTATTTCCTGAAATTGCGTAAAAATCGCCACTTAGAACGGTTTTTAGAACGCTTTTAGCGCATTTCCACCCCTTTTTAATTTGGATTTTTTTTAAGAAAGGTCCTTAGAGATCATTAGTATCTTATAAGTAATTACCATTCAAAATTTCATGTTTCTAGGCCCTTGAGTAACACAAAAATCGCATTTTTAGAACGTTTTTTGCTCCTGCACTCCCTTTTGGCCAGTGGCACGGATATAAGATATAGCCTATGTTCTAAGTTGGACTAACACCATCATTTTGATACCATTACTTTCGAATTCGGTTCGGTAGTTCCAGAGCTTACCTCCTACAAATAAACAATTTTTACCTCTTTATAATATTAGTATATATATATATATATATATATATATATATATATATATATATATATATATATATATATATATATTTCTTATTGTCCAAGTTCTTTGTAATTTTTCTGGTTAAAAAAATAATATTTACGAAGACAGTGTGTAATTTTCGTAGTTAAAAATTTATATTTATTTGAAAAAAGCAATGCTTTTTTCTTAATTTTTCTTCTTTACGTCAAAATCTTATGAAAACTAGTATGTTGTGGCCATCACAAAACTTTCTTCTATATAAATCACGTCAATTAAATCATTTAAATAGTACAAGAAATAACAACGATTTAGCACCAATTCATATCAAAGTATATCTGAATTTGAAGTTGGATGAAAATTCGTGCATTAGTTCTTGAGATAGACCTATAGCGGAAATTCTGAAAAAAATGTAGCATAGCAGCGCCACCTGTTGAGCAATTTACACCAAAAGTAAACAGCACTAAACGATATCAAGGTATACCTGAATCTGAATTTTGTTGAAAATCCAAGCATTAGTTCTTGAGATAAAGCTATTGCGGAAAATCGCAAAAAATACAGCATAGCAGCGCCACCTGTTGAGCGATTTACACCAAAAATTAAACAGCACTAATTTATAGATCAATTCATGTCAAGGACTAACTAAATCTGAAGTTTGATGAAAATCCGTGCAATAATTCTTGAGATACAGCTCTTGTGGAAATAGTGAAAAATACAGCACAGCAGCGCCAACTGTTGGGCGTTTTGCACCAAAAATTAAGCAGCACTAATTTATATCAGGGACTAACTGAATCTGAAGTTTGATGAAAATTCGTGCATTTTTTCTTGAGTTAGAGCTATTGCGATAATCATGAACAATGCAGCATACCAGCGCCACCTGTTGGGCGATTTTCACAAAAAAGTAATCAGCACCAAACTATATCCTGGACTAACTGAATCTGAAGTTTTATGAAAATCCGTGCGGTAGTTCTTGAGATACAGCTATTGCAGGAATCGTTAAAAATGCCGAATAGCAGCGCCACCTGTCGGGAGATTTTCACCAAAAACTAATCAGTTCCAGTTTATATCAAGGTCTAACTAAATATGAAGTTTTGTGAAATTTCGTGCATTAGTTCTTGAGATAGAGCGCCCACAAAATTTGTGTCACATACAGACAGACAGACGGACAGACAGACAGACAGACAGACAGACAGACAGACAGACAGACTCACAGACAGACATTTTGTAAAAACATGTTTTTTGGAATCTCTAACTCATAAAACGTGTAAATCCGTCGAAAACTGGAATTCGAAAATTTTCATGAAACCAATACTTTCTTCTTGTAAAGATAGAAGAAAGTAAAAAGAAAAGAAGAATTCGCCAAAAGTGACTCCCCAAAATCTTTGAATTTTTTTATGTGTAAAAAATACAATGTTTCCATAGACTGTAAAAAAAAATCATATTGAGTAATTTATTTCGCTTGGAATGAGACTTTTTTTTTATATGTGGTCATTTAACAGTTAAAATAAATAGTTATTTTTGTCCAAAACATTTTAAGTGTTTTTCTGGGTTATAAATATAATACTTTTGAAGGCTTTGTGAAAGATCCATGAAAACACATTGATATTTAATTGCAAAGGGCTATGCTTCCTTCTCACTATTTTTACTTTCTTCTATCTTTACAAGAAGAAAGTATTGGTTTCATGAAAATTTTCGAATTCCAATTTTCGACGGATTTACATGTTTTATTGGTCAGAGATTCCAAAAAACATGGTTTTACAAAATGTCTGTCTGTGAGTCTGTGTGTCTGTCTGTGAGTCTGTCTGTCTGTCTGTCTGTCTGTATGTGACACAAATTTTGTGGGCGCTCTATCTCAAGAACTAATGCACAGAATTTAATAAAAATTTATATTCAGGTAGTCCCTGATATAGATTGGTGCTGATTGGTTTTTGGTGTAAATCGCCTTGCAGGTGGAGCTGCTATGTAGCATTTTGCAGGATTTCAGCAAAAGCTCTATCTCAAGAACTAATGCACGGATTTTTATAAAACTGCAGATTCCGTTAGTCCTTGACATGAATGGATGCTGTTTACGTTTTGGTGTAAATCGCCCAACAGGTGGCGCTGCTATGCTGCATTTTGCAGGATTTACACTATTTTCGCAGTAACTCTATCTCAAGAAATAATGCACACATTTTCATCAAACTTCGGATTTAGTTAGTCCTTTATATGAAATGATGCTGATTACGTGTTGGTGTAAATCGCCCAATAGGTGGCGCTGCTGTGCTGCATTTTGAACTATTTCCTCAATAGCTTTATCTCAAAAACTAATGCACGAATTTTCATCAAACTTCAGATTTAAGTATAACTTGATTAATATTGCTGCTGATTATGTGTTGTTGCAAATCGCTCAACAGGTGGAGCTTCTGTGCTGCATTTGTCATGATTTGCGCAATACCTCTATCTCAAGAACTAATGCACGAATTTTCCTCAAACTTCATATTCAGCTAGATGTTGACATAAATTGGTGATAATTCGGTTCTGGTGTAAATAACCCAATAGGTGGCGCTGCTATGCTGCATTTTGCTGGATTTACACGATTTCAGCGACAGTCATACCGCGAGAACTAATGCACGGAATTTCATGTTTTTAGAATTCTCATGATGAACACAGATTACCATTTAATTTGGCACTGAGATTGTGAATTTTGAAATATTGACATGTATGACATATAAGAAAGTTTTGTGATAGCCACAACATACTAGTTTTCGCAATGGATCGATCAATATTTAAAAAATATATAGTTCTCATCATCCGAATGCTTTGAATTTTCTAGCAGTTGTAAATATAACGATTTTGAAGCCTGCTCATAATTTTCGTGCAAAAATAAGACTATTGATTTGTAAAAACATGAGGGAAAGCCGCCCGCGTGATCACGTTCTGAGTTAAAAATTTTCAGATTTTCTTTACTTACTTTGTACTTTAGTACCGAAAGTTTCAAGATTTTTATAGGTTATGTAAATAGAGTGTACAAAAAAAGTTTTAAAAGGTTGTATTCAAATACTGATGTTCAGTTACTTTAAACTTAAAAATAAAAGAGTGATTGAAGTATTACTCTGGAGGATCGAAGTATTTCCCAGTAGCAAATTTTTTCGAAAGAGTCAATATTCGAATTTTTCTAAACTAATCACACCGTCGCGTCGTAGAAAAGAAGATCTCCGATTTAAGTGGGTATTTTTTGTTTTCAGCATCTCTAAAATTAAGTTCAAGAAAAGAGGGAAGAAAAAATTGGCGGAATCAAACTTTTTTTGAAACTTTTTTTAAAGTTTTAGCAATAATATTTTTTAAACGGATTACGGCATTTTAAACGTAATAGAGCGATCTTTTATTTAGGAAGAATGATTTTTTGATATGTCAAATGGCTCAGCCAATGCTGCTCGAACGGGTGAAAATAAAAGTCGATCTCAACCTTCAATCTTCTCTGCTAGCCTTCTTCGGAACGGAGTTTCTGTAATGCACCTTGAGGGTTTTTACGACAACTTCTTTTTAATTGTGAATTTTAATTAATATCCCGGCTAATTATCAAAAAAGGAGAAATCTGAGCCTCGGGTTAGAACCGGCCTTCGACTATCTTCATCAAATTTTCAGACCTCTACACGCCTTAGATTTTCCTAGCCATTACACACAGCCACACATACAAACATCTATATTTTTTTAGTAGATATTAAGGTACATTTTTAAATGTCATATTTAAGAATGATCTTTATATTAATAATAAATATCATTTTTAAGTTTCTATGTATGGTTTATATCAAATATTAATAAATTTTCAAAAATCGATTTTCAAATCTGGTAAAAATTAATTAAACACAAGTATGTTTAATTACTATACAATCTGAATGTGAATTTAATGCAGCGATCAAATTATAATGTACTGTTTATCTTATTTAGAACTCATTTGCTCGATAAATTCATAAGTCATTCGGAATTAACTTTCACAACTGAAATGATATTATGAATCAAGAGAAAATATATTAATTAGTATCATACTGCGTTATCTGTACTTTGTAATAAATAGGATTATTTTTCTTGCTCCTATATCATTGGTCAACTACGTGAAACTCAATTAATATGGCTAGTTATGAAACTTTCATATTAAATCACAAAATTTGTTCAGTTAATGTTCTAAATAATTGTCTATTCGAATGAAAGTTTAGAAATATATAATGTGATGGATAACATTTTATCGTTTCATTAATTTCGCCTGTTGTACTGATAGTTTCACGATTTAAAATTTAAATGCATAAGAAATTTTTTTTATGAACTTCATGTTTTCACGAATACTACACTGTTAAAAATTTTGCAGCATTCTGGCAGGTCATTTGACCGTTTTTTGAAAAACGGTTTCATAACCATAATTTAACTATATTCTGACCATAAAATGGCCAATAATATGGTCAGAATAGTGTTAAAATTACGGTTGTGTAACTGTTTTCGGAAAAAACGGTCAAATGACCTGCCAGAATGCTGCAAATTTTTAACAGTGTAGAGGATGAACAGGCCCTCCGGGAACATAAGTAAAAGTCATCGTATTATATTATTATTGATATCAATGTCCTTTTTTCCTCTGCACATATTAACCCTTTATCTACTGACGGTACTTATAAGTACCACTCACTTTAAACTTTTATATCATAGTGAATATATTCTAATGGTACTTTGCAAAAAAACGCTCTTTTAACTCCACTTTATTCGAATACACGGTAGTAGTAGTTCTAGGTTTGTTATTTTAGAGAGGAAGGAAGCTATCTTTAAAGCAGTCGATGTGTTTTGTGCCGACATTTTGTACAGATTGCCACGCTGGTCTTTTCATTGCTTCAAACACAGTAAAGGATATAAGATAAGTGTTGGATATTTTTTATGTGTTCATTATGATCTTAGAATACAATCTGACTAGCTATATTAGGTGAACAATGTATGTATTTGATATAACAGTTGAATTACTCGGTGGTACTTACAAGTACCGCCAGTACCCTGGGTGTTGGAGAAAAACTTCTTGTTTACTTTTCGTCTGTGTAGCTATCCATCGTTTTCATCTGCTTTAAAATGATTATTATAATATAGTGTAGTAATGGTTTCCCTGGTATTTCTTTTCTGTTTCATTGTTATTTTTTATAGGAAATCGAAAAAGTTGTGGCACCGGCTCGTTTTTGCTATGCTTTGAATTAACATATGTAAATTCATATATTGCATATGTGGAGATACGAGACAACATGTTGTCCCTAGCATATTGACGTCGCATAACTAAAAGACTGCTAACAAGATCGAAACCTAAAAAAATAGTTTTTTTTTTAACCCTTTCAGGAGCAAAGCATTTTCAATTTTAAAGTGTTGAAATAGATAATTGGCACCGGAATTTGCCAAACGATTTATTTGTAAATAAGAAAAAGCCTATATTTCACATACTTATTAAATCGAAAATATTTTCTGGTGCCAGTTGAAATACCTTGTGGATTTTCTGTTACAATATTTTAGTTATAGTGTACTGACGGTACTTTCAAGTACCACTCTAATTAATTACCTCTAAATAATTAAATTTCTCACGGGTGAGTATTTTTTTAATGTTTATCCTTTAATTTTCATTGTAATAACTGAAGTAAAAAATATTACATGAAAAAAATTGAAGTAGATCATAATGCCGTAGATAAAGGGTTAAAAACACAGTGATGAAAGAGGTATTTCTCGAAAACTTCTGAAAGCGGCTTTTGATGTAGTAAATTTATACTGCATATCGTTAAAACGCTTTGTTTTATTAAAAAAAATTGCTGTTAGTGAAAAAACATAGCAACAAATAATCTGAATGATTGCGGTTTGAAAGCCTCGCACTGATCTATGGCTTCTTCTTCTTCTTCTTTTTTTTTTTTTTTTGAAGAACTCTAATAGATTTTTTACATTTAATACATATTTTAGAATTCCCATTAACAGTACTAAAAATCGTATTTATATGAAAAACAACAATAATGCGTTCAAATAAAATTTTGAAATGCATTAAAAGCAATATTTTCCTATTGGTCTCATGTCAGGATTTAACAACTGAAGAACAAAATAAAATTTTTAAATACATTAAAAGCGATATTTTCCTATTGTTCTCACGCCAGATTTAACAACTGAAGAACAAAATAAAATTTTGAAATACATTAAAAGGATATTTTCCTATTGGTCTCACGTCAGGATTTAACAACTGAAGAACAAAATAAAATTTTGAAATGCATTAAAAGTGATATTTTCCTATTGGTCTCACGTCAGGATTTAACAACTGAAGAACAAATTATGAGTGCAAACGGATTTATATTTCACAATCGCCTGCACACGACAGAGATAGATTTGGAAAAAAAATCATCTCGGAAATTATGCTTAAAACAGTAATAAGAAAGAACAATAGTCCGTTAAGCATAGATCATGAAACACTTTTCAACACTTTCTGAAATCTTTAACAAAACTTCGTTATT
This sequence comes from Maratus speciosus, assembly GCA_963932465.1. Lineage (NCBI taxonomy): Eukaryota > Metazoa > Arthropoda > Arachnida > Araneae > Salticidae > Maratus > Maratus speciosus. The sequence goes on from OZ010790.1 coordinate 49,121,210, forward strand.
TAGGGAAATAAGGTAAATAAGATAATTAAGTAAACATTTTAGAAAACAAATAAAACATTTGAAAATCTGATTTCAGCAGTTACCTTCCATAGACAAATACGTATTCCAATTCTTTTCTGAAACTACAATTGTAGAAATTATCATCCATAGACGGCCATGTATCCAATTCATTGCGTAGCCATTTTATCATTTTATCTATATTCTACAAACATTTCTTAGTAAACTAAATGTAGTTCAGCGTAAAAATGCATAACACATTTAAAAACCACCTTTCAGCAATTTACGCTCATACTCAGTAACCTTTACGAATTCTTTTGTGTAGCCCTGTATATCAACTATAGCATTTATACACACTATATAGCATGCATAAATATAGTGAAACTTAAAAGCGAATATCATAATTAAAAATGCATTTCCTGCCATCATTGGTAATACACAGTAATTCGGATACAGTAGGGGAGACTAGGGAGGGTTGACCATACGGGAGGCTTGACCCACCCATCAGTTTTATCAATAGATGCCAACCAAAGCTACCGGAATGCTCAAACAACAGTCTTTGTTTCATACAGATAATCGAAATAGGTGTGGAAAAAATCAATTGTTAGGCGTTTTCAACCTAAAAGTTGTGTTTTTTAGAAATATTGTGTAAGCTTTTTTCAGATAAAATATATCATAGAAATTTATGTAAGTAGGTTTTAAGTAATGCAGAAATATCGAGCTTTTATTCTAGGCATAAAGATTATATAGTAAGTTAGGCTTAACATAGCAATGTGCTATTCTTTAGAAAAAGACTATGTGGGGAGGCTTGAGCCAATCAATGTGAGGGAGGGTTGGCCAGATATTCAAGGATTCCTTAACACATTCACGACGGGAAATGAGAATTCTCGTTTTCATTCAAAAAACATCATTGACTAAGGGCGTGGCTTCTACCTTACAGAAAATGCTTTTATATCATGTTGTCTGTAATTTGTTAGATTGTAAGGCATTTTATATTAAGTTCGTTCATTGAAAGATATTTACCGATGCATAAACCTAGGAAACATATCTAGAACACCAACTTACAAAAGTCTTTTAGAACAGGGAGGAACGTTTACTGTTTTAAAACTCAGAATTGATAAAAATTGCCCGTCGGCAATGTGTTAATTAAGGGGTTTTGGAAATCTTTTTATTATACGCTGTGTATAATGAAAGATTAATGGTTATATATAAAAAATAAATGTAAATTTATTCTGCAAAGATGGGGTGATGAAAAAGAAAACATTTAAAGTTAATTAAAAAAGAGGTAAAAAATTGCTATTTGCACTGCAAGAAAAAAATAATGAAATATAAATGGGAAAATTTATAGGAACTTTGTTCTATTTAAATATTACGTGCAATAGGAAGATAGAAATAGTGGAAAAGTCTAGGAAGTACGAAATCAACAGTCTTAACCGTTTCAGGGCAGTGGTATGTTTATGAAACCACTTTATTTTAATTCCCAAACGCCACAATGGCACCAGAATATTGCTAGAATCTTTTCAATTTTGTTGCAAAGTGTAAAATTGAGTAAATGACGATACAGTTTTCAAACAAGTTTTATTTGAAAGTACATTTTTTTCTCTATTCGACGCTATAAAGTTGAACATGTGCGAAGCTTAGAAGTTTAAAAAAAATTAAAATACTACAGTAAAAGTAAAATTTGATCGTCTGATGTTGCTATTCAAAAATTACGTCACCGTTACGAACAGACACGTTTCTCCTAGAGAGATTTCCTTGAAGAAATTCTAATTACTATATAGGTACAAAGAGCATACGAAAAATTAATTTTTAAAAATAGTGTGCATCATCCCATTGGTCTAGAAATCAGATCATGGTTCGCACACTCCTTGGAATTTCCAAGGACTCTGACACCACTATTAATGATAGGAAAATTTACATTTAATTTTTAAAACATAGAATTCGCAACCACCGCCTTTATTCACAGATCTTACAATATTTTCTGCAGTGAAATACTTTGAAAATACTGTAAAAATTTAGTGGTAAAACTGTGCGAACCCTGTCAGATGCATTAACCCTTTATCTACTGACGGTACTTATAAGTACCACTCACTTTAAACTTTCCTCCCATAGTGGATATTACTGATATTTTAATGGTACTTTGTAAAAGCTCTCTTTTAACACCACTTTATCCGGATATATGGTAGCAGTAGTTCTAGGATTGTTATGTTCCCGAGGAAAGAGGCTATCTTTAACACAGTCGATGAGTTTTTTGCCGACATTTTGAAAAGATTGTCACGCTCGTCTTTTTATTGCTGCAAACACAGTAAAGGATATAAGATAAGTGTTGGATTTTTTTATGTGTTCATCATGATCTTAGAATACAGTTTGACTAGTTATTTTAGGCTAACGGTGTGTGTATTTGATTTAACAGTTGAATTACTCGGTGGTACTTACAAGTACCGTCAGTACACTGGGTGTTGGAGAGAAACTTCTTGTTTACTTTTCGTCTGTGTAGTTATCCATCGTTTTCATCTGGTTTAAAATGTAATTACTAAAATGTAGCGTAGTAATGATTTCCCTGTTATTTCTTTTCTGTTTCATTGTTATTTTTTATAAGAAATCCAAAAATTTCTGGCACCGACTCGTTTTTGCTATGCCAGAAATGGCATATGTAAATTCATATATTGCATACGTGGAGATGCGAGAGAGCATGTTATCCCTGGAATATTGACGTCGCATAACTAAAGGACTGCTAACAAGATCGAAACCTTAAAAAAATTGTTTTTTTAACCCTTTCAGTAGCAAAGCATTGTTAATTCTAAAGTGTTGAAATAAATGATTGGCACCGGAATTTGCCAAACGATTTATTTGTAAATAAGAAAAAGACTGTATTTTACATAGTTATTAAATCGAAAATATTTTCTGGTGCCAGTTGAAATACCTTGTAGGTTTTCTGTTACGATATTTTAGTCATAGTGTACTGACGGTACTTTAAACTACCACTTTAATTAATTACCCATAAATAATTAAATTTCTCACGGGTGAGTATTTTTTTTTATGTCTATCCTTTAATTTTCAATGTAGTAACTGAAAAAAAAATATTACATGAAAAAAATTGCAGTAGATCACAATGTCGTAGATAAAGGGTTAATGCTTTTTCCGCCCCCTTTAAGAAAAATATTTAAATCAAACTTATGTAACTAGATATTTTGCCCCACCACTGACCGGCAGGTTCTGCTCTCGAAGCTGGTAAATAGGAGGTTCTGGGTTCGAACCCAATCGCGCCCGTAGGCCTAATTATGCGGAGTTTTCCGTGGTTTTCTTCGAACCTTGAATTCCCATGCGTAAATACGGGTTAGGTTGACCTCATAAAGACACTCGCGGAGGACCTATATTCCTCGTGCAGATAATCGGCCGTCAGAAATAATACACAAATTAACTAGTCATTAGGGTTTCACTCATCTGACGAAACCCTATTCGTCTCGCTCCTCTGTCTGTCTGTCTGTCCGTCACAGAGCCCGTTCTCAGAAACTATAAATGTTGGAGACTTGAAATTTTGCATACTTATAGCTGAACACCTCACATCAAACGACAAATCCTAAAATTTTGAAAAAGTCTTATATTTAACCCTATGGGCTCCAACATGTGTATTTTAATCTTTTTGTTCTAACTGAGCCCCTAATTAAGTTGAAAGCATAAAATTTTGCATACTTATAGCTGAACACATCACATCAAACGACAAATCATAAATTTTGAAAAAAGTCTTATATTTAACCCTCTGGCCTCCAACTTGTGTATTTTAATCTTTTTGTTCTAACTGAGCCCCTAATTAAGTTTAAGACTTGAAATTTTGCATACTTATAGCTGAACACATCACATCAAACGGCAAATCATAAAATTTTGAAAAAGCCTTATATTTAATCCTCTGGACTCTAACATGTGTATTTTAATCTTTTTGTTCTAACTGAGCCTCTAATTAAGTTTAAAACTTGAAATGTTGCATACTTATAGATGAACACCTTACATCAAACGACAAATCCTAAAATTTTGAAAAAGTCTTATATTTAACCCTGTGGGCTCCAACTTGTGTATTTTAATCTTTTTGTTCTAACTGAGGCCCTAATTAAGGTGAAGGCTTAAAATTTTGCATACTTATAGCTGAACACATCACATCAAACGACAAATCATAAATTTTGAAAAAAGTCTTATATTTAACCCTCTGGCCTCCAACTTGTGTATTTTAATCTTTTTGTTCTAACTGAGACCCTGATTAAGTTTAAGACTTGAAATTTTGCATACATATAGCTGAACACATCACATCAAACGACAAATCATAAAATTTTGAAAAAGTCTTCTTGTGTATTTTAATCTTTTTGTTCTAACTGAGCTCCTAATTAAGTTTAAGACTTAAAATTCTGCACACTTATAGCTGAACACCTCACATCAAACGACAAATCATAAAATTTTGAAAAAGTGTTATATTTAACGCTGTGGGCTCTAACTTGTGTATTTTAAGCTTTTTTTTTTCTAACTGAACCCCTATTTAAGTTGAAGACTTGAAATTTTGTATACGTATAGCAGAACACTTGCGATCACACGAAAAATCATAAAATTTTCAAAAAGTCTTATATTATTTTCCCACTGGGCTCTAACTTGTGTATTTTAAGCAATTTTTCCAACCTCCCCCCCATTGCACCCAGTGGGTACTTTTCTAACTTTTGCCGACACCACTTTGACCACTCTTTCATATTATGCACATAGCCTTACATATTTAAGTTCCACTTTTTACCGCCAGGGGGCGCTACCATCTCGGGTACTATAGACCCGATCTCCTCGACTAATATGCCTACGGATAGGTTGTAAAACGGATTTTCGTTCGGATAGAGGTTTGTGTAGAATAGAGTGCGCCCCCTGGTTGAGAAATGTGGAACTAACAGATTTCGCAAAAGGATAGTGTTTTGAAATGAATATTAAACGAAACCCTCTGTGCGATCTGCGATCACACTTACCCACTTGTTTTTAATATCCACTCTGTTATTCTTAGGCTGAAAATCATTTTTTTTTTTAAACAAACTTACCTGCAGTTTTCAAATTAGGATTAAAAATGAAAAATATATATATATAAAAATCTGCTATTAGAAGCAGAAACAGAAAACACGCACTGAAAAACAAGGAAAAAAAATTGTCAATTTTACTGGAAAAAACTGTTAACCATGATGTGAGAAAAAAGTCATTAAAAAAAAAAGAAAAAAAGAAATAATCTGTATTTATTACGAATTTAAGTGAAAAACCTGTTAAAATAACAAATGTTCGTAGTAAATATAAAGTAATTCAGTGGAATAAACAATTTTTCATTAAGGTATTGGCTTACACTTTTTAGGGTTCTGTTTATAGTTTCCTTTTGAAATCCCAATCATGAAAATCCAGTAATAAATCGATATACAATTGAATTTCGGATTATATCCCTTAAATTTACTATTGTATCTATCTTCGTGCAAAATTTCAATGTTCTAGGTCCAGCGGAAGTACCTTATAGGTTTTCAAATTAAAAACTATAGGTTACTACCGATTCAGCTTGAGACTTGATATTTAGAAAGAAGTACCATATCTGTTATTTTTGTCCGAATATTTTAAAGCGCAACGACTGAAAAATACAGTATACTGATAATGGGAAGACATAGTCTTAAGTTTCTTACATTTACGTCGTAAATGCTCCAAACAATTAACCATTAGAAAAAATTTCAAAAAGTTTCGCTTTCCCGGTTGTCTTTTTCTATCATTCGAAAAAGCTTCCCCAGGGTTCAATTTCAAAAATACCTAATCAAAAAAAAAAAAAAAAAAAAAAAAAACATATTAAAAGCCTTTTTCTCTTCGAAGATGCAACCGATTTTGAAAATTACGAATTTTAACCCTTTCGAAAAAAATTGCGACTGTAGGTCATTTCACGCCTCACGGAGAGGATCTTTTTCTCTTTTTCTACGCTAAAAGTAACTGAATGTCGGTATTTCAACACAATCTTTTTAGCATATTAGCAGACTGGAGTTCCATCACCTAAAGAAATTCGAAACGTTCGGACGTATTTTAAAAAAAATAATAAAATCTGAGACATTTTCGATGAAAGCACTAAAACGCGAGCTGTTTCGGCGTGGCTTCACTCGTCTTCGTCTCATGTTTTAAAAACTAAATATGCATATTTTTCACCTAAATGTAAAAAAGTCTTTGATACAGTTAAATTTATAATTGATGGATAGTTATTTCATAGAGTTCGGAGAAAAAAAGAACTATTTTCTTTGTTGGGTTAGAAAACCCGACCAATATTAGGGATAAAAAACACGAGAAGAAAAATATTTCTTTTACAACTAGACATTAATATTTATCCCGAAATTTTTATAGCGGCTGCAAAACTGTTTTATTTATAACTGATAACAATTTAAATTTTTAAATAATTTTAAATTTTAAATTTTCATTAAAAGATACAAATTCATACAAAATCAGATTAAAAATATACTAGTTGGATGTGCCAATCCCAAAACTTTCTTCTATCTTATACATCTTAATATTTCAAAACCTAGTTACACATGTTAATACTTCAATATTATTAGTTCAATACTATACCAACTTTGATTTTCATCTTAAATTTCTGCTCAATTAAACGGACTAAAAACGAGTTAATCTATATCATGATATTTGTTAAAATTATTAATTTTTCCTTATTCTGTGGTTATCAGCTGTTTGCGAATAGCCGGCATAGCAGGAAGCGAGTTCCCGCCGCTGCATGAGCCGCCGATGCACAATAGAACTACGAAAAATCAATAAACTAAGAAAAGTATACAAAAATCGCTAGCACGGAGCCCCTTTACCGCGCAATATTTCCAAATTCAAGGAGAACCTGTTGGACAAAGCCAAAAACAAGCACAAACATTTTGGTTCAATTGTATGCATAATTTTATACGCTGTTCGATGGTACAATAATGAAAATGGCACAGAGATCGGAATTATAGCGCCCCCTTCTTTCGGAATTTTTTCAAGTTCAGGGAGGACTTGTTTGCCATAGCCAGAAACATGCACAGAAAATTTGGTTCAATTATATGGATAACTTCATACACTTTTCGATGGTACAATAATGAAAATAGTACAGACATCGCAATTATAGTGCCCCCTTCCGGCAGAATTTTTCCAAATTCAGGGAGGACCTTCGTGACATGACCAAAAATAAACACATAAAATTTGGTTTAATTCTATGCATAACTTCATACACTTTTGGACGGTACAATATTCAAAATCGCACAAAAATCGCTATTACAGCGCCTCCTACCGGTGCTTTTTTCCACATTCAGGGAGGACCTGCTTGCCATAGCCAAAAACTTAAAAAAAAAATTGGTTCAATTCTATGCATAACTTCATACACTTTTCGATGGTACAATATTCAAAATCGCACAAAAAACGCATTTATAGCGCCCCCTACCGGCGAATTTTTTCCAAATTCAGAGAGGACCTGCTTGTCATATCCAAAAACTTAAACTAAAAATTTGGTTCAATTCTATGCATAACTCCATACACTTTTGGATGGTACAATATTCAAAATCGCACAAAAATTGTTATATCAGCGCCCCCTACCGGCGACTTTTTTCCAAATTCCGGGAGGACCTGCTTGCTATAGCCAAAAACTTAAAATAAAAATTTGGTTTAATTGTATGCATAACTTCATATACTTTTGGACGGTACAATATTCAAAATCGCACAAAAATCGCTATTACAGCGCCCCCTACCGGCGAATTTTTTCCAAATTCAGGGAGGACCTGCTTACCATAGCCAAAAACTTAAAATAAAAATTTGGTTCAATTCTATGCATAACTTCATACACTTTTCGATGGTACAATATTCAAAATCGCACAAAAAACGCATTTATAGCGCCCCCTACCGGCGAATTTTTTCCAAATTCAGGGAGGACCTGCTTGTCATATCCAAAAACTTAAACTAAAAATTTGGTTCAATTCTATGCATAACTCCATACACTTTTGGATGGTACAATATTCAAAATCGCACAAAAATTTATATATCAGCGCCCCCTACCGGCAAATTTTTTCGAAATTCCGGGAGGACCTGCTTGCCATAGCCAAAAACTTATAATAAAATTTTGGTTTAATTCTATACATAACTTCATACACTTTTTGATGGTACAATGGCGACAGACAGACGGACAGACGGACGGACGGACAGACGGACAGACGGACAGACGGACAGACGGACGGACGGACAGACGGACACACAGACAGACAGACATTTTCTATAAACATGTTTTTTGGAATCTCTGACCCCTAAAACATGCAAATCCGTCGAAAACCAGAAGTCGAAAAAAATTTCGATTACAATACTTTCTTCTATTGAAGATAGAAGAAAGTAAAAATTACACAAATTTGAAGTTTATTTAATGTGTCCCGCTATCACTTGTCCGGGTAACAACGAGGGGTCAACTGTAGCCTATAATAATAAGGAAAGAAGTTTGTCTGCTGAACTGTGTTCTGAAAAAACTGCTTCACGAAGAGCTACAAAATTTGGCAGGAAGATACACTGCAAAACAAATCTGTCAGTACACACAAATTTTTCCGTAAAATTTTACGGAATAGTTCATTTTTCTAAGAAAACAGTACAGTTTCCGTGATTGAAATTTTGAGATTATAAATCCGTATAAATTCAGTAAGTTTTCCCTAAATTTTACGGAATATTACTGTATTCTTTTCAAAATAGTACAAGTCCCGCAAACGATGTTTTGAAATAGTTGCTTTTGTTTGGAAAGCAAAGTAATTAATTGTTGTAAATTTTTATCTTACAGTGATAGTATTTTTATTGAAACCCCATTATTGGATAAATATGGCTCTATATTGAAAATATATTAAATGATTTTCCAATAATAGCAAAATAGTATATTTTAGACGAGTTTTCAATTAAAAAACATGGCGCCATCTATAATATGTATTTTTAAACAACTCGTAAAATATTTTTTTCTTTTTTTATATAAAAAGCTAGTGTATTTTTACGACATTTAAAAAATTGAAATCTTATTAATATCTTTTTAAGTTTGAGACCGTAAAAAAGGAAATATTACAGTTTATTTTTCATTATGACTTTAAAATAATGTTTGCCTTATTTATAGCAAGCTGTTAATATATATATATATATATACATATATATATTTAAGTTTCTGTTAGGATGTTTTAAAAGGAAAAAATCTATTTTTAATTTTAATATTTTTTTATCTATTCTCTTTAACAGATTCGCACATAGAATTTAAAACAAATCAGAAATATAATAATAAAATTATTGTAAAATTATCGTTTATCTAAGTTTAATAAGCAATAAAGGAAACTTATTTTAATACCATGTAATAACTATCTTTATTTGAGTTTAAAGTAGATCTTCAGACAAATCATTTTGAAAATTTGAAATATATGTTTAAAAAATATATATATTGGTATTCTTGCAAAACTAAATGAATAACTAAATGAATAACTAAATAAATAAATAAATAAATAAAATATTAAAATAAAATTTTAAAAATCTTGCAAAAAAGAAGCAGTCATTACTCTTTAATACATTCTTTCATAACTCTAATACTTTAAAGAGTAAAATTTATCTTTTATAAAGCATGAAACTGAAAAGCTAAATATTCAAAATTATAGGAGAAAAAATTGTAAAATATGCTGAATTGTATACTCAATTGAAAAGTATTATCTCTACGAAAATACCTTCCTTGTTTAACATGTTAGTCTTTGTTTTATAAAAGACATCTGAAATAAGTAACGATATTTGAACACGTAGTTTGTGAAGTTGTGGCGTAATCGTTAAGGACACTAATCTGGAAGAGGACAGTTAGTCCCCTGGTTCGATCCCGTCAGGGTAGGTGTTGCTGATTTAGTGTTGTTTGAATTAAATTGTGATTTTCTGACCTTGATGTAAGCGTGTCCTTGGAAAGCGAAGTGTCAAATTCATAAATATGTGTCTCCTTGAAAAATTGTTGTATTTTGTCTTTGATTCGGATATTTTTGGGGAAAAAACGGATTTTTCTCTGGAATTTACAAAAATAATTTCCGTTAAAATACGGAAATAGTACTGGCTTCTTGATTGGCAGTACAATTTTCGTATTTTAACGGAATTGTTTTTCTTTTTTTACAGTGTACCTCTATGTATGTAATTATCACCTGGAAGCCCGCTTTCGGATCTTTTTATTAGATTTTTTAAATTTAGTTTTTTGATGCGATTTATTGCGTTTTTTCAGTCTTTGGGGCTATATATTTACATTTTTTAATATGCAGATTTTAACCTGTTAGAAGACATTAGTAAATTTCGTCCTCATTTCAATAAACTTTATTCGGAATTCATACAGCATTTTTTTTTTTACTTTTGGCGAATATTTTTATGCGATTTTTAGAAATTTTTGAGGTTTTTAATTGGAATTAGGTTTCAAACTTTAACTATAACATTGTAAATTTTAGCAAATATACTCTATTATAGTAGTTTTATCAATTTTTACCGTTTTAAAATCAGGTTTTTAATGTGATTTTTTGCCATTTTTTGTCATTCATTAAAGTATGGAGTTCCTTTTGAAATTTTCAGCCTAATAATAAATTTTGTCCTCTGCGATTTTTAATGTGTTTCAGATTTTTAATGGAATTTTTAGTGGGTTTTTTTCCGTTCCACTGCAATTTTTTGAAAAAGAAATAGATTTCAATATTTTAGCCTAAAATATTAAGTTTTCTTATCCGTAATAATAAGGAAAGAAGTTTGAAGATTTTTTAAAGTTTTTGCGATTGTTAATGGGATTTTCAATACGATTTATAGCATAATTTTTGCTTTCTTTGGCGATTTTTCAACATTCGTAAAAGGAATTCTGTTTTAAACATTTAACATTATAATAGTCCCCTTTCTCTTCCGCATATTACCAATTTTTTGTAATTTTTAATGCAATTTTTAGTACTTTACACATTGCTCGTCGATGTTATTTACATTCATGAGAGAATTCTCTCTACAATGTGTTAGAGCAATGAACAGGTACTGAACAGGTAATCAGCATTAAGGGGTTTCCTAGCTGTTATCAGCTAAACACCCAGACTAGGAAATTGGAATGTCTTATGTTTTAATGAGCCATTGGGATAAAGTTAAACTGTAGCAATGCTACAAGAAGAGTAAAAGAAGTTAACAAGAGAAAAATAAGAAATTTAAGAAAAATAGGAATAAAATTAAAATTAAGTAAAATCTTAAGAAGAAAGAAAGTTAACAATAAATCTTAAAAAATACATGAATCTTAAAATAAGTAAAGTCAAACTGTAGTTGTAAAACTACTATAAGGAATTTAGAAAGTTAAAGTTAGTACTGTTCAGAGAAACACTCACCAAGCAAGGGCAAGAAAAGCTAGGGTGGCAAGACCACAACATCCAACCAAAAAAGGGACAATTCAGGGCCATACATTTCATTTTTTTTTTAGTTTTTCAATTTTTATGGTCTCTATGTATATATAGAGTTTTTTTTTTTTTTTTTTTTTTATAAAGAAAAGTATATAAAAAGGAAAGAAAAATAAGAGAAAGCTAAATATAGCGTGGTGAACTCAGATGTTACTGAGTGTCCATAATTATGGAAAACCGGGGCCGTTTCCGATGGTGGGGTTCAAAAGCGTCATAATCCGGTAGCTCCGCTACGATTTCATTAGGGAGGTCAAAAATTTTTCATAAAATTTTTTGGCTAAGTCGTTTATGCGCTTACGTAATGTAGTAGTTTTTAGGTCTCTTCGGACCGTGGAGTTGCGAAGATAACGAGATGCGTTACGGACAGTACGCAGGTTGGAATTGTGCAAGCGACTAAGGTAGTCCATAGTGGTCTTACAAGTGAAGCCCCAGACCGGACTGGCATAGGTTATGATGGGAAGGATGCATGAGTTATAGAGAATTAATTTATTGTGGATAGACAAGGTTTGACTGTTAAGGAGAGGTTTTATAGAGTTAAAGGCTCCAGCGACTTTACCTCTGATGGAGAAAGTGTGCTTTTTCCAAGTTAAGCGGCGGTCCAGAATGACAAGATACTTAGCTTGGTCTGACAAAGGGATAACAGTGTTGTTAATAATAATTCTGTTAGGCAAAATTATTTTGCGAGAGAAATATACTGCAGTAGTTTTAGTTTCATTTATGACAACGCGCCAAAGCATACACCAGTTCATGAAGTCATCAACATGAGTCTGTAGGTACCTGTATAGAGTATACGGGTGGTGTGCCGAAGCATGAATACAGGTGTCGTCCGCATAAAGAGCAAGGTGAGTGTGCAAGGAGCGTGGAATATCGTTAAAGAAAATGTTAAATAAAAATGGGCCCAACACGCTCCCCTGGAGGATGCCCGCTAGGATAAGGAGAATAATAGAAAGAATGTTGTTTATGCGGACTTGAAAAGAGCGGTCGCAAAGGTACGAATATATTAAATGTATAAGTCTGGGATGAAAACCGAGCTGAATTAATTTGTAAATGAGGCCCATATGCCAGACCTTGTCAAATGCCTTTGCGACATCAAGAAAGATGGCAGCTGCGGGAATTTTTGCATTGAGTTTCTCGCTGAGAAACTCAACAACCCTAAGAAGCTGGTGTTGTGTTGAGTGTTTTGGGCGAAAGCCGAACTGCTCGGGCATGAGAATGTTGTGCTGTTGAATGAACTCCTACAACTGGGCACGAATGACACGTTCCACCACTTTACTGATAGAAGGTAGCAAGGAGATAGGTCTGTAATTAGTGGGGTCTGACAGGTTAGTTCCAGGTTTTGGAATAGGAGAGATTATAGAAAGTTTCCAAGGTTTAGGGAAGTAGTTATGTTTTAAGATAGCATTAGTGAGGTCAGTGATATAGATAATACAATTAGGAGGAAGGTTTCTAAGAGCAGAGTTAGTAATTTTATCGTATCCTGGGGTTTTACGCTTTTTAGCCAAAAAGTTCCGAACTGTCTCGTTAACATGATCAAGGTGAGCTTGGTTTGCAAGGGTAGAATTAGGAGAAAATTGGATGGCATAAGAATTAGCAAGCATGTTAGCTTTTTCTTGGTCAGTATAGGCAGTAACATTATTAGTTGTGAGGGGGGGAATGGAAGTGTAATGTTTATTCAGTTTGCGTTTAAGAATCCAAAGAGAGTTATCCTCGTACGATAAAGTTTTGAGAAAGTTGTTCCAATTTTTCTGTTTTTCTTTATAAAGACTGTTTTTGATTTTATTGTTTAACCTATTGAGAAGAGATTTAATAGAGGGGTCTCTTGAACTTTGAAATTGTCGCCGGAGCCGATTACGCTGTTTGATAAGGTTGTAAATATAACGGGGTGGGACGAAGGCAAAATTATTTTTGAAGGTATTAAATGTAGAAAAATTTTGAGCATTAGTGATATGAGAGTTGAGATGTTCAACAGCCGCATCAATGTCATCGGTATTGTTAATTTCAGGGAAGGTGATGTCCTGAGAATTAAGGTAATTAGTAAATTTATTCCAGTCGATAGCCACGGAAGGGGGGGGGGAGAAATGGGATTAATAATATCTATTTTAAAGCAGACAGGCAGGTGATCAGAGGAGAGATCATTAATAACTGTAGAGTAGATAGGGTAAGGAAGATTTTTGGATAGAGCAAGATCAATGATAGAGTCCCGGACACCAGGCAATTTGGAAAAGTGTGTTCGTCTGGGTGGTGCATGAAGATTTAATTTTAAGTTTTGGACTAAGTTGTGAAGAGAGGTACCCCGCCGAGAATTGCCATGGCAATTCCAGCGTCTGCTTTTGGCATTGTAATCGTCTACGAAAAAGCAGTGGTGATGTTGAGAAAAAAGCTGTGTAAGACTATTAACTGGTAAGTTACCAGTGGGTGGAGCATAAATAGAAGCTAGTTTAATATTGATATGAGGAAGTTGAAGATTAATACTGGTATACTCAAGATCATTAAAGGTGTGGTTGTGCGATTGGTAGTGTGGAAGATGGTTCTTGATGTAAATAGCGGTACCTCCTCTGTGCGTACCATCCGCACGAGGTGTATGGAACAGCCTGTACCCAGGGATGTTAATGTTGAAAGTGGGGTTGAAAGTCTCTTGTAACAAAATAACGTCAATTTGGGGATGTTCGTGCATAAAGAGTTTAAGTTCTTAAGTTTATTCTGCAAGGAGTTACAGTTCCAGGAAAGAAAAATAAGTGAGGAAAATGTAGAAGAGTAATTACTCATCATTAAATGTATTAAATTCCGTGGCTAAAGTTTCTATAGCACTCATAAGGATGAGTATTTTTTCTATTGGATCTTGTATATTTTTAGTTTGGTTAGCAATATTTTTGAAACATTGGATGAATTTGTTAAATTTCAGGAGTTCTTTCATCTCCTTGAAGGTCTTGAACATTTCTTTTAAGTCATTAGCATAATTAGAACTATTGGGTTGTTCTGGTGTTGCTTTTTGAGTGTCATTTGGCTTATTTGGTGTAGTATTTTCGGAGTTAGGGTCTTGGGAGGGAGAAGGGAGCGGAGGCGGGGCTTCAGTAGGTTTATCTTCTGGTTTTTTGGCTTCTGGCTTACGGACATAATTATATGTAGATAAAAGTTCCGCCATTGCATTCGGAATGATTTTAGGATTTTCTTTACGGACGGTTTTGGGGTCCTGCTGTTTTTTATGAAACTGGGGGGTTTGGGGGCAACCACGGTAAGTAGCCACGTGCTCACCGTAACAATTTGAACATTTGGGGATGATCTTTCCAATTTTATTGCACTGGGGAGTTAAATGCTCTTCCGAGCATTTGGCGCATTTTGGCGACAGGCGGCAAATCTCGCTGGAATGTCCAAATTTCTGGCAACGGTAGCATTGCTTTACGATGTTGGTGCCTTTAAATCGCTCAACATCTACTTTAATGTAGCAAATTTCGTGAATTTGGTAGATTTCTTCGAATTTTTCACGTGGGAGAACATTGACGACGTAGAGGGGCATTGGTCGACCGGTCTTTCTACTTTTCATCATTGAGGCTCTATTGGCCACGAAATTATGTTCTTTAAGAGCTTCAATTATGACCTGGGGGTCGGTATATGGGGGAATTCCCCTAATGACGACTTTCCTGGGGCGCTGTTCCGCGGGGCTCAGGGTTCTTTAAGGAATTGCTTTAGAATCAAGATAGTCCTGTGTTTTTCGGAAATCTGCATCAGTTTTACAGTGGATTTTGAGTAATTCACCGTCTAATTTAATCAAGGGATTGCTGTCGTTGAGTCTTTTAATCTCACTTGCAAGTTCCGTCCACTTGCCTTGAAACTCAATATAGAAGGGGTGGATTTTTGGTTTTTGGGGGGCTACTTCAGTCGTGGAGCTACCGGCTGACTCTCCTTGAGAGGGCTCAGAAGAATCCATGTTATTATCGTGTAGGTATTTTTCAGATATATTGGCATATTTATTCTTTAAGGGAATAGTAGATTTGAGATAATTTCTCCTACGTTTTAGTGTATTAGCAGGGGTGAAGCCGTCATCTGAGTTCAGCGCAACTGCCTTGAGTTTTGTTAAGATGTCAATTAGATCATAGTCATGATCATAGATAAAAGTTTAAAACTCTCTTAGTTGACTTAATTTTAGGGGGTCAAATGGCTCATTGAACAAAAACATAAGATTATTGAGAAGATTACTCACGCTAGTCTTGTGTTGAGGATTCGTCAGGTAGTCATCTTTACTTAAAAGTCTCATTATGTAGTTATCACAATCTTGCAGGAATTGCTGTACAATCAGTCTTTGTACTTCATCCGCTACTCCGGGAAATTCCATCCACGCAGCAGCTAAATCAGATTTCTCCTCTCCATTCAGGATGCGGAGTGCATTGTCAGAAAATTTAAATGGGTCCTCAGTACCCATTATTGTCGTCGGTAAACCCTCTATATATTACTACTATGATGCATCAAGTCCAGGAAACAGTCACTTATTCGTACGAACTAGTTTCTATTACGTGTCACTATCAGCACCACAACTCATTCGAAGATACTTGCAAAAGATCCCGCAAGTTCTAAAATCATTGAACTGCGACTACGATCTCTTGAGAATAAAACGAACAGCACAGAGAAAACACGTCTGTTCTCTCCAAGAGGTACCAACCAACTCTTTAGAGCAATGTACCTACTAAATTTTGTCACCTGCAATTTTTTTAAATTTTTAGCGGTTTTTACCGGATTTTTTCCCGCTTCGCGGCGATTTTTCTACACCAGTAAAAGAAATCCACTTTGAAAATTTTATTCCAATATAATAATTTTTGTCCTTGTTTTAATAAATTCAAGTATAGTGATTGCTTTCCTCTTTTTAATAAAGATCATTCGGCATTTATACAACGATGTTTGAATTTGTTTTCTGAAATTTTTACGGATTTTTCGACATTCATATGTAGAAGGTATCCTGTTTTAATCTTTTAGTCACACATAGAAAATTTAGTCCTATACGATTTTTCCCCTTTTAGCGATTGTTAGCGTTTTTTTTTTTTTCGCGATTTTTGTACATAAGTAAAAATAATCAGGTTTATATCTCCTAGCAGAATATGGTAAATTATGTTCTTTTTTCGATAAAGTTTAGTCGAAATTCGTGGAGCGTTTTTCAAAATTTTCGCGATTTTTTGTCCCATTCGTAATCATATAAATACATAGCACCTATTGGCTTCTTCTGGTACGCCTGTCCGTCTGGCACGTCTTTCCGCATATGACACCGAAAAATGAAAATCGAAATAAAAATTAAAAAGATATTAATAAAAGTTTTCTTCGTTCTATTAAATCCTATTTACGTAATTAATTCGATGATATCCCATGATAGGTAATGATTTTAGGTTGTCACGTTAATTATTCTATTAAATCCTTTCATACGTGATTAATTAAATGATATCCCATGACAGGTGATTATTCTAGGTTGCCATGGTGATTAATTCC
This sequence comes from Maratus speciosus, assembly GCA_963932465.1. Lineage (NCBI taxonomy): Eukaryota > Metazoa > Arthropoda > Arachnida > Araneae > Salticidae > Maratus > Maratus speciosus. The sequence goes on from OZ010790.1 coordinate 49,138,117, forward strand.
TATTTAAGATGAAGCCATATTACTTCCGTGTTACTGAATTTAATATATATATTATAATAAATATATATATAAGTATATATATATGTATATATATATAATAAATATATATATAATATAATAAATTTTGTATCCATGCATTTATGCATAAGACTGCAACAGCTATTGCACAACATTCAGAATATTTATGAAACTATAACTATAGTTCGAACGCACCTCATTTACCACGTTTGACGTACAGTTTACGAATTGTTTAGGTTTTTTCGCGTTTTGTACTATTTTTTGGCTGTCTTGGGCAACATTAGGTGGTCCATCTAGCACGAAAATTTCAACTAATACTATCTAATTTATCATAAGATATATGAAATATTGTAGTATCGTCTATTATATCCTTATTCATGGTAATTATATACTCAATCCATGCTTCAGCTTGTGGGCTTTTCTGACACTTTTACACATAAATTAGCATAGTTCTTCAATGATTTAAAGCTCGAAGTTTTCAATTAAATATTTTTATATTTACCCAACATTTATTTATCGAAATACAGCATCATATTTTTTCCCTAAATCATCATTCTCATATTAAAAAAAAATGTCTATTTTCTGTTAACGCATGCAACACTTGAAAAATATCTTTCCAACACAGTTAAAAGTATACATGAATTCGGTTTGTCTGTACATCTGTCTCTCGTTTGTCCGCCGTCTTACGCGTTCTAACTCGCGTAACTATGGTTCGATTGCCATAAACTGATATATATTATTTGAGTGCATTATGGCATCTTCGGTATTCAAAATGGAGTATTTAACATTTACTGTTCGTTTACAAGTACACTCAAAAGATTTACGTAATGGTCTCTGGGAGAAAAATAGTTTGCAGCGTATTTTAATGATATTACACTATTTTAAACATAATGAAATTTATGTATACCACTGAGGCGTACTAAAAGGTGCTTACTGTAGAATATGGTATACATAGAATTTATAGTTCATTTACAGGGATACACAAAATGATTTCACTAGAGTTCTTATTGTCTATGAACAATAATTGCTACCATGCGTTTTCGTTTGTGGCACGCATTTTTAAATAATTTTTTTTTTCTTATTACTTGGTGTTCATATATTTAATTTACAAACTAAGACTACATGCCCTTTAACTACAAAATTAATTTATGTGCAGATAACATCGATCGTTTTTATTCTGTGTTATTCTTCTTTATTAAATTTATTTAAAAAGCTGAATATTCAATTTAAATAATTTAAATATGAATCCTTAATGAAATTATCCGTTTAATTCACGATAAATGTTTGTAAAAAAGTTTTGTTACGTATCTCTCTCTCTCTATTCTAAAAAAAAAAAGTAACTAACGCTGTCACCGCCGCCGGTTTTGAATTTTTTGTGACCGGAAGTATTTATTAATATTAGGAAAAATATTGCATACAAAAATATGAAAATCGATGGTATTATGGAGAAATGTTTGATAAACACGCTGATGCAGTCAGTTTTCAAATCGAAGAATTATTTTAAGAGATATTTAATGCTAAATTTGGACAAAATCGTTCCATTAAAAAAGTTTTATAGGAGCGAAAATTACACATGGGAATTTAATCATTTTAGATCATATTACGCATTAGAATTTCCCGGTGTGCAGACTGCATTTATTTCTTTAATTTGACACATTTCTTGAGGTTTTATTTCTATTTTAAATTCAAATTTTCAGCATTTCGAGAGATATTTTTTAGATATTTTAGACAATTGTAGTAATTTAAACTGTTGCCAACTGTACAAACAGTGCAAACAATAATGTTTGCTCCAAATTAAAAATTTATTTACACGTGACTATTATAAACAAAAAACATAAAAAGCAGGAACTCATTGAAAACTACGTAATAAAAACTATATTTACACGTGAATTTTAAAGGAGAGAGAATATTGTAAAATAGTAAATTCATTAACATGCGTTAGAAGTCTTAAACAGGATAAATTACATCACATTTACGCCACGTTACACTTATTACGTAAAATGAACAAAAAAATAATATTGCAAAACAGTTTAAATTAAAAAATTGCGCGAGACATTAATTTGATATTTTGAAATGATCTTCTGGACAATTTTTGTTAGGACAGCGCAAATAATATTTCATTTCTAACAAAAGTATTCTCACGTGAATATTAAAAAGAGAAGAAAAAGTTTGGTGAAAATTACGTCAGATTAAAAACGATACATTTAAAATGTCTTATTAAATTAAAAACTTTCTTTTTGCCTTGTTAAAAAATACAGGGAGACAAAGACTCTGTTTACTTAATTCATGTTATATTAGCTTATTTTGAAATGTTTAACTGATTTTATTTAATCAAAGACGGAAACAGCCATTGTATCTTTTAATAGCAGCTGATTTGTTCTTAAAATTTCCCAATCAAAGAGAAATGAATAAAAACCCGTTTATAGGGAGATCGCCACTGTTTTTTAAATTATAATTCAATCTTTCGAAATCTTTTTGAAGCCGGTCAAATTAGCATGCTTTTAGAGTCTGCGGTGTCTGAACGGGGGTTGGCGAGCGTAGCTCGTAGGGGGCAGAGCCCTCTAGCACAGATATAAATAAATATATGGATGTTTGATTCATCCATTAAAATTTGTTTAAAACATTCCTTTTAATTTTTTCAGCATACACATTGTATAATTGTTAAGAATAATGTAACTTAAATTTGCTCTTTTTTTGAATTATAAAAATTTTCTATAATTAAATTAGATATATTGATACGGTTAAGTCTAATGTTGTTTATACGTATTACTTCAAGAATAGTAATATGCTTATAAGTCAAATTTTAAAAGAAATCTTAAATAAAATAAAATTTATTTTTGTATCAAATTATGCCTAAAATAAAACACCTCTAACAAAACTGAACATATTTTCGTTACATAAAAATGTTAACATACGTATGAAATTATTGCGCTTGAGAAATAAGGCGCATATACAGGGTGATTCATAAATATCGAAACAATAGGCTATCTTCTTAAATATTGCTCCTAGGCAGATACTTCCAATTAAAAAGTTTCACAAAAAAAGGTGCAAAATTTGATGAGATAAGTTTCAACTCCATGGGGGGTATCCATAAGAGAAAATACAAAAATTAAATTTTTATACGGGCCCCGTAGAGAAAAATTCCCAATTAGGAAATTTTCCCTTATCTATTCCGGAATTAAACACATAAAAATTCATCTCGATATCTTTAAAATTCGCAGAGATATCAAAATCCAAAATTCGTGACTTACACCATTTATCCATGCCTCTGAGCAACGAGTTTTTGACTCATTTTGAACGCAAGATAGGGATCAGCCACAAATTGTACATTATTAAAAGTCGATATAAGACAGTGCCTCTCCCTTGGACATAAAATATGCAACGTATAGATTTTATGTTAAACTTGTTTTCAAAGTATGCTGGTGGTCTGTACTAGAGGTCAGCACGGGTCGTAATATCTAGGTCCGGTCCCGAACCGACCCATAGGAAAAAAGGTTCGGCCCTGCCTGGAAAAAAGTTCAAATCGTAGCCTGGCCCGAGCTAACTGAATTTTTACATAGATTTTTACATCGATATGGTTAAATGTTGTTTCGTATGGAGGAGTTCGGACCAAAAATACTTATTATATCTTTTCTTTTTTCATGTTTATAATTATTATTTTTAAAGAAGTGCCAAAAGCTCTGATTATTTGTTTTATTAATGAATCTCTATTTATATGTAAAGGATTCACTTCTCCTTTAATATCGTTAATCCATATTCCATGTGTTAGCGACAATGAAAAATGCTATAATGTAAAATCTTTTAAGATGGAATCACATAGGAAAGAAAGAAAAAAGCGTTATAGACAAATTCCCTTCTTAGGAGTTGTAAATGTAGTCTATTTTTTCTCAGGTATTATTATATTCATTTTCCTTGAATCAACAGATTTTTCCGTTTAAGAAAGGATTCCGTCATAGGCAGGTTTTTTTCACTAGTTTTACTGTATTTTAAATTTTTTGCCTTAAAATCTACTATCCTTTAAAAATATGACTTTTAGAATTTTATTGTAAAATAATGGTCATTTAAAAATATATGCATTTGTTGTGAAGGTTTTTGGGCTGAGCCAAATTTTAGTTATTTTTGCACGGGTTAGGTCAGTCAGAGATAATGATTTTAATATGGGTTGTCTCGAGACCGGGACTGAAAATTTCGCCCAGGGGAGATCTAGGAATAAGGAAGCAAGTCCTGGTTCGGTATAACCAGTGGCCGAGAGGTTCTGCTCTCATGCTGGGTTCGAACCCAATCGTGTCCTTCGGCCCAATCGTTCGGAGTTTTCAGTGGTTTTCTTCCAACCTTGGATATCCTTGCGTAAATACGGGTTAGGTTCCCTTAGAAAGGCCTCCACGGAAGGCACCCCCCCCCGTTTCGGCCCCACATCCCTCGTATAGATAATTGGCCGTCATAAATCACACCAACACTCGCTTCGGTATGAAAAAATACGATCCGCCCGGCCTGGCCGAGTCTTCAGAAAAAAGTCGTCAATCCCGCCCGGCGCATACAGAGTATAGCGCACCTAGTATACAGACTTTTTTATCGGCCTCGATAAAAATAATATCGATAAAAAGCCTGAATTTGTAAGGGCTAAAATTATGAATAACTCTTAATCGGCATGTTTGAAAAAGCATTGTTTCGAATTCTACATTAAACATTTATTTACGGAAATTTAAGTCGTACAAAAAGGTGGTGGAAACGGCAAAAGTTAAACTGAATCGGAAGTTTAAGCTACCGAAAGAAGTGACTTTTTCACTTGCAATTTTTAAAAATGTATTTAAATATTTTATTAGGAGCCAATCAATGTTTAAAACTTTAAATGCGTTTTTCTGCATGATGCTTTTTTAATCGTAAATTAAAAAGGTGCAAACTTGGAACATGTCTTTTTTGATTATTTTAATAAATAACTATTTCACATTAATTTTGTTTCGGCAAATTGAAAAAAAAAATTACTTTTGGAAATACAATTTTTTTTAAAAATAAGTTACATATTTTTTAAGCAAATATTTTTAATATTTTTAAAATTAAAATTAAAAAAATTCCTGAAACAAAACTAAAATTATACTTTCCTCTTTAATTAAATGAAAAAAATTGGAATTCCTATGAATAATGTTTCGAGTTATAAAGATTTTAAATTAAATCCGCTTAAAAAATACTAAACATTTAAATTTTTTAAAAACTTTATGCGAAATATTAGGATGCGATTTTGTTTGCAAATTATACGGTTTACCATCACAAAAAAAGAAAAAAAAAATCAAAATTCTAGCTCAACAAATATATTTTTTACATGTTTCCTAGAACTCAACTAACATTGTTTCTTCGATTGCACGCATTTCAATTTGTGTCTAATCCCTTAAAACCTGATGAATTATTTAAACGGCCATAACTCTGCGAGTTTTTCAGATATGAAGATGCAATTTTTTATGCTTAATTCAGGAATGGATAAGGAAAGTTTTCTTGAATGGAATTTTTACACTACGGGGGCCGTATAAAAATTTAATTTTCGTATTTCTTCAAATAGACTCCCTATGGAGTTGCAACTTATGTCATTAAATTTTGCACCTTTTTTATGAAACTTTGCAATTGGAAGTAAGGATCTAGGGGCTATATTTAAAGAAATAGCCTATTGTTTTGATATTTATGAATCACTTTGTATATGCATAGAGCGACAAAAATATACAATTTCTACTTTTTCTTAAGTTACATTCTCTGCATTGCATATTTAGTTGCTGTGACGTTCCATCTGATTTCATACGCAAAAACCAGATGGCCGCTTAACTTTAGTCAACACTTTTAATTGGGCCTCCGGATGCCTCAGCTCTACGTCGCATGTCAATGAATTCACAAACTCCAGATATGGAGTTACAAACTGTTTTAATGAGATACTAATTCGAGGTGAAAAGTGGCTGACTAACACGATTCGAAACAAACAAAACTTGTGATGAGGTGAATGAGACTCTGACATAAGGCGTGTTCAAGAAGTACGCGCGCCCAGGAGACAGGAACGTGGAGTGGGTCTTTATCGTGTATGAAATTAACATTCAGCGCGTTCAGGAACAGATCATGGATTTCATTAATTATACTGCAAATTATAAAGATAATCTGTTGCAAGTGAAGTGTAAGCTAGACGGCTGAATGGATAGAGCACTGAACTCAGACTAGGGGTTATGGGTTCGAATCCTACGCGTCCCTAATTGTATTTGGGATTTTTAGGTAGATTTCGTAAGAAATACTACCTATTGCAGTCGTTACCATGGTGCGACTTTTGAAAAATTCCTTCATAACTTTTCATTATAGGACCCCAGGAACCCAAAACCACCCCCACCTAAAAAGTTTATATATATATATATATATATATATATATATATATATATATATATATATATATGTATGTATGTACTAAATTTTGTCCGCACGATAAAAGTCGCAATTATGCACGAATCATCTTCAAACTCGCCAACAACTTTGAGATGGCTAATATCTCGGCGGGGATTGAAAATGGGCGAAATCGGCCCAAGAGGGTGGAAATGGGGAGGGTTCAAAATTTTGAATACTGTCTTAACATGATTCTGATAAAACCAGCTCTTACACAACAATGGCAGGAAAAAAATAAAAGTTTTTCGTTATAGCAATTGCCAACAATTAAAAAAAAATAATAATAATAAATTTCTCACCACAACAATTACTTTTCTTTTGCAAAATTTTCACGTGTAAAATTAAATAGTTTGACAAATTGAAAACAAATTGAATATTACGTCATAAGTTTCCTACACTGTAAAAAAAAAATCTGTGAAGTTACTAAAGTTTTTCTAGGAAACTGGGATTCCTAGAACTTTTCATGTAACGGCAACAACAAAATTTCATGTAACAGACACACTTTTCCGCCGAAAATCAAAAAATCTGTAAGGTTACTAAGAATTTTTTTGGAAACTGGGATTCCGAGAACTTTTCATCTAACTGCAGCCAGGGTTACAAATAAAAGTTTAGTAAGATTACTGAAATTTTAGCAGATTCATTTGTAAAGTTACAGATTTTTGTAGCTTTACAAAAACTAGTTTTGTAGATTTGCAGCTTTTTTCGTACAGTTACAGGTGAAAGTTTAGTAAGCATGTAACTTTACATCTGTAGAACTACAGATTTTTTTTTACAGTGTAGAGCAAGATTTCAGCATGAAAACTCAAAATAAATAGTTTGACGAATTAAAAAAATATGTATATTGCGTCATATTGGAAATATAATGGACCTCAGCAGGTGAATATGTAACGCCATGTAAGTTTGAAGAAACGTATTAAAACATGATAAAAACCAGACTATGGAAATATTAACATATTTTAACACTTTAAGGTTCTCTGAATTTTTTGTAGCCATTTTTTAAACCTATTCCATATATATATGTGTGTGTATTCGTGTATATTACAATTTTCACAAAAAGTTTAGCTCCCTACAGCTCGCTCTCTGTGAAGAAACTGGGTTTTATCTCTAATCTTGATTTAAGTTGTTGGAGAATTCAGTACTTAACATCGAAATCTACCTCCGCCTGTAGGCCCGAGCCGGCAGGGATTTTTTTTTTATTGATTGCTTTATATTTTTCATATAAAATAAAATATTTTTGATAAAGATAAATTTTTATATTAATAATACAGAAGCACATGTATTTCTATTATAATAATAAAATACTTATTTAAGTACGATAAAATGAGGTATTTCTCGATGAAAGTTTTAGATTTGAACGCCTTTTAATATTCAAAGTTTCGTTTCAAAGTGACATATAGGTATATATAGGGTATATATATATATATATATATATATATATTAAGCAAATGAAAAAATAAGTATTGTGCGAAAATATCCGTTTGAGCGTAGGGTAATTTCTTGATGTTTTTCTTTCTTTTTTTCTTTTTGAGTACTTTAGGAGTGAATTTTTGTCGACATTAGGGTGCTAATCATATTTTATGGTGTTAAAATCAACATGAAAATATTATAAAAATAAAATGTAATAGATGTATATTATTTTAACTAAAAATATCTGCACAATATTTTATCTCTTTTTTAAAGAGATAAAATATATGGGGTTTGCCGTCTAGATTTGTAGTGATTAAAATATCATTAGAATGCTTATAATTTTTTTACTGAAAGTATAATTATGTATTTTGCTTATACTAACGTGATTTTGAGTGTCATTTGTTTCCCATGTTTTATGTTGTATTTTTATCTGTTATCCACGCGGTATTAATCCACACGGCAATCATAAAATAAGAAATATATATACTAAAACCTTCTCTGAAAAATTGTCTAACAGTGCAAATTTCAAAATCTTGTAATATGTTGATATCACAATTTTGGTTCTATCTATCAGCATTCTATCTATCACGAAAAATATAAACCAACTGATAAATCATTTTTAAACAAATAAAAAAAAATTGTTAAAAAGTAAAAATATTTAGATCTCCAATTGAATTGTTAATTTGTATCAATCAATCTACCAAACAAAGCATAACCAATGAAAAATAAGCACAAAATGCACAATCACGTAATCAAATCACCCACATAATTTTTTTGAGCAGCTCGCGCGGAGTTTGTGTGCGGTTGATTGATTGCTAATCTGGCTGAAGTGGATAAAGCAGGTCACGTGACGCTTTTTCCGAATATTTTGAATTTTATCTGAGTGAAATAGACATGTATTCCGGTTACGAAAACTATTTTTGGAAAGATAAAGAAATATAGTCGTCGGTTCTACCTGTTTTGAACCATAAAAATAATAAAATTATTGAATTATTTAAAAATTCCTTTCTTCGATAAGACCTACTCCATGGCAAAAACTTCTGAACGCGTGCGCGGTGTGAGCTGCACTTCTGAACAGGCCCGTAGTCAACCCACTTAAGATGGACTCAAGAAGTCGTGAGGCCCCGGAGAGCAGATGCCTTTTCTAGAATCATCTCGTGCGTTCGTTTTTTGGTCGTCGCTAAGAGAGGGGGCGAGCAAGCCTACGATTGACTTTGACATTTTTAATGTTACTGTGATTTTTCATGTGTCGTGTGCTGTGCTGTACAAGCGTGAAATACAAATGTAAAAGAAAGGAACGCAAGTTCTCTTTATTTAATTTTAAGTATAGTTCCTCTTTTGATTTTATTTTAGGTCACAGTGCATTCACAATTATATAAATACACTATGGGTCTCTGCCCCCTACAAGCTACGCTCGCCAACCCCCGTTCAGGCACACCAAAATCCAAAAAGCACGCTAATTTGATCGGCTTTAAAAATATTAAATTTAAATTTAAAAAACAAACAAACAAACAAAAACAGTAGCGATTTCTCTGTAAGCGGGTTTCTATTCGTTTTTTTTGGATTGGGGATTTTTAAGACCAAATGTGCTGCTGTTAAGAGATACAATGGCTGTTTTCGTATTTAATTTAAAAAATAACAGCGCTATAAGATAGTTCTTTTAAATAATTCATTTTAAATGTATCGTTTCAAATCTGACGTAATTTACACCAAAGTTTTATTTCTCTTATTAATATTCACGTGAAAATACTTTTGTTGTTAGAAGTAAATATTATTTGCGCTGTCTTCGAATTCACGATAATAGTTGAAAAGATTATCTCAAAATATCTTGCGCAAATATATTTTTCAATTTAAATTGTTTTGCCATATTTTCTGGTCATTTTAAATATGGCATAATTTCCTCCATTTACAAGTTTTAACGCATAATAATGATTTTTTTTATTTTAAGATTTTGTTTCTCTTTTAAAATTGAAGTGTAAATATGGTTCTTATGACGTAATTTTCCTGCTTTTAACATGTAATCATTTAATTCTAATTTTAAAGTTTTTTTTTTGTTTGTAATAGTCACGCGTAAATAAATTTTTAATTTGAAGTAAACATTATTGTTTGCACTGTTTATACAATTGGCAACAGTTTAAATTAATAACATTTTCTAAAATTTGTAAAAAAATACCTCTCTAAATGCTGAAAATTTGAATTTAAAATAGAAATAAAACCTGAAAAAATGAGTCAAATAAGAACAATAAATGCAATCTGCACACTGGGAACTTATAACGTATAAAATGATCTAAAAATGATTAAATTCTCATGTATAGTTTTTGCTTCAATAAATTTTTTTAACGGAACGATTTTGTCCAACTTTAGCATTAAATATCTCTTTAAATAATTCTTCGATTTGAAAACTGTCTGCATCAGCGTGTTTATCAAACATTTCTCTATAATACCACTGATTTTCCTATTCTTGTATGCAACAGTTTTTTTAATATTAACGATGAAATGTCATGCTTAAGCATTTAAATTGGATGCCGATCTACCCGGAATATCTACGCAGATTTTCATTGGTCCATTTCCAAATCAAAACTTTTTTTTTATATATAGAAGGATAGCACCTATAGTTGCCCTTTAGTGGGTCCGTTGTCTGCCCGCATATAACAGCGTAAAAACACTGATCTATTTTAATGGCATATAATCAATAGACTCAGTTGATAAAACTTTTTCTATAAATTACAATTACACTCACATCTTTTCGGAAGAAATTGTTGTTGTTAAAGTAACTAAATTAAAGAAGAGTTAGTAACTAATTACAAAGATACATATAGTTTGTTACACTTAATATATAATCAATAGAATAATCAAAATTGCTAATTAATATTTTATACATATTAAAAATATAATGTCGTACAAATGAAGGTAATATTGTTATCTATAAAATATGACTTTAACTAGATTTCATATTTAGAAAACCATAAACTTTGAAAGAATGTTTTTTCCTATTCGTCGAAATGTATGGACATAACTATATTTTTAATGCAAATGGTTTGTAAACACAGAACGTTTCCACGAATAAACTGCAAGTTTCGCCACTTATTACATATGTATATGTATACATATATATATATATATATATATGATAAACCCTTTCAAGAGGAGCTAGTATTTCTTCTCATACTACCATTAGTTTGATAAGGACTTATTTGTTTGTGAAAGTAAACATTCGTACTATATATGCTACAGTAATTATTTATTTCCCAAAGTAATGTGGTTCGAAAGGCAAGTTTGTATTTCGCTGATCCTGTGTGATACATCTTTAATCCTTTAATATGTATGTTTTAATATACGTACAAGAAATAAAAAACTGCATTTGCTTTTTTTTAAGTACTCGTCTATTTTATAAAATAAGCAAAAATTTTAAATAAATTAAATGAAATTTTTTTTATTTGAACATAACATGTTATAAAGTTCTCGATACATTTTCATTTTTCTTTTCATTTTAAACACAAAAGCCTTTCCGTAAAAGTCTAAATGTTATTTAAACAAGAAAGAAAAATCACTCGTCAGGCATAGATTATTAAACACTTTCCAATACATTCAGAATAATGTAACAAAACTGCAGCGTTTAATAAAATGAAATATTTTGTCTAATTCAAAAACATGTAAATACATAACACATTTCAAAACCTAATTTCAGTTGTTCCCATCTGCAATCGGAAAATTATTCGAATTCCTTGAACAGCCCTGTATATGATATACAGATTTCTACCTATTAACTACATGCATGACAAAATTTAGTTCAGTTTAAGAAATACATATGCCTCAATTGAAAATTCCCCTTAAGCAATTTCAGGAGGATCGTCAGGAAAATCAGAAGAATCGCACCTGAATTATTTTGTGCAGCCCTTTGTATAAGGTATAAGATTTGTATATAACGTGTAACATAAAAAAATTGTTTCAATTTAAAAGTGCCTACCGAATTTTAAAACGCATTTTCAGCAAAAATTACTCAAAGACAGTACTATAACCTATTTCTTTTGCGTGTCCTTGTAAATGAACGACATTTCTATGAATGCCCTATTCTATCGTAAACAACTTGTAATAAAATTCAGGGATTTATATCAGTTTCAATTTGAAATAGCGTAATATCATTAAAATATTCTGCAAACTATTTTCCCCCATATACCACAATGTAATGAAATTCTTTTGAGTACCCCTGTAGATGAACTATTATTCCCACATACTTCATATACAACACCAAACATGCTTTCGTGGTCCTAAATAAAGTTTATCAATTGCTTGAAAATCTGAGTACATTCGCGGGAGTTAGAGCGTGGACAGGAGACCAGACTGAGAGACAAACTAAATGCATAAACACTTTCTACTTTGTTGAGAAAGCGACCAATTAACAAAAAGTACGCATGTAAAGCTCAGATCTTCGTCTCTTTAACGGTGCAATCGGTAAAAAACTGAATTTCAACCATTAAAAAAAACTCGCAACTGCAAGTGACTGCATTTTACAGAGGTAATCTTTTTTTCTATGATAAAAATGTCTAAACATTCATATTTCTACTTACTCTTTTCAGAGTATCCTTGCAGACCAGATTTACAGCACCTACTAAAATTCCGAACATTTCGATGAGTACAAGTATTTTTTAGGGTTTCGTTCATCTAACGAAACCCTATTCATCTCTCTCCTCTGTCTACCAGTCTGTCTCTCACAGAGCTCGTTCTCAGAAACTATATAGGTTGGAGACTTGAAATTTTGGATTCTTATAGCTGAACGTGAACACCTCCCATCAAACGAAATACCATAAAATTTTGAAAAAATCTTATACAGTAGAGCCCCGATTATTCGCGAGCGGATTATCCGCATTTTTTTAGCTCATAGGCTATCAAAGCCTGAGAGCTTATGTGCCGCCGGTTCTGTATGTACGCACGCATGTATGTACTTACGTATGTACGTACGTAACGCGATAACTCTTGATAAAAACATCCTATTTGCTTCAAATTTTTTTCCTAGTTTCGTTCTGATAAGGTGCTTCCCTGATTAGTATTGGGGGTTCATTGGTTAAGAATAAAGGGGGAAAAGAGGGGTTAGTCCAACCCCCCCCCCCCCCCCCCTGAATTCAGATAAATGGGTTTTTCATGCAGAATTATTCGATTTGCTCCGAATTTGGTATACCGGCTTGTTATGTCAAGGAACTTCCCTGGTTAGTTTTGGGGGTTCATTGTTTAAGGATAAAGGGGGAAAAGGGGTGGTTAGTCCACCCCCTTAATTTAGATAAATGGGTTTTTCATGCAGAATTATTCGATTTGCTCCAAATTGGGTATACCGGTTTATTATGTTAAGGAGATTCCTTGATTAGTTTTGAGGGTTCATTGGTTAAAAATAAAGGGGGAAAAGGGGGGGTTAGTCCGCCTCCTTTAATTCAGATAAATGGGTTTTTCATGCAGAATTATTCGATTACCGATTTTGGTATACCGGTTTATTATGTTAAGAAACATTCCTGGTTAGTTTTGGGGGTTTATTGGTTAAGGATAAAGGGGGAAAAAGGGGGCTAATCCACCACCCTTAATTTAGATAAATGGGTTTTTCATGCAGGATTATTCGATTTGTTCCAAATTTGGTATACAGGTTTATAATGTTAAGGAGCTTCCCTGATTAGTTTTGGGGTTTCAGTTGTTAAGGATAAAGGGGGAAAAGGGGGGTTAGTCTACCCCCCTTAATTCTCATAAATGGGTTCTTCATGCAGAAATATTCGATTTGCTCCGAAGTTGGTATACAGGTTTATTATGTTAATGAACTTCCCTGATTAGTTTTGGGGGTTCATTGGTTAAGGATAAAGGGGGAAAAGGGGGTTAGTCTACCCCCCACCCCTTAATTCAGATAAATGGGTTTTTCATGCAGAATTATTCGACTTGCCCCACCGTTGGTATATCGGTTTATTATGTTAAGGAACTTCCCTGATTAGCTTTGGGGGTTCATTGGTTAAGGATAAAGGGGGGAAAAGGGGGGGTTAGTCCACCCCCTTAATTTAGATAAATGGGTTTTTCATGCAGAATTATTCGATTTGCCCCAAATTTGATATACCGGTTTATTATGTTAAGGAGCTTCCTTCATTAGTTTTGAGGGTTCATTGGTCAAGGATAAAGGGGGAAAAGGGGGGTTAGTCCACCTCCTTTAATTCAGATAAATGGGTTTTTCATGCAGAATTATTCGATTACCGATTTTGGTATACCGGTTTATTATGTTAAGAAACTTTCCTGGTTAGATTTGGGGGTTCATTGGTTAAGAATAAAGGGGGAAAAGAGGGGTTAGTCCAACCCCCCCCCCCTGAATTCAGATAAATGGGTTTTTCATGCAGAATTATTCGATTTGCTCCAAATTGGGTATACCGGTTTATTATGTTAAGGAGATTCCTTGATTAGTTTTGAGGGTTCATTGGTTAAAAATAAAAGGGGAAAAGGGGGGGGTTAGTCCGCCTCCTTTAATTCAGATAAATGGGTTTTTCATGCAGAATTATTCGATTACCGATTTTGGTATACCGGTTTATTATGTTAAGAAACATTCCTGGTTAGTTTTGGGGGTTTATTGGTTAAGGATAAAGGGGGAAAAAGGGGGCTAATCCACCACCCTTAATTTAGATAAATGGGTTTTTCATGCAGGATTATTCGATTTGTTCCAAATTTGGTATACAGGTTTATTATGTTAAGGAGCTTCCCTGATTAGTTTTGGGGTTTCAGTTGTTAAGGATAAAGGGGGAAAAGGGGGGTTAGTCTACCCCCCTTAAATTCTCATAAATGGGTTTTTCATGCAGAAATATTCGATTTGCTCCGAAGTTGGTATACAGGTTTATTATGTTAATGAACTTCCCTGATTAGTTTTGGGGGTTCATTGGTTAAGGATAAAGGGGGAAAAGGGGGTTAGTCCACCCCCCCCCCTTAATTCAGATAAATGGGTTTTTCATGCAGAATTATTCGACTTGCCCCACAGTTGGTATATCGGTTTATTATGTTAAGGAACTTCCCTGATTAGTTTTGGGGGTTCATTGGTTAAGGATAAAGGGGGAAAAGGAGGGGTTAGTCCGCCTCCTTTAATTCAGATAAATGGGTTTTTCATGCAGAATTATTCGATTACCGATTTTGGTATACCGGTTTATTATGTTAAGAAACATTCCTGGTTAGTTTTGGGGGTTTATTGGTTAAGCATAAAGGGGGAAAAAGGGGGCTAATCCACCACCCTTAATTTAGATAAATGGGTTTTTCATGCATCATTATTCGATTTGTTCCAAATTTGGTATACAGGTTTATTATGTTAAGGAGCTTCCCTGATTAGTTTTGGGGTTTCAGTTGTTAAGGATAAAGGGGGAAAAGGGGGGTTAGTCTACCCCCCTTAAATTCTCATAAATGGGTTTTTCATGCAGAAATATTCGATTTGCTCCGAAGTTGGTATACAGGTTTATTATGTTAATGAACTTCCCTGATTAGTTTTGGGGGTTCATTGGTTAAGGATAAAGGGGGAAAAGGGGGTTAGTCCACCCCCCCCTTAATTCAGATAAATGGGTTTTTATTGCAGAATTATTCGACTTGCCCCACAGTTGGTATATCGGTTTATTATGTTAAGGAACTTCCCTGATTAGTTTTGGGGGTTCATTGGTTAAGGATAAAGGGGGAAAAGGGGGGGTTAGTCCGCCTCCTTTAATTCAGATAAATGTGTTTTTCATGCAGAATTATTCGATTACCGATTTTGGTATACCGGTTTATTATGTTAAGAAACATTCCTGGTTCGTTTTGGGGGTTTATTGGTTAAGGATAAAGGGGGAAAAAGGGGGCTAATCCACCACCCTTAATTTAGATAAATGGGTTTTTCATGCAGGATTATTCGATTTGTTCCAAATTTGGTATACAGGTTTATTATGTTAAGGAGCTTCCCTGATTAGTTTTGGGGTTTCAGTTGTTAAGGATAAAGGGGGAAAAGGGGGGTTAGTCTACCCCCCTTAATTCTCATAAATGGGTTTTTCATGCAGAAATATTCGATTTGCTCCGAAGTTGGTATACAGGTTTATTATGTTAATGAACTTCCCTGATTAGTTTTGGGGGTTCATTGGTTAAGGATAAAGGGGGAAAAGGGGGTTAGTCCACCCCACCCCCCCCTTAATTCAGATAAATGGGTTTTTCATGCAGAATTATTCGACTTGCCCCACAGTTGGTATATCGTTTTATTATGTTAAGGAACTTCCCTGATTAGTTTTGGGGGTTCATTGGTTAAGGATAAAGGGGGGGTTAGTCCACCCCCTTAATTTAGATAAATGGGTTTTTCATGCAGAATTATTCGATTTGCCCCAAATTTGATATACCGGTTTATTATGTTAAGGAGCTTCCTTCATTAGTTTTGAGGGTTCATTGGTCAAGGATAAAGGGGGAAAAGGGGGTTAGTCCACCTCCTTTAATTCAGATAAATGGGTTTTTCATGCAGAATTATTCGATTACCGATTTTGGTATACCGGTTTATTATGTTAAGAAACTTTCCTGGTTAGATTTGGGAGTTCATTGGTTAAGGATAAAGGGGTAAAAGGGGGGCTAGTCCACCCCCCTTAATTTAGATAAATGGGTTTTTCATGCAGGATTATTCGATTTGCTCCAAATTTGGTATACAGGTTTATTATGTTAAGGAGCTTCCGTGATTAGTTTTGGGGGTTCATTGGTTAAAGATAAAGGGGGGAAAAGGCGGTTAGTCCACCCCCTTAATTCAGATAAATGGGTTTTTCATGCAGAATTATTCGATTTGCTCCGAAGTTGGTATACCGGTTTATTATGTTAATGAACTTCCCTGATTAGTTTTGGGGGTTCTTTGGTTAAGGATAAAGGGGGGAAAGGGGGGTTAGTCCAACTCCCCCTTAATTCAGATAAATGGGTTTTTCATGCGGAATTATTCGACTTGCACCGAAGTTGGTATACCGGTTTATTATGTTAAGAAACTTCCCTGATTAGTTTTGGGGGTTCTTTGGTTAAGGATAAAGGGGGAAAAGAGGGGGTTAGTCCACCTCCTTTAATTCAGATAAATGGGTTTTTCATGCAGAATTATTCGATTACCGATTTTGGAATACCGGTTTATTATGTTAAGAAACTTTCCTGGTTAGATTTGGGTGTTCATTGGTTAAGGATAAAGGGGTAAAAGGGGGGCTAGTCCACCCCCCTTAATTTAGATAAATGGGTTTTTCATGCAGTATTATTCGATTTGCTCCAAATTTGGTATACAGGTGCATTATGTCAAGTTGCTTCCGTGATTAGTTTTGGGGGTTCATTGGTTAAAGATAAAGGGGGGAAAAGGCGGTTAGTCCACCCCCTTAATTCAGATAAATGGGTTTTTCATGCAGAATTATTCGATTTGCTCCGAAGTTGGTATACCGGTTTATTATGTTAATGAACTTCCCTGATTAGTTTTGGGGGTTCTTTGGTTAAGGATATAGGGGGGGAAAAGGGGGTTAGTCCACCCCCCCCCCCTTAATTCAGATAAATGGGTTTTTCATGCGGAATTATTCGACTTGCCCCGAAGTTGGTATACCGGTTTATTATGTTAAGAAACTTCCCTGATTAGTTTTGGGGGTTCTTTGGTTAAGGATAAAGGGGGAAAAGAGGGGGTTAGTCCACCCCCTTAATTTAGATAAATGGGTTTTTCATACAGAATTATTCGATTTGCTCCAAATTTGGTATACCGGTTTATTATGTTAAGGAGCTTCCTTGATTAGTTTTGAGGGTTCATTGGTAAGGATAAAGGGGGAAAAGGGGGGCTAGTCCACCCCCTTAATTTAGATAAATGAGTTTTCATGCAGGATTATTCGATTTGTTCCAAATTTGGTATACAGGTTTATTATGTTAAGGAGTTTCCCTGATTAGTTTTGGGGATTCATTGGTTAAGGATAAAGGGGGCTAATCCCCCTTCACTTATTTTTTGAGGGGCATTATTCTTTAAAATAAGAGTATAATATACAATTAGTGCGAAGAGACTGTGAGCTCAATGCCATCAGTTTAGCTGGGCATTTTTCGTTTTTCATTTTTTTTTTTTTTTTTAAATTCAAGCCAACAATAAGGAAAATACAATGAGCCCTACTAATAAATATAAACAGATTAATTTGTGTATTCGAAAGTAATAGAAGAATATTACTAGTTTCGGTTGCTACGTTTAAAATACAGTAGAACCCCGCTAATCCGAACTAATTGGGAACGGTGCGTGTTCGGATTACAAAAAATTCGAATTACCCGAAATTCTGATAAAAATAGAAAAGAACAAGTGGGTAAGTTTGATCACAGATCGCACAGAGGGTTTCGTTTAATATTCCTTTCAAAACACTTTATCTTTTTGAAAAATCTATTACTTCCACATTTCGCAACCAGGGGGCGCACTCGATTCTAAACAAACATCTATCCGAACGAAATCCCGTTTTACATACTATCCGCAGATATATTAGTCGAGGGGATTGGGCCCATAGCACCTGAGATCAGTAGGCGCACCTGGCGGTAAAAAATGGAACTAAAATATGTAAGGCTATGGTGCACAATATGAAAGAAGGGTCAAAGGGGTGTCGGCAAAAGTTGGAAAATTTCTCCCCTGGTTAAAAGGGCGGATGTTAGAAAAATTACTTAAAATACACAAGCTAGAGCCCGGAGAGGTAAATAATATAAGACTTTTTGAAGATTTTATGATTTGTCGTGTAGTCTGAGGTATTCAGCTATACGTATGCAAAATATCATGTCTCCAACTTAATTAGGGGCTCTCTTAGAAAGAATTGCTTCAAATACATATGTGGTAACTCAAAGGGTTAAACGTAAGACATTTTCAAGATTTTATGATTTGTCGCTTGGCCTCAAGTATTCTGCTATAAGTATGCATAATTTTAAATCTCCAATTTAATTAGGGGCTCAGTTAGAAAGAATTGCTTAAAATACACGAGCTGGAGTTGAAAGGGTTACAAATAAAACTTTTTCAAAATTTATTATTTGACGTGTAATCTGGGATGTTGAGCTATAAGTATGCAAAATTTCACGCTTCCAACCTAAATAGGGGCTCACTTAGAAAGAATTGTTTAAAATACACATGTGGGAGCCCAAAGGGTTAAACGTACGACATTTTCAAAATTTTATGATTTGTCGTTTGATGTGAGGTGTTCAGCTATAAGAATGCAAAATTTCACGCTTCCAACTTAATTAGAGGCTCACTTAGAAATAATTGTTTAAAATACACATGCAGGAGCCCAAAGGGTTAAATGTACGACTTTTTCAAAATTTTATCATTTGTCGTATGATGTGAGGTGTTCAGCTATAAGTATGCAGAATTTCGCGCCTCCAACATAATTAGGGGCTCACTTAGAAAGAATTGTTTAAAATACACATGTGGAGGCCCAAAGGGTTAAATGTACGACTTTTTCAAAATTTTATGATTTGTTGTATGATGTGAGGTGTTCAGCTATAAGTACTGAAAATTTCATGTCTCCAACATAATTAGGGGCTCACTTAGAAAGAATTGTTTAAAATACACATGCGGGCGCTCAAAGGGTTAAATGTACGACTTTTTCCAAAATTTTATCACTTGTTGTTTGATGTGAGGTGTCCAGCTATAAGTACCCGAAATTTCATGTCTGCAATATAATTAGGGGCTCACTTAGAAAGAATTATTTAAAATACACATGTGGGAGTTACCGACATTTATTCTTCTGCGAGTTAAACCGATTAATTAAAGAATAATTAATATTTCAGCTTGTAATTAAGATAGGACTTAGAAATAGGTATCAATAAAATCAGCGAGAAATTTGACATCGGGATGCCATAAAATTTAATCAAAAAATTTAATATTTAAAAAGTTAAAATTCCGTGTTAAAATATGCTATTAAGAAAAACCGCAGCGTCGTCATGTCTACCTGCTTTGAAATATTTTGAATTGAAATCTTTTTTCCTTGTCTTTCCAATTAAAGAAAATACATTTTTATCGATCGATTTTTAGTGGATATTTAACTTATACACATCGCAGAAATGTGAACTTTATACCAAATGAAAGTAGATTTTTTTCTGCGTCTGTCTATTCCATTTACAAATTTCTCGGACCAATATTTTCTGATATGCGATTTCGATTTAAAATGCCCACTTCGTTTTTCGGCTTAATTTCCTCCGTGGTAACCATGCATCCGCTGATTTTACTGGCAACCCTTAGGAGAAACACGGATGATTTGGAGAAAGTTCATTTGAATCTGCGTTAAAAAGGTGGATTGGTTAATTTTAGAAGTTAATTAGCCCGTAATTCAGTTAATTACCAACTTTTTCAAAATTTTATGATTTGTTGTGTGATGTGAGGTGTGAGGTGTTCAGCTATAAGTAACCGAAATTTCAAATCTCTAACATGTATAGTTTCTGAGAACGGGCTCTGTGACGGACAGACAGACAGACAGACAAAGGAGTGAGACGAATAGGGTTTCGTCAGATGAACGAAACCCTAAAAAGGTGTTTGCTAAAAGAAATTGTAAGTTATAAGTACGCAGTAATACTAAAAACATCGTCTAAACCAGCATCCTAAGGCATGCTGAATAATCCGACAAGACTTTAAAAAAAAAAAGTATTGCTTGTTTAATCACTCTTTATGTTTATAATAATCTAATGGAACTTCAGAATAAGAAATTGCGTAACAACTCTTTACAAACGGTACAAAATCGCGAATCTATAAATAGCTCATTCACTACGTCAACAAGAAGGGTGAAGAAAACATTTCTGTAGATCATTTGCGAAATCAAGCTGTTGAAAAGAAAAATAAATTTTTATGATCTGATCTTTTTGCATTAAAAAAATAATTTTACAGGGACTGGCAGAACTAACTGATGTTCGAGATTTTTTAAGGTGGCTTCTATGAGTAGGCCTACAGTGCATGTTTTTATTTTATATTCGTGTACATATGTTGTACTTTTGCATTATTGATTTTTTTTTCTATTCAAGCTGTCTAAAGAATAAACAACATGCTTTACTGCCATTGTTTGTTTAATTCTAACTTCAGTTTTTTTCTTAACTTCAGATTTTCAGTTTTTTTTTTCGGATTATCCGCGATTTTTGTTATCCGAAATGCCCTTGCCACCCAATTCCGCGGATAATTGGGGCTCTACTGTATTTACCCTTCTGGGCTCTAACTTGTGTATTTTAATTTTTTTTACTAACTGAGCCTCTAATTAAGTTGAAGACTTGAAATTTTGGATACTTATAGCTGAACACCTCACACCAAACGAGAAATCATAAATTTTTGAAAATATCTTTCTGGGCTCTAACTTGTGTATTTTAAGTAATTTTTCTAACTCAGCCCTTAATTAAGTTGGGGATGTGAAATTTTGTATACTTAAAACAAAACACTTGTGATCACACGAGTCATAAAATTTTCAAAAATACTTATAATATTTACGCTTCCGGGCTCTAACTTCTGTATTTTTAGCAATTTTTCTAACTTCCATCCTTTTCACCCGGGTTGCACTTTTTTAACTTTTGCCGATACTCCTTTGACCACTCTTTCATATTATGCACCATAGCCGTACATATTTTATTTCAAATTTTTACCACCAGGGGGCGCCTATCTATCTCTGGTGCTATGGGCCGGATCCCTTCGACTAATATATCTACGGATAGTTTGTAAAACGGAGTTTCGCTTAGATATTAGAATTGTTTAGAATAGAGTGCGCCCCTTGGTTGCGAAATCTGGAAGTAGCATATTTTGCAAAAGGTTAGAGTGTTTTGAAAGGAATATTAAATGAAACCCTCTGTGCGATCTGTGATCACACTTACGCACTTGTTTAGAAAATAAAATGTATGAAAATTTTGACGAAAACGCTAAAAAAACAGTAGTTTCAACGCGGTTTCGCTCAAGTTCTTTTACTAAATATATATATTTTTTTAACGAAATTTTAAAGAAGGTTTATTCAAGATACATTTCTCAAAAAGTTTCGAATACAAGGACTAATATTTTAAACTACTGAAATAGACCAAATGAGATAAGAAAGTCTTTTAGGGGCCATTTAACTGCTAAATATCGATTTTTTCTGTTTTCAAATCCTAAAAATTAAAGAGTTAGGACGATAAAGATTTTTTTATTTAATTTTTTTTTATTTACTGGGCTACCCCCACTCCTTCCTCCATTTTTCTGGTATATTTCGAAAATACTCACTGGCACCGAAAAACAAAATACGTGAAAAATAAAGAACAAAAGTCATATATGTTCAATTGGATTTGAAAGACTGCAACCCATTTAAAAAAAGAAAAAAAAAAAAAGTAATCGGATGTGGCAATCCCAAAACTTTCTTCTGTCTCATACGTATTAATATTTCCTGAAAAATAAAGCATATCAGTGCCACCGGTTAGGTGATTTACGCCAAAATCTAATCAGCAAAGCCTTATGTCAAGTTGTAGCTGTATCTGAAGTTTGATGAAAATGCGTGTTTTAGTTTCTGAGGTAGAACTCTTGCGGAAATCGTAAAAAAATCTACATAGCAGTGCCACTTGTTGGTCGATTTAGTCCAAAACTATTCAGGACAAATTTAGATTAGAGACTAACTGAATCTGAAATTTGAGGAAAAGTCATGCATTAGTCCTTGAGATACAGTTACTGCGGAGATCGTGATAAATGTAGCCTAACAGCGCCACCTGTTGGGAGATTTACACTAAAATCTAAACAACACTAATTTATATCAGAGATTAAGTGGATCTGAAGTTTGATGAAAATTCGTGCTGTAACGCGCGCCACCCGTTTTAAAACAAATAGACTCTACCGGCAGTCAAGTGACCGTTTTCCGTGAGCTTTGCCGAATGAGAAATGCTGTAAGTTCGTTATAGTTCTGTTCTGTTTTGAGCTGTGGTAACATGTAAAAAGTTATATCCGTGTTATTATATATGTGTTATGTGCCGTGCTATTTGTGATGTGCCGTCTTATCAAGATTAAATAAAAAAATATTTAAAAAGTTATACCCCGAGAAATTATTATCTTGAAATTACGTGAAATTTCTGTGTGATTTTAATCTGAGCTAGCCTGACAGTGCATTTTTTCTTGAGATAGAGCTATTGCGATAATCGTGAATAATGCCGCATAGCAGCTCCACCAGCCTGGGCAATTTACACTAAAAAGTAATCAGCACCAAATTATATCAAGGACTAACGGAATCTGAAGTTATATAAAAATCCGTGCATTTGTTTTTGTGATATGGCTATTGCGAAAATCATAAAAATGCAGCATAGAAGCGACAACCCTTGGGTGATTTACACCAAAAAGTAATCAGTAACAGTTTAAATCAGAGACTAAATGAATCTAAAGTTTTATTAAATTCCGTTCATTAGTTCTTCAGATAGAACGCCCACAAAATTTGTGTCACACACAAACAGACAAACTCACAGACAGACATTTTGTAAAAACATATTTTTCGGGTTCTCTGGCCCCTAAAACGTGTAAATCCGTCGAAATCCGGAATTCGAAAATTTTCATGAATCCAATACTTTCTTCTTGTAAAGATAAAAGAAAGTAAAAAAAAAAAGGAAAACTAAACCTACTGGAAAAAATTCCACCCCTGGCACGAGTTTTGTCGCTTCTCGAAACGCATATTTTGATTAAAAAATTAACTTAATTTTATAGAAACTTAGGATTTCGTTGTAAATAAACAAATAAATAGTTTCGGATTAAACAGTGATTTTTAAAGTTAATATTCGACATTTTAGCACGAAAATTACACAGTGTTCGGAAACATTTTAACTTTTCCCCGTTTCCCATTGCAGTTATTTCGAGCCTTTTTACCGCTAAATATCAGGGTTTTTTTTTATCCGATTTCTCACACAGTCAGCGGGAACGTAATTCTTACAAAATCGATTTAAAGGTATAAAATTAAACAAGATTCATTTAAGAATATTGTTTCTTACACAGTCAGCGGGAACGTAATTCTTACAAAATCGATTTAAAGGTATAAAATTAAACAAAATTCATTTAAGAATATTGTATCTCACCTGGGCAACGCCGAGCGGGTTAGCTAGTTACATATATAAAATCTAAGATGGTGTTATAAGCACTTTATAAAAAATAATGTTAATGTTATTGAAATATAGCAAGATTTACTAAATAGAACAGTTTAGAGCGCTGTACAAAACGTTTAACATTAAAAGCGCCGGAAATTTCGCTCAAGTTTTATTTTAAAAAATTATCCCGGAATTTTTATGCAAAGCTTTTTAATTTATTTATTCTATATGTAGTAAATTTCTTGCCTAGAGCAAAGTTCGAAGAAATATATTAAATAAGTGAAATATGCTATATTAAAGTCACAATCGAACGATTTAAAGGCACGGACATTGTAAAACAATGTTACCGTTTCCAAAAATTTAGCCACTCCTCTGAAATTTGTAATCTTTCTCCCAAGTGCTCAGGAGGGCATCTAACGCCACAGTGTGACAAGGTAGGAAAAATAACACCAAAATGCAGTAACTGTTCTGGCCCTCACCCGGCAACATACCGCGGTTGCCCTAAAACTACCCAATTCCATAAAAGTAATGAAACTTCAAAATCTCCCCCAAAAGAAAAACCAGCTAAAGCTTTCCCGGATATGCTAGCCCAAACTATGGCAAATTATAACTACGTAAAACCTGCTTCCGCCCCTAAAGTCACCATTAAAGCCCGAGTTATGGACTCCACTCCCCCACCCAAACCTGAATCAGCTAAATCAAACGAGAATAAGCCAATAGACCCTGAAACTGCAGCACTTGAAAATTCTAACAGTTCTAATTATACTACTGACTTAAAGGATATACTTAAAACTTTCCAAGAAATGAAAGAACTTTTGAAATTCAACAAATTTATCCAATGCTTTCAAAAAATAGCTAAACTTTCAAAAAATTGCAACGATCCAATGGAAAAAATATTTATAATTATAAGCGATTTTGACAGCTTGGCCACGGAATTCAACTCACCGGATAATGAGTAGTTTCACTTTACTCTTTCATTTCACTTAGTTACTATTTTCCTCTTTAATCTTCCTTTCATGGAATTGCAACTCTTTACATCATAAATTAAATGAACTTAAACTCTTCATTTCTGAGCGACCTCAAATTGATGTCATCTTCTTACAGGAAACTTCAGCCCTACTTTTAATATTAACATTCCTGGGTATAGGCTCTTTCACACACCCCGCTCAGACGGCACCCTTAGAGGAGGCACTGCTATATACATAAAGCACCATATCCCTCACTATCTTTTTAATAGTTCTAACTATAATGACATTGAATACACAACTATTGTCATCCAGCTTCCCGACATTAACATTAACTTAGCTTCCATATATGCGCCACCTAATGGTAATTTTACTGTTAATAGCTTAACTCAACTCTTCTCCCATCACCAACACTGCTTCTTTGTTAGCGATTATAATGCCAGGAGCAGGCGTTGGATTTGTCACGGCACTTCTCATCGGGGTGCATCTCTCCATAATCTTATCCAACACCATAACGTAATCTTACACGCACCTAGTACTCCTACACACATAAGCACAGCGCCTAATACTCATGATTCCATAATTGATCTTGCTATCTCTAAAAACCTTCCCTATCCTATAACCTCTACTCTCATTAACGATCTCTCCTCCGACCATTATCCTGCCTGTTTTAAAATTGATATTATTAACCCTATTTCTCCTCCTCCTTCCGTGGCCATATATTGGAAAAAAATTACTAATCATCTTGCTAATCAAGATATTACTTTTCCTAATATTAACTCTACATCTGATATTGACGATGCTGTAGATTCTCTTAATTCAAAAATGATTGATGCCCAAAACCATGCTACCTTCAATACCTTAAAAAATAACAACTCTTTCATTCCTCCCCGCTATATTTTTAATCTGATTAAAAAACGTAACCAGACAATTTCAAAATTTTAGAGACCCCTCCCTTAAACCCTTAATCAAAAAACTAACAATAGAATCAAAAATTGCCTTTATAAAGAAAAGCAAAAAAGTTGGAATAACTTCCTCAAAAATCTTGCTAGCGAGAATAATTCTCTCTGGCTTATCAAACGTAAACTTAATAAAAAATACTCTCCCATCCCCCCCCCCCCTTTCGGACAATAATAATTATTATGCTTATACTGACCAGGACAAAGCAAACCTACTTGCCAACTCCTACGTTTTTCAATTATCTCCGAACCCAAACCTCGCTAGCCAGGCCCATCTTGATGAGGTTAGTGAAACTGTCCGCAGTTTCCTAGCCGTCCCTCCTGATGATCCCCCTCTACCATTCAGCCCATTTTTATCCATAACATAATTAAAAAAATGAAAAAACGCAAGACCCCAGGTTACGACAAAATTTCTAACACTGCACTTAAAAATCTTCCTCCTAACTCTGTTATCTATATAACCAACCTAACTAATTCTATCCTTAAATTTAATTACTTCCCTAAACCATGGAAACTTTCTATCATATCACCCATACTCAAACTTGGAACTGATTTCTCTGATCCTACTAACTATAGACCTATCTCTATCCTTCCTTCTATCAGTAAAGTCATCGATTGTGTCATTAGGGCCCAGTTGCAGAATTTTATTCAGCAAAACAACATCCTTATGCCTGAACAATTTGGCTTTCGCCCAAAACATTCAACCCAACACCAGCTCCTTTGCGTTGTTGAGTTTCTCAGCGAAAAGCTCAACGCGAAGATCCCAGCTGTTGCCATATTCCTTGACGTCGCAAAGGCTTTTGACAAAGTTTTGGCACGAAGGCCTTATATACAAATTAATTAAGCTGAAATTCCGTGCCAGACTAATACACTTAATATACTCACACCTTTGCGGCCGTACATTTCGCGTCCGCATCAACAACATTTTATCCATAATACTTTCTATACTAGCGGGCATCCTTCAGGGGAGAGTGTTGGGCCCAATGTTATTCAACATATTTTTCAATGGTATCCCACGCTCATTATTTACTTATCTAGCTCTGTATGCGGACGATACTTGTATCTGTGCCTCTGCACACCACAGATACAAGTATCCCCATACGCAAATAAAGTATCAGATAATAGTTAAGCTCCTCGCGGACACAACTGCCACGCAGTGGTCTGTGTCGTCATAAGGCAGTGGCGCTGTGATCGCGTTTGTGCAGAGGTACCTCATTTGACCGCCGAAGCTTGTAGCGTAAGGACGTTTTGTACGTTTTGCTTGTAGCGTAAGGACGTAGCATAACCCAATCCTTGTTTTTTGAATTTCTTTGAATTGAACACTGCAAATAGAGGCTTCTTAAATTTAGACACATATGTGACTGAAAAAGAATTTCAGTCACTTAAGTGTCTGAATCTGAAAATTCAGACATAACAGACGTCTAAATTTAAGACACATAAATGTCTTACTATGATCATGCTATAAACGAACCGAGAAACATGTGTAAATTATCCAACAACCGTCTGATTTTAAGACGATAGGCTCCAAGCGATAGTTAAACATCATCTTTGGTACTATTCTTAACAGCCAATCAGAACGCTGATTTCCGCGCGTGTCATCTACAGCACCTTCATGAGATAAGAACAGAAAGAATTAAATTTTCACCGCCGCCATTGCTTGGATTAAAAGGATGTAGTGTAGAAATCTACACAACAAGGCTTGTTATTAATTTAACTAATTAAATAATTTTCGCACGATCCAATAACATTTAAAAATAATTGAATTCTCGGAAAATAATTCTTTAGTAATTAATTTATACAATAAATTAAAATAACATAAAAAATACTCCAAAATTAAAGTATATTAAAATGAATAAGTATATAATGCGTAGAAAAAAATAAAAATATATATGTTGTTTGGTATTGGTATGTTTAGAAAAAAATAAGGAATATGAATTGTGAATTTATTTTGTATTAATATTGAAAATAAAACATTTCGAATTGTAAATATTTATATGTGCAAAAACAGTGTAATAAAATAAAACTCCCCAAATAAGACCAGACAGAAAATAGGAAATTATAGATAAAGAGAACATTGCTGACGCCAGACATGGACAGTAAATGTATAGCGAAAGAATAGAAAATTTACGATGTTGAAACCATAAATTTTCTATCAATTAAGATGGTTTTACAACACTCAACGTGGGTGGTGATTCCCATGAGAAACCTGGCGCAAGGGGCAAAAATTAAGTTAATGCTATGCAGTGAAAAATAAATTGGCACGCCCATAGATAGGCATGTATAGAGTACCAATAAGGGACCAGGAGTAGCCTCCAATCAGAACGAAAGCTCTGGGTTAATTTAGCCCTCCCCCAAAAAAATTGGATCTGGGAAGAAGGAAGGAAAAAAGAGGATTAAGTCTTGTGTCTCGTCCTCAAGAGGTTCTATAATTTTGTTAAGATGTGACTTGATACTTCAAAATTTTACACCAAGTTCTTTCGCAGCAAATTTTAAGGACAATACAAAATTTAGCGATTGAAATGAATGCTGAAAGCAGACAAATCTTTGTCACAAAAAATGATTGATGCAGAAAAAAAGGAAATGATGATGAAAATTAATGCTGAGAGTTGACCTGTCCTTGTCATGATCTATTGACAAAGATCGCTGAGAGCAGACAAGTCTTTGTCCAGGAAATCAACTGATGCAGAATCTTACAGAAGTATTCACCTGATTTGGAGATGTACAGTGGTTAGTGATGAGATGCGAATGCAACGAAGATATGACATATCAGCAGATTTCGCCTATGAAAGTGTACATTGTGAAGATGGAGCTCTAATTTTCATGCGTCACAGAGCGCCGAAAGAAAGTGAAATTGGTTTGTGAAAGATCCCCATGAACTATATATATATATATATATATAAAAGGAACTTTATGCCCCGATGAACTTACTTGTGTTTAGGATTCCATGAACTATGAGTGAACTGTATGATTTGGATGATTACAGAAAAGATCGAAGTCTGTTTGGGTGAGAAATTCCTTATATTTATTTCAATATATTCGTGGCTATTGTTTTCATGTTTTCTTATGATGTGTACATTTAATATTGAGCAACTAATTTTCTGAATTTCCACTAAAGTACATAATCTTATGTCATTGAATATTATGATTGTTTATGATAAAGATTTTAATGATAACGGGAATGCTATTTTTCATAAATAAAATTTTGATTAAAATTTTGGCAAAAGCCTCATCATCGGATCGTGCTGTGAACAAAAAAAAGGGGCAAGTATAAGATAACATAAATTGATAAAAAAAATAAATAAATAAATAAGTAACAAAGTATAACTTTGATGAAAGCTTTGCTGTTCTAATGAGAATGGAACTATGTTATATTCTGATAAAATAGTAGATAATTTGAAAAGGTTATTATGATATAAAAAGTCATATTTGAGTTATGAATTTTATATAAATGAAAATAAAGTTTGTTTATGTGTGCATACTTGTAAGTCTTTCCTTGAATTCTTTCCTTGTTCCCTTTTAGATAATACTCGTAATTTATGGTATCTAATATTTTGGAATTATTAGAATTGGATGTTTCTCTATGCAACCTACAAGTTCGATATCTCCATTTCAACGTTAAATAAGTCGTCCTTGAGTTATTGCCAAAATTAATTTTATTCCAAAATTTTCTTCTCTCCTAATTTATTAAATGACATTATCCCATTAGATCTTTTCACAACGCAGATCGGGATAACTGTTTCTATTGTACTAATCATTTTACTGTCGCGTGACCCTGTGTGTTATGGCGTCCAAATCGTCACAACATACTAAAATTTAATGGTGCTAATACCAGGTGTTAGTAATGGAATTTAGAACGTAAAATTAAATGGTTGCAATGAGTTAACTTATAAAAAAAAAAAAAAAGAAAAAAATATATATATATATATTATTATTTTCCTCTATTTTTATTTTTCTTTTCAATTACTAACAAAATTATTTTCGTATGTTATATAAAAAATTATTTATGTGTATAACAAAAAGAAAAACTAAGGAAAAGAGTAGTTCAGTTCACAGCACATAATTTAGTATGAGCATAACGAGTGATTATTATAATTAATATCTATGAAAAGAAATATTGGAAAAATTTTCATATTGTGTTTTATTTATGTGCATGCATGCAGAATATTCAGTGTTATTTCAGTAGAATTTATGCAAAAATATTATTTTACAAATTAGTATGATCTTGAAAATAGAGATAGACAATTATATTCTAATATTGAAAAAATAATAATTTGCAGTGTAGGAAATTTCTGAGAAACTAGGATAGAAGCAAAACAAAATAGAAATTATTCTAATATATATTTGGGAATTGCAGCCGCTAGGAAAATAAGACATAAAAATAAAATCATGACAGGCGGCAGAGGGAAGAGACAAACTTCTCCTGAAAGGGAAACATTTACGATAGGAGTAGATACCTTAATAAATTCTCTCCAAAATTTTGAAGATAAACCAGACCAAGAAATTACACAATTTTTGGACGAATTTGAAGAATTAGCCGATGCGGCACAATTTCCCGATGATATCAAATTAGTACAAAATTTAAAGGGAAAGCACGGGAAATTATGAAAAATACAACAGAACTTCATAAGGCAAACGACTACAAAACATTCAAAGAAAATTCAATAAAGCAGTTTCAAAAAGAAAAATCTTTCGCAAAAGCGCAATTACAGTTCATTAACGCGAAACAAACAGCCAATCAAACGATTGAGGAATTCACTAAAAAATTCAATATTGAGGCACAAAAATATTTAGCTTTATCGGGACACGAAAAAAAATGGAGCAAAAGAACTGCTTGAAACGATGAAATTAACAAAATACCTTGAGGCGTTGAGACCGGATATTTCTTTTGAATTAAAAAAATATCCTCCAACAAAATTCGACGATGCTTTTAAACGGGCCAAGGACATCGAATTAGCAATCAACGGAAAATGCGCAGGCGAAATGAACAACTTAACAGAAACTAGTGAAAAAAAATTGTATGAGGCACTAATCAATATGTCCCAAGAGCAAAAAACTGAAATACAAGACCTAAAGAAACAGATAAATAATTTAAAGCTTGAGACACATGAAAACAAACAAAACGAAGGGGAAATTAATCACATCACCCAACAATTCTGTCACATATGCAACAAATCAAATCACCAAACACAACATTGTTTTTTTAATAAAAGAAGCGAAAATTTTGTACAACCTAGGGGAGCACAACAATACAATGTTAGGCCAAGATTTCCAAGGAACTACCATACAAATTACAATTATAAAAATTTCCAAAGAAGTCCACAAAATTATATACCGCATTTTCAAAATCCTCAAAATTTCAATCCCATAAGACCGCACTACAATCAGCTTCGACAAAATTATATGTACAATGTGATACCCAATTGGCATAATGATTCTCAACAGCTGATAGGTCAAAATCAAATGCACCAAGGGAATTACAATTTTCAAAACACTGTCCCAATCCAAAATGCTGATTTTATACAGGGGAATAATGCACAAATTCAATATACAGGGCAACACCAAGGCGTCACAAATATACAAAACGGGCAAAACAATTTTTCTCAACCACCTAATGATAGAAATAAAGAAACGCAGCCCACTATTACCTTCCCAAGTGAAAATCAACAGAGACGGGGTAGACAAAATACCAGAGGAAAAAGAGGACACCATCATTTAAACCGATAAGGGGGCCTCAAAATGTAGCACAAGTACAAACCCGTAGGTCCCGCATATTAAAAGAAAAACAGGGTTATAACATAAAAACAAAATTTAACAAAAAATTGAAAAAAAAGAAACATGAACAGGAGAAAAAAAACGTGTTTGAGGCTGGGAAGTTAGGAAAATCAAAATTCTAAGGTTAAAGAAAAATTGATAGCAAGTTGCAACTCAGGAAGAAACAATGAATTACCAATATGGAATTTAAAGATAAAAAAGGAACTAATTATACCCAGTTTAGTAGATAGTGGAGCAAGTATTAGCCTATTGTCACCAGAAATTTTTGAAAAAATAAAACAGACAGATATAAAAATTAAATATTTAGCCAATTCAATTAAAATTACAACTTTGTCAAATAAAACGATTCCGTTCAAAAACTGCGTAAAATTTAAATTTAAAAATGAGAATAATTTCCTAAATGGGACATTTTATGTCACAAAAGAAGAATTTGACCGCGATTACAAGATTATTTTAGGATATGATTTTTTAAAAAGTAACAAAATAATCATGGACTTGGAAAACAACATTTTAAAAATTAACAATACGGTAATTAAATTAAATTCCAATGGAAATCAATTTACAGAAGCTAACAGGATTCAAAAAACACAACAAAATGACAATTTTCAAACTGTACCCAAACAAATTAATTCTAATGATCATTATAATTCTAAAAATAACATAAGAGCATTTGTAGAAAACAAAATTACTCTAAGGCCTAAAGAATCGAAATTAGTAAATTTAATTTTCGACGGAGTTTTAGAAAAAGACCAACAATTCTTTTTTCAACCCAAATACAATAATAAAAAATTAGCAATTCAGAATTCTGTTCATAAAAGTAAAGAATCCGACAATAATTCATTTCGAATTATAGTACAGAATCTCTCCAACAAATATTTAAAATTATACAAGGATCAAGAAATGGGGAAGATTACAACTGATTTTTCTATTAAAGAACAAAATGAAACAAATACTGACAGTATTTATGAAGTTAACAATTTAAATATAACACAAATTAGAGAATTGCGAAGAAAGGAATTGTCAAGAGAGGATTTCAAAGTAGATCATTTACCACCGAAGGTGCAAAAGGAAGTTTTGGATATTGTAATGAGACATGCGACAGCATTCAGTAAATCTTATAAAACGCTAGGAGCGACGGATGTAATTAAACCTAAAATAAAATTACAACATGATTTTCCGATCCAAACCAAACCTTTTAAATTAGCACACGATATAAAGAAGAGTGCGGAAAAAGAAATAAGAGATCTATTAGACGCGGGTATTATCGAACATACGAATTCCAGCTATGCATTTCCAGTAATTTTCGTAAAAAAAATTCCACATCAAAAACTAACGACAAAAATTTAATCAAAGTAAGATTAGCTTTAGATTTTAGATCGCTTAATGATATAGTAGAGAGCGACCCATATCCTGTGCCAAATACAAAAAAGATTTTACAAAGCATGTCAGGAAAGAAAATATACACGGTGTTAGATTTACATTCAGCGTTTTTTCAAATCAAGCTGAGGGAAGAAGACAAGCACAAATTGGCTTTCGTTACGGAAAACAATCACTTTCAAATGACTCGTTTAGCATTCGGATTAAAATTTTCGACGAATTTATTTGCTCGCTTAATGGACATAGTTCTAAGTGACTTAAAAGAAAAATACGACATTGAATATTTCATCGATGATATCCTTCTTGAAGCTCAAAATATAGAACAAATGCACGAAATACTTGAAGAAGTACTAAAAAGATTGGAAAAATTCAATTTGACTATTGAACCTACAAAACTAAAACTATATATGCCGGAAATAGAATTTTTAGGCTATAAAATTAGCGAAAAGGGATACGCACCCTCAGAAAAAAATATAAAGAAAATTACCAATTTTGCAAGACCCACATCTCAAAAACTGGTGAGAGCATTCATAGGTCTATGCACATATTTTAAATCGACCATACAAAATTATGCGGAAATTATTTCACCTCTGACAGATCTTACGAGGAGCAACCAAAAATTCAGATGGAATGAAAGAGCACAACATTCATTTGAAAAAATACAAAAAATAATAATGACGCAACCTACAATTCACCCGCCGGATTACACAAAAACTTTCTATGTAATCACAGATGGATCCAAGATCGCAACATCAGGTATATTGGCACAAAAGCAAGGTGATAAAATGATACCAATAGAATTTACAGGAAGAAAGTTAAGAGAGTCAGAAAAAAAATATCCAAGCTTGCAAATTGAGCTATTGGCGATCTACGAAACTATTACATATTTTCGGAATATATTATTAGGAAAAAAATTTATATTACTGACCGATTCAAAAGCCCTAACGTACCATTTACAGTTAGAAAAACAGCCTGAGATTGTTGCAAGATGGTTACTTAAACTCCAAGACTACGACTATGAGATATCTCACATTTCTGGAAATAACAATCCAGCAGATTTCAATACTCGTTGCTTACACAATTTAACAATTGCAGATAATCTAAATAAACACCTTTTCACGGTGAATAAAAATTTAACTGAGGATAATATAAAAAAGGAACAGATGAAAGACCCTAAACTAACAGAAATTATAGAAGCTTTAAAGCAACAAAGAAAGGAAAAAAATACGAAAAGTATTGTTTGAATAAAGATGGAATATTAATTTTGAAAAAAGCACAAAATTCAAATAACGAGGAATTGTACATTGCACCGCAAAGCTTGAAAGATGACATCATAAAAAGCGCACATGTACCGCATTTTGCTTTTCTAAAAACTTATGGAATAATAAAAGAAAGATTTTTCTGGTATAGAATGTATCAGGAGATAAAAACATTCTGTACAAAATGTACAACGTGCAATACTTTTAAGACACATAAAACAATCAACATACCATTGAAAACAATGGACAAAAACTATCTCTTAGGGGAGAAAATAACAACTGATATTGTGGGACCTTTGCCTGTGTCATTAAACAGGAACAAATATATCTTAACGGTAATAGATACAGCTACACGTTTTCTACAGGCATTCCCACTCAGATCGACAGACACTAAGGTCATAATTAAGGCTTTAAATCAATATTTTAGTGCCTAC
The DNA here is from genome assembly GCA_963932465.1 of Maratus speciosus. Classification (NCBI taxonomy): domain Eukaryota; kingdom Metazoa; phylum Arthropoda; class Arachnida; order Araneae; family Salticidae; genus Maratus; species Maratus speciosus. The sequence continues at coordinate 49,172,724 of OZ010790.1, forward strand.
GGATTGGCAAAATTTCTAGCGAGTGATAATGGACCCTATTTCAGGTCAAAAGACTTCAAAGACTATATGGAAAATCTAAATATAGAGTTAATTACGTCAAGCATTTATAAACCATCCTCGCAGGACATTCTTGAACGTACCCACAGGGACTTAAAGAGTTCCATCGCATCCATGTGTACTAAAACGTACGAATGGGACATTAGACTTCCATATTTTGTGCTTATGCACAATACAACAAAAAATCGAATAACGGATTTTACACCAAGCATGTTATTTTTTGCACGTGAAATAAAAACGCCATTCAAAAATTTCACAACACACGAAATGGACTCGTACAGCACCTATGTGCAAAATAAATTAAAACATATGTACGAAATCAGACACGAGGTCATGAAAAACCAAGAAAAATCGGATCAAGAATTAAATAAAAACACAAAATTAAAACATAAACAGCTACAAGTAGGTGATGAAGTTTATTTAAAACTTCTAATAAAACCTAAAGCGTTACACCAAAAATTTTCAGGACCATATTTTGTCGAAAGAATTTTTAGAAACGACAATTACTTAATCAAAAACAGGGACAAGCCTGAATTAAAACCCGTCACTATTCACATCTCAAAATTGTTCGCGCCTAACATCGCAAACAAAATAAATAAATAAATAACCAGGTAATTTATAAAATAATACTATATGCAAAAAAAAAAAAAAAAAAAATTAAATCAGTGCAAACTGATTAAACAAAAACATAGCAAAAATACAAAAAAAAATTTTTTTTTCAACGGCAACACGGAATTAATAATAATAATAATAATAAAAATATTAATAAATATACTTATATTTGCTTAGATTATATTATTTTAATAAAATAGTTAATATTGGAAAATTATTATGAATGAAGAAGCAAAATTTGAATTTTTAATACAATTTATGGAGCCATGATGTGTATTTTATACCATGAAAATAAAATGTTATGCGGTAGAAATTTTTGGTAGAAAATGTGGTAATAATAATAATAAATAATTTTAACAAACATGTAGTAAAGCATAAATGTGTTCAAATTTCGTTTTCCCTCAATAAAATAAAATTCAACGAAATTGGACAAATACTGCCCAAGAAATTCACATGTCAGAAAAATATTTTGTGCAAAACTTCCGGAGGTATAAAGGAAGTCCTTTTGAAATATTAACCCAAAATAAATCAAAGGTAAATAGTCAAAATAAATAAAATAACAATATAATATTTTGTCACAGTAATAGGAATGATTTTTGCAAACAAGTAAAACAGATAATTTTTCTTTCATACATCCCTCCACAAAAAAATATATAATATACACAAACAGAATTTATTACATTATACACAGGTAAGCATGACATAAAAAAATTACTAAAATAAAAAAAAATGTAAATATTGGTATACGGCGGCAGCATCAAACGCAAAAGAGGGGCGCTATGTACGAGCATCTCAAAAAGAGAAAAAGATGCAGGAAGATGTATATAGCTAGGAGAAAGGATGAGGCGGATCAAAACCCTTTTCCCACGAGGCAGCGGAATTAACACTACACCCACTTTTTCTCTCTTCTGGTTACCAGAGAAAATAAGCCCGGAGTAAACGCGTTCCCATAGCAACGGAAGAACATGCAGGGGAAAAGTGAAATCGAAACAAGTGCTTTACTTAAAACTTGTTTTGGGCAAGGGACGACCTTGAAACTAGCTGTCTTCAGCAAGAGCTCAAAAACGGAGCGAAGGTGTTTAGGAGAATTGGAATAACACGTATCTTGCAGCTCAAAGAAGTGAGAAAATGAAACTCATTTTCTAACGAAACCCACTCACCACTTTCGGAGAACCGCTTAGGGTCAAAATGAGATATGCAATGGAGCAGATCGCTAGGGAAAAAAATAAATAAAAAGATAAATAAATGTTTTCTCACCGAGCCGGTATTGAAGACGAATTGAAGACTACGACATTCGCCAGTTATAGAGGGCATACTCTAGGCTGCATAAAAAATACTGTTGTTGTGAGCTGGCTGCGGGCTTTACGTTGAGTCGAGCAGCCGTGTTGTTTCACATGGGCGTTTCTGGAGAACAGCGAATTCTTTCAGCGATGGAAAACTTTCTGGGGCGCACGATAGGAATGAAGGGGCAATTTGAGTAGGCAACACAGCTGAATAATTGAATGACAAAATTAATATTGAATTGCATATTAATTACAATGGCTAGAAAAGAAATATTTTGAGTGAGTAAAAATGAAGCGTAACATAAGGATTATCCTGGAAAATAAAAATTAGGAAAAAATATTAATAAAAAAAATAGAAAAACAGAAAACAGGGTACATGTAATTTATTTGTTTACACTTCAAAATTGTTTTGACGTATTTCAAAACATGTCGGAAAAATATTTTGATCGCTAGTGATAGACAAACCACATACTTACTTCAAAGTGGACTAAAATATATATATATATATATATATTAAATTGACATAAAAAAAAAAAAAAATGAAAAATGAAAAATTTTGTTGTACAAAATATAAAAAACGGTCACTTTGGAGATAAATAAGTAGAAATTAGCAACATTGGATGGAAAAAGTATTTTCCATTAGACATATTTGAAAATATTCACAAAATGTTATGACTTTGACACGAAAATGAAACATTATGAAACACACATGGACATAAATTATGCAAATAATTTAAAATTGTTATGTCACGGAAGCACTTTTAAATATGGCATTTATTTTGATTACCATATTTATGACACAAAAATGGATAAAATTGTATATAATTTATACAACATACCACACTCTTTGTAAAGAAAAACGATTTAAGACACCATTTATCAGAAAATAAAAATTTTCTACACATTGCTACCAATAAAAAAAAAAACAAGTAGTAATTGGGAAAATGTAAACAAAGAGTAATTGTGTAAAATTGCTAAAAATTTATGAAAATAAAAGATTAAACATTACAAAAATCTGAAAAATAATACATAAATAAGTAAAAAAATTAATACATATATTAAAATAAACATTACAGACTCATTTAGGTAAATAAATAAAATGGATGACCACAGAAGGGTTCAAAATGAAAAGCGCACCGTTTGTAAACAACAGTATAAGGCAAAACCTACAAGTCGTATATAAAACCTTTAAAATTCACAACCACAGAGTAATTTGAATATAATAATGTTTGAAAAAACTGTGATAATCGCATGGAAATATTTAAATTTTCCATGGAAAGTGTCATTTTGATTGCGGGTCGATTGTATGACATTGCGCAAGATATTTTCATGGGAGTGTACACGGATTTTTCAGTATCGAAACAAAATATTAAAACACACATACCTAAATTAATATATTAATATAATAAATAAACCATATTATGCCTAAAATTCAAAAATTATATATGGTAGATTTGCAACACAACCTTAACGGAACAAAAAAAATATATAAAAATTTATTAACTTCATTGTGCTGGAATGAAAACATATTCGGGAATAAACAAAAACAAAACCATTATAGATGAATTATTACAACATACATTAAAAATTTCACAATTTCTAAATATAAACAAATAATAAATTAAAACGGATGCATATTAATTTGGGAACCCATTGAACAATTGAATAAATATAAAACGGCAAAATTGAGCACAGAACGACATATTTAAACACTATATTTACCGCTAATACATGAGTGAATAGAGGGTACCATCTTTCACACATGTGTTAGAAAATCGTAGTATAAAATAAATAAATAATATAAAATTAACTCAAAAGATGTTAAGCAAAGTACCATGAGTCATATGACGCATAGTAGCGTATAAAATATATATATATAGCAAAACAGTTTGTTAGGAGTTTCGGATTAAAACATTTCACAAACACAAAAAATATACAAAATAACACATTGGAAAGGATACGTTTTACGAAAAAGAAAAATTTGTTTTCATTAACATAGTTTATATAATGACGCACGAAAACCACACTGTGTGCACACGGAAGAAAGCATAATATAAATTGTGAAATAAAATCAAAATATATAAAAAATACACATGTGTCAGAAGAAAATTACGAAATATTATAATATAAATACTGCGAGGAAAAATAAAAAGGATACATTTAAGACTCCTAAAAATAAAGAAACAAAAAAAAAAAAAAAAACCACATATGGACTATTAAGGCATATGAAAGTAAAATATAGTAGGTAAGGAAAATATTTTTAAAATTTAAGAACAATCACAGTATGAAAATAAATTATTGTTACGTGAGAGACAATCTGAAAACACGCTCATAATGGGGAGAAAATGGCGGGCAGTGTCCGACATGATATCTGATAGAAAAAAAAAGGGAATTGTTTATAGGACATTTTTAAGAATAAAGGATGATAAACTATATAAATAATAACAGTTATTAGATAGTACTAAAATCTTCGGATTTTAAAATAAATGACACTTACCTTATGCAGTGTAGAGATTATCCAATATTATATGAACACAATACAAACAAATCGCGCACTTTTATAAAGCCATTCAGAGAAAAAAAAAGTGATTACTACGTTCACAGACGTGATAACGAGCAAACCTGTTTGGCATGTTAGTACTGACCTGTACGTCTTGTTCCGAGATTATTATCACTGTCAAGGACACATGGAGACCACTCAGGGATTTTATAAGGGATTTTCGGCACATTTTCTCCGAGGAGAAAATTTTAAGTGGATATTCCGCAGAAATGATGCGGGGATGAAAAGGCATTCTTAGATAAAAAAAGAATGTTTTCAAGCAGAGAGCGATGTACATATATATTTACGCACTTTGGTTTATAATTTTTTTGTAAAAACATAGTTCTACGTAATATCCACACTGTAGGTATGTAGATAGCGCATATTTTTATTTTATGGCCAAAATTTTGAAGTAAACTTTATTACCTACAAGCTGCATGATTGTACATATTTTTATAGATTTCAGTATGCGTAGCATTAAAAAAAAAAAAAAAAAAAAAAAAAAAAAAAAAAAAAAAAAAAAAAAAAATAGTGGACATTGTTGACTAAAATTAATATAGCATTTTTGCAGTATTTTGATATTGAAATAGCCATCTTATATTGGAATAAATATTTCTCACCTATGCAATAGAGAAAATGTACATACTATTTTATATTTTGTATTATATTATTCAAGTGTACTTACAGGGTATGATGAACAATCTGAAGAACTTACTATATATATCAGGTTTGATTGATATTTTGTAATATATATATGTATTATAAGTGTATTTTTGTGGTGTACATATTATTATTTTTTAAAAACAAGAGGGAAGAAGCAATGTAGTGTAGAAATCTACACAACAAGGCTTGTTATTAATTTAACTAATTAAATAATTTTCGCACGATCCAATAACATTTAAAAATAATTGAATTCTCGGAAAATAATTCTTTAGTAATTAATTTATACAATAAATTAAAATAACATAAAAAATACTCCAAAATTAAAGTATATTAAAATGAATAAGTATATAATGCGTAGAAAAAAATAAAAATATATATGTTGTTTGGTATTGGTATGTTTAGAAAAAAATAAGGAATATGAATTGTGAATTTATTTTGTATTAATATTGAAAATAAAACATTTCGAATTGTAAATATTTATATGTGCAAAAACAGTGTAATAAAATAAAACTCCCCAAATAAGACCAGACAGAAAATAGGAAATTATAGATAAAGAGAACATTGCTGACGCCAGACATGGACAGTAAATGTATAGCGAAAGAATAGAAAATTTACGATGTTGAAACCATAAATTTTCTATCAATTAAGATGGTTTTACAACACTCAACGTGGGTGGTGATTCCCATGAGAAACCTGGCGCAAGGGGCAAAAATTAAGTTAATGCTATGCAGTGAAAAATAAATTGGCACGCCCATAGATAGGCATGTATAGAGTACCAATAAGGGACCAGGAGTAGCCTCCAATCAGAACGAAAGCTCTGGGTTAATTTAGCCCTCCCCCAAAAAAATTGGATCTGGGAAGAAGGAAGGAAAAAAGAGGATTAAGTCTTGTGTCTCGTCCTCAAGAGGTTCTATAATTTTGTTAAGATGTGACTTGATACTTCAAAATTTTACACCAAGTTCTTTCGCAGCAAATTTTAAGGACAATACAAAATTTAGCGATTGAAATGAATGCTGAAAGCAGACAAATCTTTGTCACAAAAAATGATTGATGCAGAAAAAAAAGAAATGATGATGAAAATTAATGCTGAGAGTTGACCTGTCCTTGTCATGATCTATTGACAAAGATCGCTGAGAGCAGACAAGTCTTTGTCCAGGAAATCAACTGATGCAGAATCTTACAGAAGTATTCACCTGATTTGGAGATGTACAGTGGTTAGTGATGAGATGCGAATGCAACGAAGATATGACATATCAGCAGATTTCGCCTATGAAAGTGTACACTGTGGAGATGGAGCTCTAATTTTCATGCGTCACAGAGCGCCGAAAGAAAGTGAAATTGGTTTGTGAAAGATCCCCATGAACTATATATATATATATATATAAAAGGAACTTTATGCCCCGATGAACTTACTTGTGTTTAGGATTCCATGAACTATGAGTGAACTGTATGATTTGGATGATTACAGAAAAGATCGAAGTCTGTTTGGGTGAGAAATTCCTTATATTTATTTCAATATATTCGTGGCTATTGTTTTCATGTTTTCTTATGATGTGTACATTTAATATTGAGCAACTAATTTTCTGAATTTCCACTAAAGTACATAATCTTATGTCATTGAATATTATGATTGTTTATGATAAAGATTTTAATGATAACGGGAATGCTATTTTTCATAAATAAAATTTTGATTAAAATTTTGGCAAAAGCCTCATCATCGGATCGTGCTGTGAACAAAAAATGGGGCAAGTATAAGCTAACATAAATTGATAAAAAAAAAAAATAAATAAGTAACAAAGTATAACTTTGATGAAAGCTTTGCTGTTCTAATGAGAATGGAACTATGTTATATTCTGATAAAATAGTAGATAATTTGAAAAGGTTATTATGATATAAAAAGTCATATTTGAGTTATGAATTTTATATAAATGAAAATAAAGTGTGTTTATGTGTGCATACTTGTAAGTCTTTCCTTGAATTCTTTCCTTGTTCCCTTTTAGATAATACTCGTAATTTATGGTATCTAATATTTTGGAATTATTAGAATTGGATGTTTCTCTATGCAACCTACAAGTTCGATATCTCCATTTCAACGTTAAATAAGTCGTCCTTGAGTTATTGCCAAAATTAATTTTATTCCAAAATTTTCTTCTCTCCTAATTTATTAAATGACATTATCCCATTAGATCTTTTCACAACGCAGATCGGGATAACTGTTTCTATTGTACTAATCATTTTACTGTCGCGTGACCCTGTGTGTTATGGCGTCCAAATCGTCACAACAAAGGATATGTGTTAATCTGGGTATTTATAGAACGAACGAGTAAGTCATATTTAATTCTAATATTTTATTCCGATAGATTTTTATACCTTTGAGTATGAGTGAAATCGTTTATAAAAATTTATCTCTTTTCTGTAGTTTCATGCTAAATTTTTGATTTCACTAACGGTCGTCTGTTATATGCCTTCTTAATGTAACGGAATGAAATATAATTGTTTTGAAAATTAAATAGCAATGCTGTAATTCTATTTTCTTGACCTTTGTAAATAAACGAATGAGTGATAGTTTAATCTTCATTTTCGATAGGGTGATGTGAAATAATTATAATTTGTCTTTGCTCAAAAACAAAACTTGCAACATAGGTTTGAAAAGTTGAATGATTCATCGCTTCATTTATCAGAGATAAAAACATTAAATTGAAGCCATTTGTAACTGTGTTTATTCTATGTTTGTTTTTTACTGTTTACTGACTATAAACGCTTGTAGTATATGACATCAGGCATTTATTTCATTTTTTGTTATTATTATTATTTTGGAGCTAAATATGATGATTCATATTATTATGATATTAGGAAAAGTTTTCATATTGAAAAAAAGCATTAATATTGTGAAATTTGACTGTATATATTGCAGTTTTTAATCACGGAACTGAAACTTTATAAAGATTTATTCTTATTGATTTTTTAATTTATTATTGAAAATCGTAAATTTTGGTATCCAATGTTTCAGATTTAACATTTACCAAATTTCTAAAAATAATATGAATTTTTTATATCATCCAGTAAAATTTTCGAAACATTAAACAAACGGAGAAACATTTTATTCATATTTTGCAGTTTACGTTGCTGTTTAGCAGTATAATTATAAAGTTTAATTAATATTTTTTGTGTTTTTTAAATTGGTATATTAATTTTTGTAATTTATATGCAAGCATTTTTTTTGCGATATTTTGTTCATGATTTATAATTTTTAAAATTGAGTAATGCGAGAAATAATTATTAAATTTCCTTTTACTGCAATCGAATTTGCAACGGTTCTGGTACAAGTAATTGTTGGCACTAAAAAATTACACATGATAATTTAGACATAAATAAAGAGTTGTTTATGCCTTGATATGAAGTTTATGTATAAAACTGCCTTATATTTTTAAAAGTTCGTATTTACTTATATGATACAGTATTAAATATATTTTTAAGCCATTTAATAACTGCTTTTTTATGTTCAAAACGTTTTTCAAACAATTAAGAATAGTACGTATACTGCCTGATGTTTTTTTTTTTTTTTTACTTTCTATTTTCTTCTGTTTTTTTGTTTTTTGTTTTTTTTTTCTATTTCTTAGATCAATATTTTCTTATCAAATATATAAAATCTATTTAGCTCATATTCAAAGGATACAAATTTTACAGGAATAAAAAATAAAATAAATTAAATATGACTTATATCGTGTTGTTCCATAAAAAAGAATAATAATGATATACATTTTTAAGCAATAGCGGGTGAAAATTTTAAATTGAATACGGAATATGTTTAAAGAAAATTATATACATATTCCGAAGAATGATATATAAAATTAGATACCAAACTGGTGTTTACTTTTAACTAAACAATGACAAATTACTACATATTTAAAAAGAAAAAAAATATATTACACATGTTTACTACTTAAAATGACTTAACTATTTTATTTATATGAACTTAAATGACAAATACAAAAATGGCTAAGTTTTGAAATTAGAAGTAATTTGTTTTTCTCAATGCTATTAAAATAGAATATTTATTTGCTATTTTATTATTTACTCATGGTTATATAGCTGTTGTGATTATCATCTGATGCATATGTAAAATTGCCTATGGGGCAAAATCTAATTTTTGAATTATATGAATTTTCCTTTTTTGGGGGGCGGGACGGGAGGGGGATTTTCTTGCCCATTTTCGCGTACACGGGATTTTTTAAATCTCTTTCGACATTCCACCGACTATGATAAATATTTTGAACTTTTAGAGTAGGACAAGATAAAAAAAAAAAAAATAGATATATATATCCATATACCTTAAAACACATAATTGCGGACACTTCGGGACCGCGAAATTTGTCGGATAATCGGAGATGCCTGCTTTTGTGAGGTAAAAATAATACAAATATGTATGCCTTGCGGATCAAAAAAGTATTCGCTAAATCGAAGTATCCGCTATTCGGGAATGCCCATTAACCTCCATAACGGGTACTCCCGAATACCGGGCATCTGTATTTAGCTAACAATACTGCAGGGTTGCATATTTTGCAAAAGGAATCCTTGATTAAAGCATGGGTACTGCCCCGTTCTCTTACGATTTTAGTTCCCCCAAATTTCATGTGCAATATTTGCGAAGCTTATATTTTAAATCTGTTTCGAAATTGTACAGATTATAATCAATATTTTGAACTTTTAAAGTAAAGTAAGATTAAAAACAAAATTTTAAAAAATCTAATATTTAGATAAATATTTTTTCTTTTTAATCTTATTCTACTCCTGAAACAAAATACTCATTATAATTAGTACAATGTCGTAAAAGATTAAAATTATCAGCTTTATGAAAATTGCATACTAAAATTGGGAGCACCAGAAAATCAGGCGGTATGGGGGTAGAGGGGGCAGGACAACGGCCAGATATTTTCCCAGTATTCAGCGTGGACAAACATGGCTACATAAAATGCTTACAAAAAATGTCTGCTATTCAGACGTTTCAAGTGTCTGAAATTCAGTCGCAAAAAGTGTCTGAAAAAATTCAGACATTTTAAAATGTCTGAAAATTGAACACTCCGTTTCAGACACTTAAGTGACTGAATTTCAGACATTTTAATTTACAGTGAAGATCGTTATTTGAGACTTCTAGCCAAAAGGGATATGTCCGCGACAGCGACACAACTGTCTCGTCACCTGTATAATGCAACAGGAACTTCCATTTCACGAATAACAGTCACCCAGATACTTAATTCAGAGGGCCTGTATGCCAGGTGCCCTGTAGTCTGCATCCCTTTGACTGTGAATCACAAAAAACGCCGTCTAACATGGTGCCGAGAATACCTGTCCTGGACAGAGGATAGTTGGGGGCGGGTTCTCTTCAGTGATGAGTCGCTATTCAGTCTAGACAGTGACTCGAGACGTGTTCTCATCTGGTGAGAACCTGGTAGTCAATATCGACCCTCTAAGAATGTCGAAAAGGATCACTATGTTACAGGTGGCCTGATGGTCTGGGTAGGTATCAAGGCAGACGGGCTTACCGACCTTCATGGGTTTGATAGAGGTACTCTGACAGGCCAGAGGTACAGGGACGAGATCCTTGCACCCTATGTGAGACTTTTCCACGGGGCATATGAACCAAATTTCGTCTTTATGGACGATAACGCCCGTCCATATAGGGAACAGTTGGTGAGCGAATATCTCTAATCGGAGGAAGTTCAACGAATGGAGTGGCCTGTGTTGTCCAATGACCTTAATCCTATCAAACACGTATGGGACGCCCTTGGACGGTCAATTGCAGCTCGAACACCAGCTCCAATGGCCATCGATGAGCCCTATGGTGCCTTGGTGCAAGAGTGGGCGCAGTTGCAACAGGGATTGATAAGGACCCTGGTACCGTATGAAACGCCGATGCGAGAGTGTTGTAGCTGTTACAGGCCATCATACACGCTATTAGACATGTTTTTCTCCGGCTGACAGGGTGTCGGTCAGCTGCTGTGTTGGACACGTGACCAGTTTCCTTATTTAGGGTGCAGGTTGTGCCCATTTTTCTATTCCCATATATTGATCTTATATCGAATGATATTTTGGCCAAGTTTGGTTTTATTTGCTTTGTTAGTTTTTGTTTAATTGCAAAAAGAACATTTGTCCCTTTAATTGTTTTCACCAGTGTAAAACCAAAGCTGTCTATTTCTTTCGTAAATTTATCTTTCCTCCTAGACTAACAATCAATAACACAACTATTCCATGGTCTGATGAAGCCAAGTACCTGGGTGTCATCCTTGACCGTAGGCTCACATGGAGTAAACATGTTCTATCCATCAGGGGGAAAGTCGCTGGAGCTTCTCTTGCCCTTAAACCTCTCATTAATATCAAAACCCTATCTGTCTACAACAAACTCATTCTTTATAATTCATGCATCCTCCCCATCATCACCTATGCCAGTCCTGTCGGGGGCTTCACCTGCAAATCCCCCATGGACAATCTAAGCAAACTGCATAACAAAAATCTTCGAATCATCCGTGGCGCATCTAGATACCTGCGCAACTCCACTGTCCGTAGGGAACTGAATACCATCACCCTCAGAAAAAGAATTAAAGACCTTGCGAAAAAAATTTACTCAGCTTTATATGACCTTTCAAACGATATCGTGGCAGAGCTACCTGACTACGACGCCTTCGAGCCCCAATATCGAAAGTGCCCAAAATACTACCCATTAATGGAATCCCCGTGAGCTTTGTGTTCACCGCATTAGATTGCTCTTTTCAATTTTTCACTTTATTCTCATCCTTTTTTACCTTTTTATTTAAAAAAAAACCTCTATATATAATTATATAGGAAAACTAGTTGGATGTGCCAATCCCAAAACTTTCTTCTATCTTATACATCTTAATATTTCAAAAACTAGTTACACATGATAATATTTCAATATTATTAGTTAAATACTATACAAACTTTGATTTTTATCCTAAATTTCTGCTTCAGTCAATTAAACGAACTAAAAACGAGTTAATCTATATCATGATATTTGCTAAAATTAATAGTTTTTGCTTATTCTGATGTTATCAGATGTTTGCGAATAGCCGGCTTAGCAGGAAGCGAGTTCCCGCCTTTGCACGGGCCGCCGATGGACAACAGAACTACAAAAAATCAAGAAAATTATACAAAAATTGCTATCACAGAACCCCTTTACTGTGCAATATTTCCAAATTCAAGGTGAACCTGTTGTCCAAAGCCAAAAACATGCACAAAAAATTAGGTTCAATTGTATGCATAACTTCATACACTTTCGATTGTACAATAATGAAAATGCACAGAGATCTCAATTATAGCGACCCCTTCTAGCGGAATTTTTTAAGTTCAGGGATGACTTGATTGCCATAGCCAGAAACATACACAAAAAATTTGGTTCAATTATATACATAACTCCATACACTTTTCGATGGTACAATAATGAAATGGTCCAGACATCGCAATTATAGCGCCCCCTTCAGGCGGAATTTTTCCAAATTCAGGGAGGACCTTCGTGCCATGACCAAGAACAAACACAAAAAATTTGGCTCAATTATATGCATAACTTCATACAATTTTCGATGGTACAATATTCAAAATGACACAAAAATTACTATTACAGCGCCCCCTACCGGCGATTTTTTTCCAAATTCAGGGAGGATCTGCTTGCCATATCCGAAAACTTAAAATAAAAATTTGGTTCAATTCTATGCATAACTTCATGCACTTTTGGATGGTACAATATTCAAAATCGCACAAAAATCGCTGTTACAGCGCCACCTACCGGCGAATTTTTTCCAAATGCAGGAAGGACCTACTTGCCATATCCTAAAACTTAAAATAAAAATTTGGTTCAATTCGATGCATAACTTCATACACTTTTGGATGGTACAATATTCAAAGTCGCACAAAATCGCTGTTACAGCGCCCCCTACCAGCGAATTTTTTCCAAATTCAAGGAGGACCTACTTCCCATATCCGAAAACTTAATATAAAAATTTGGTTCAATTCTATGCATAACTTCATACACTTTTGGATGGTACAATATTCAAAATCGCACAAACATCGCTGTTACAGCGCCCCCTACCGGCGAATTTTTCCCAAATGCAGGGAGGACCTACTTGCCATATCCGAAAACTTAATATAAAAATTTGGTTCAATTCGATGCATAACTTCATACACTTTTGGATGGTACAATATTCAAAATCGCACAAAAATTGATATTATAGCGCCCCCTACCGGCGAATTTTTTCCAAATTCAGGGAGGATCTGCTTGCCATAGCCAAAAACTTAAAATAAAAATTTGGTTCAATTCTATGTATAACTTCATACACTTTTTGATGGTAGAATGGCGACAGACAGACGGACAGACGGACACACAGACAGACAGACATTTTCTATAAACATGTTTTTTGGGATCTCTAAAACGTGTAAATCCGTCGAAAACCGGAAGTCGAAAAAAATTTCGATTACAATACTTCCTTCTATTGAAGATAGAAGAAAGTAAAAATATATATATAGGTGCTGTAATAGCGATTTTTATGCCTTTTTAATAATGTACCATCGAAAAGTGTATGAAGTTATGCATAGAATTGAACCAAATTTTAATTTTAAGTTTTGGGATATGGCATGTAGGTCCTCTCTGAATTTGGAAAAAAATCGCCGCTAGAGGGCGCTGTAATAGCGATTTTTGTGCGATTTTGAATATTCTACCACCAAAAGTATATGAAGTTATGCATAGAATTGAACCAAATTTTTATTTTAAGTTTTTGGATATGGCAGGTAGGTCTTCCTGAATTTGGAAAAAATTCGCCGGTAGGGGGGCGCTGTAACAGCGTTTTTTGTGCGATTTTGAATATTGTACGATCCAAAAGTGTATGAAGTTACGCATAGAATTGAACCAAATTTTTATGTTAAGTTTTTGGCTTTGGCAAGCAGATCCTCTCTGAATTTGGAAAACATACGCCGGTAGGGGGCGCTGTAACAGCGTTTTTTGTGCGATTTTGAATATTGAACCATCCAAAAGTGTATGTTGTTATGCATAGAATTGAACCAAATTTTTATTATAAATTTATGGCTATGAGAAGCAGGTCCTCCCTGAATTTGGAAAAAAATTCGCCGGTAGAGGGCGCTGTAATAGAGATTTTGCATATTGTACTATCGAAAAGTGTATGAAGATATGCATAGAATTGAACCAAATTTTTATTTTAAATTCTAAGTTTTAAGCTTGGCTATGGCCAGCAGGTCCTTCCTTAATTTGAAAAGAAATCGCCGATTGGGGGGCGCTTTAATAGCGATTTTTGTGCCATTTTGAATATTGTACCATCGAAAAGTGTATGAAGTTATGCATAGAATTGAGCCAAATTGTTTGTGTTTCTTTTTGGTCATCGCATGAAGGTCCTCCCTGAATTTGGAAAAATTCCGCTGGAACGGGACTCTATAATTACGATGTCTGTACCATTTTCTTTATAGTACAATCGAAAAGTGTATAAAATCATGCATACAATTGAGCCAAATTTGTTGCTTGTTTTTGGCTTTGGCCAACTGGTTCTCGCGTTTGGAAATATCGCGTGGTAAAGGGGCTCTGTGATTGCGATTTTTGTATACTTTTCTTGATTTTCGTAGTTCTATTGTCCATCGGCGGCTCGTGCAAAGGCGGGAACTCACTTCCTGCTAAGCCGACTATTCGCAAACATCTGATAACAACAGAATAAGGAAAACTATTAATTTTAACAAATACCATGATATAGATTAACTCGTTTTTAGTTCATTTAATTGACTGAAGCAGGAATTTAAGATGAAAATCAAAGTTGGTATAGTAATGACCTAATAATATTGAAGTATTAACATGTGTAACTAGTTTTTGAAATATTAAGATGTATAAGATAGAAGAAAGTGTTGGGATTGACAGATCCAACTAGTTTGTTAATGTAAGCAGCCTTGCTGCCTTTCTTAACACCTTTTCTTGCCCATGCTTGGTGATTGTTATCTTGAACTAGTGCTAACTTTTATATTTTTTCTTAACATTTTTTCACTTTTTTATAGCAGTTTTAGTAACTGCAGTTATACCTATATTTTAATATAATACTATCTCTCTTTTCAAGTTTTTAAACTTATTTTAACTCCTTTTTTCTTTATTATTAAAGCACCTATGCAAGTAATAAGTTTAACTTTACCTATTTTAAGTACTTGTAAACGACTACACCTTTACTTTTTCCCAATGGCTCATATTTTATAATGTAAGACATCACAATATACAGACTGGGTGTGAAGTTGATGACAACTAGGTAACCCTTTAACCGCTGCTTCACTATTCAGCACTGTGTGATATGTATATTTAACTTTTTTTTAAAGAAATTGCCCGTTCAAATCGAAATATGCGTATTTGGTAGCAGTTAGTTTGACTGCTTTTGGCGCTTCTCGTGTTAAATCATAATGAAACAAAAATCAATCAGAGGCGCAGTAAATAAACATCTCACATTATATTAAAACAATCAGAACATCATAGAGTAAAGACATGTTTAAAAATGTGTTATACTCTCTTTTAGAAATATATTCTTTATTAAATATTTCTATTAAAAATACATTACAGTTATGAAATATATTATAACTTTTTAATTATATTTTATTGTCTACTTTTTAGAGTTAATAATATTTCAATGTTGTAGTTTCATAGCCACTTAATATATTTTAGGGAGCGTAATTTGGTGCATAATTATTTACAATGTAGTTGTAACTCTTATACATTTGTAAACTATAAAAATATTTTGCGATTTATCACCTCCTTCAGGCAACGGAAAAAAATCCTTATTAATTTATAATTAGATCTAAATTTATTAAAATGTTGTATTTTTATTGGAAATAACCCTGCGCACACACACAGAATTATCTTACTTCTAGTAAAATATAAGTGTAGGAAAGTGTCGGTAACCATTCAGGGCGAACCCATGCATGTTAAAATCACCCATTTTATTTTAATTTTCAGAGATTGGCGAAATAGAGAAAAGTTTCTTGACGAGAAAGGTATTTTCTGACAACCTATTTACTGTTTCATACTCACAAGCAATTTGTTCTATATATATACAATTTATTTAATATAAAGAAGCTACTTATCTATTTTTATAAAGCAACAGAAGTAATTTGTATATAAAAAAATATTATATATATGGGGGCCATCCACAAATGATGTCACGCTTGGAGGGGGAGAGGGTGTGCATAAAATTGGAGCAGTTTGTGACAAGGGGTTGGGAGTGGGTAAGAAGAAGTGTGACATCACACATTTTGGTTAATATAAAAGCATTAAAAACCAGCAGATTAAATTTTAAAGTTATTTTGAAACTAAAGTACTTTGTGTTAATACAGTAAATATAACATTTAAAGCCAAATATATTAAATTCCATTTCAAATTCCAAAATACTACTGTTTTTAATTGTTCTTTTATATTAATATTTTATTACTATTGTATATTTATTATGTTTATTGTTGTGAATCTTAATCTTATTTCATACAAAATAAGTACACGAATAATTTTTATTATTATGCTCACAAATGTCACTAAAACACATAGTTAAGATGATCTATAATGAGTCATGATCTATATATGAAATATGAAATATGTTCTGTAATGATAGATGAAATATGATCTATAATATAGTACTTTGTTTTTGAACTGCAAGTACTATACGTTTAATTAATACAGCGTGACATGTGACAAGAGGGGGGAGGGGTAGGGGGATCAAAAATATTGAAAAAAGTGTGACACAATATATGGATGACACCTATTTAAAAATAATTTTTTTTTTATATATGTAAATACATATATAAACAAAAATAAAAATTCTTTAGGTTTGTTTTCATAGCTGTTTATATATTTTGGCAACATATCTCACGTTCAGAAGACCGAATTGCGGCAACCCTTTTTTTTTAAATGCCCTATAATATAAGAATGCTCTTCCCCAGGCAGACATTCGAAATCTTTTCGCGTCCGTGCCCCGTCGTATAGAAGCACTTATTGCAGGAAGTGGTGGCTGCACGACATACTGATTTGGTACCCTTAATACATATATAGATATATAGATATACATATACATATATATATATATATATCCAATTCATAAACGTATCAATCATCATCGTTCAGACTCTAATAATAACAAAGCAAAAAATATACAATCAACAGCTGAAATTCAACATTTTCATATACATCAAATTAAAAATACGACAACTGAAATTCTTCAAATTCTAAAAAATAAATCAGAACGTCTTTATATGGAATCATCATTTATGAAATATTACAACACAATTTATCCTTATGGACTTAACAGTGAAGTATTTAACAGACCTGACAAAGTCTTCACATCTATAAATAACAATATTGATTATTCTCCAATTTATCCTACTCTTAATCATAATTTAAATAGTAAAACAACACGTAATAAACGAGGAAAGGGTTCATCATCAGTTGTAGTTTCCAAAAAATCTATCACTAAACATATAAATGATCTTCAAAGAAAATATTTAGAGAATTATAACTGGTTGTTAATTCGAAAACACATCTTTGCTATTAAAAAGAAACAGATTGTACAACATTTAAATGTATTTCTAAGTAAATCTTTCTCTAAACATTTCTCAGATATTTATTTTGACCTCATTATGTCTAGGGTTAATCTTTTTAATATTAATTTACAAAAAAACCCATAAAATTCAAAACATGAATACTCAAATGTTAATTACTTTTTCAAATCACATATTTAATAAAATTAATATCAATTCTATAATTAATGATAAAAATTGTTTTTTTCCTATTAATAATCTTCATATCTCAAAAACCTTTAAATATCCTAATACAATTGGTAGAAAGATTTTTAACTACAATACATTTTCAAAAAATACATCTGCTGCAAGTAATTTTCCGTGTAAATGCAATGACCCCACTCTAAAAAAATACATAAACAATGATCATGGACATATAATCACTGGAAATCTTGATATTGTTAATGATTTTAAATTGAAACAACTAATGGGTTATGGTACTAAATATAGACTTCCATCTAAATTTAATGTTAAATCTATTATCAAACAGTTTACACATGATATTGATATTTTTATTTATAAAATTTCTATCTCTTATAATAAGCCTATTGAATATTTTAATCAGTGGAAAATATTAGTAATTGAAAAATTAACTATGGCTTTAAAAAATAATATGGCTGATTTGGTTTCTATTAACACACAGCATATTTTCCAACAAATTACTAAATTACAAAAAAAACTACGTTATTACATATGTAGACAAATCTCCTAATAATTATGCTATTATTTGTAAATCTTATTATCACCAACTTCTTACAAATTGTATTTCTTCTAATAAGTCATTTAAAAAAACTAATGAAAATGTAATTGTAAATAATCGTAAAATTCGAAGTTATTATAAACTATTAAATATTTTATCTACTAACTTTAATTATCCATATTTAGTTCTTATTCCCAAATTTCATAAAACTCCTATTAAATTTAGGACTGTAACTATTGGTTGCAATACATATAATAATAAAGCAAATAAACTTCTCTTAAAAATTCTTAATCAATTATATGTACTTACTACAAACAATGATAATACACATTGTATAAAAAATAGCTATCAACTTGTCAATATTTTAAAAAATCTTCATTGTGTATATAATATAACGACATATGACTTCAAAGATCTTTTTAATAATATAGACCTATTAGATTTACATAAAATTATAAATGCATTATTTAAAAAGTATTATAAAAAACTGGAATTACCATCTAATATTGATATTGCATATTTTAAATCTTTAACTAACTTCATTATCTATAATAATTATATCTTGCAAGATAACACTTTATATTTACAGCATGTCGGTATACCACAAGGCGGTTGTGCATCCAGTTTACTCTCAGACTTATACTTATATCATTATGAACGTAATTTTACTAATAATAATCTACATTTATATCGTTATATTGATGACATAATTTTAATTGATACTGATCATTCTGCAATTACTCCATTTCCAGTAGATTATCCCACTAATTTGGAATTAACGGAAAACCTTTTATCTAACAATACAATTAACTTCTTAGATCTTAAAATTACAATAAAAGACAACAAAAC
The DNA here is from genome assembly GCA_963932465.1 of Maratus speciosus. Lineage (NCBI taxonomy): Eukaryota > Metazoa > Arthropoda > Arachnida > Araneae > Salticidae > Maratus > Maratus speciosus. Next base: position 49,192,033 of record OZ010790.1, read on the forward strand.
AATCACAGATTTATATGACAAACGTAAAGTATTTAAATTCATAGTTAATACATTTACAAATTTTAAATCTTGTCTACATCATTCTGTATTTCGAAATATAATACTTACTCATTTATATAGAATAAAATGTTTATGTTCTTCTCCTCTAATTAACAATAATATTAATAAACTAATTTATGATGCATTAAATCATGGTTTTCCAAAAAAATTCATATATTCATTAATATACAATTAGTATTTTTCTTACATGATCTTTTAAAACAAATTAACACATGCGTAAACAAAATTACAAAAAAATTATAAAATAAAAAAATCTCTATAAAAAATAAAAATTGTAAAATAACATAAAAAATTATTATAGGTTGGATGGGTGGGTAGATGTTAGAGTACGGAGGAGGGTGGTGTTGTCTGGATAATATGCAATGGTTAATTTATTTAAAAAAAATTGGGGGCTTTTGTATTATTACTATATTTTTGATACGTATTTTATAAGGATGTTGATTTGATATTTTATATGTATTGGTGAATTTCATTAATAATTAGCTTAATTATTGTTTAATCTTAATTACAATCATTTGTTATAAATTTTAATTTAATAAGGACAATATCATATTAATTACTAATAGTATGCCATTTTTATAGTGATTAATATACATATAAGTATATTTAATATAAATAAAGTTATACTGTATGTATTAAAATTGGGTAATTATATTTATTATTATTCCTCTATTCTTATTAATATTTTAATATTTATTTATTTTCACTTAGTGTTATAAAATTTATTATCGGTTTAATGTTTTTGAATGTCCCACATTCATACTTTTAGGATTTTTTATGGATGTATAAAATAATCCACACACTATATTTGTGCTTTTTAGGTAATCGGAATTTAAGTATCTGTTCACTTTCTTTACACTACCATATGTTTTTTATTTCCTGTTCATTTTATAATTATCTTATATATAATAGTTTTTATTAAAGATTTTTATATTTTTAATAATTATTTATATTAATTATTAAGGAATTTATTTTGTTTCATAGCATATAGCTATATGCTATATATTATCGATGTTCTAGAATTATTTAAATTCTTAGTGTAGTTTAAATAAGTTAGCTAATAGAAAATTTTGTATGCTTTTTAACTTTTATTAACAATAGTTTTTTTTAAAATACATTGTGTGGTTTATATTCAGTTTATAATTATCTATATATAAGGATATGTATGGTTTTGCTGTTAATAAAACAATTGTTACATTCAATTGCTTACAACTGTTTGTCTTTTGACAATTAAATCATAAAAGTAATACTAGATGGCAGCACCACAATTTGTGTTTTTTTTTTCGATAAGTTCTAGATTTACTTATTCCAGCTACATTTCAGTTATAATTTACTACACCAGGGGGAATTTGTAGCTAAATTTTGACGATATTGTTTAACGGTTTTTAATTAATTTAATAGTGCATTTTAATTATGTAATTACTTTCTATTTATATTATTTTATATTATATTAAAAGTTATTTAACATTTATTTCAATATGTATTAACTGCATCCTATGGTATCAATTACTGTGATTTCTTAACTGTTTTATTCACCTTAATCTTTACGATATTATGGGTGCCATGTGCGCGTGGATTTATTCTAAAATATTAATCGGTATGGTGTTTATTATTTCATTTTATATCCTATAAATATTTAAATAGGTTTTATTGTTTTTTCCATTTCATATTATTTGTTTCTATTCTGTTTTCATTTTTAATCAATTCACTTGATTTTAATGGTTGTTTGGGCACAGGGGAAAATAACTTTTAGCTTTAGCTTATTTTTCTCACAGAAAACATCCATTTTGCTTATATCATTGAATTCTGTGCCCTTGAAAACGTAATTCAATATATAAGCATTTCCATTATTTGTCGGTGTCCACTTTCTTCTTTTTCTTCCATAATAATTCTTATAATTAATTTAGTTTTTTTTTTTTTTTAAATATATACATACTTACAGCTTTAATTCATAATATTACGGTTTTTGATGGTGGTAGGTTATGTTTAATTATTGGTTATTTATATATATATATATATATATATATATTTACTTTCTTCTATCTTTACAAGAAAAAGTATTGGATTCGTGAAAATTTTCGAATTCCAGTTTTCTATGGATTTATACGTTTTAGAGGTCAGAGAACCCCGAAAAACATGTTTTTACAAAATGTCTGTCTGTGAGTCTGTCTATGAGTCTGTCGGTCTGTGTTAGACACAAATTTTGTGGGCGCTCTATCTCAAGAACTAATGATTGGAATTTAATAAAAATTGATATTCAGTTACTCCTTGATATAAGTTGGTGCTGATTAGTTTCGGGTGTAAATCATGCTCAACAACCCAGGTAGCATAAAGATATCGGCCAATATCAAAATTAGATATTGGCCGACATCAAAATGTAATATTGGCCGATATCAAAATGTAATATTGGCCAACATTAAATGACCCCCCCTAAAAAGATATCCACAAATATTATTTTTTGATATTTGGCAATGTTGGCCAATATTTCCCAACATCTCTGAATATCAGTTTGTGACATTAAGCGATATCTTTTTCTGCCATTGCTAAATATCATTATTTGAGATTGAGTGTTATATTTTTCCAATATCCAGAAATTTTTAAATATTAAATTATAACTTTTTAGACATTAACTTCTTTTTTAAACCCCAATAACTGCGATTTGCAAATGTGGTGAAAGTATGCTTCTCACTGAGCTAGAAGTTTATGTTCAAAGAGAATTTCAGTCTTATTAAAGATTAAAGTAAAAAAACCTACTAAAATTGTAATAATAAGAAGCTTTCAATAAAAAGTGGTGGAAGTATATTTTTCTGTTAGTGACGAAAAAAATGTCTGATAAAATTATAATTTAATTATCTCATACTTTTTCAATCACAACCGACTTTTTTTTTTTTTCAATCTTTTAACATATATTTATTTAAATATCACTTTTTATAATTAAGTTTGTTAGAAATTTAAAAAGAAATTATGTTGAAAACTAATGACCTACTTTTGAAACTAAACTTGTATTCTTTCTATAATAAAAAATAAAATTATTTTAAAAGTCTGAAATTCGAGAGCATTTTAAAAAGAAAAACATAGTATCCATTAAAAAATACATAAATTGATCTCTTGAAAAAGAGACCAATTGGTCTCTTTTTTATTGAAAAACTTTATGTAATATAAAAAGCATCTTTCGTTTTTTATAAAACTAACAATTGTTATATTTTAACATCGTTATAGGCACTACATTATTATTTTAAGTACAAATAATTCTAGAGCAATAATTACAGATTTCCTGATTAAGTTTTTATTAGCACTATCAATAGATTTTAATTTGAATTCTATTTTGCATCTATAAATTTCTATATAAATTGTACAACAGAAAATTTTCCATACTAATCTCAATCGATTTCTATGTTTTTTTTTTTTTTTTTTTTCAAATATATACATATATATAAATATCTATAGATTTGTAAAGAAAATTTTTATATAACGCAAATTTCATGGCCAACGAAAACTATAAAAATGGGCGGTCCTTTAGAGCTTTGCATTCACTTAAGTCAAGATTACAAACTTCGTCAGATATGGTAAATGTAGACAGATATCTTGAAATGTCTGAAAAATGATATTATTTTTACGGATGTCGACAGATATCTCTGAATGTTGGAATACTAATATCATTTTTACGACATTGGCCAATGTAAATAAAACATCAAAAATAAGGCATTAAAATTACAAGTTTTCTAAAAATAGTAAAACAGTTAAATTTTATTGTTTAGAATACTATTTACGTATTATAATGTTATAAGTAATGCAAAAAATTGGTTTGGATGCTTTTTTTAAAAACTAATTTTAAGTTACATCTGTGGAATATCGGCAGATATTGTAAATTTGACGTCTGACATTCAGTGACTTTCGCGATATCGGCCAACATTGATCGGGACATTGGCCGATATCTCTGTGCTACCTGGGAAGTGGCGCTGCTATGCAGCATTTTTTAAGATTTCGACAATAGCTCAATCTCCAGAACTAATGCACGGATTTTCATGAAACTTGAGATTCAGTTAGTCCTTTACAGGAATTGACGTCTTATACATTTTGGTGTAAATCGTTCAACAGGTGCGCTGCTATGCTGATTTTTTTCAGAATTTCCACTATAGCTCAATCTCAATAACTAATACACGAATTTTCATCAAACTTCAGATTCAGGTATACCTTGATATCAATTAGTGCTGTTTATGTTTTGCTGCAAATCGCTCAATAGGTGGCACTGCCACGCTCCATTTTTCAGAATTTCTGCTATAGCGCTATCTCAAGAAATGATGCACGAATTTTCATCAAACTTCAAATTCGGATACACTTTGACGTGAATTGGTGCTGAATTGATGTAATTTCTTGTATTATTTAAATGATTTAATGGACGTGATTTATATAGAAGAAAGTTTTGTGATGGCCACAACATACTAGTTTGCTTTGAAAATGTAATTATTTGTTTGTACCAATACCAACCGTGTGTGTATTAAATTTCATTTAATTCTGAACATACCTTCATGGTGCTACAATTTTCGCAAACATGAGTGTATATATATATATGCATGAATATTAATTAAAATATGCAAGGTTATTGCAAATGTGAATGCCAAAGCAGCTCTCAAAAGATACAATATATAATATTTAAAAAATGCATGAAAAATAGCTTACATTTAAAGAGCGGGTGTACAAAGCTGTAAAAATATATGAAAAAAACTTTTTAAATATTAACATAGAAACAATATAATAAATTCCCTAGCTAAATTACACGCATTTTCTCTTCAGCAGGCGGAAATACTTTATTAAATCCACCCATTATTTCAAATTCAGTTATAAAGCACTACTGGCAGATTTCGTACTACATAACTGAGGGATAATTTTTCTTCTTCTAACAGAACTGCCAGGATATGTGAAGGGATTTTCTTTTAACAAAGATACAAGTCTTTCTTCCTCTTATTTACAGCGACAGATTTTTAATTTCATTATCGAGAAAATTTCTTGGTACGCTTGCTTAGATATATATATCTATCATGTGTAATCCTATTACGAAAAATCAACCCATTTGCACTTAAAATAATATAAATAGTTCAGCATTTGTTTTGGGCTAATATTTCATATCGAAAACTAAATTCCATCGGTAAATAAATAAAATATCATAAATAAAACATGAATTTAACAGATATAAAATCAAACTAGTCAATTAAATACGGAAATGAATAGAATCAGAATGCTGCTATAAGTAGCGAGATCTTTAGTGATTTCCTCTGCTATTAAACTTTGCTATGGGCTAGTAGGAAGATATCTCTAAAAATAAATTGTAGCACTTTATTTAGAACATTAGTTTTCATATAAAATTTTCATATACAAATTCATATTTTTCATATAAAAATGCTTTTTGTGTTGTTACTGGACAATCTAAAAAAAAAAATTGTTAAATGTAACAAATCTATAATAGTTTTCTTTCAAAAAAAGAAGGAGGTGTTATCTATGTTTAGTACACAAGGAAAGCCTACTTTGGATACCCTGTTTCTTTTAATACAATTTTAAATGGAATTTTGAGGTTAAGATTAAAATTTAAGAACAGTTATAGAAAACAATTAAACATTTCACAAATACATACCCTGCTATAAAATACACTTTTTCACTCTCATTTTTTTTAAATAGTGAAAAAATCTTATTATCTGATTTTATTTGCACTCAAGAATGTCTAAGAAATACAAATTATTTTAATTTTGTCTTTAAAATATATTGTTTTAGGCCGCTGAAACAAAAATTAAATGACACTAGGTAAACTTTTCATCTTTCATTATGAAATTTTGCTTTTATAATTTTTTCGTCTCCATTTCATACCTTTCATATTACTCTTATTCAACATATCTATCTATCTATACTTCTATACTCCTATTATAAAGAGGTAAAAATTGTTTATTTGTAGGAGGTAAGCTCTGGAACTACCGAACCGATTCCAAAAGTAATGGTATCAAAATGATGGTGTGAAAGAGATTGTTTCTCGTTGCGGGAGTCTTCTTCCCTAAAAACTTGAGATATTGATAAGTAAATAGAAATATCATTTGAATTACTTAAATGAGATTTTTAGATTTTTCCGTAGTGGAGTACGAATGCGCGAACAACACAATAAACTCAGATCCAGAAGATTCACTAATACTTGTAGCGTAATAAGGAAACTTTAATGAAAATTTGAAGACACATAAGTGCCTTGGGAGTGACCCCCCTTACACACAATCAAAACTTAATCTTTACATTTTGAGAAGCAGGCAAAGAGTGAGTAGTTTCACATTTTCATTCGTAAAGTTTTGGCGATATATAGATATTGGGTAAGACACAGATCTTGCCAAGGGGTGACCGTTACATTGGAATACATGGGGTAGTTTAATTTAGATGAAAAGCCTAATAGGCGATAATTAGCCAAGCGTTAGTCCGTGAGAAAGTAAGAAAGAATCCGAAAGCTGTCAATAGCATTGGAATGAGTGCGGTAACTTGAAAGGCGACTTAAGTTTAAAAGTACACCTGGATATTATTATCTAACCGCTGGTTTAACCAAAGTTTTGACTATCTCTTAGTAAAGGATCGAATTAAAAATCTGACAGAGAGAAATTTTTATAGGCAGATGCAACGCGAAAAAAATGACTCTTTCGAAAAGAAATGGCTGTGAATAATATTCTTTTTTTTATTTTATTTACTTAGATAAAAGAGCAGAGAGAGTTTTCTGGGAACATTAAAGTAATGTGAAAAGGAAAGTAGATTAATTTAAAACTTAGATATACAAAAAGAAATAGAAAGGGGATTTTTATATTGATAGTTAGTATTAAATTTTAACTATCTAGGGATCATATGAATTACCTTTAAAGAATAATATATGTGATATCAAACGATATCACATATTTCCCCCCCAAAACCGACCAGCCTTGAATGCCCAGAGATGGGGAAGGGAAAAGATTGAAAAAAAAATGTGTGTCTTATCCAAAGAAATAATAAAAACTTTACATGAAACAATACAAAACAATATCTTGAAATTGCAAATATATATATATATATATGATTATATATGTCATGACTTAAATATGCTTCATAATGTCCTTTTTATAAAGGCTCAGTAGAAGTTCAAAAAGGTTCACGTGAACTAGTCTTATAGACTATGTTTTAATAAACAGTATTCTTTACTGTACTTGTGCACATATTAATTCAACAACAGGATTTTTTCTTTTTACCTGTTTTGTATATTGTGACGTCACATTAAAAGTAGGTACCATTATCAATAAATTTGCAAATATTTGTTAGAAACTGCTTGTCATGACCAGTATTGAGAAGCTTTAAAAGAAGCTCTATAATTCTTCTGAAAATCTTGATCCATTTCAGATCATAAAAATAAGTGGACAAAAAAAATAAACACAACATATAACTAATTAACATACAGTATGTAAAATAGCTAAATAATATTTATAAAAATATGAATAAGCGATATAGATGGGCACAGAAATGTAATTGGGCACCCATTCAGGAATGTTTCTCAGCACAAATGAAGTGTGTCACCATAGCACCATAATTTTAAATTAAACAATTTCTGAGTGCAGTGATTAGAAGAGCAAAAGAGATGATTTGATTACAAAACAAAAGTGTCTAATATCAAAATCTAAAATATTTAAAAAAAATTCTTATTTTTTTTGTGAGTAGTAGTCGTTATCTACTAATAGCAACTACAAATACCTCATGCAGTGAGCCCGTTTATTTATCAAAGTTTTAACTTATTAATATGTCAAGATGACATTGTGTTAGTGAGGATCTGTACTGTGGATAAAGATGAGGAAATTCCTAACAATTTACTGCAACTGAACAGCATTTGTGATTTAAAGTAACTGTTTTTCTTTTAAAACACATCGTCTGGCTTGTATAATTTAAAAGTGGTGTGTATCGAAAAAAAACACTTTAAAAGTATTATATGAGAAAAGAAAATGCATTATGTGATCGTAGAAAAAGCATATGACAAAAGAGAAAAGCAACTGCTACAAAAGTATAGAGTTGTCTTAAATATCAGTGAAGGATTAAAATTATGTAACTGTGAAAAAATGCCAAACTGTCAATTTGCAATTAGGCAAAGTGATGATGACATTACTGTGTCATGGTATTTAGAACCAAGAAATTAAACGATAATTTAATAACTGGTAACTTTTAAAATGTGAGACAGTTTAATGTTGAAAACCTGGTGTAACATAAAACTAGAAAAGAAGAAGAAAAAAAAAAACATGAGCCTAAAATAAAAAAAAATGCATAGTATGTGAAGAGGTAGTTTCCTATTTACTGAGAAATCTTTGTTGTTAAACAAAGTGATGGTGACATGAGAATGTCATTACATAACAAAATATTAAAAAGCAAAAAAAATTAAGTGTATGCAAAATGTAAAGTTTAATAAATGTTTATATTGCAATGTATCATGTAAACTTAAAAGTAGTCCTGGTACAGTGAGACATAAAAACAAACATACAAAAAGAATGTTAATGTGCAAAGGTTCAAAAACTTGAAAAAAATGAGTATTTTCAATTCAGTATGCAATGTTTAAAAACAAACAAACATATATGCATGACTAAAAATGTAAGCAAATCTCAATGAACTAACGATGTATACGAGTATCGAAGGAATGTGTGCCAGTGAACAAAGGTTAAATTCAACGACATAATTGCATGTGTAAATGAATACAGCAATCAAAGTATACCAATGAACAAAAGTGAAAAATTATTTCAAAGAAATAATGTGTAGGGGTAATTGTATTAAAGGACTGACTAGTGTAAAAGTAAAACAATGAACTAAAGTGTGTGTAAAAGAATGAAACGTGCTATGAACTCACGTGTCTAACAAAAATATTATTACACTGAACAAAAGTGTCTACCAAAACAAAATTGGTATGAACTAATATGCAAAACAAATCACAAGAAAGAAAACAAACTATGAACTAATATGTGTAAGGAAAAATTCTACGAACTAAGTATTGTCATGAAAGAAAAAAAAAATAGTGCAATTGGTCCCTGAAGTGCACAAAGAATTGACAATGCTATGAACTCGTGTAAAGTGTTTTTTTCTATGAACTCAATGAACTATGAACTCAGCTGTGTGAACTATGAACTAACTAAACTATGAACTCAGTTGTATGAACTATGAACACAAACTCATTGTGTACATATGGAACCAAGAGCATTGTATCACAAGCACAAAAATGCTTAGCTTAAACTTAAACAAACAAACAAAAAAAAAACAAAGAACTGTGCTTTTAAGTAAAGAAAAGCGAAAAGGACAAATGTGACCAGGAAAAGCTTCTTGTGTGATAAAAATGTAAACATTTGTACACAACCTTTGAACTAAAACTATCTAAACAACTGTCTAAAGTTTTATACCGAATTTCCAAAAAATATCTAAAGAAATGTAAATGCTGTAAAAAAGTGTATAGTGTTGCTGTGTACCCTTCTGATTAAAAAAAAATCTTTTACATGTGAAGAAAAAACAAAAACAAAAACGATCCACATCAGAGTATTTTCACACAAAAACAATATATTTTTAATCATCCGACCATTTGCGCGCCGAATAGTCCGATGAAAAAATATATATATAAAGCAGTACACAATTAATTTCTAAAAAAAACAAACCTTTAACTTTAAAGTTAAATGTGAATTAAATTATCACCTATGCCATATGGTGAAGCAATAAGATGTGCCTAAGAGTATAAAAAGTGAAATATTAAAAAAAAGTGACTTTTTTTTTAGAATTCTTTACAATGCTGTATATATCGAGAGAAAAAAAATTTACTGTATGTGTGTGAAGGGAGGGGAAAAAGAAACCCCAAACTCATGAACTACCTGAAATGAAACACATGAACAAGTGTGTACGCAAGCATACACAACGTGTAAGTAAACACATGAACCAATTGTATTATTCCACATGAACTACCTGTAGTAATGTCCCAAAGAACTAACATTTTTTTATGCATTTGCTAACAAAATATACGGACAGTATGTGTGTAATAACCCAAAACACTAACATACGAGTGAGATTCAATTACATAATTAATGAGTTAATCACCAAAATGTAATGAATAAGGGTTAATAAAATCAATGAACTACGTGTAATGTGTGAATGAACTCTGGTTAAACTCTAAACTAGCCACAATGAACTATGTGTTATACTCAATGAACTACTTGTGAGGAAACAAAAAATAGAAATACTGTCGATTAGATCGTTAGCAAAGTACAATGTGTAAAAAACAAATTGAACAAAATATGTAAATAAACTCATGAACTAGTGAAATGTATGTATATGAATGAACAAAATTATATTCAAAAAGAGCAAATTTTGTGTAACATAACCAAATATCTAACACATGAACCACTTGTGAAAAAGTTGGGGAAAAAATTTATAAGAAATCCAAACCTCTTTCTTAAAAGTGTTCTTTTCAACAAAAATGATGTAAACTGGAGAAGTGACTATTATCTTTGAACCACAATGTAATTTTATTTTTAAAACGGGCATGCATGGGCGACTACTGCTATCAATAATGGTTCTAGAACAGATCTGAATACTTTACAACAACAAAAAAAAAATTCTCACTACCAAAAAAAAATCAAAATTAATCAAAAATTATTATTTGTCACACACTTCTCTTTCTTTTACCCAATGCATTCGTGAAATTTAAATATAAAACGAAATGGGGAAAAGTTAAATTTTCGAAAAAAGAAAAATATGGGTAACCAAAAATTGTCGCAATATTATATGACACAACATTTGAATTTAATAACATAAAATGCACAAAATATAAACCCATCACATTTTCAAAAAAAAAATTGAAATAATAATATAAGCATAATCGAAAAATTATGATAAAATATGAAAGCATAAAATATATCTAGATTGCTTTAATTATTAAACTTTTCTTTTTTTTAAAGCAATGGGAAACGAACATCTATCTATATTTAAAAAGACCTTTTTCAAAAACCTTTGATAACAAAAAAAAAAAAAAAAAAAAAAAAAAAAATGTTAAAGACATATAATAAAAATGATATCAGTCATCAATTTATACAATTAAAATATTCTGTAAAAGAACCAAATACTTGATGGTACGAGAATAAAAACACAATAATGAAATTTAAAAGTGAATTTTTTTTTAGTTTTCGTAAAAAAAAAAAAAACCCTTCGTAGATAAAAACATAACCCTTGTAATAAAAACTTACCTGTTATCTAAATATATTAAATTTACTGGGGATGTTAGAAGTTACATCCATGCAGGAAAAAAAAATATGTAAAAAAAGCAGAGTAACCAATTTTTACACTTTCCCACCTGAGATACTACCTTAGTGTAAAAAGAAACAAATTACTAAAATAAAATAATACTCCTCATCAGTAAGATAAACAAATAGCTAAAATAAGATTGTGAACCACATTAAAAAGTAAAATAAAAGATAACCATACAAACAGAATAACTTGAATAACTTTCTCAATTTAAAAAAAATTGTTCATTGCCACAGTTTGTGTTATATGTAAATGTATCGTGGCTATTGTAACACAGTTGTAAATTGGCTTTAAAAGAGTATTTTCAATCAATTATTTTTGTTTTCATTTCTTTTTTTTTTCAAGAGAAATAATAAACAGTTCTCAAAATAAATAGTGAAAAGAAACAATCATAATTGCAAGGTGCGTTCCTATAAAAGCGTTAAATATCTTATTCATAACCAGGTAATTATATACACAATTTGTATAAAAAGATTTCGAATATCCAGACCCATTTTTTTCTTTTACTTTTTTTATACTGACAATTTAGTTCAAAAATGTGAAGTCTTACTATATCTTTAAAGCATAAAAAATGTCGTAAAACTAGACATTTAAAAAAAAACATCACATCACGGGAGCGACAACTGTATTTTCGAACTTGATGAGACATATTTCACAAATTAATTTTGAACACCGATGACTAATCAACCGCGTAGAAATTATTCGCTGAAATCACACCACGCATCTTAATCACAATCCCGTTTCACACTTTTTTTTGCAAGTACACGAGTACTTCTTTGAGATCTTGAATACTCAAAAACAGATTCACACACATCGCGCGCACAGGCACTATTCGAAAACTGACACTTTATTTTTCTCAAGTAGAAGATGAAAATCCTCCGATCGGGCGAAAATGACACACGAGTCGAAAATTCTGTAATCATCCGCTTTCTTATACCCTTATCAGGCGAGAAACGGAAACAACAAACATCTTTTCGACTCAAACGTTGACATCAGAGACCAGCGTATTTGAATGCCCGTAGATCACGTAGCACCCCGTCGGCGATGAAACGGTCGACACACAGGGCTCACAGACCCGGATGAATGTTTCCATATAATTGTTTCTATAAGTGTTTCCATATAATTGAGTAATCCAAAGAGCGAAGATTCGTAATTTTTTTAATAGACCAATGCTGAATAAAAGCGAGGGTCACTCCCAGCTACAAGTTTAAAAAATCTTCTTCCTTGGGCACCAAAGTTTGTGATAGAGAGATGTTTGTCTCTCGTTGCGGGGTTGTTCATCTTTTATAAAAGAACTTCGGCTATAAAATAAGTAGATGGAAATATCATTTAAATTACTTAAATGACATTTTTAGATTTTTCCGCAGTGGAGTACGAATGCGCGAACAACACAATAAACTCAGATCCAGAAGATTCACTAATACTTGTAGCGTAATAAGGAAACTTTAATGAAAATTTGAAGAGACACATAAGTGCCTTGGGAGTGACCCCCCTTACACACAATCAAAACTTAATCTTTACATTTTGAGAAGCAGGCAAAGAGTGAGTAGTTTCACATTTTCATTCGTAAAGTTTTGGCGATATATAGATATTGGGTAAGACACAGATCTTGCCAAGGGGTGACCGTTACATTGGAATACATGGGGTAGTTTAATTTAGATGAAAAGCCTAATAGGCGATAATTAGCCAAGCGTTAGTCCGTGAGAAAGTAAGAAAGAATCCGAAAGCTGTCAATAGCATTGGAATGAGTGCGGTAACTTGAAAGGCGACTTAAGTTTAAAAGTACACCTGGATATTATTATCTAACCGCTGGTTTAACCAAAGTTTTGACTATCTCTTAGTAAAGGATCGAATTAAAAATCTGACAGAGAGAAATTTTTATAGGCAGATGCAACGCGAAAAGAATGACTCTTTCGAAAAGAAATGGCTGTGAATAATATTCTTTTTTTTATTTTATTTACTTAGATAAAAGAGCAGAGAGAGTTTTCTGGGAACATTAAAGTAATGTGAAAAGGAAAGTAGATTAATTTAAAACTTAGATATACAAAAAGAAATAGAAAGGGGATTTTTATATTGATAGTTAGTATTAAATTTTAACTATCTAGGGATCATATGAATTACCTTTAAAGAATAATATATGTGATATCAAACGATATCACAGATGGTGTTAGTCCAACTTAGAACATAGGCTATATCTTATGTCCGTGTCACTGGCCAAAAGGGGGGCAGGAGCAAAAAACGTTCTAAAAATGCAATTTTTGTGTTACTGGATGGTTTAGAAACATGAAATTTGGAATATTAGTTACTTATAAGCAGTGGCGTGGCGTCCGGTCATCGCTGGATGCGGCGATGACCAAGCAATATTTTAAAACTCTTAATAAGCTTTTAAAACTCTACAATCCAGTTTTAGCAGAACATTTGGAGTTCATGTATAAGTTAAGGTAAGATTTAAAGTTTCTTTTTTGAACATTCAACCATTGAATTTTAGAGTTAATAATTTTTCACCACAAACTTAAATAATTGCGATGACCACCGAAAATTTTCACGCCACGCCACTGCTTATAAGATATAAATTATGTCTAAGAACAGTTCTTAAACAATTCGAAATTTAAAAGGGGTGAAAATGCACAAAAAGCGTTCTAAAAAACGTTCTAAATGGTAGTTTCAACATAATCTCAGGAAATACCAAACCGATTAAAAAAATATTGGTGTCAAAATGATGGTGACGACGCTTGCTCCAAGATAGACTATATTTTATGTCAGTGCCACTAACCCAAAGGGGGTGCAGGAGCAAAAAAGCTCTAAAAATGCGATTTATGTGTTACTGAAGGGCCTAGGAATATGAAATTTGAAACATTAGCTACTTATTAGATATAAAGGATTTCTAAGAACAGTTCTTAAACAATTCGAAATTTAAAAGGAGTGAAAATGCACAAAAAGCGTTCTAAAAAACGTTCTAAATGGTAGTTTCTACATATTCTCAGGAAATACCAAACCGATTTAAAAAATATTGGTGTCAAAATGATGGTGGCGACTCTTGCTCCAACATAGGCTATGTTTTATGTCGGTGGCACTACCCAAATGTGGTGCAGCAGAAAAACGTTCTAAACTTCGGTTTTTGCGTTACGGAAGGGCCTAGAATCGTGAAATTTGGAATGGTAGTTAGTTATAAGATATCAATGATCTCTAAGGACATTTCCTAAAAAAAATCGAAATTTAAAAGAGGGTCAAAAGGCTCAAAAAGCGTTGTAAAAAACGTTCTAAATTGCGATTTCTATGCAATCTCAGGAAGTACTGAACCGATTTCAAATATAATGGTGTGAAAATGATGGTGACAGATCTTCCTCCAAGATAGGCTATATTTTATATCTGTTTCCACTACCCAGAGGAGATGCAGCAACAAAATTTTTAAAAACGTTCTAAATGCCGATTTGTCAGCAATATCTCAGGAAGAATCAAACTAATTTCAAAAGTAATAGTAGGAAATTGATGCTGACAGCTTCTGCTCTAACATAGACGCTATTTAATGTCAGTATCACTTAGACGTTGCAGGAGCAAAAAAGCGTTCTAAATTTCGATTTTTCTGATCAGTAGGGGCTAGCAACTTAAAATTAGACAAGGTACATATTTATTAAATATAAATTATCTTTAAGAACAGTTTCGAAAAAATTAGACATTTAAAAAGGAGTGAAAATGCGCGAAAAGCGTTCTAAAAACTTTCTAAATTGCGATTTCTACTCAATCTCAGAAATACCAAAGCTATTTCAAAAGTAATGGTTGCAAATCAATGGTGACAGACCCTGCTATAACATAGGTTATATTTTATGTTGTTGTCACTACCATCTGAGGGTTGCAAAATCAAAACATGTTCTAATTTGCGTTTTTTGAAGAACTGAGGGGTCTAACACTTTGAAGTATGGCATGGTATTTACTTACAAGATGCAACTGCTTTCTAAGAGCAGTCGAAAGAAAATTCTAAATTTAAAAAAATGAAGTGAGCGAAAAGCGTTATAAATTAGAATTTTTATGCAGTCTTATCAAATACTAGACCGATTAAAAAAATAATGATGACAAATTGTTGGTGATAGAACCTGCTCAAACATAAGCTATATTTTATGTCTGTGCCACTACCACCAGAGGGTTGCAGAAGCTAAAAACTTCCTAAATTGCTATTTCTGTGATACTGAAGAGGCTAGAAACTTTAAATATGGCATGATAGTTACTTATAAAATATAAATGCCCTCGAAGGACTGCCGAAAATAAATGTGAATTAAAAAGGGGTGAAGCGAGGGGGAGGTGCGAAAAGCATTCTAAAAAAGTCCTAAATTACGATTTCTATGCAATTTCAGGGAATATAAACCGATTATAAAAGTAATAGTTGCGAATCAATGGTAACAGTCTCTGATCCGACACAGGCTATATTTTATGGCGATGATTCTACCACCTGAGGTTCACAGGAACAACAAACGTTCTAAAAAAGGCCTTTAAAAGCTTTCTAAGTTATGTTTATGTGGAATATTAGGAAAAACAAACCGATTTCAAAATTAATGTTGGCAAATTAATGGTGACAGTTCCTATTTCAACGTATCCCTTTATGTTGAGAGAGGTGGTAGGACTTGGAATTTGACATGATAGTTAATTTTAAGACGTAAGAAGATGGTTTGTAAAAAATACAAAACTTCAAATGAATACTGAAATGAGCGTATTAATTGAGCATAAAAGTTTCAAAATATTTTCTAAATTATCATTTATTTAGTTTTATTTCAATTTATTAATTTAAATCTCATTTATGCCTAATGCAGTGTAACGATGATGTTTAATCAAACTGTGTTTTAAATAGTAATTTTTGAATTATTCCTAAATGTAGGAAGTACCTTTTTATAAAATAAAACTTTTAATAAAATAAAATAATATCTTTTAATAAAATAAAAAGTTAGTTAGTACCTTTTAATAAAAATTAGACATATAATCACTTGGCATATTTCAAATATTACGCGAGCAAAGCCGCGGGGTTTGCTAGTTTAAGAATAAATTAAATGTATGGTTCTGGTGATAATATTGTAATATTCCCCACCAATAGATTCAACTGACGCATCAGTCGGCAAATCTATCTGTTAAAATAAAAATAAAAATATATTTATTAACCTTAACTACTATGGCACAAAAAATCTGTGAATATTTATTTTTTTCAGAGTAGGGCATCATATCTTTACAGAATAATTCGTTATTTTAACATAGCAGTTATCATTGACTTACTTTTGTTAAACAGAATAAAGCATGTTGTCCATTTCATACAAAGATTTGATATAAAATATGTGATTATTTATTTTTACTCAAACTTTTGTTCCATTGTTATGTCATATCCAATAATAGCAAAACTTTTTTCAACATGTACCGATAATAATAGCTCTCTACCGCTAAAAGTGCTCAGCCTTATCTTATATAATTTTGTTTCAGATGATCTCTTGCATTGAAAGAAGAATTGATATCTTCACAGAATACTTCTTTTTATCTCTCCAGCTGTCAAAAAAATTTCTTTGTGGGAAAAGCGATAACATTTATTTCATCTTCCGATTACAAGCTGACGAAAGTAGTCACATAAGGGAATTCTATTTCCAAAAAGAAATCTCCCTTCTTGACGCTTTGAGGCGCAAGTAACTATGTTTCTATAATTTTACATTCTCATCACAATTTTCTGAAAAATTATTTGAAAATAGGAAATGTAAATTTTTCATTTCTTTTTAAATCAAAAATATCAAAATAAAATGTTGTTTAAAAATTCCGGTACAAATCTTGATTAAAATTAGGTAGTATAAAAATTATTTTACTAACTTTCAAAATGTTAAACTCCTCTGAATTGAATTTTATCACGAATTGAGATTTGTGAACAGTTTGCTTAATACGAATTGAATATTTCCAACTGAGCGAAAAAATGCCCAGGCCGGGAATCGAACCCAGATCCTTGGCTTACAAGGCCAATGCTTTTCCATTTAAGCTAACTGGGCCGACAACCAGCCAGCATATTTCGCTCAGATAACCTTATTGGTAGTAACATCTGGTCTGTCATGTAGACAGCTCAACAGAACAGACCAACAGAACAACATGACAGACCAGATGTTACTACCAATAAGGTTATCTGAGCGAAATATGCTGGCTGGTTGTCGGCCCAGTTAGCTTAAATGGAAAAGCATTGGCCTTGTAAGCCAAGGATCTGGGTTCGATTCCCGGCCTGGGCATTTTTTCGCTCAGTTGGAAATATTCAATTCGTATGATAACTTTACCAATCAGTTTGATTGTGTTAAATTAATAGTTTGCTTAATGTTTATAAAAATTTGGTACATACAAACAGTTGTGTAAGGTCGTTGATTCGGAATTGTGGAAAGTGTTTGACATTAAAAGAAACAAAATTAATATTAATTATTTTTGTGTGATTTATATTTTATTTATTTTATGAAGAAATGTCTGGTTCAATTCAAAATATTTACATTTGGTACTAGTAAAATGATCAATTCGTGATATATTCAGTGTTACAAAAGGTAAGGTTTACAAATCAAAATTCTTTTATTATTACAGTTTGAAACAAAACAGTACCCTCTGTCGGTGATATTGGAACTAAAACAATTTAGCGTAATAAAAATTTACCTAATATTGCTCCTTACGCCATTGCATGAATAACTTCACTTGCTGCCAAGAATTATTTGTCATTTAGTTTTAAAAACATCCAGTCGTTTTTAAGACACCCTATAATTTGCAGAGATTAAAAAGAAAATATTTTTTTTCCCTAAAAACACAGCATTCGCAAAGTCATATTTCTTTGGATTATAGGAAAAACTTTGCTGCTTTTATTTAGGAAACGTGCATGTTGTTAACACTTGGCACTCCGTGGTCGCTGCGGGGACATCATCTTTCTTTGCAAAAGTTGTTTTTGGGAACAATAAAAAAGGAAAATAAAATTTGCCTTACTTAATCAACGCATTTTTGAAATTGTGTACTTGAAGGAAACTTCTTTTAAAAAGTGGTGCTGGTGCCGACCGAATAAAATTTGTGTAAGAGACGCCGGAGTCCAAGGGATTAAAATGACTAGATTCATTTCTTAATTGAAATATTTTTGAATGTGAATCAATGCCCAATCTAATTAAGTAGTACGAAACTTCATATAGGGAAAGGTAAAAAAAGGTAAAAAAAGGAATAAAGCTCGAAATAAGAATTATAAGTATATTCAGCACTGTTTTCCTCCTAATATCTGATTGTAAAAATGATTTAATAAAACAAGTATTGATAGATAAATTTTTAGCTAGATGAAGAACATCGTTTGCTTTCTTTAACACTTTCCAACATATTTGAAAAGAGTTTATGAGTTTTGTTTTCTATCTGCCGTCTGTCTGTCCGTGCTCTAACTCACATAAATATAGGCGGATAGCCATGAAATTGATATATGCTATTGATATTGACTAAGGCGTGTTCGGTATTGAAAATGAAGCATGTAGCAGTTACAGTTTCTTTAGAGCGACATTGAAAAAACAAATCTGTACATTTTGGTCTATGGGAAAAATCGTTTCGGATAGATTTTAATAACGTTTCATAAATACAAACTGATTGAAAATTATATATTGCTATGGAAGTACACTACAAAATGCTTACTATAGAATATGGTATGGATAGCATTCAGCGTTCATTTACAGGGGGCACTGAAAAAATTCTATTACATTACGGTCTACGGAGAAAAAATCGTCTGCGGTGTATTTTATTCGCGTCACAATTGGAATTGATAAATATCTCTGAGGTGCACTGTAAATTTTTTACTATAGAATAGGATCTGCATAGCATTCATCATTGATATACAGGGACATACAAAATAATTCACTTACAGTACTCTCTATGAAAATGAATTCCTGAAAGTAGTACGCTTTCTGTTCTGGTACGTGTTTTTAATTTTTTTTTTTTTTTTTTTTTTGCATATTTCTTAGCGAGTATAAATTCTACAGATCATATACAGGGCTGCACAAAACATCTGAAGTACATTTCTGTTTATTGATGGTAGTTGCTGAATGGAAATTTTAAACTGTTATATGCGTTTCCTAATTTAACTAAATTTTAGCATGCTATGTATTATGTGATAAATCTATACTACATATACATGGCTCAAAATAAAATAGATTTTTTGTCTTCTTTTGATGGAAATTGATGAAAATAAGTTTTCAAATGTGTTATGTGTTTTACAAATTGTTTATTTAGACTACTTTTTCACTTTATAAACTGTGAAGTTTTATTCTAATGTTCTAAATTTGTTGGAAAGTGTTTCATAATCTATGCTGAACGCATGATTTTACGTTTCTGTTTTCTCCTCTTTTCTTTTAGTAGAAATCTTTTTCACGCAATTCCTAAATTTTACTGTGATACATATGAAAAATGAAGGATTAACATCTTTGTAAAAGTACAATAACAAGAAAAAAGGAAAACATTCATTGCGATAAATTACAGTAGCGCTCAAAAGTATTTTGACAACCTTATATTCTCTCTTATTTTATTTAATATAAAAATGTAAAAGAAAATATATTCCCTATAATTAAGAATACTATGACTGCAGTTATTCAAATGTATCAAGTTTCAACTTGTTTGTTTACATTCGGCGCCACCGAAGAAATATGACTCCTCCTTAGCTCAAAAGTATTTTGACAATTAGTTTGCATTTAATTGTTGAAGGTGTCAGTGGCGCCATAGCTTCAATTAGAGTTTATATTGACTTATTGTGATTATTTTTAAATGCCGAAATGTAAAAAAATATTGAAGTGATTCTAGAAAAGCCGCTGTAAATGCACTTAAGAAAAGTAGACTGCAAGCAGAATTAGATCGTTCTTTTAACGTGTCTCGGCAACTTGCTATTACATGGAATAAAGATTTTAATAAACAGAAATATATCAAAAATAAGCCTCAAAGTGGCCATCCGAAAAAAACAACTTACAATGTTGGCTGTATTATAAAAATGATATCTAGAAGTGATTGTCGTAAGTCCGCTGCAATAATAAAAAATGAATTGAAAGAAAATTACGGCATAGACATACAAGTTTCATCAGTTAAACGACGCCTAAACCTCTTTGGTTTACATGGCAGAAGACCAGCAAAAACACATTTGTTATCTAATAAGAATAGGAAGGCTAGAGTTGCATTTGTAAAACGGCATAACCCTTTCGGGGGCAAAGCAATTCCATTGCTAAAGTGTTGAAATTAATGAGTGACACCAGAATTTTGGTTAAAAAAAAATCGGTTTATTATGTGTGTGAAATAGAGCTTTTCTTATTTACAAATATATTTGTTTTTGAATTCCGGTGTCAATCATTAATTTCAACACTTTAGCAATGGAATTGCTTTGCCCCTGAAAGGGTTATGCCGTTTTACAAATGCAACTCTAGCCTTCCTATTCTTATTAGATAACAAACGTGTTTTTGCTGGTCTTTTGCCATGAAAACCATAGAGGTTTAGGCGTCGTTTGACTGATGAAACGTGTAAGTCTCTGCCGTAATTTTCTTTCAATTCATTTTTTATTATTACAGCGGTCTTAAGATAATCACTTGTAGGTATCATTTTTAGAATACAGTCAACATTGCAAGTTGTTTTTTTCGGATGGTTACTTTGAGGCTTATTTTCGACATATTTATGTTTATTAAAAACTTTATTCCTTGCAATAACAAGTCGTCGAGACACGTTAAAAGAACGAGCTAATTCTGGTTGCAGTCTACCATTCTTAAGTGCATTTACAGCGGCTTTTCTTGAATCACCTCAATATTTTTTTTACATTTCGGCATTTAAAAATAATCACAATAAATCAATATAAACAATAATCGAAGCTATAGCGCCACTGACACCTTCAACAATTAAATGGAAACAAATTGTCAAAATACTTTTGAGCTATGGAGGAGTCATATATCTTCGGTGGTGCCGAATGTAAACAAACAAGTTGAAACTTGATACATTTGAATAACTGCAGTCATATTGTTCTCAATTATAGGGAATATATTTTCTTTTACATTTTTATATTAAATAAAATAAGAGAGAATATAAGGTTGTCAAAATACTTTTGAGCGCTACTGTATTTTACACACAAGAAGCCCATATTGCATATAAGAACTCTTTTTTGAATAAACTCCCTGAATTCCATATCACATTTAATTTGCGAGAATTGTAGAACATGGGAAAAAATCTATTTTTTTCTGATTTCTTTTAGTAAATATGATTTTAAAATTACTACATTTCGTACTTATTTAAACTATGCTCGAATGTGAAACCATGGCCTGTATAACAAGCAGTATCAACGCGAAAGGCATTCTTTTATTTAGAAACTAGCTGATCCTCCCGGCGCTGATGAATCCGGGGTTGCACGGGTCCGTGATAATAATATTAAATGAACCTGAAATTCGTATGATTTTATCTCTATATAATGTAATTCGATTATAATTCGATTTTTTTCTGAAATATGTGCCCACTGACTGTGAGAAAAATCGGTTTAAAGAAGCATGATATTTAGCGGTAAAAAGACTTAAAATGATTGCAAGGGGAAACAGGGGAATCTACGTCCGACGACTGCGTATTTTCGTGTTAAATTGTTGATATTTAATCGTAAAAATCACTGTTAAGTTATGTAACTTACGTAAGTTACGTTTTTTTACATCGAAACCCTGGGTGAAATCTTTGATTTTCAAACTAATTATATCACCTTTAAATACGACTATACGTAAATGAAATCGATACTCGATCATTAACTAAAATGCTAGAATATAGTATATTTTCAGAGCTATTGTACAAAATTAAGTATATATTTTTAATCAAAACATCCGAAAAGCTCACTTTGTGGATAAAATCCTAACCGTAACCCAATTGTAACGTAACCATAACCTATCTATAAAAAACCTACAACTTAACCGTAATCCAACCGCAAATTAAATATTACATAAATGCAATCTAACCGTAGCCTAACTGCAACTTAGCCATAACCTAACTGTAACCTAACTGTAACCTAATCGGAACTTAAATTATAACCTAACCGTAACCTAACCTAACTACAATCTAACCGTAACCTAAATGTAACCTAACTGTAACCTAACCTTAACCCAACTTTAACCTAAATGTAACCTGATCTTAACCTAACTCTAACTTAACACTAACAATAACCTAACTATCCTAACCGTGCACGTGCTGTAAAGTTCTTATTTCCGCTTTCCACTGCCATGGGGCACAATATGTTTTATAGGAACAACCGACACGTGTCACCGCAGCCTGCAACCGGGCATAGCAGCCGTGCTACGCACGCTTTTCAAAACCTTTTAGTTTCACTTTCCACCACTAGGATGCACACTCTTTCGTGCACACCTATATCCGAACGAAACTCCGATTTTCAACTTATCCGTAGATATATTACTCGACGGGGTAGAAACACAAATAAGAATTTAAGAAATTTGCTGAAATTCCTATTCGGGAATAATGGTAATCACCACTCAATTAAGAGCCAAATATGATCTATAAGAACCTCCGATTCGGCTCGTTGCTGCATGCTTCACCGTATAGCAGGCGTGCTGCGCACGCTCTGTAAAATATGTTAATTCCACTTTTTGTCTCCAGGGGGCGCACCATGTTCTTAGCAAACCTACATCCGAGCGAAATTCCGTTATTAAACCTATTCGTAGCTATTTTAGTCTAGGGAGTGGGGGAATGATATAAGAATTCAAGGAATTTGCTGAAATTACTATTCGGAAATAACCATTAGTCAGAAATTAAGGGTGCAACATGTTCTGTACGAACATGCGACATGGGTTCCCATTGCAAGCGGCACTATTAGCAGGCTTGCAATAAATTCGGAGCATTTTCCTGCATAAAAAAAAGAAGAGCAATGAAAAAAAATGCATTTAAAAATGTCTTTAAAAATAATTAGAAAAAAAAACACTTCTGAAAAAAAAAATATTATTAACAGTATCAAAAATGTGAATTTAAATTCTATTTAAAGCGTTGCTACTCGCTACAGCAGCAGAAAACATTAGAATGCAAGGATTTATTGTTGCCAATTTCTAATTTCTAGTGGTAAAAGAGCCTGTAAGGTATTTAAAATTTTCCTGGCTTAATTATTTTTGCGAAATTTTTACACAACCAACCAACCGAAAGCAAGTGGAAAGAAAGAAACTTATTTTTGATGAGCATTGCTTTATGAACCAACCAACGGAAAGTAAGTGGATGGAAAAAATGGTACTTTGGATGAGAGTGAGTTGCGCTTTTTAATTAAATTCGCAGCTAATAATTAGAATTTTAAAATTCTGACTCTCAGATACATCTGGAGAGACTTTGGACTATTCTCGCAAAAATTTTGGGCCTCGTACTTGACGTAGATTTTGCTTTTTATCGCAGACACACACACAGACAGAGCGATTTTTTCTTTTATTGGTAAAGATTTCTCGAATGCTTATCGATTTTAGGCAAGAAACTGATAGAGCATGAAATATAAGCCATTACTTTGTGTTCAAGTACTTCTTTCTTTGAAATATCTGATTGTGACAGAGATTTCACAAAACAAATGAAGATAAAAAATCTTTGTCTAGAAGAAGAACATTAGTTCTTTTTTATTTATTATTCCTTTTACTGGAAGAAAAGTCTTTCTTACATTTCTTATATTTTTCTATAGTATATTTAAAAGAAAAGATATCTAAAATCATATAAAAATAAATTGTAGCATAAAAGATAACAAGTCGGAAATCGTACTTTAAACTTGGAAAAGGATACTTCGTACTATAACTTGTTTTATAAATGTTCAGATCTTGTGAATAGCTGTTGCACGCCTATGCAAAAATGCATGAATACAAAATTGATTACGATTATACAGTCAGACTTCGTTATCCCGACCCCAGGTTTTCACGTCACTCCGCTTATCACGTCAGTTTTTCAAAGTCTCGATTTTCTGTATATGATTTTAAAGTAAATAAACTCCAGATTTTACGTTGTCGAATAATTTTCAACTCCGGATGTTCCGGTGGTTTAGAAAAATTGTCCATTTTTCATAATCCATCTTATGAGACACTAACTTTTCACAAAAGTATCCAAAATACCCATTGAGATAAATGAGAAATTTTACTTCTATCCTTTATCTGAATAAATAAACCCACACACTATGATTGACCCACTTGAGCACCAGATAGACATATCAGTCTTTGTTCTGGTCAGGCGGCGCTTTCTTGTGGTTACACGACGTTTTCCATCAGACTTAATCTGAAGCATTGCATTGCATTGAAACGGTAAAAGATTATCTAACATTCATTTCTGAAACAACGAGTATTGATTACAATTCCTTGTGTAATATTGAAAAAAGAATTGTAGGAAACACATCTAGGGATAAACAAACCTTAATTCATCATTTTTCATGTAACGATAAAAAAGTGAGTCATCATAAATCTGATTTTTATTCTTTTCAATTTTGTTTAAAAATAATGATTTATTGCTTAAATCTGCAAGAACAGCTATGGATTGAATATCGTCTTAAATGAACAACAAATACAGCTTTTTATATATATATTTTACTCCAACTCCGGTTACCGCGGCATTCCGTTTATGAAGACACTTTTTTCTGGTCATTAGAGTGTCGGGATAACAAGGTTCGACTGAATACACTTAATGCAGTAATACGGGAACAGTATGACTCCATCTTAAATAATACGTAATCACCACGGCAACCTAGTATCATTGCCTAGTATGGGACATCAGTGCATTACTTAGAATATAATAGAATGAAAAAAAAAACTTAATAATATCTTTTAAGTTTTGATTCGTCCATAAAATTTGAAATGACTTGACAAAATTCCGCAGCGATTATGTATATTAAATTTCAAACCACTCGGTTGGGTAGTTTTTGCGCTGTTATATGCGGACAGACGGACGGATGACGACTATATATGTCACGTATTTATATAATTACCAACGCACCTAAAAATGAATGATTAAAATATCATGTATCAAAGAACAATAACATAAAAAATTTAAGTATTTATAAATGGCATAAAATATTTTACATATAAGAACCCTATATTACATATAACAAGTCTTTTTTGCATTAGTTCCCCGAGCCTATATCATATTTAATTTGCGAGAATTAGTAGAGCATGGGAAGAAAATTCTTTTTTTCTGATTTCCTTTAAAAAATGTGTTGTTAAAATTACTACATTTCGTACTTATGTAAACTATGCTTGCATGTGAAACCATGAACTGTATAACAAGCAGTATGGGCGCAAATTTTTTTCTTTTATTTAAAAAATTCTCGAATGCTTATCGATTTTAGGCAAGGGAATAGTAGAGCATGAAATATAAGTCAGCGCTTTGTGTTCAGTTCTTTTTTCCTCGGAATATCTGATTGTGAAAAAGATTTCACAAAACAAATAAAGATAGAAAAATCTTTGTTTAGATGAAGAACATTTGTTCTTTCTCTACATTATCCCTTTTAGCGGAAATCTTTTTATTACATTTCTTATCTTTTTCTATAGCATACATATTTTTTTTAAATCTAAAATCATGTAAAAAAAAAGTAACATAAAACATAAAAATTATATTTGATATAAAATATTTTCCCAAATAAACATAAAAAAAACCTTTCGGCATGTGCCGAAAGAATGTGCCGGGATGAAGAGGTAGCTTTCATATTTCTTGGTTTTAAAATTTTGCAAGTTTTTCTCGAAGATAACTTTACTCAAATTTTAAGAAGTTAAGATGCGACAAACTCGATAAGAGAATATTCGTCAATACTGAATTTGAATTAGAATTGCGTCAAATTAGAAAGATTTAGCCAAGTTGGCATCAAATATGGTTACTTATTTTTGGTCGTCAAATTTGGCAATATTTCGTCTAGTGTCGTAGAGCTTAGCGAGAATTGGAAGCTAACGAAAATAATTTATATTTATTATTGCTCGTCAGTGCACGGTGCTAACGGCCACCATTTTGAAACAAGATGGCGGATGAAGCTGGCCAACGAACTCGATCGAGATATTGGTATTTACTATGCATACAACCAATGTAATCTAAATCAGTTTATAAAAACGAGAGTTACTGCATAATGAATATCAGATTGTTTCAAAAAGTCAGTCTCTCTAGAAATTTAAACTACTATATCTCAGCCGTTTTTTAAGATAAAGACGAAGCAAAATATGCCCCGGAATCCTTGTATTACGGTCAAACACTTAAGAAAAGAATCGATTTATAATTTTTTCGCCAGCTTTTTAATTGTTAATTTTTTTTTTACATTTTTTAAATGGCTGCCATTTTGAAAGGAGATGGCGGATGAAGCTGGCCAATGAACTTGGTCAAGACATTAGTATGTACTATGCATACAATTAATTTCATCCAAATCGGTTAATGGGTACGAGAGTCATCGCATGACGAAAATCAAGTATATAATGTAATGTTCAAATGTAACGTTCAAATGTAACTTATATATATATATATAAGTTACATTTGAACGGAGTGTGGTTTTGGGGTCATGATCGATGAAAATATACCAAAATATTTCGGAAGTGCTTTTCCCCGTCTGCAATAGGTAGCTTTTTACTTTTTGCAATATCTAAGATAAGAATCAGAAAAAAGCAAAGAAATACAAAAAAATTCTGCTTTAAATTGTATTCTATACAGAGTGTCTCCAAAGTAAATGTATTTAAAGGTAAAGTACATACAAAGAAGCAATTTTGGTATAGCAATGTGTGTTTGGAAATGAAAAGTTCGGGCGAAGAACGAAAAATGTACAGATAATGAAAACGAGCGTTTTATTCACAGAACAATTACAGTAAATGGTCAAATGTGCCACTGGTAGCGTTTAGCAAGTGATTGGCGTACCGTTTCACAGATTCCAAGAACTTCACGTCACGAACATTTGCAGCAATGACTGAAATTCTTGCAATGAGGTCTTAATCAGAGTCAACTGGCGTCTCATAGATCGTCACTGGTGTTTCATAGTGTCATGACCACTTTTCAAATTGCAAGGAAGATCGATTTCGGTGAAAGACAATATTAATTACCTAGGTTTTATCTTAGAAGCCGATTTAGATTAACGGAGCACCTAGATAACGTGAGAGGTAAAATTCTTAACCTTAACCCATTAAAGACTGACGTTGCGTTTTCGCAACATTATACTTGGGATTTTTTAAAATTTTCTGATACCAGTAAAAGAGAAAGGTTAAATTTGTCTTGTTTAATTAACACATTTCAGTGATTCAATATGTAAAAGTAAGTATTTAACAAAAAGTGGTGTTAACTGAATAAAATTCCTGTAAAACATGCTGGTCCTTAATGGGTTAAAGAAAATATCAATAAAGGGGGATATAGTGACATAATTCTCAAAACTTTAAAAGAATGGTACAATTATATATTATATATAATTATATATTATAGCTAAGCAGGTATCATATGGTCATGAAGTGTGATATGGGGACATATGATCAAGTGGTCTGAGAAGGCTGAGTTTATGCCAAAGAATGGACATATTATCAATAATTAAAACATACATATCAGTGTCAACAGATGCTTTATGTGTGATCACTGATATTTCACCAATCGACATATAATTAAAAACTCTTATAACAAGTACAACTTTCTAAAGGGTATTTCCAGCATTCAAATTGATAATGACATTATCACAAGGGATGAAGTTACGCATAATATTTTAACATATGATTGTCCATGTCCAGATCATTTCGTTATTTCAAAGATACCCACATAACTATTCAAGAACAAGTAAGGAATGCTAATCCTACTTCCGTAAATCCAATGATTTTTATGGTCGATTCGAAAATGAATGAGGAGGCAGCAGCAGCATTCACAGTTCTGTATCAAAATAACTTCTGCAATGAGATGAAAATTAAATTAAGGAGGAGAAATTCCGTTTACCAAGCAGAACTTTTAGCAATGGTTTTTAAAAATATAAATTCAATTATGCTTCACTGACAGCTACTCCTTCCAAAATATATTTTTCCAAGAAACAAAATAGTTAAAATCATTCAAGAAAAATTAAAGACGACACGTGTAATTTTGAAATTGGTTGGATAAAAGCACATGCCCGGCTTTTAGGTAATGAAAGGGCAGACGTATTGCCCAAATCAGTAATTATAGACGGTACATTTGACATGGAAGCAAGCGTTAAAATTTTCACATCTCATATTAAAAGTTATTTAAGAATAATGTACTTCAGGAATGGCAAGAGTATTGGGGGGTAGAGACGCATACCTAATTATGAACAGAGTTAACTTAGATTTTACTTGTAATAAACAAGTCATAGCATATATCCTGACGGGGCATTGGAGTTTCCCAACGTTTTTTATTTAAGATTAAGAAAAAAGGTAGCGAGAAGCGTGTCTGCAATAAACGTGGTGAGTTGTCCACTATATATTTGAAAAACGCACCATGATGCCTGCACACTTTTCATTCGACAGTACCAAAACTCTTGGACAAAACTTTTGTTCAGTATTATTTGCAGAAAGAAATTATCAGAAACTATGTGATATTTACAACAAACTAAATCAGCTCTACAGCTTTATTCAATACAGATTTTAATTTGATTTTTGTGCTTATGTAACTAAAATACCCGTGAAACCTGCATTTTATAGTAAAGTTATCTCTAAGTTGTAGTAATGTTAACATAAGTTAACCTGTCTTTTACAGTAAAACTGCAAAACTTTTGGTCACTATTATTTGCACAAAAAAATACCATAAGGTATATAAGTTTTATAATAAACTCAGTGAGCTCTACAGCTTTCCTCGATACAGCTTTCAATTTGATGCTTGTGCTTATATAACTACCACTACTTATTGGACTTATATGGGGTATTTTGTGGTTGTTCTTGGAACGAATACTATTTTGATTTCATTCAAGAACTACTGTGGACGTCTGTGGTATAATTTTTTCTACATGGAGACTTATGCATAAACTGCTGTGGTCATTACTTGATTTGACAATATATTAGGTTGAGCAAAAAGTTCTGGGGAATTTTTAATCTAATAGTTACCAGAATTTGTATCGTATATATGAGTACTAGTGGAATATTTCGAGGAGTCCAGGAACTTCGGCTCCAAAATGCCTAATGAACAGTATAATTTGCGTGTGTTGACCCGGCATTATTAGAGAAAAGGCTTGATGATTCTGAAAGCCATCGATGAGATTAATGAGGATGAAGCTGCTGGTAACGGCGACAAACTTAGCCAGCAAATCCTGAATCTGGGAGAACGGTGGCAGAAAATCGTGGACTATGATGGTCGCTACCTTAAAGAATTGCCCTTGTTGCTCTTGTTGTTAATTTGCGCATACCAACTCAATTTTCACAAATTTCCTAGAACGTTTTGCTCATCCTAGTATATTAACAGTGTCAGTGTCTAAATCTATATGGTGTCTGTTATGTATAGTTCTTCGGATAAAAAAATTCAAATGCTCTAGGCCTTCCGAAAGAATTTAGTATTTTTTCGTTAGGCGCAAAGAAGAAGTGCTTTTACTATGAACGCAGCAGCAGGACTAAAAAAAAAATACCTCATGTCTTATTGCTGCATTCGTATTAGAAGCACGCCTTCTTTGCACCTGACGAAGAAAGACTATGTTTTTTCGAAAGGCCTAGCGCATTTGAAATTTTCTGGTGGAGTTTTAAGAAGATATTTAAGTTCTTACTGTTTCACACCAGTTTCACTTATATTCTTTTGATCTTACCTGCCTACATGCTCTCCCTTTTATAAACTTATGTGTTTCTCGATCTTTTTCGGACTCTAGCACAAATTACTGTGTTTATTCCTGGATAATTTCTGAACTAATTCCACTATACGGGACTATTGTACAAATGCTTTTGGTTTCTCCGAATTCAACGCTTCTACTCTTGTTTTCCGCATGAAATTGCGTGGTTACATATTTAACCTTTGTAAATATCTACATAAACCTCTATAATGTATTTTAGCCATCTCTTTACTTGGAGACTTTTGCATAAGATTCCGATGACTTCTTCGTATGAACTGTATAATTATAACATTCACTATTTACTTACTTCAGAACTCTCTTATAATACAGGACTTAATTTTGAACTGTTACATAGAACTAACTCTTAAAGATATTTTCCTTACTTAAGAATTTTTGTGCTTATTCTACATTATGTTAAATTCTATTTAAGACAGCTTTTCATGTGTTTTTAATTTTATGTCAATTTACATTTTCCTTACATCCGTCACCAACGTCAAGAACTTTTTGTTTATTTTACCAAGCTCTGAGAATTATTCTGCTTATTTTATCCTGTTGCGTTGCTATCTAAATACTTTTTATTATTTTTAATTAGTGTCCGTTTTCAGGACCGTTTCTGCAGCTAGAGTTTGCTGGATGATGAAGGGGTTCTTACGAGAGGAACATTAATACATAAACCAAATGGATGGAGCTCCGGTTTGATGATTACTGGTGCATCATAGGCGAGGCATCTTGGACCTTCGAAATGGTACGACAATGACTTGTTAGACGCTACCAGGTATACATCGATGTTCTGGTGGCACATCTGAGTACTTATTGTAACTTTTCCGTCAATAAAACACTTGTTTTCATTTTCTCTGCATTTTTTCTTTTTTGTCAAAACATTTCATTTCCAATCCCCCATTCCTGTGCCAAAATTGGCTCTTTTTGTGCATTTTACCTTCCCTTAAAGTTTGGCCTATGAATTCGGAACAATCTGTATTTTATAATTTTATAACGGATGTTTAAGATAACAGTTACAAAATACAAGGTATTCCGAAGGTAATTTTTGAAAATCTATAATCTTATGAATCCTGCTAGGTATAAGCAAGAGAAGTCTAACACGATTTTTCTTGTAAGCAATTTCTAAAGCGCACGTTAAGTTAATCAGCAGTGACTTTAAGTTTGCTGTCTGAATAAATAAAGTTACCTTTGCTACAATAAAGAAATGCATACAACCACTTTTGTTTAGAGCCTGAATCCGAGGAAACTTCCTTTATCGCACGCAGTATCATCGGATTGTGCTTTTGACCAGCTGTTCATCGACCATCCGGTTATAATTCGTTTCATAAAAGAATATCGGATGTGGTCTTTCATTTCTTTTGCTATGGTCTCACAAATTGGGCACATAATTAAAGATATTAGTATATATACAGTTATAAACATAGCGTAAAAAATATTTTTCCAATAACTTTTCTTTTCAATCCTATTTTAAAAAACACAGGACACCTATGAATATATTTTCCTATTAATAACTTTAAAACTGGCCTAGAATGATGCGCCCTGTATATACTGTTAAAAAATGAAAAATGTTTCGTAATTAAAAAAAATATATATTATAACTAGGAACAAAAATATGCAGTAGCTTCTTCCAAATTACTCAATATTTAAAAAGGGCTTTTTGTTTTTAGAAATGTTAGAAACGAAAATACACTTTCGAGATTTATAAAATCATTCATAAAAAGAAACTTTTTTTTTGCTGCCAATAAATTTGGAAAAAGTTTCTGAGTAGTATTCATAATATATTAATTAACATGAATTTAACAGATTCTCTTTAACAGGAATATTGATTTTTATGATGGGATCAATTCATCAATCATTTTCAACTGTGTAATTGGATTTGTACATGCAAGAGTAACAAAATAATATAAATTTTAATGTTAATGTAATACTGCTAACTTATCGTGTTTATCTGTAAAACATGTTTATTGAGCCTCAAAACGTTTGCTTGAAGATTTATGGCATTCCCAAAACCTCCATTCTGGGTTCAGAAAATTGATCAGTACGCTATAAAAAAATACTCTCAAATGTTTCCGAAAATCAGTGGAAGTAAAAGAAACTTTGTTTTTCTAAATACTGATTTAATTCGCGAGAAAATATGATTTGTGGTGTTCCTAATGATAAAGGATTCTTTTCGGAATTTTGGGTAACTTGGAAGAGTGTTTTGTATATTTTGTTTATGGTTATATTTTCCTAGAGTAAGAAACATTTGCCTTTTTTATTTTACAATGTATAGTGTTTCAGAAACGTCCTCTGTAACCTAGTACTAAATCTAGTAATCTAGTAATCTAATCATGAAGTCGTAAATAAAATTTTCGACATATGATATTCTAATAATTACCTTACTAGTCACACCGGGCAACCCGTTTGGACTCGCTTAAATGTACGCTAAGCAGTGGTATATATTACGTTTATTCATAATTTAATTTACTTGCTCAATCCTTAGCCATATCTAAATGTTCTGATAGAGAAATCAACAACTCGGTATTTTTATGTTAGGAAGACGCAGATGATAAATCGCAAAACATTGTTCGCTTCGCATTTTTTCCCTATTCCATTAGTTTAATTTAACTCTTATATCAATGACCGGGTACACGTGTACCCGGTCTCTAATGTATTATCTTTGTTTGGATTGTTCCACTTGAAGTAATTAACATTTCTAAAAGTAAATCAAATTCCTCTTCTCCTAATGCGAGGCAGTTACATTCTATGAAATAGAGGGGTTTTATGATTCGCGTATGTTAAAGTCGCAGGATGTACCCGGTTACACCGGTCATTGGAAAAAGGGTAAATTTTGGTCATTGAGATAAGGTTTAAAATATAATCGTTTCACTCATTTTATTTAAAATACAAAACTTTAAAACTGAAATATTTAAGATTTACTACTTTCACTTATTTTTTTACAACTAGTTGGATGTGCCAATACCAAAACTTTTTTCTATCTCATACATCTTAGTATTTCAAAAAGTAGTTACAGATCTTAAGGGGATCCGGGACATAAAAATCTTCAAATTTTCAAATTTTTTTTTTATTGGATTAAAAATTTCTCTGCCGTTTTCTGCTGAAAATGATGTTTAAATCATGTTTCTATCTTAATTAGAACAGGAAATATTATTTTTTTCGTTTTGGTTTCTTTTCAAAATCTGCCTTTCAAGCTATGGTTGTCAAGGAAACGAGTTCTTGTGAAATTGCGTTTTTCTTCATGATAAGTTTTTTCACCATTTCTCATATTTAAATTCTTATAACTCGAGAACCGTTAAAGATACAGGGTTGAAACTCGGAACATATCTTTTTCAATTATTTTACTCTACTTTTGAGCCAGCATATTTGAAAAAAATATTTACTTTTGAAAATATGATTTTTTTTTTTTTTTTTTTTTTTTTTTTTTTAAAGTTGCACCACTTTTTTTGTAATTTTTTCGTTAAATATTTTTAAAAATTAATATTTTTTTAAATTCTGGCTATTAATAAAAAAATATATATTTCTGTTTATTTAAATGAAAAACAATTTAAATTCTACAAATAATATTTCGAGTTATAACGATTTTGTTATACGACTTTTTTCAAAAATTTTAAATTTAAAATTTTTTTAAAAAAGCTATGAGAAGTTTTATCATTTGATTTTGTTTACAAATGATATGGTTAACCATCTCAAAAAAATTCAAAATTTTAAC
Organism: Maratus speciosus; assembly: GCA_963932465.1. Taxonomy (NCBI): domain Eukaryota; kingdom Metazoa; phylum Arthropoda; class Arachnida; order Araneae; family Salticidae; genus Maratus; species Maratus speciosus. The sequence continues at coordinate 49,225,824 of OZ010790.1, forward strand.
TCAATAAATAAAAATTTTTTGAAAATGTGTCCCGGACTGTATCAACTTTGATTTTCATCTTAAATTTCTACTTCAGTCAATGAAGCGTAGTAAAAATGAGTCCATATCAATCATGATATATATTAAAATCAATAAATTTTCGTTATTATGTTTACATCAGCTTTTTGCGAATAGCCGGATTAGTAGGACGCGAGTTCCCGTCGCTGCACGAGCCGTCAATGGACTACAGAACTACGAAAAACCGTAGTAAATTATACAAAAATTGCTATGACAGTGCCACCATTTGGAATTATTGAATTTGGTGAATATATCCAAATTCAAGGAGGACCTGCTGGCAATAGCCAAGAACATACGCAAAAAATTTGGTTAAAATCTATTTATAACTTCATACACTTTTCTATGGTAAAATAAAGAAAGTGGCACAAAAATCGCTATTACAGCAATCCCTTACGACAAAATATTTTCAAATTCAAGGAAAAACTGCTGGCCACAGCCAAATGCATACACAAAAAATTTGGTTCAATTCTATGCATAACTTCATGCAGTAATTGATGGTACAATAATGAAAATGACACAAATGTTGCTATTCCAGCGCACCTTCCGGCAGAATATTTACAAATTAAAGGAGGACCTGCTGGTCATAGCCAAAAACATACACAAAAAATTCGGTTCAATTCTATGATAACTTCATACACTTTTCAATAGTAGAATAATTAAAATGGCACAGACATCGCTATTACAGCGCCCTCTTCCAGCGGAATTTGTTCAAATTCAGGTAAGACCTACTAGCTATTACAAAAAACAGACACAAAAAATTTGGTTCGATTCTATGCATAACTTCATCACTTTTTGATGGTACAATAATGAAAATGGTACAAAAAATGCTATTACAAGGCCCACTTCCGGCAGAATATTTCTAAATTGAAGGAGGACCTGCTTGCCACCGCCAAATACATACAAGAAAAATTTGGTTCAATTTTATGCATAACTTCGTACGCTTTTCGATGGTATAATGGCGACACATGGACACACGGACAGACGGACAGACAGGCAGACATTTTGTATAAACATGATTTTTGGGATCTCTGACCGCTAAAACTTGTAAATCCGTCGAAAACCGGTAGTCAAAAAAAGTTTCGATTACAATACTTTCTTCTATTGAAGATAGAAGAAAGTAAAAAATAAAATAAATAAAATAAATGCAATAAATAATACCATAAACGAAGGCATTTCATTTCAACCTGAAAGCTCTGTTTTCATTCATACACACACACACACACACAAAAAAAAAAAAAAGTTACTGGCGTGTTAAAAAATGCTATTGAAGAGATTTGTGACAGTTCATATAAAAATACGGGAACTCTTTTTGATCATGGCAACATTTATGTATTTTTATGCTAAAAAATTACTTTGATTAAAAATAGCCGCCTTGCATATGAAAAGCGAAGTGGTTAATCCGTTATTGTTTATGACAGTCGCATGACTTGGGCTATAATAATAATAATAATTAGCCTATAATAGTGGTTCTTTATATTATATACACATACCACAAAATGTTAACTGTGGCCCTACAGCAAACACTGTAAAATAAGAAAACTCTTTCTGGATTTAGCGTAACTTTACGAGAATATAATATAGGCTATTCCGAGTTATCAACGATTTCGAAAGCCATCCCTTTTCTTCAGAATCCTCAGGAGCCGAAAGATTTCAGAGATTTAAAGTAACATTTTTTAAACAAATGATTCCCTTGCTACACTTTTCAAAAACAAACAAAAAACCGAAATGTTTTCCAATAGTTTTTACACTCGATTGATAAATTTTCTCCAAACGCAATATTGCCTTTTTGGATGCTATCAATTTTCAAATTTAAAAAAAAAAAAAAAAAAAAAAAAAAAAAAACCTCGTTTCTGAAGATATATAGACACATTTCGGAATCGTGGATAACTCAGTCGATTTTATATTGCATTTTATATTGCGGGAAGATACGCAACAAAACTGAATTTTTCCCGAACGTAAAGAATTAAATGCAGCGCCGATGTGCCTGACGACTTCTGGTCGTAATTTCGAACACCTGCTGTAGTACAACCTTTCAATAAAATGTTTTCTGTCCCATTAGTGTGTTGCTGATTCTGTTCTTTTTCTCTGTTTCTTCGAACCATAGCCCGCAACTACGGCATTTTCGATCATACATTGCTATGCGATTCCGGGTCGTCTTTGTTCCCCTACACCTCCTGCAAGTTTGTCGGTCTAGTAGTGAAACACCCTACAGAAAGCAGGTTTTTTAGAAAATAGATGGATTGTAGAAATAATTTCCATTTTTACATATTTCATAATTTTTTTGTTTCTTTACTTTTATTAAGTGATTAAGAATTGAAAACATATTATTTAATCTTTCCTTATTACTTGAGTATTTTCAAATATTTATTACTAAAACTTTCAAGTAATTCCTTCAAAATAAATAAATAAATAAACAAATAAATAAAATACTCCTTTTGAAATAACATTGTCATTAGTTCAAAATTAATTTATAATGGGGTAATAAAAAGAATTTGCAATTTTAGGAAATGGCTTCACATACTTGTAAAATCCCCATAAATATGACTATTCGTTAAAAAAAAAATACTCTAAAAGTTTAGCCATAGCGTCAGTGTTATTAGATTGCTGAAATGATGTCTCGTGAATATTTAACACATGTGCATCGAAAGCGTGCATTTCAGGAATTTCTTTTTTGTTCAAAAGTTCCGATTTCATACGCGAAATCATGAATAGCAATTTTTCTTTTCTTTTCTTTTCTTCTTCTTTTTTTTCTTTATTTAATGGCAAGCGTTTCGTGATTATACAAAGTAAAAATTATTTTTTCGAAATTTACGTTATGGATTCGCAGTTTCCGAATAAAAAAATTAATTCTTGAAAAGGACGCATAGTATATGCTCTAATGATGCAAATGGCCATTTTATGTTAACGATGCAGTGAAGCAATTTATATGCTTAAACCTTAAGTAGTTAACTCATAATTCATATAATATTTTAATTCAATATAATTAACCTGAGACAAAAAGCGTACATTAAAATTTAGAGAAGGTTTACATCAGTGCTGCAAAACCTATTTGCCACAACAATATTTGAAAGATAATGTTTGACATATTTAATAGCAAATTCTCTGTTATTTAAAAAGGAAAATTATTCTTTGTGAAAAGAGTGGTATCTTGGTGGCTCGTGAGCCACCGGTTGTGCAACCCTAGTTTACATCAAAAATAAATAATGATTAAAAACAATTTTTGAAGCAAGTTTATAATATTATATTAATACCTTTTATTTATTGCCATTGTACGAAAAATATTTACATACATTAGGGAAATATACGCGTAAAAGTGATACATTTAGAATGATTTATAAATGGAAATAAATATATTTTATTCATTTTCACCTTAATTTTATTTATTTATCTTGGTTAAGTGATCAGTCTGCTACAAAAATACAAAATATTTATAATTTTTGTAAACAGATTTAGTGACTTTAGAAAAGATTTTGAATTACGAACTGAAAACAACAGTCTCTAAATTTGAAGGCCTAAATTAGGAAGGTCATTATTTAGAAAGAGTTGTCGAGGAGAACATATAAAAGATTAATAGTTGTTACTGATAGCACTATATTAAACTCCTGGGAGTCTGATGGAATTGAAAAGAAATTATACAGCTGAGAAGCTCTAAAACAATTAGGCAATAGTACATACATCAATAAGCGCAATAATATAAAATTGGTCTGTTCGATCAAAAACCTAACGTGTAAAAACATTCTACAAAGAAAAAAAGCCAACTATCTCAATAATTTACCTCACACAACGTGAAGAGATTATTGATTATATATTTATCTTAACTGCTAAATAGTGATACAGATTCTTTTCTCCCAACTCTTATCTGTTTTATACAAGTATTTACAAAACTCTTGTTGCTAGCGAGCAGATAATTTTCCTTTTCTATTCGGCGTATCCTTTTAGATTTTATTTTTTAAATAAATTATCTATTATGCGTTGAAATCTATTATGCGTTTATATCTGTATTATGCATTGTTCCTTTTTAGTATTAACTAGTTCGACTAGTATTAACATTTGAACTAGTATTAACATTCGAATAATTTCAATGGTACAATTAAAAATAAACCTTATTTAAATAAATATTCTTTATTTAAAGCTAGAATTAATTACAATATTAGAATATTTTATTTAACCTTGCTTGGTTTATGTATCTAAAGATGGCATTTTGTAAACGATTTTTCATTCATTTCCAGATATGCTAAGATTATAAATAACATGTCTTCAGATAGGGTAATGTGCCCACATTTCGTCCCCCTTAATTTCTCCGCTTCTTCGAAAGTGACGTCACTTATGACGCAAGGGACGCAAGGTAAAAGTGATCAGTATTGAAAGTTTCGGTCGCCAAGATGCATACATAAATTAAAGACGACGAATTTCCTATTTTTAGAAGACCTGAGTTCTATTACATTGTTTTTAGAACGTTATTTACTGTACAGTTAGAATTTATTTCTTATTCATTGAATTTATTTTACGTAAGTAAGATGCTGATAGTAGCATACAGTGAGTTTTAAGACGCCCAGTTAATATTACGGAAACTGAAGCTCCGCTATATTGGGAAGTAGCGCGGTCAAAATTTCGCCCCCCTAGCAGTTCTTATTCTCGTCCCGGGGACGAAATTAAGAATTCTTTTTCATGACAATTTTTCTTCATGTTTGGTTGCCTAACGTTTCGTTATGTTATTCTTCACAGATAATTAGTACATTTCTTTGTGTCTTATTTTAATGTAAATTAAATTACTTACTCATTTAGAAATAAATTTTTACTTAGTTATAAGTTAAGCCTCGGAGTATTGGATTTTTAGGGGAGATGAAATTGGAACCATTTTTTTCCTTTGCATTTTTAGATACATTTGAAAATACAATTTTTCGCATTGTTAAAATTTTTTTGTACAATATGTGCCTATGTTTTTTTGTGCGTCAGTAGTTAGTCTATGGGAACGTCCATTGTTACTCTTGTAACTTTCAGAGCAAATTTCCATATATATTTCCAATTATTTGATTACAAAATATATTTAGGATAAATTTGATGCAACCACTTAAAAATACATGTGCTCTGCTCTTATAAACCATATGCAATTTTTAACAAAAAGCATTTTACTTGCCTAGATAATGAACGAAAATTTTGCTACTCTTGTGACCACAAAAAAATGCAATTTTAAAAAATTGTGTTTGATGCAGAAATTCTGTGAATTATACGAGACTATATAAATAAAATTTACAGAATACAGCAGAGTAATTCTACCTTTTTAAAATGTATTAGTTATTGAACTCATCTGTGAACACATGAATTAGTTACATTTGATTTTGAAAAATGCTAAGTGTTACTCTTGTGACGTTACTCATGTAACATTTTGTCCATATAGGAATTTTCCCAAAAATTCAGTTTAAATACTAAACAAAATAATTAAAATAAGTTTTAAAAAGGTTACTTTTCCATAGAAAAAACTTCTAATGATGGTTACATTTCAAAATAACATAAAAAATGTGTAAAATTCGAAAATTAATTAGATTTTGTAAAATCCTGTAGAGTTTATCAATCTGAGAGCATTAATGTCAACCACAATTTGATTCTTTTTTGCCAAATTTTGTGGTCATCAGATTCAAACTTGAGAATTCCTTATGCTTTAAATAGCTCTTAGTACTTTATTTGATAATTTTCATTTACCACTTCAATAGTAAAATCACGAATCTTTAAAACATCATATTTTAGAATCACTCAGTATAACCACATAGCAACTTTTCAGTTTCTGCTACTGACGGAATAAATCATTGTCTTCATTATCAATAACTAAACAAAATAATTAAAATAAGTTTTAAAAAGGTTACTTTTCCATAGAAAAAACTTCTAATGATGGTTACATTTCAAAATAACATAAAAAATGTGTAAAATTCGAAAATTAATTAGATTTTGTAAAATCCTGTAGAGTTTATCAATCTGAGAGCATTAATGTCAACCACAATTTGATTCTTTTTTGCCAAATTTTGTGGTCATCAGATTCAAACTTGAGAATTCCTTATGCTTTAAATAGCTCTTAGTACTTTATTTGATAATTTTCATTTACCACTTCAATAGTAAAATCACGAATCTTTAAAACATCATATTTTAGAATCACTCAGTATAACCACATAGCAACAATTCCGTTTCTGCTACTGACAGAATAAATCATTGTCTTCATTATCAATAACTAAACAAAATAATTAAAATAAGTTTTAAAAGGTTACTTTTCCATAGAAAAAACTTTTAATGATGGTTACATTTCAAAATAACATAAAAAAATGTGTAAAACTCTAAAATTAATTAGATTTTGTAAAATCCTGGAGAGTTTATCAATCTGAGAGCATTAATGTCAACCACAATTTGATTCTTTTTTGCCAAATTTTGTGGTCATCAGATTCAAACTTGAGAATTTCTTATGCTTTAAATAGCTCTTAGTACTTTATTTGATAATTTTCATTTACCACTTCAATAGTAAAATCACGAATCTTTAAAACATCATATTTTAGAATCACTCAGTATAACCACATAGCAACTTTTCAGTTTCTGCTACTGACAGAATAAATCATTGTCTTCATTATCAATAATATCACTTGCAACTTCTCCTGTATCATTATTTTACTTAATAAAACACAAATTCTTTGTACGAATGATGTTAGTGTATGGTTTGTATTAGATAGTGTTATTTTTCATGGTTTTAACAAATTGCATTTGTTGAGTGCCCTTCTCTGTTGATATTTTCCCGCAAAGTAATGAAACATTATTGTTTTATTTCTTCATCTGATATATGGAGTATGCTTGCTTTTGTTTTTTTCATGAACAATTTTAACAAAATAAGCAGTATTCCTTAAAACTGTTTTTTAGCACGCACTTCATTCCACATATATCATCATACAATGACATAAAATAAATCTATAGCATGTATACCATGAGTATTTGAAGAAAAAATATGCCCAATTAAGTTAATTGTGAAAGAAGTCTGATTCATTGCAGGTATATTTGCATAATTATATTTTTGTTTAAATTGGAAAGCACAACCATCATACAAAAAAGCAAAACAGATACACTTTAGAAAAATGCCCTTAAAGATGCTACGCTGAAATTTTAGATACGAGAGCATTTACACAAATTTGATTATGAGTTACAATGTCTGAAATAATAGCATAAGATTTTACTATTTTGGGATCATACTAAATAATGGCTGGAAATACAGTCGCTTGTGCATTTGACCATTATGCAGTATTTCGTATCTAAATTTCGTCTTGGCATAAAAAGTACAGTTTTCAGAAAACTCACTGACATAACGATTCTTTGAGAAATGGTTATTATTTTGGCATTATCAAAATAATCCTGTGTACAAGTTTGAAGGAATGTGTGCTACAGAAATGGATTTAGTTGCTTTCGAAAATTTTGTAAACAATCAGAAATGGTTTCTTCAACTGTTACTTCTTCAAAACGTTTATCAACATTTTGAGAAAGTAACAGTTTACATAATGTTGATAAACGTTTTGTCAATAGCAAAACGTTTATCGTCATTTTGCTATTTAAAATAACTTATAAGAAGTTCTGTATTATGGACTTCCTTTTCTTCGATGTTATCTTCGCAAATTAGACATTCTGAATTCATATATTCTAATTATGATGTATCTCAATAGAGAAAGTCATTACATTTTTCACATGAATGTTTAATGCAGAAAATACACCAGTCTGCATTATGAATTGCTTGAATGTTTTCATGACAACCACAAATGCAAATATTCTGATGTATAATTTTCTATTGTTTTATAAAACTAGGCTTTAAAGGTGCAAATAAATTTCCAATTTTTCAATTTAGGAAAGCTTCTTTAAACAAAAAACTTATTCTTTTAGTAAACGCCACCTAAGATTGATAAAATTGTATGATCTTTTACAAACCTAACTAATGCATATTTAGCTGAAGAATGACATCTTTTTAAATCTTCATCAACATAAAATTCCCAAAAGCTGTGGAATTGGATTTTTTTTCGTTACACAATCTGAGGTTAGCTAGTTCTCTACCTTTTTCCTTTTCTTAATATTTTCATTCTCTTGCTGAAGCTTTTGATGACTCTAAGACTTTTCTTCATTTTATCATAATACATTTTGTTTTGTTTCTTTCTCACATCAACATATTCAATTTCATTCTTATTTTTTCTCTACAATTTTTGGCATTTAGCAGAATTTTTCTTGCTCTTTAAGACAACGTCATATATAAGAAGCAATATTAAAATCTTTCCTTTAAAATATACTATCAGAATCCTTTGTATAAGAGTTACTATAAGCAGTGGCGTAGCTACATATATTGGCGCCCGGGGTAGGAAGAAATTTTGCGCCCCCCCCTCCCCCCTCCCTAAATAAAAATAATAATCACATTATTTTTCCTTAAGACGAAAAAAGTATTTTTGGTTTGTACCGGGAGGAAAAGGCAACTTCCCTCTTCCTTGTTTTTTAAGATTTATCTAATTTTACCCAAACACAAGAAACAAAAATGCGTGGAGCCCGATTATAGGAGATTTCTAGTTTTCGTCAATACTGAATTTGTATGGGAATTTCAAAAATTTAGTGTAACGTTCACGGATATGAGCGTTATTTTAAGCGTATGGGAGTAGCAACATTGAAAATAAATTTTCAAAAAACCACATTAACTAAAACTCCTAAAATTAGCCGAATTATGGAAACCAAATATTATCTCCTGTTTGAAAGCGGCAGCCACCCTAGAATTTCAATTTTTACGATAGAGAGGAAACCAAAAAATGTTCTTGAATCCTTCTATCAAAACTTAACGATTATGCAAGAAATAAATTATATTTTTTTGTATAATTTTATTTTAGATTGAAATTTTTAAGGGGTCGCCATTTTGAAACAGGATGGCAGATCAAGATGCCCAACGAATGTCGTTGAGATCTTAATAAACACTTAACATATGCTCAATCACTTCCAAATCGGTTAGGAAATACTAGCGCAGTCGCATGATAATGTTCAGATATTTATAGAGAGAGATACATACTATATATATAGATGAAAAGAATAAGAATCAAAATCCTTTTAAAATTCAAAATTTAAATTAAGGGGGTGCGGGACACAATTTAAAATATTTTTTATTTATTGAGTTAAAATTTTGAATTTATTTTTGTGATGCTTAACCATGTTATTTGTAAACAAATCACATGATAAAACTTCTCATATATATTAAAAATTATGTATTTAAAATAAAATAAACTATTTGCTAAAAGGTACACACATTAAAATATACATTAAAACATCATCTTTTCGTTTCGCTTCTGCGAACGTCTTCAGGATGATACACAAGTCTACATATCACACACAAGTGTAAAATTTTTCAAGAATGGAGGCAAACATCTCAGAGTCCCTGACGACCTTGTCCAGAGGGCGCACCAAACGTCACAAAGTTGCCAAGGCAACGAAAAGGAGGAAACCAATCCAGCTATGGAAGAGGGGGGGGGGGGGGGTAAATGGAACTGACACCAAAAACAGTTTATAACATATTGTGCCAAATTTTATGTATGCTGTAGGATAAATTATCGTTACAGGTGCGCTGTCCAAGCTTAATAATCCTAATGCATTCTAAAATTTTGTTTAGGTATGGATTCTTGCACGGAATTATGATTCTTGCTTCATCAAAGATAACTCTGCTCCCATCATTATCAAAACAAAATCTTGCGAGAGCTGTATTTTGTTTCGATTGTGAAATGTCCCGCTTGTGCTCTTTCAATCTTTCTGAAAATATTCTTTTAGTTTCGCCGATATACACTAATCTTTCTTTATTTGAGAGGTAATCGGAATTTCATACACACCAGCTTTTTGATGATTCAAGATTTTATCTATATTATTACTAACAATTTGAATCAGGTATGGGGGGAGGGCTACATATTTTATATTGAATGATTGAAGGATCTGCTTTAATTTTTAATATAAAATGGGGACATAATGCGTACTCCTGTACTTGATAGGTAAAGTATTAACAAACCGCTGGCCTGACTGAGGGGGGGGGGGGTATTTAACTGCGAAATAATCCGGTCAATCTGGAAGCTTTTATAACCATGATGTAATGCAACTTTTTTAATGAAACCAATTTCAGTCCCAAGTTGACTAACTGAACAAATCTTATAAGCTCTTCTGATAAAGAACTGAAACGCAGCAATATTATATTTAAAAGGCAAATTCGTATAAAAAGGTATAACTGTATTCTCTTTTAACGGTTTTCTGTAAACTGAAAAGGTAAAATGCATATTGCTCTGGCTAATCTGAACGTCAATAAAAGGCAAACTCTCATCCTGTTCGATTTCAAGGGTAAACTTGATGCTATTACTTAACTTATTGACCTCATGAAGAAAAACCTGTAAATCTGGAAGAGGTTAAGTCCATAAGATGAACACGTCACCCACATATCTTAACCAACAAACTGGCTTCTGTTTAAATGAACTAAAATAATTTTCTTCCATAGGTCTGAGTGCAAACTCAGCGAAAAGACTTGAAACAGGCGAACCCATTGGTGCCCCATGAAGTTGTCTGTAAATAACTCCATTGCATATAAAAAATATAACTGAACACAATTAGATTCGAACAAGCCTTTAGTGAAGATTTAATTTCATCCGTTAAACCAGGATTACAATCTATCAATGAAAAAATATAACGTAAAACCTCGTCCATATTAATTGAAGGAAATGATGAAATGACGTCCAAACTTGCCATAACTGTATAAACATCAAGGGGGTAGTTTCTAATTTTATCCATGAAATGATCAGTAGAATCAATAACATAGTCGGAAACAGGTAGTATAGAATTAAAAAAATAACATAAGCTTTCTCTAAAAAATAAGTAGGTGCGACACAACGAGAAACAATAGGCCTAAGGGGCAAATATTAGATGCCTGCACAACCTAAGATCATGTAGGTCCCGAAATTGATGTAAATGGCTCGTGAGACATCCAATCGAACTTGCGGACATGATTGTAAGATGCAGCGACGAAATAAATGAGTTCAATCTACAAAGAAATTCCCGAGTCAAATTCAGTTCGCCCATTAATGTCTCAGTTATTCCTTACATAGATAGATATAGATATAGTTTTCTCGAATGCATACACTATAAAAAAAAAAAAAAAAAAAAAAAAAAAAAAAAAAAAAAGATTGTAGATTTGCCAGCACAAACTGCTGGCGTCCGAATTGCCAACAGATTGTGCTGTTAATTTTACGCAACTACTGTGTTTTTCACGTTTATATAGTCAAGAAACCAAAGAAAGCTACAGCACATTCGACTGTGATCGAGTTTGAGAACGAGATGAACAGTACTTTGTACTGTAACAATTGTAAATCAAAGCAATTAATTTTTAATAATCGTAACCAACGCCAGTTTAACTTATTGTAAAAAAAATCTTTTTAGAGCTACATGGATTGCAGTTATGAATTTGGGCGTCAATTTTAAGTGTTGGATTTTTATAAAACTATATTAAAAAAGTATTTTTTATAATTATTATTAATTTTTTTACACATTGAAATACCATGTAAATTTGCCTTTACATAGAAATTCACGAATTAACAAAGCTGCAATGTATTTTCCCAGAATTTCATTTTCTTATCTTTACCTTTTATTCTTTTAGTTGGCCCTTCTTTTAGAAACTATGATTAATGTCTTTCACCAAACTGTCTTACTTATTCTTTCACCCGCCAAAAACTATCTTTTAGTTGGACATGTAACAGCATTGATTTTGTTCAGTCACTGTTACATTATCAGGCATTTCTTTCTTTCTTTCTTTTTTTTTTTTTTTTTTTTTTTTTTTTTAAGAAGGTTGTCTATTTCATTAGTGACTTTGTTTGAACGTTTATTATTTATTGTCTTTTGAGCTGACGCTTTGAATGGATACATTGTATTTCAATTAGGAGAACATTACGTAAATTTTATGTTACGTATCCAGATAAACTACTTTTTAGGTGCGCTCGTAATTATATAAATACGTAGCCCTATAGTCATCGTCAGGTAAGTCCGTCTGTCTGTCTATCCATCTGTCCGCATATAACAGCGAGATGCAACCGAATGATTTGAAATTGAATATGTATAATCGTCGCAGAATTTTGTCGAGTCATTTCAAATTTTATGAAAATCGAATAAAAACTTAAAAAATACTAATAAAAGCTTTCTTCATTCGATTAAATCCTATCATACGTAATTAATTCAATAATATCCCATGATAGGTTATGATTCTAGGTTGTCATGGTGATTACGTCCTATTTAAGAGGGTCCCATATTACTTCCATATTAGTGAATTTAATGTATATAATCGCAATTAATTTTATTTTTCATGGATTTTTGCATAACAGTGCAACAGCTATTACACCAAGATCTGAATATTTACATAACTAGTTATAGTACGAATGCACCTCATTTTCCACGCTTGACCTACAGTTGGCGACTCGTTTTATACGGTTTACAGTGCTGATTAATTCATCAATTCATTTACAGGCTTTTTACATACAAAATCAATCGAATTCAAGAAAATCAATGCTTATAATTTTTTTAAAAATCAGAACTTCATTTTATTCAATGTCTTTTTTAATTTTTGTTCGTGAATTTTGAAACTGCAATGATATTTTTCTCTAAACACTCTTTCATATTCCTCCAGCTGGCGGATGTGTATATTGCTTCTGATATTGCTTCATTTACTATGAACCGGCAAATGTAATCGTTTGTTGTATAGAACTTGTTCATTTCTTTAATATTTCTTATCACAAATATTTATTGCTTATTATTTATTGAATTCTACGAAATTAAATATTATGTTTTGTATAAGAAATGGTTTTGGAAATTGCATATTCGTTTATATATATATATATATATATATATATATATATATTTCTAATTCAAATACAATCAGACATTTGACTCACACTGATGTGAAGACGGATTAAAAAAAAAATACATATTGATGAAAATAGAGACGATATTGTGAAATTTATTATTCAATATATATACTGATGTTATACACTTTGAATAAAATTGTATTATATTTCAGTAAGAAAAATATTTATTCTACTGAATGTAAGCATACACATAGATGCCAATTTTTAAAATTTTGTGTACCACTATTTCAGAACCGTAAACTTTCTTTTTTTTATTATAAAAATTACATCATTACTTTATATTATTACTGAAAATTATACGTGTATAAATGATTTATGTACATTTCTATTCGGAATCTCGGTACCCAAAATCCGGAATCTGTGGCATTTGTGCACGTATTCACATCTATATTATTATAAAAAAGCATGTCTGTGAGTAACGCTGACGTCATATCGACGGTAGCCACGACCTAAGAAATACATGGTAATACTTTTGTCGCAAATTTAAGTGATTCTAAATATCGCATTATTTTAATTTTTATAGCGTTCACTGTAAAACATTTATACTTCGTTACTACGTAAAATTGGTGGCAGCCTTTGTGCATCCATTTTATTGAGGAATTTAACCAATGTAACTGATGTTACGTTACACTAATGTGTAATATTACATCAGTTATATCAGTTTAAATTGCACTATTATATTAGCTTAAATTGCACTATTATATAAGTTATATTAAATTACTCCATAAAATTGGTGGCAACATGCGGTGAATATGACAGAGTCGGTTTTGACAAATTTCAAAACTTGAATACATAATTAATTATTTTTCATATAAAAATGCTGTTTGGTGTTATTAGTGGGCAATAAATCAATATTTATACATAGACAGATAGATAGAGAGATAGATACATTAAATGCAATAAATATACTCGAGATTTGGATTTAGGAAAGTATATAAGCCTGGGAAGTTCGGGCCGAATCCGCTGGTTTATTTAATACAATCTTTAATTAATTCATTCATTTAAATGCATACGAAGAAATATAATCAGATACAGAGATTGACTGATCGTAAGGCAGATAAATAAATGATTTACACAATGAAGTAAATAGAGAAATTACAGACAACGTCCATTTTGCATTACGTATTGAAATGCCATTATGAATAAAATATCACATTTCATTCAGCAAAACATTTCAACTACTGTTGCATATTGATTATAGGTTATTGCGTATAGTACTTTCGGCCAAGACCTACAAACCCATCAGCCGCCCACAAGTTCTGCGCTTGTTAGGTAAGTTTCATCAGTATATGCTCGAAATTGTATTTTAATTGTATTGCTTAGTTTTTAACACTGTTCTAATCTTTAATATATATACATATATTTAACAAAATCCAACTATTTGGATATTTATATTAAATTTTGATTTAATGCATTTATATTTTTTAAAAAATCTTTAAAAATCAGAAATCTATACTAAAAATAGTAACATGTTTTGAAAGAAAAAATATTTCAATTGTTACCAGAAAAAATATTTAGTTTTATGGTATAACTAAAAGGACCGATTTATTAAATTTTACCTGTCACGAATTCTTTCTATGATGTTCCAGTAATCAAGCTGCAGCTTGAAAAACCATTTCAGAAAGTTACACTGTAGGCAGCGAAATACGTTGCAATCTTGGGTGAATGGTGAGATGCATACACTGTGGCGAAAATTTTAGTACCCAATGTTCACTATCTTCTTTAAAGGTCTAAAATGTAATAACATTTATTCATTAATTCATTTATTTATATGCTATTTTGTGGAAAAAGTAAAAGAAACATAGCCGAATAAAGATAAATTATTTTGTTGCTATTCACATTAAAATACAGATAGAGCTGAAAATCATCGTCACCTTGAAAAAAAAAAAAAAGTAATACACCCATTTATTTTCCCCAAATTACTTTCTTTTTTTTTAATTCTTACTTCCATTTCCTCTTTTCGAAAGAATGAATCTGTTTCACCAAACTCTAATTTTTTTTTATTATGGCTACTGTCAAAAACAGGTCGCTTAACGTATTACAACACCGATTTTGCTTCAGTTACTATGACGTTGACTAATTTAATCATATGCAGCCGACATTGGTTAATTCAAAAATTCCGAAAAAAAAAATACTTCTAACGCTACCACTAAAAATAAAATACTTCTGCAACATTGCAAAACGATACGTTTTCCTAGCTATCCAAATTTAAATGTTAAATTATGAAAAAATATATACTACTATATTCTAAAATTAAAATTTATCAGAAACATATTAATCAAAAACAGCCAATATATTTTATGTTAATCGTAAATATAATTGCAATAAAAAAAATTAAAGCAGAACAAAATTGAAATATATTCTAAATTAAATTGTTCAATTAAATAAGTGTGTAAGTGTGATCGAGATCGCACAGAGGGTTTCGTTTAATATTCCTTTCAAAATACTTTATCCTTTATTTAGTAATCCGTTAATTTATAACTTGATAGCTTTCAATAAGAACATAGATGGCAGCACCATTAAATTTAATTTTTAAATTAAAGTTGGAGGATATTTTTTAATGAAATTAAAATATTCAAAAACTGCATTTCAGGGAACTGTAAAAACATGTGTTTGCATATATGAAAAACATATTTAATTAAATATATAGAAAATCCATATGTAAAAGAATGTCAAATTTACCTTAAAATGTTAATTAAAAACATGAATACATGAAATGATTTATAGTTTTATTACTAAAATAAGTTTAAAAACAATTAAAAGTCTTTGAAACATTAAAGCCAATTTACAGAAAAGAATTCTCCGGAGCCCCGAGCGCTTTGGACCAAACCCTTGTCATCATCAAGGGGTGAAGGGAGAAGAAATCAGTATATCTCCAGAATGCACAATGGTTTAAATATATTCCAGGGCGAAACCAAAATAGAAAAAAAAGGGGGGGGGGTGAGTCCAAGGAGCGACGTTGATCATTCTAAACCTAATACGCCATTAACATCAAGCAGATTAAACCAAATGTGCGGAATATGGCATGATAATGTATCATTACATGAGTTCCTTCCTCTAGCCAATATCTCTATAGACCCCCGCAAGATGCATGCACAATAATGATTTATTTGTGCGATGATCTTTGTATTGCTGATAAAGATGTCAACATGGATTCGCCCAGGATCAAAATCTGGTTCACATACAAATAGATCCAAGTAAAGGAGCATGAAAAATCAGGAATATACGTAATCCCATTTAGGTATAAAAATAAAACATTTACAACCATAGTAATGACAACCATGAAATTGAAGGAAAGATTGAAAAAACATATGACAGACATAGCTAAAGGAAAACAATCTACAACTTTATCTCGTTTAAATTTAAAAGCCGATATCGACATCTTTTTCAGCAATACAAAAATCATCGCACAAATAAATAATTATAGCACATCATTTTGCCGGAGTCTATAGAGATATTGACTAGAGGAAGGAACTCATATAATGATACATTATCATGCCATAATCCGCACATTTTGGTTTAGGAAATATCCGTTTTATTTCGAATATGACGCACTATTAATCTGTTTTTTGTATTTAATCATATTCCTAGCCCTTGTATTATTGTCAAATATTCGAAAGTGTCCGTTGTACTATCCGTATGGCTAATATTTATTATCTTTATACTTCCCGTATGACTGACATTTATTTCCTTTAAAATTTTGTTAATGACGTCATATTCATCTCCTTTCTGTACTTACTCATATTTATACTCCTGGTTTCATTGTCAAATATTCGAAAATATTTGTTATACTTCCCGTCTGACTGATATTCATTTTCTTTCAAATTATTTTAAAGACGTCATATTCAACTGCTTTCTGTATTGACTGACATTCGTACTCCTTGCATTATTCTCAAATATTTGAAAAGAAATACTCGTTCCTGTCTGATTTCGTTCTTCGAATTTTCGTACTGTCGCCGTCAGTTTTTTGCATCAATTAGTGGTGGGTTTTTAAAAACATTGGATATATGGATGTAAAAAAACAACAAACAAAAAAAATCTACATTTATTCTGAAATTTTTCAAATCAATATCTTGTTTAGTTTTCTTAATTCTAGCCAGTTGGTGAAAATTGTCATAATTCTTATTGTCACAAAATCCGCGTCTCCATCCGCTAATGTTAAATCAAAGTCATCACTCTTTTAAATTTTCTAGTTTGCATTTAAATATTTCTATTTTTTTTCCTTGCATAAGATATCTAAGGTCGATATCTAACCTGATGCTTACGTATTTAGTCGATTTTAATTTTAGTCGCATTTTTCTTTTTCCCTTTCTTCTATCTTCAATAGAAGAAAGTATTGTAATCGTAATTTTTTTCGATCTCCGGTTTTCGACGGATTTACATGTTTTAGGGGTCAGAGTTCCCAAAAAACATGTTTATGGAAAATGTCTGTCTGTCCGTGTGTCCGTGTGTTCGTCTGTCCGTGTGTCCGTCTGTCTGTCGCCATTGTACCATCAAAAAATGTATGAAGTTATGCATAGAATTGAACCAAATTTTTATTTTAAGTTTTTGGCTATGGCAAGCAGATCCTCCCTGAATTTGAAAAAAATTCGCCGGTAGGGGGCGCTGCAATAGCTATTTTTGTGCGATTTTGAATATTGTACCATCCAAAACTATATGAAGTTATGCATGGAATTGAACCAAATTTTTATTTTAAGTTTTTGGATATGGCAGGTAGGTCCTCCCAGAATTTGAAAAAAATTCGTCGTAGGGGGCGCTATAACAGCGTTCTTTGTGCGATTTTGAATATTGTACCATCCAAAAGTGTATGAAGTTATGCATAGAATTGAACCAAATTTTCATTTTAAATTTATGGCTATGACAAGCAGGTCCTCCCTGAATTTGGAAAAAATTCGCCGAAAGGGGGCGCTTTAATAGCGATTTTTGTGCCATTTTGAGTACTGTACCATCGAAAAGTGTATGAAGTTATGCATAGTATTGAGCCAAATTTTTTGTGTTTCTTTTTGGTCATGGCATGAAAGTCCACACTGAATTTGGAAAAATTCCGCTGGAAGGAGGCGCGATGTTTGTTCCATTTTCTTTATTGTACAATCGAAAAGTGTATAAAATTATGCATACAATTGAACCAAATTTTTTGTGTATGTTTTTGGCTTTAGCCAACAGGTCGTCCTTGAATTTGGAAATATAGCGCGGTAAAGGGACTCTGTGATAGCGATTTTTGTATACTTTTTTTGATTTTTCGTAGTTCTATTGTCCATCGGCGGCTCGTGCAAAGGCGGGAACTCACTTCCTGCTAAGCCGGATTTTCGCAAACATCTGATAACAAAAGAATAAGGAAAAACTATTAACTTTAACAAATATCATGATATAGATTAACTCGTTTTTAGTTCATTTAATTGACTGAAGCAGAAATTTAAGATGAAAATCAAAGTTGGTATAGTAATGAACTAATAATATTGAAGTATTAACATGTGTAACTAGTTTTTTAAATATTAAGATGCATAAGATAGAAGAAAGTTTTGGGTTGGTTGGTTGGTTGTATTTATGACGGCCAATTATCTGCACGAGGGATATGGGCCCTGGGGGGGAGTGCCCTTCGTGGGGTCTTTCTAAGGGAACATAACCCGTATTAACGCTTGGAAATCCAAGGTTCGAAGAAAACCACGAAAACTCCGAACGATTAGGCCGACGGGCGCGATTGGGTTCGAACCCAGCACTTCCCGTCTACCAGCTTCGAGAGCAGAACCTCTCAGCCACTGGTGAGGCGAAAGTTTTGGGATTGGCACATCCAACTAGTTTCGTTTAGAAAGCGCTTTCTCTTAGTGAATGCTCATAATATCTTAATTTGATTAATACAATCTCAAAAACATCCGAAATCTATACTAATATTATAAAGAAATAACGTTTGTTTGTTTGTGTGTTTGTAGGGGGGTAATTTCTGGAACTACCGAACCGATTTCAAAAGTTGATGGTGGCAGTCCCTGTTCTAATATAGGCTATATATTATGTCGATGGCAGTACCACCAGTGGGATGCAGGTGCAAAAAAAATTCTAAAAATGCAATTTTTGTGATATTGAAGGGGCTAGAAACTTGAAATTTGGCAGGATTGCTGCTTATAAAGTGTAAATGATCTCTAAGAACAGTTTATAAATATAATTCCAAGTTTAAAATGGTGAAATGAGCGAAAAATGTTCTAAATTACGATTTCTATTGAATCTCACTAACTATTAGATTCTAATTATTCACTAACTATTAGAATCGAATTCAAAAGTAATGGTTTCAAATTGATGGTAACAGTCATTGCTCCAACACAGGCTATATTTTAGGTAGGTGAAGTTGTAGGAGCAAAAAACATTCTAAAATTGTGATTTTTCTTACACTGATGGGGATAGAAACTTGAAATTTGGCATGGCAATCATTTATAAGAGGTAAATGCTCTCTATGAACATTTGAAAAACGACGAAATTTAAAATGGTGAAAATAAGTGAAAAGTGTTATAAAAATATTCTAAATTACGATTTCTATCGTTAAAGATAGAAACCGGAAATTTATTATGGTAGATACTTATAAGAGGTAAATGCTCTCTAAGAACACTTTCTAAAACATTCGAAATTTAAAAGGTTAAAATTAGCAAAAAGCATTCTAAAAACTTTCTGAATACGATTTCTATAAAATCGCATGAAATACCAAACATATTTCAGAATTAATGTTCATAAATTAATGGTTGGTGCTCCTTCCACCAGGGCTGGGTGGGATGGGGGTAGACGACCGTGAGACTAGAAGCTTGGAATATGGCATGATGGTTACTTTGAAGATGTAAATGCTTGATATGAACTGTTTCTAAAAAATTCAAAACTTCAAATAAAAACTGAAATGGGAGTAAAGCTTCAAAATACATTCTAAATTATAATTTATTTAGAATTAGTTTTAGTTCTTTTCATTAATTTAAGTCTTAATTTCGCGTAATGAAATGTAATAATGAAGCTTAGCCGAACTGTGTCTTAATTAGTAATTTTTGAATTAGCAGTAGTAGTATAATTTATTTTTATTAAAAAAAGCGCACATACACCACTTGGTATATTTGAACTAGTATGTGAGCAAAGCTCCGGGTTTTGTTAATATTATTAAAATTTCTTGATGAAATATTACCTTTTCAGCTAAACATATTGCGTAAGAAGGAAAATACACGTTTGATTTATCAGCTTTTCTTTCAAGAAGATGGTATTTGAAAGAGATAGATAATTATGTACAAGAACTTTACATGAAAACTATCAGATATTGATTTCAGTTTCTAGAAACGAATACATTCTTTTACATTTCATAATCGAGTTTCTCAATAAATGATTGTTTTAATGCTCAACTGATTTTTACAGTTGTAATCACGCTTATTTTTTACAGTTACGTTTAGGATGTTTTTCCGATAATTATAATTATATAACAGAACAAATGATTTTTTATATATACATACATTGCCTTATACTATTATTAACTAGATGGTACCCGTCAAGATCGCATTTTTAGAACGTTTTTTGCTCCTGCAGCCCCTTTGGGGTAGTGGCACCGACATAAAATATAGCCTATGTTCTAAGTTTGAGTAACACCATCATTTTTATACCATTACTTTTGAAATCGGTTCGGTAGCTCCAGAGATTACCTCTAACAAACAAACAAACTTTACTTCTATATAATATTAGTATAGACAACCAATTATGCTTCTTTTTTACCAGAAATTTAACTAAAAATAGTGGGTACAGTATTTATTTTTATTTACTATGGTATCATTTTTTCGAAAAAATAACAGTATTCATTTTTATTTATTTATTATGATTTTTTAACTCCACGACCATTAAAAGCTCCCATGAATTTTATTTTTATCAGTCTCACTCTAAAAGCCCAAATTTGAAACTTGGTGCAGCATATAATTTTTATTACTTGAGTTTTATTTTAATAATTTTTATACATTTTTTAAATATTAAACAATGGATATCAAGGTAATTTTTTGAATAGTTCTTATATGAATATCATTCTTTCTTTCCGTTTTCTTTTTTTAAGGAAAAGAAAGGCAAACTGTTCTTTCTGACACACACACATATATATTCTTGATAATGGTCAGAAGATATAACAAAAATTGTAGACCAGCTCAATTTATTTAATTGATAATTACATTAAAATATTTTAGCTTAAATATTTTAAATATAAAATTATTATTATTTTAAATATTGTTCAGCGTGAAATTTTATTTAATTATAAAGCATTCAAATAATGACAATAATAATAATAATAATTAAAAAAATCATATAACTTCTCCTCCTAATAAAATATGTCATTATTGAAATAACTTATCGCGAAAAATATTACAGAAATAATTTTGCCAGGCGTTGGGTTCGAACATGCTATCCACTACAAAATATCGGCGCTTTAAACTGCTGCTTTAGACCGCTCAGTACCGATAACTTGTTCTTAAGCTCTCTAAATTGAACAGGGTTGATGCATGTGCAGATGTCCGGAAATGGGTCTACTTAAAATTTTACCTTTGCGTTTTAATATATATGATGATTTTATAGTTTTTGAAGGTTTTAAGAAACTGAAGAAGGATAGCTGTTACACAACGTAGACTAAATAAGGCAGTTGTTCGACTTATAATACGGCATCGGAATGCTTAAGCCTAACATGGTCGAAATAAAATGGCTTATTTTAACAAAAGATTATCAAGATCCGGATGAGTTCACTCCGGAAGCGTTATACACTTTGCGCCATTATATATATAATTACACCGTATTAATATAATCAGCTATTTTCAATGAATATAATAGAAAAACTAAAAAAGATCAAACGCATATTTACGCCTGTTAATGTATAGTTTCTGTAGTTTCCTATCGAGAAAAATCGAAAAATTAATGTAAAATTAAGGATAAATCAAAAGTGATCAAAATGTTTTTAGTTGCACCAAAAACCTTTAGAAAAAAATTAATAAATTATTCAAATGAATTAAAACAACTTATCTCAAACTAGATAATTCTACTATTTTCATAAAAATTATTTATTTATTTATTTATTTATTATACGTTTCATTACATAAAATGCAACTACTGTGTTAGAATATATATTCTTAGCAAAAACATTTTCTTGAAACGTTTTTAAGGAGAACTGAAATAGGAGAATAAAAAATTCGTTTATGATAATTTAATTTAGGTAGGATAAAGACATTTCTAAACAAAAAAAAAATTATTAGTTGATATTTAAATTTTTTTGCGACTAAACTAGAGTCTCGATTATCCGAGTTAATATGAACCAAGCTCAAATCGGATAAGGAAAAACTCGGATAAACCGGATTTACACAAATCGTCCCCCACTAAGGAGTTGAAATATAAATTTTCCCTTAATTCATTAATATTTATGGCGCTAGAAACATTTCTTTGATGTACATTTCCATTACTTTATTTAAAAAAAAAAAAAAAAAAAAAAAAAAAAAAAAAAAAACGGGAATGAAATTGTTTATTTGAAAAAGCACTTGAGAGTTTTTTGTTTGCTGAATGTCAATTTTGCTGCATTTTTTTTTCTTTTTGTTGCAATATTACGCTACTGCATACCTACCAATTTCTGAGACTTTTTCTTACCACTAAAATTCACCAAAAAATTTTGCCTAACTCAATCTTCGAAATTTAACAATTGTCAAACGATTAAATATGACAAAAATTTGTATTAAATTTTAGAGGTAACAAAACCGTACAAATCGGCAGCTATGTTATTTTATTAATGTCATGAAAATTGCAGATGTAGCCTATTCTTTCTCTTCAAAGTATTAAATATTTTTTTCAATAAAACGTATACCTTTGGAATGGATCATTTAAACTTCTAATGGATTTAGGGATTGCATTAATATGAAACAGCCATTATAAATGAAGTGTTGAGTGAAGATGAAATAGCAGTATCTTAACAATATACTTGAAAATTAATAATAAGTAATCCTAATTGATTATCTTAGTTATTAATTTTAGTAGATTTTGATATTTATCTTTTTCATAATAAAAGGTGTTACATTCAATGTAACACCTTATGTGTAATTAACATTGTGATGTTACCGTTATAAAAAAATTTCCGTATAAAAAAATGACGTAGTATTATAAGGAGGAATTTTCAACTTCAATTTAAATATTAAAAAATTGACATGGTGTTTCTGGAAGAAACTCATTTAGAAGAATATTATTTAGATGTGTTAGTAGTAAAATTAACAAGTTGGAAATTGCTCGTCAAACGTGGAAAATGAGGTGCGTTCGTACTATAACTAGTTTTATAATTATTTTTTGCACCCCATATTGTACTGAATGTGTATTTATTTGCAATTCATAAGTGCATAGTCTGTAACATCATTAAAATGCACTTGCAATAATTTTTTCCTATTCTCCTTAATGTAACGGAAAACTTTTGACTGTCCCTGTAATTAAGCTATTCATCCGATTTTCATGAAATTTGAAATGGCTCGACAAAATTTTGCAGCAATTA
This sequence comes from Maratus speciosus, assembly GCA_963932465.1. Classification (NCBI taxonomy): domain Eukaryota; kingdom Metazoa; phylum Arthropoda; class Arachnida; order Araneae; family Salticidae; genus Maratus; species Maratus speciosus. Next base: position 49,249,308 of record OZ010790.1, read on the forward strand.
TATATTTAAAATTTCATCCCATTCGGAAAGCTGTAACATCATTAAAATGCACTTGCAATAATTTTTCCCATTGGCTTAAATGTAAAGAAAAACTTTTGACTGTCCCTGTAATTAAACTATATATCCGATTTTCATAAAATTTGAAATGGCTCGACAAAATGTCGCAATAATTATATGTTTAAAATTTGAGACCATTCGGAAAGCTTTAACATCATTAAATGCACGTGCAATAATTTTTCCCATTGGCCGTAATGTAAAGAAAAACTTTTGACTGTCCCTGTAATTTAACTATACATCCGATTTTCATAAAATTTGAAATGGCTCGACAAACTTTTACAACAATCATATATTTAAAATTTCAGACCATTCGGTTGGGTAGTTTTTGCTCTATTATACGCGGACGGACGGACAGACAGACGGACGGACAGACGGACGGACAGACAGACGGACTGAACGATGACTATAGGTGCTACGTATTTATATAATTACGAACGCACCTAATAAAACATAGTCGCATTTGACGGCCTAAGTGGCACACATGTGTACCGCTGGTAGACAATGTGTACGGATATTTCATATTAGACGATGGAACAATGTAGATATTTTCTGGATTCCGTAGTAGGATTTCCGTAGTCTTTTATATCAGTGAAATTATTCAAAGTTGTGAAATCAGTGAAATTAAACAGATAAATAATTAACGTACCAGGAATATAAGAGTGTGTTACTGAGGTGCGTAATAATATCTCTCATATGGAAAAATAATTATTAGGTCTATACAAAATAATCCAGATATATTATCATCTTTGTATTTCAATTGTTGTAGGGAGCTTTCAGTTGTGTTATGAGTTTTCTGGACTGACAAAACTTTATTATATTATGTAACATGTATACATTCTACAGTTTACATAGAATGCTGCCTAAAAAATTATAAGGGACAGTCAGATGAAAACGAGACAGACTAAATAACAACTACAACTCATATTGAAAATATCAGAATAATTACTTTTTTTTTCACAAACTGGAAATATCGTTTGGTAATTTAATGTCTTTTAATGCAAATATGCAAACGATATTTTTATTAAGAAATTATTGTTGATTAAACTTATTCATTAGCTTAAAATTATTATCATTTCTGAAAAGATTAATTGAAAAAAAATTATTTTGAAAAGTCAAAATATTAGAATATTTATTCAAGTGGTTCAAAATATTAGAATATTTCGCATTAATTCTCCTTTAATTATCACCAATTCATAACTGGTGGCATCATTGGTTAAATTCGGACGATTTTATTTAAAATCTGTGTTCTTTTTACAGTTTGTTTGATTTTTCGTCTTAAAATGGGTCGTGTGGGTGATATTCCTGAATCTATTAAACTTCGTATGGTTGATTCGTATCGGCACGGTAAAAATCAATGTTATATAGGGAATTATTTACATTGTTCGCAATCAAGCGTTAGTAAAATACTAACAGAATATTAAAAAAATGGAAAATTTCAGAATAATCGCCGAAATGGCGACCGAAAACCAAACGCATCTGCTAGAGCTGACAGGAAACTGAAGCGTATAGTTAAGAAAAACCGTTTTAAAAGTGTGCGATTCTTGCACCGAAAATGGAAAGAAGAAGGAGTTGAAGTTTCTACATAGAGAACATGACGTCTCCATAAATTTAAGTTTGAATCTGGTATACCGGAAACAAAATCTATCATTACTGCAAAACAAAAACGTATAGGATTCAATTGGTGTAAATCAAGACGTTTATGGCGGGAAAAAGATTGGAAAAATGTATTGTTTAGTGATGAAAGTATGTTTTGTATCTATACAACATAATTTCATCACTAACTAATATGTTTTTCCAATCTCCTTCGCTCCATAAACGTCTTGATTTCCACCAATTCAATCTTATACGCTTTTGTTTTGCAGTCATGAGAGGTTTTATTTGCGGTACACGAGATTCAAACTTAAATTTATGGAGACGTCTTAATGTTCTGTATGTAGAAACTTCAACTCCTTCTTCTTTTCATTTTCGGTGCAAAAATCGCACACTTTTAAAACGGTTTTTCTTAATTATACGCTTCAGTTTCCTGCCAATCTCTAGCAGATGTTTTTAGATTTCGGCCGCCATTTCGGCGAGCATTTTGAAATTTTCCATTTTTTAAATATTGTGTTAGTATTTTATTAACGTTTGATTGCGAACAGTGTAAAAAATTCGCTATATAATATTGATTTTTACCGTGCCAACACAAATCAGCCATCCTAAGTTTAATAGATTCACGAATATCACTCACACGACCCATTTTAAGACGAAAAAGCAAACAAACTGCAAAGAGAATATTGATTTGAAATAAAATCGTCTTAATTTAATCCATGATGCCACCAGCTATGAATTGGTGATAATTAAAGGAAAATTAATGCGAAATATTCTAATATTTTGAACCACTTGAATAAATATTCTAATATTTTGACTTTTCAAAATATTTTTTAATTAATCTTTTCAAAAATGATATTAATTTTAAGATAATAAATAAGCTTAATCAACAATAAGTTCTTAATAAAAATATCGTTTGCATATTTGCACAAAAAGACATTAAATTTGCCAAAGGATATTTTCAGTTTGTAAAAAAAAAGTAATTATTCTAATATTTTGAATATGAGCTGTATGACAGGGAAATTGGTAACGAAGGCATGTGTGTCTATAGAAGTGTTCTTTATAGGGAATCAGGAACGAACAGCGAGAGCGATCACCGCTGTGCCATTTTTCTATTTATTAGACGCACTGAAATTGAGGTGAGGGAGTCGTGTGCGCATCCGAGATAACTGTGGAGGCCGGGAATGAGGAACAGCGATGTGTAATACGTTTTTTGACTGCGGAAGGTGTGTCAGGAAGTGTAATTCGTGCCCGAATGTCTGCTGTGTACGGAGAAAACAGCATGCCACGTGCGCGTGGTTAGAGTGGAATAAAATATTTCAAGAAGGTCGGGTGTCATTGAAAGACACACGTCGGTATAGGCTGACTCATCGTGTCATTACCACATCTATCATTGCTGCGGTGGATGCTGGCGTCAGAAATGACCGACGGCAATTGGTGGAAGACATTTGACTCAAGTCGTGCATTAGTCGGGGTACCGCGCACGTCATCTTGACAGCGCACTTGAAGTACCTGAAAATCTATTCGCAGTGGATTCCCCGCAGCCAGACAGAGGATATAAGCTAAGTTTAAAATTAATAAAATAATAAACAGTTTACTTACTTTTGTTCCACCTGTCTCGCTTTCATTGGACAATAGTTTACACACATTTTTTCCGTCTCGTTTTCATTTGACTGCACCTTATAGAATTAATTAACCTCTACTGACTTGAAATTCTGAAAGTGCATTTTCCACTGAGTTACCCGAAGGATGTTGATGCATTGCCGTGCACGATTGGTAATTGCAGAAAATGCGTTTTGGGGTGTTTCGTGTGTTTACAAGTGAAATAAATTTTAGTACACTATTCGCGATAACTAATCAGTAATTGTTGAAAATAATGCACAAACATTTACTTATATTGGTAGGCAATATTCCGTATTGTTTGCATAAACATTTTAAACATGTTTATTAGTCGGATATTTTTATGTGTTATGTTTCTGAATCCTTCCAACGCGGAGAAATGGGTGACAATTGCAAGTATTTGTAAAACATTTCCTTTTGACAAAATTTAAGTTACTGAAATTAAAACAACTTATAAGACTATTTAGTCCCACTTCAAGTAGAAATTTAATAAAAGAGAATGATTTTAAAATAAAGTAGACTGATCAGAACAGGGTTACCAGTTTGGCCTCCACTTTTATGTAAAAAATTCGATTTACACCAGAAAATGCAAAAACTATTTTCAGATTTATTTAAAAGTTCAAGAAGTTCCGATCTGAAGTCAAAATTTTGGGATAAAAATGGAGGCCAAACTGGTAACTGTGGATCAGAAGAAGATCGGAATTCAATTTCTACATGATCGCCAAGAAATTTTCCGTAACATCAGAGACAAATTTCACTGTTGACAGCAGTAATTCCGGATGTCACATATGAAACGAATATTCTATTCCATTATTTTAGAATTTACAGCTAATGCAGATAGACTCTAGTACTAGCTGTGATCCTGATTCGGCATCGCCATTAAAATTATATATTCAAGAAAGCTTTACTTTATTTACTATAAAAATACAATTGTAAAAATTTTGTGGTGTTTAAAAATAAAACTTTCATTGCTCTATAAATATTTTTATAATTTTAATGTACGTGTACGATTTGCTGCGATCCGATAATACGTTATATATTACGAAGATAAAATTTTGATATTGTTTGAATGTTTTATGTGTTTATAAAAAAAAAAAGTTTGTTTTATTACGGAAGCAAACTCAATACATTTTAGAATCAATACTTTCAAATTAATGTTTGTTTTTTAAAGATCATTACATTAATCTACATGGAATCTGCTTGAACAATTCATCACTTAAAGGATTTTTTTAATTTAAAGCCGTTTCATTCCGTATTTCAGAATAGTTACTCACTTATTTATTTTTTATTATTAAATGTGTTACTTAAAGAACCGCATCAAACAAATCATAATACATATATGAACGTTGCAATATGACTTAGTTCATTATATAGACATTACGTTAATCATTTCCTAATGAAGCAATGCTACCTTACATAGCATCAGCGGATTTAAACTACTTTTAAAAAAATCAAAGGTTCATGAAAATGAAACAAAACAACATCATACCTACGTATCGTATTTAACCAGAGGAAAACTAAGTAACAAACTTTGTGTAATTATGTCGATATTTGGGGTAAAAATACGTCAGTATCAATGTTATTTAAACTGATGGTGTAACTTTCATAATCGTACTTAACACAGTACTGGTAATTATCACATTTTATTTTCTCTAATACAAGGTAGCATACGAAAAGAAACTAAAATATGGTAAAACAAACTTCAGAAAAAATGTAAAAACACAGAGTTTAATTATTTTTTAATTATTAACCTGCTAAATAATGTCAACTAATGGTTAATTGAACATAAATAAATTGATTAATATTGCAGAGTATTGATTAAATAAATTTAACTTGTTTCACTGTATATAAAGGGCATCTCTTCAATGCCTTGAAACTCATCATAGCCTTCTAAATAATCATTTTTCATTTTTAATTTCTTCTACCTTTACAAGAAGAAAGTAATGGATTCGTGTAAATTTTCGAATTCCGGTTTTCGAGGAATTTTTAGAAGGTCTTGAACATTTTCATGACGATTTGATGGTTTTTAGAAAATGTTTGTCTGTGAGTCTGTCACACATATCTGTGAGTCTATGTGTCTGTATATGACGAAAATTTTGTGGGCGCTCTATCTCAAGAACTAATGCACGGAATTTCACAAAACTTTAGATTAAGTTCCACTTGGTATAAACGGGAACTGATTAGTTTTTTGTGTATATCGCCCAGACGGAAAAGCTTTTATTCTTGTGAAGATTGAAAAGTGCCTAATAATGTCACTTGGTCTATTAACCAACCATTTAATTTTTCATTGAAGGGTATTTAAATAGCATATTTTACTATAATATTCAAAGCCTTTTATTTAAAGAGTACACATACATGATTAGTGTATCATGTGATGTAAATCAAGTAGTATATTTAGAAGTAAAGGGAAATGAAACTCAATTTGTAAGTAACAGTACTATGCATACACAATGTACTTTTAATTTGTACTTGAAAAGTTTTTTTATAATGCAATTTAGTTTACCTACGCTTACTCAGTTCGCTCAAGAAAATATAATATTTTTAACCCTAGTTCATTTCACAGAGTAAGCATATATTGGGTATTATTATATATCTTTATAATACACTGCTCAAAACAATTAAAGGATATTACAGTTTTAGGTGGATTTTGTATCTGGTAAACTGTTTAGCTGATTGATACATAGTGGACAGACATAGTAGGTTATATGAGAATAAATTACACATGTTTGGCAGAAAAAAAATGCATTTTATTGCGCATTTGTGTACTAAAGGAAAAAAACACAATTTGTGCATATGAGAAAAAAAAAGAATAAGAAAAGGTGTTTTCTTCAAAGAAAATCATTTTCAGTAGGGGGTATGTTTCCACGGGCGGCCAGCAACGTTGAACACCTTTGAGGCATGGACTCAATGAGGCACAGACAACAGAGAAAACAGAGAAAAAAATTAAAATTTTTAAATATTTAAAGATGGCAATTTTTCTATTAAACATGAAAAATAACAAAAAGAGGTAATAAAAATGCAAATAAGGAGAGTTGAAAATAACTATACTGTTAAAATCTTTATACGAAGGGTAATTTAAGAGAAAAAGAGGTCGGAGAACGCATAATCTGGTAAATCTTAGGTAAATTTTTAAAAAGGTTAAATCTAAATAATGATAGAATGGAAAAAATATATAGGAGAGTAATATAAAGTGTTTGAAGCGTTTATATATATATATATATATATATATTAGATTAAATTTGTTTTACAAGGTCTTTCAAATTTTATTTCAAAATGTATTAACTGCATCCTTTGGTATCATTTACTGTGATTTCTTAACTGTTTTATTCACCTTAATCTTTTTGATATACTGGAAGACATGTGCACATGGATTTTTGTAAAATACTGAAATATTAATCGGTATGGTGTTTATTATTTCTATTTTATATCCTATAAATATTTAAATACGTTTTATTGATTCTTCCATTTCATATTATTTGTTTCTATTCTGCTTTCATTTTTAATCAATTCACTTGATTTTAGTGGTTGTTCTATAATTCTCTATGTATAAGGATTTGTTTGGTTTTGCTGTTTAAACAGTTATTTACATTCAAAAGCTTGCAAATTTTTATCTTGCGATAGATGTTTAATATAATTATTAATAGATGGCAGCACTAAAATTGTATCTTTCAGTTTGCTCTATTTTTTAATTTTTCTAGCTCCATTTCAGTTATAATTTATACACCAGGGTGTATTTTTAGCTAAATTTTGACGATATTGTTAAACTGTTATCTATTAATTTAATAGTGCATTTTAAATAATGTAATTAATACCTATTTATTTTTATATTAGATTTAATTTGTTTTACAAGGTATTTAGAATTTTATTTCAAAATGTATTAACTGCATCCTTTGGTATCATTTACTGTGATTTCTTAACTGTTTTATTCACCTTAATCTTTTTGATATACTGGAAGACATGTGCACATGGATTTTTGTAAAATACTGAAATATTAATCGGTATGGTGTTTATTATTTCTATTTTATATCCTATAAATATTTAAATACGTTTTATTGATTCTTCCATTTCATATTATTTGTTTCTATTCTGCTTTCATTTTTAATCAATTCACTTGATTTTAGTGGTTGTTCGGGCACAGGGGAAAATTAATTTTAGCTTTAGCTTATTTTTCCCACAGAAAACAACCATTTTGCTTATATCATTGAATTCTGTGCCCTCGATAACGTAATTCAATGTATAAGCTTTTCAATTTTTGTCGGTGTCCACTTTTTTCTTTTTTCTTCCATAATAATTCTTATAATATATATTTTTTTTTTAATACTTACAGCTTTAATTCATAATAATTGACGGTGGCAGGTTATGTTTAATTAATGGTAATATATATATATATATATATATATACAGGGTGCAAAACGTTATCTGTCACCGGCCTTTAAGTTTTCATCCGTTGGTCGTAGACATATAGTTCCAATTGCAAAAACGTGTCAAATGAGGTAAATATTCATATCGGGGCATTATTTAAAGTAAAAAATCAATTTTATAAAAATTACGAAATCTAACTTTTTATACGGTCCCCCAGTCCCTATAGTCATATTTAGTAACAGTTTACACATATGATAACAGATATAACACAAAAAGTTTGACATCTGTGCTACAAAAATTGACAGAGTTATTAAATTTCAAAAATTGAGATTTTTGCACATAATTTTGTCTTTCATTGAGGGATCAGTTAAACACGTATAACACGTGTAACAACATTTCAAAATAAGCTAATACTAGTTGGATATGCCAATCCCAAAACTTTCTTCTATCTTTATACATCTTAATATTTCAAAACCTAGTTACACATGTTAATACTTCAATATTATTAGTTCAATATTATACCAACTTTGATTTTCATCTTAAATTTCTGCTCAAGTCAATTACGGTCAACGGACAAGTCAACGGACTAAAAACGAGTTAATCTATATCATGATATTAGTTAAAATTATTAATTTTTCCTTATTCTGTCGTTATCAGCTGTTTGCGAATAGCCAGCATAGCAGGAAGCGAGTTCCCGCCGCTGCATGAGCCGCCGATGCACAATAGAACTACGAAAAATCAAGAAAAGTATAAAAAATCGCTAGCACGGAGCCCCTTTACCGCGCAATATTTCCAAATTCAAGGAGAACCTGTTGGCCAAAGCCAAAAACAAGCATAAACATTTTGGTTCAAATGTATGCATAATTTTATACGCTGTTCGATGGTACAATAATGAAAATGGCACAGAGATCGGAATTATAGCGCCCCCTTCTTTCGGAATTTTTTCAAGTTCAGGGAGGACTTGTTTGCCATAGCCAGAAACATGCACAAAAAATTTGGTTCAATTATATGGATAACTTCATACACTTTTCGATGGTACTATAATGAAAATGGTACAGACATCGCAATTATAGTGCCCCCTTCCGGCAGAATTTTTCCAAATTCAGGGAGGACCTTCGTGCCATGACCAAAAATAAACACATAAAATTTGGTTCAGTTCTATGCATAACTTCATACACTTTTCGGCGGTACAATATTCAAAATGGCACAAAAATTGTACAAAAATCGCTATTACAGCGCCCTCTACGAGCGATTTTTTTACAAATTAAGGGAGGACCTCTTTGCCATAGCCAAGAACTTAATTTTTTTTTTTGGTTCAATTCTATGCATAACTTCATACACTTTTCGATGGTGCAATATTCAAAATCGCACAAAAATTGATATTACAGCGCCCCCTAACGGCGAATTTTTTGCAAATTCATGGAGGACCTGCTTGCCATATCCAAAAACTTAAAATAAAAATTTGGTTTAATTCTATGCATAACTTCATACACTTTTGGACGGTTCAATATTCAAAATCGCATAAAAATCGCTATTACAGCGCCCCCTACCGGCGAATTTTTTCCAAATTCAGGGAGGACCTGCTTGCCATAGCCAAAAACTTAAAATAAAAATTTGGTTTAATTCTATGCATAACTTCATACACTTTTGGACGGTACAATATTCAAAATCGCTATTACAGCGCCCCCTACCGGCTATTTTTTTCCAAATTCAGGGAGGACCTGCTTGCCATAGCCAAAAACTTAAAATAAAAATTTGGTTCAATTCTATGCATAACTTCATAAACTTTTCGATGGTACAATATTCAAAATCGCACCAAAAACGCATTTACAGCGCCCCCTACGGGCGAAGTTTTTCCAAATTCAGGGAGGACCTGCTTGTCATGTCCAAAAACTTAAACTAAAAATTTGGTTCAATTCTATGCATAACTCCATACACTTTTGGATGGTACAATATTCAAAATCGCACAAAAATTGTTATATCAGCGCCCCCTACCGGCGAATTTTTTCCAAATTCCGGGAGGACCTGCTTGCCATAGCCAAAAACTTATAATAAAATTTTGGTTTAATTCTATACATAACTTCCTACACTTTTTGATGGTACAATGGCGACAGACAGACGGACAGACGGACAGACGGACGGACGGACAGACGGACAGACGGACAAACAGACAGACAGACATTTTCTATAAACATGTTTTTTGGAATCTCTGACCCCTAAAACATGCAAATCCGTCGAAAACCGGAAGTCGAAAAAAATTTCGATTACAATACTTTCTTCTATTGAAGATAGAAGAAAGTAATAAAAAGAATTGAGTAAACACAGTCTTTGTCTCCTGGTATTTTTTAACAAAGCGAAAAGAAAGTTCTTTTAAATGAGACATTTTAAATTAATCGTTTTTAATCTGACGTAATTTTGACCAAGCTATTCTTTCTCTTTTTAATATTCACGTGAAAATGCTTGTTTTAGAAATGAAATATTATTTGCGCGTTTCTAACAAAAATAGTTGAAAAGTATCCGCTCAAAATATCAAATAAATGTCTAGCGCAATTTCTAAATTTAAACCGTTTTGCAATATTATTTTGTGTTCGTTTTATGCAATAACTGTAATGTGACGTAAATATGAAGTAATTTCTCCTATTTAAGACTTCTAACTCATGTTAATAAATTTATTATTTTACAAATTCCTTTCTCTCTTAAAATCCACGTGTAATTATAGTTTTTATGACGTAATTTTTAATAAGTTCCTGCATTTTGTACATAATTATTTAATTCTAAATCCAAATGTTTTTTTTCTGTTTATAATAGTCACGTGTAAATAAATTTTTAATTTATTTACACGTATAAATATTTTTTTTTTTTTTTTTTTGAAGCAAACATTATTGTTTCCGCTGTTTATACAGTTGGCAACAGTTTAAATTAATATCACTTTCTAAAATCTGTAAAAAATATCTCTAGAAATGCTCAAAATTTGAATTTAAAATAGAAATAAAACCTCAAAAAATGACTCAAAATAAAACTAGTTGGATGTGCCAATCCCAAAACTTTCTTCTATCTTATACATCTTAATATTTCAAAAATTCGTTACACATGTTAATACTTCAATATTATTAGTTCATTACTATACCAACATTGATTTTCATCTTAAATTTCTGCTTCAGTCAATTAAATTAACTAAAATCGAGTTAATCTATATCATGATATTTCTTAAAATTAATAGTTTTTCCTTACTCTGTTGTTATCAGATGTTTGCGAATAGCCGGCTTAGCAGGAAGTGAGTTCCCGCCTTTGCACGAGCCGCCGATGGACAATAGAACTACTAAAAATCAAGAAAAGTATACAAAAATCGCTATCATAGAGCCCCTTTACCGTGCGATATTTCCGAATTCAAGGAGCACCTGTTGGCCAAAGCCAGAAACATGCACAGAAAATTTGGTTCAATTGTATGCATAATTTTATAAACTTTTCGATTGTACAATAAAGAAAAGGGTACAGACATCGTAATTATAGCGCCCCCTTCCATCGGAATTTTTCCAATTTCAGGGAGGACCTTCATGCCATGACCAAAAAGAAACACAAAAAATTTGGCACAATTCTATGCATAACTTCATACAATTTTCGATGGTACAATATTTAAAATGGCACAAAAATAGCTATTACAGTACCCCCTACCGGCGAATTTTTTTCAAATTAAGGGAGGACCTGCTTGCCATAGCCAGGAACTTAAAATAAAAATTTGGTTCAATTCTATGCATAACTTCATACACTTTTCGATGGAACAATATACAAAATCGCTATTACAGCGCCCCTAGCGGCGAATTTTTTCCAAATTCAGAGAGGACCTGCTTGTCATAGCCATAAACTTAAAATAAAAATTTGGTTCAATTCTATGCATAAATTCATACACTTTGGGATGGTGCAATATTCAAAATCGCACAAAAATCGCTGTTACAGCGTCCCCTACCGACGAATGTTTTCCAAATTCAGGGAGAAACCACTTCACAAAGCCAAAAACTTAAAATAAAAATTTGGTTCAATTCTATGCATAACTTCATACACTTTTGGACGGTACAATATTCAAAATCGCTATTACAGCGCCCCCTACCGGCAATTTTTTTCCAAATGCAGAGAGGACCTACCTGCCATATCCAAAAACTTAAAATAAAAATTTGGTTCAATTCTATGCATAACTTCATATACTTTTGGATGGTACAACATTCAAAATCGCACAAAAATCGCTATTACAGCGGCCCCTACCGGCGAAGTTTTTCCAAATTCAGAGAGGACCTACCTGCCATATCCAAAAACTTAAAATAAAAATTTGGTTCAATTCTATGCATAACTACATATACTTTTGGATGGTAAAATATTCAAAATCGCACAAAAATCGCTATTACAGCGCCCCCTATCGGCGAATTTTTTCCAAATTCAGGGAGGATCTGCTTGCCATAGCCAAAAACTTAAAATCAAAATTTGGTTCAATTCTATGCATAACTTCATACACTTTTTGATGGTACAATGGCGACAGACAGACGGACACACGGACACACGGACAGACAGACATTTTCTATAAACATGTTTTTTGGGATCTCTGACCCCTAAAACATGTAAATCCGTCGAAAACCGGAAGTCGAAAAAAATTTCGATTACAATACTTTCTTCTATAGAAGATAGAAGAAAGTAAAAATTAATGTAATCTGCATTCCGGCAAATTCTAACGCATAAAATGATCTAAAAATGATTACACTGCCATGTATAGTTTTTGCTGCTATAAAACTTTTTTAGTGGAACAATTTTGTCCAAATTTAGCATTAAATATCTCTTAAAATAATTCTTAGATTTGAAAACTGTCTGCTTCAGCGTGTTTATCAAACATTTCTCTATAAAACCACCGATTTTCATATTTTTATATGCATTATTTTTTATAATATTAACGAAGAAAGACCTCTGGTCACAAAAAATTCAAAACCGGCGGCGATGACAGCGGTAGTTACTTTTTTTATTACTTTCTTCTATCTTCAATAGAAGAAAGTATTGTAATCGAAATTTTTTTCGACTTCCGGTTTTCGACGGATTTGCATGTTTTAGGGGCCAGAGATTCCAAAAAACATGTTTATAGAAAATGTCTGTCTGTCTGTGTGTCCGTCTGTCCGTCTGTCCGTCTGTCCGTCCGTCCGTCTGTCCGTCTGTCCGTCTGTCCGTCTGTCTGTCGCCATTGCACCATCAAAAAGTGTATGAAGTTATGTATAGAATTAAACCAAAATTTTATTATAAGTTTTTGGCTATGGCAAGCAGATCCTCCCGGAATTTGGAAAAAATTCGCCGGTAGGGGGCGCTGATATAACAATTTTTGTGCGATTTTGAATATTGTACCATCCAAAAGTGTATGGAGTTATGCATAGAATTGAACCAAATTTTTAGTTTAAGTTTTTGGATATGACAAGCAGGTCCTCCCTGAATTTGGAAAAAATTCGCCGGTAGGGGGCGCTGTAAATGCTTTTTTGGTGTGATTTTGAATATTGTACCATCGAAAAGTTTATGAAGTTATGCATAGAATTGAACCAAATTTTTATTTTAAGTTTTTGGCTATGGCAAGCAGGTTCTCCCTGAATTTGGAAAAAAATAGCCGTTAGGGGGCGCTGTAATAGCGATTTTGAATATTGTACCGTCCAAAAGTGTATGAAGTTATGCATAGAATTAAACCAAATTTTTATTTTAAGTTTTTGGCTATGGCAAGCAGGTCCTCCCTGAATTTGGAAAAAATTCGCCGGTAGGGAGCGCTGTAATAGCGATTTTTATGCGATTTTGAATATTGTACCGTCCAAAAGTGTATGAAGTTATGCATAGAATTAAACCAAATTTTTATTTTAAGTTTTTGGATATGGCAAGCAGGTCCTCCATGAATTTGCAAAAAATTCGCCGTTAGGGGGCGCTGTAATAGCAATTTTTGTGCGATTTTGAATATTGCACCATCGAAAAGTGTATGAAGTTATGCATAGAATTGAACCAAAAAAAAAAAATAAGTTCTTGGCTATGGCAAAGAGGTCCTCCCTTAATTTGTAAAAAAATCGCTCGTAGAGGGCGCTGTAAAGCGATTTTTGTACAATTTTTGTGCCATTTTGAATATTGTACCGCCGAAAAGTGTATGAAGTTATGCATAGAACTGAATCAAATTTTATGTGTTTATTTTTGGTCATGGCACGAAGGTCCTCCCTGAATTTGGAAAAATTCTGCTGGAAGGGGGCACTATAATTGCGATGTCTGTACCATTTTCATTATAGTACCATCGAAAAGTGTATGAAGTTATCCATATAACTGAACCAAATTTTTTGTGCATGTTTCTGGCTATGGCAAACAAGTCCTCCCTGAACTTGAAAAAATTCCGAAAGAAGGGGGCGCTATAATTCCGATCTCTGTGCCATTTTCATTATTGTACCATCGAACAGCGTATAAAATTATGCATACAATTGAACCAAAATGTTTATGCTTGTTTTTGGCTTTGGCCAACAGGTTCTCCTTGAATTTGGAAATATTGCGCGGTAAAGGGGCTCCGTGCTAGCGATTTTTTATACTTTTCTTGATTTTTCGTAGTTCTATTGTGCATCGGCAGCTCATGCATCGGCGGGAACTCGCTTCCTGCTATGCTGGCTATTCGCAAACAGCTGATAACGACAGAATAAGGAAAAATTAATAATTTTAACAAATATCATGATATAGATTAACTCGTTTTTAGTCCGTTTAATTGACTTGAGCAGAAATTTAAGATGAAAATCAAAGTTGGTATAATATTGAACTAATAATATTGAAGTATTAACATGTGTAACTAGGTTTTGAAATATTAAGATGTATAAAGATAGAAGAAAGTTTTGGGATTGGCACATCCAACTAGTTTTAGAATAGAGAGGTTATTTTTCATAATATTAACGAATAAAGACCTCTGGTCACAAAAAACTCAAAACCGCCGGTGGTGAAAGCGGTAGTTACTTTTTTAGGTTTTCGTTCATCTGACGAAACCCTATTCGTCTCGTTCCTCTGTCTGTCTGTCTGTCCGTCCGTCCGTCTGTCTGTCCGTCACAGAGCCCTTTCTCAGAAACTATACATGTTGGATACTTGAAAGCCTGCATACTTATAGCTGGACACCTCAGATCAAACGATAAATCATAAAATTTTGAAAAAGTCGCACATTTAACCCTTTGGTCTCCACATGTGTATTCTAAACAATTCTTTCTATGTGACCCTCTAATTAGGTTGGAGGCGTGAAATTTTGATACTTATAGCTGAACACCTCACATCAAACGAAAAATCATAAAATTTTGAAAAAGTTGTAAATTTAACCCTATTGGGGTCTCACATGTGTATTTTAAACTATCCTTTCTAAGTGAGCCCCTAATTAGGTTGGAGGCGTGAAATTTTACATACTTATAGCTGAAGACCTCACATTAAACGAAAAATCATAAAATTTTGAAAAGGTCGCACATTTAACCCTTTGGGCTCCCCCATGTGTATTTTAAACAATTCTTTCAAAGTGAGCCCCTAATTACGTTGGAGGCGTGAAATTTTGCAAACTTATAGCTGAACACCTCTCATCAAACGACAAATCATAAATTTTTCAAAAAGTCGTACATATAACCCTTTGGGCTCCCACATGTGTATTTTAAACAATTCTTTCTAAGTAATGCGTATTTAGGTTGGAGGCGTGAAATTTTGCATACTTATAGTTGAACACCTCACATCAAATTACAAACCATAAAATTTTGAAAAAGTCGTACATTTAACCCTTTTGGCTCCCATATGTGAATTTTAAACAATTCTTTCTAAGTGAGTCCCTAATTAGGTTGGAGGCGTGAAATTTTGCATACTTATAGCTGAACACCATCATGCGACAAATCATAAAATTTTGAAAAAGTCGTACATTTAACCCTTTGGGCTCCCACATGCGTATTTTAAGCAATTCTTTCTAACTGAGCCCCTTATTAAACTGGAGATTTGAAATTTTGAATACTTATAGCAGAACACCTGAGGCCAGGCGACAAATCATAAAATCTTGAAAAAGCCTTACGTTTAACCCTTTGAGCTACCACATATGTATTTTAAGCAATTCTTTCTAAGAGAGCCCCTAATTAAGTTCGAGACATGAATTTTTGCATACGTATAACTGAATACCTCAGACCGCACGACAAATCATATAAACTTTTCAAAAAGTCTTATATTATTTACTCCTCCGGGCTCTAACTTGTGTATTTTAAGCAATTTTTCTAACCTCCGCCCTTTTTACCCGGGGAGCACTTTTCTAACTCTTGCCGACACCCCTTTGACCATTCTTTCATATTATGCACCATAGCCTTACATATTTTAGTTCCACTTTTTACCGCCAGGGGCGCCTACTTATCTCGGGTGCTATGGGCCCAATCCCCTCGACTAATATATCTACGGATAGTATGTAAAACGGAGTTTCGTTCGGATAGAGGTTTGTTTAGAATAGAGTGCGCCCCTGGTTGCGAAATGTGGAACTAACAGATTTTCAAAATGATAAAGTGTTTTGAAAAGAATATTAAACGAAACCCTCTGTGCGATTTGTGATCACACTTACCCACTTGTTTATAATTAGGGTTTCGTTCATCTGACGAAACCCTATTCGTCTCGCTCCTCTGTCTGTGTGTCTGTCCGTCACAGAGCCCGTTCTCAGAAACTATACATGTTAGAGACTTGAAATTTTGGGTACTTATAGCTGAACACCTCACATCAAACAACAAATCGTAAAATTTTGAAAAAGTTGGTAATTAACCTAATTACGGGTTAATTAAATTCTAAAATTAACCAATCAACCTTTTGAACGCAGCTTCGAACGCACTTTTTTCCAAATCCTCCGGCTTTTTCCTAAGGGTTGCCAGTAAATTCGGCGGATGCTCCATAAAATCAGCCGATGCAGGGTTACCACGGAGTAATTTAAGCAATAAATGAAGTGGGCATTTAAAAAGCGGAATCTCATCTGCGGAAGTATCGGTCGTACAAATTCGTAACAGGTGTAGAAATACGCGGAAAAAAATCTACTTTATTTTGCTATGAATTTCAATTTTCTGCGTAGGGTACTACGCAAAAAATCCACTAAAAATCGATCGATAAAAATTTAATTTCTGCATTTGAAATGACAATGAAATGAGATTTCCTTTCAGCGGTACGCAGCTGCCGTCATGTTTCAGACATATCGGCGCGGGAGAAATTTAAGCAGAGAACATTCTAATACGAAATTTAAACGTTTTAAATATTAAATTTTTCTATAAAATTTTTCGACATCCGGCCGGGAAATCTCTCGCAGATTTCATACATACCCGGTTCAAAGAGATAGCTTAATTACAAACTGAGATATTAATTATTATTTAATTAATTCCTTTTATTTCCATCAAATTCGAGATTGAGATGGAGGCACGTGCTTTTTTAACGGAGATTTCATTTAAATTAGGAAATCTAACAATTTGCGTGGGTTTTTCGACGGTGGGCTATGAGATAAGTATTAATTATTCAATATGAAAAGGTTTATAAGTGTTGATACCACTATTTCCGAAAAGCAATTTCAGGAAATATCTTAAATTATTGGTTAAGACCGCCACTCGATGTGTTTGAAACTTTAAGATACTTTATAACACATAAGAAAAAGTGTAAAAAAGAATGGATTGTGATATTTCGAGGAGTGGAGGGGGGGGGGGGAACAGATTTATTTGTTAAATCTTAGCGTTTGTTACCGCAGAAATGGTTTTAAATTCTTGGTTAAGACCGCACCGCCACCCTCCCGACGATGTATCTACGGAGAGGTTCCGCAAAGGAGTTTCGTTCAGATATGCTTTTGTTAAGAATAGAGTGCGCTCCCTGGTGGTGGAATGCGGAACTAACGTAACGCGATTTCGTTAAAATTAGGAAATATAACAAGGTGATCTGTTTGCAACTTTAAGATACTTCATGACACATAATAAAAATCTTATAAAATAATGGTGCATGCAATTTCCTGTGAGGGGAGGGGGGGGAGGGGCGCTGGATTTCTTTTTAAAAAATTAGCGTTTATGAACTTTTTAGATGTCGGTTTTTGAGGACTATGATATACTCAGACATGTGCTACTTATGAAATATAAAAATTTCAAAATTTTAGTTACCACTATTTCCGAATTGTACTTTCAGCAAATTTCTTAATTTCTCGCTTAAGACCTCCACCAACTCGAGTAACACATCCACTGATAGGTTGTTTAACAGAGTTTCAATCTGATACACTTTTATGAATAGTGTGCGCTCCCTGGTGGTGGAATGTGGAACTAACATAACGCAATTTTGTTAAAATTAGGAAATCTAACAAGTCGATCTGCTTGAAACTTTGACATAGTTCATAACACATAATAAAAAGCTTATAGAAGAATGTTCCGTGCAATTTCTTGGGGCGCCTGCCTATCTCGGATGCTATAGACGATCCCCTCGACTAATATACCTACGGATAGGTTGTAAAATGGAGTTTCCTTCGGATAGAGGTTTGTGTAGAATAGAGTGCGCCCCCTGGTTGCGAAATGGGGAACTAACAGATTTCGCAAAAGGATAAAGTGTTTTAAAGGAATATTAAACGAAACCCTCTGTGCGATCTGTGATCACACTTACCCACTTGTTTTAGAATAGAGAGATATTAACGAAGAAAGACCTCCGGTCACAAAAAATTCAAAACCGGCGGCGACGGCGGTTACTTTTTTTTTAGAATAGAGAGATATTTTAATTGTGCGTCCTCGAAGTTCATGTATTTGTGTTACAATCATTCATAATTACAATTACTCATTTAAATGCAAGCTTTTAATAAATAGATTAGCAAACCGTAAGTAATTTTTCTGTTTTTGCATTATTTACACTACTACTAATGTGTGAAAAATTACTAATGGAAATGTATCTTATGTAATTTGCTTAAGTTTTATTCTCCTTGCATTTTTAGAAACAGATAAATATTTTTTCGTTTACTATTTCTTTAAACAAAATGCATTTTATTAGAATAGTCGAAATCTTTTATTTACAAAATATGTAAATAAGTCTCATGATTATTTTTAATGAATAATGAAGCATACTTAGTTATTTGAAGAAACTTTTAAATTAACGTAATTTAACGTATTTTTTTTTCTTTTAACGTAATTTAAAAAAAAAATAGAATGGATATCGAACGTGCTGCAATTAGAGCATGAAAAGTTTTATATATTTTAATTTACTCTAATTACATTACATCGCTAAATTAAAGATAATACTAAGGTGTTTTATGTAAAAATGCACCCAAATTGTTTTATGTAAGTGACAATTTATTAGTATAATGAATGTAATAAAAAAATACAGTGAGGCATGATTACCTTCAGTGTATAATATAGTAGATTTACTAATACAGACACTTAATTATCATTAATTTAATTTGCGATTTACATCGGCAGCTTTATAAGGTTGAAGTATTCCCGATGAGTTTCATTTAAATTTATTAACATTCGCTTAGTGCACTTAGATATTCGTTAATAAAAATAAGCGTAAAGAAAGCGTCACTAATTAGAACATGAAAAGCTTTGTATAATACAACTTGCTGTAATTATACTTCTTTCGCAGAAATGAAGATAGTAATAGCTACAATATAATGCTACTTTATTTCATAGGTTAAATATTGTTTTCGAAATAATGTTTGTTAGTTTCTTATAATTGATATACTCTAAGGACTATGTTGCAAAAAAAAAAAAAAATGCAGTTGTTCAAACAGATATTGATTGTTTTAGTATAGTTTGGCTAAATAAGTGATCAATAATCAACAAAATCTAAGTTATGAGCATACAGGGTGTCCGGGAAGTCTTTCCCTCCCTGATTCCAAAATTTCTTAGTGTCCATTTTATAAAAGTTAGACATGTGAAATTGGTGCCAAAAAGTTAAATAAAAAGAAAAGTGCCCAGTTAAACTAATGGCATTGAGCTCACAGGCTATTCGCACTAATTATTGTATATTATACTCTTATTTCAAATAATAATACCCCTCGAAAAATAAATTAAGCGGGATTACCCCCCCCCCCCGTTTCCCCTCTTTATACTTAACCAATGAGCCTCCAAATATCATAAAGGAAGCGCCTTATCAAAATAAATCGGCATACCAAATTTGAGGCAAATTGGACAGAAAAACCCATTTATCTAAATTAAAGGGATATTAGCTCTCCTTTCCCCAATTTATATTTAACCAATGAAATTCAAAATCTAATCAGGGAAGTACCTTATCAGAATAAACCGGTATACCAAATTTAATGCAAATCGGATATAAAAACTCATTTATCTAAATTAAGGGGGAGGGGTATATCCCCCCCCCTTTAGAGTTAAACAATGAACCTTCAAATTTAATTACGGAAGCGCCTTATCAGAATTAACCGGTATACCAAAACTGAAGAAAATCTGATAAATCTGCATGAAAAACCCATTTATCTAAGTTAAGGGGAGATTAGCACCCGTTTCCCCCTTTATACTTAACCAGTGAACACCCAAAACTAATCAGGAAAGTGCCATATTAGAATGGACCTAGAAAAATGTTGAAAAAATCGGATATTTCTATTAACAGTTATCGCGTTACATACATACATACATACATACAGAACCGGCGGGCACAGTAGCTCTCAGACTTTGATAGCCTGTGAGCTAAGAACTAACAAAGTATTTTTATTTCATGTTTCTATAATGTTGCTGTAGTGTAGCAGTATCAGTATCCATGAAACAAGAAATATTCACAAATCAAGAAAAGCTCAGTGAGTCCTCTGGTATGGAAAAAAGTAAGAAAGCCTTTTGTCTTACGCGCAAGGACATCAGTGCCTACGGCTTCACGTGATTTACAAAAGCTAAAAGGATCTCGTGATACTAGTTGATACACTGAGCTTATTTTTGATTTGTGGACATTTCAGGTTTCCTGGACACTGACACTGATTTGCTAAAGCCACGTGATAGAAACACACAACAAAGAAACTTGGTTTGTTTTCCAACATTTTGGCACTAGTTTCACATGTTTAACATATATACATTGGCGGAAATTGATTTATAAACAAAAACTTCTATAATATTCATTAAAAATGAATGAAATTTCGTACATTATACATGCTATTTGCAACAAATAATTTAGAAAAACAAAATTTCATACATATTAAAAAACTAAAACATATTTTATTAAGTCAATTTATTATGTTTTAGTTTTTTAATATGTATGAAATTTTGTTTTTCTAAATTATTTGTTGCAAATAGCATGTATAATATACGAAATTTGATTATTATATAAAAACATGGAAACATTTAAAATGCTTCATTTAAACACATTACTACATAGGTGTGATAAAATATATACAAATATTTTTAAAAATTAAAAACACTAGATGTTAAAATGATAAAAAGCTACTCCAAGCCCTTTCGGCTAACCATAAGCCTTTGTCAAGGAGAAGAGAATTGACTGATAAAAACACTCGACGCTCGATGTTCACTACTACACATTGACCGGAAACTCTCTTCAGGAAGCCCGCAGGTGGTCGTATCCCTTAAACGGAAGAAGGGGGAAGGTAGAGAAAGCTCAATCCTCCGAGAGATCAAACTCTCCAGTAATATGAAGCAAATTAAACCATATAAGTGGAATTTGGTATGGTAATACGTCATGACAACAATTTTCTGCTTGCGTTAAAATTTCCAAAGACTCTAAAATAGCACAACTATTAAAATCGGAAGCCTGGATAATCACTCTCGCTCTATTGAAAAGGATGTCAATATCTTTAGTTTGAAACAGCCTTGAGAGGGCGTTCGATACCCATACAGAAGTAAAGAAACAAATAAAATATTAAATTACATTGGTATGACAACAAGAAAATTCCAAACAAGAGTTAAAGAGCATATGCAGGTTATTAATAAAAATAGACCGGCTACCGCCCTCTCAAGGCTGTTTCAAACTAAAAATATTGACATCCTTTTCAATAGAGCGAGAGCCATTATGCAGCCTTCCGATTTTAATAGTTGTGCTATTTTAGAGTCTTTGGAAATTTTAACGCAAGCAGAAAATTGTTGTAATGACGTATTATCATACCAAATTCCGCGTATCTGGTTTAATTTACTTCATATTACTGGAGAGTTCGGACTTTCGGAGGATTGAGCTTTCTCTACCTTCCCCCTCCTTCAGTTTAATGGATACGACCACCTGCGGGCTTCCTGAAGAGAGTTTCCGGTCAATGTGTGGCAGTGAACATCGAGCGTCGAGTGTTTTTATCAGTCAATTCTCTTCTCCTTGACAAAGGCTTAAGGTTAGCCGAAAGCGCTTGGATTAGATTTTTATCATTTTAACATCTAGTGTTTTTAATTTTTAAAAGAATTTGTATATATTTTATCACACCTATGTAGTAATGTGTTTAAATGAAGCATTTTAAATGTTTCCATGTTTTTATATAACTAAAACATAATGTCAAAAATTAAGATTTTAGTAACATAAAAACATGGAAATTGATTTATGAAATATCATATTTAATTGAAATTAATAGTTAGTAAAGCAGCCTTTATTCATCAGAGTTTCTTTTATTCTAGATGGCATTGATAAAACAAGATTCGGAATGTATTTCTGATCAATTAATTTCCAGTTTTGACAAATTGAAGCTTTCAATTCTATAGCTGATGTGTACCTGCAACCCATTTACATAAACAATTCGAACAAGCTGTCCCCAAATGTTTTCGATGGGGTTTAGGGACAGGACTAATAGATGGATGATTTACAAGAACAATATTCTGTTCGTCAAAGCAATCCTTGATTGCATTTGAAATGTGACTACTTGCATCGTCTTGCATGAAGATGTAATCTAAAGCGTAATCTCGTCATGCAAATGGAAAAAGTGAATTTTATAAAACTAAACTTTAATCAAAAGAATTCTGGTGAACGTTTAAAAAAAAAAAAAAATTCACTTTTGCCAGCATATGTGAGTGCTGCCCAAATCATGAAACTTCCACCACTAAAATGCCAGCTGAATGTAGATTTTGGTTCTTTACGGAGATCCCTCCTATAATACTTCAAATCATCAAGGCCATCGAAACTAAATCTTTGTTTTTGTCGAAGAAAATGACTTTCTTCCAATTGTCACCCGCTGCCATGTACTTCTCGCAATACTGCAAACGCATCTGCGTGTGACGCAGATGTAACATTGGACCAGACATCATTTTCGACCATCTGTATAGTCCGTGAAGAATGTAAAATTTGCCTAACTCTTCTAGAAGTAACAGGATGGGATAGATCTGCACAAATCTGCTTTGAACTGTAACCGGCTTTCGATGCAAGTTGAAGAATACCCCTTTTCTTTCACTTACTTAACTCTTAACCGGAAACGTGAAAATGCCGTGCCGTCTGTGAGACTGCTAAATTAAAAAAAAAAAATGCTATAAAATTTAACAAAGAAAACAACTCTTAATAATTTACCAAATAATGAACTTAAACATTTAATCTTTAATAATAATGCATTATCAGTACCAGTTTTTTAATATAACAGCATACAAATAAGTTTTGAATCTCAGAGACAGAAATTATTTTTCAATTACACATTTTTGTTCAAAATATTACATTTTCGTCAGAATAATTAAATAATTTTATATATAAATATTTATTTCGGTACAATGTAAATTAGAAAGAATATTAAGCAGTTAAATTAACAAAACATTTAATAGTAAATATTGCAGCATGTTCTAAATATCAGTTAATGCATTTTTTATGCATTTTCTGCCAATGTTGAGTCATTTTCGTGTTCAGAATTTATACATTCATTATCTGAAGTACTTTCAATATCGCTTATGCCACTTCATACTTCTTCAAACCAATTCAAAACAGTTTTTTCAAAGTATTTATCACAATAGCGTACCCGCTTTGACAGTCCCTCATTTCAATATCCCAGAACAAAAAATTACATAAACGGAAACACACCGTCTAACAGGCTACGTTGAAAATAAAATATTTTATCTTTCAATAACTAAAAATGCGCAGGTGTTGCAAATGGATGGGAGAGGCAGAGGACCAATAGCGTAAGGATTACAGTGCGTGATACGATTAGGGACGGGTTCATTTTTGTATAAAGTGTAGATATGTAGACGCAACCATCTCACAGACGGTACGCTTCCGGTTAAGGGTTAAACATGGATTACCATTTTTGTTAAATTTTTTGCAATAATTTGCAGGATCTGTTCTATAGTTATATATCATTCCAACTGATCTTTTAATTAATTTACTAATTTCCGGAACAGACTTACTACATTCTAAGGCTTTTAGCTCTTTTTTCCTCGGTCAAAATCTTTTGTTTACCCATCATGAAAACAAGTATGACTGAAATGTATTGCTTCCAATATATAACGCTTTTTATGCCTAATGTGCATGTAATGTTACCTTGTTTTATGCAAATTTTAGTCACATTACTACAGAATAGCCAATTAAATGTGATATTTCATAAAACAATTCCCATGTTTGCATATTACGAAAATCTAATTTTTGACTTTTTGTTCATGTTTATTATTATGCAAGACATTTTATTTTTGCAACATACATACTATATATATCCTATGAAATTTCATTCATTTTTAATGAATATTATAGAAGTTTTTGTTAAAAAACCGTGTTTTCATAAATCAATTTCCACCAGTGTATAGCAGATATAAAAAAAAGTTTGTAATCAGGTGCAGATCTTTGGACAGCCTGCATGATTAAAAACTGTCATTGCGAAGTTTTTATAAGTTTATTAAATTTTTATTTTTTCCTTCTTATACATTGAATATCAACCCGTTAATTATCTTCTTCTATTATTTATTTATTTATATATTATTATTACGAAACTTACTTTTTTATGAGAGTTTATCTAGATTATACTTTAATAAAGCAATCAAAACTGTTTATTTAAACAATTTGATTAAAAATGGGTTAAATAAACGCAGTATTTAAAGGTTAATGTAGTTAATTTATTTTAAAATTCACACTTATGTCTTTTTCGAATATATGTCATGTCAGAAAACGGTATGTGTCACTGACCGATGGATGTGATGCGTTAAAAGTCATCTAAACAGCTCACGCTTAACAACAAGCTGATTCTGGAGTTAATGGAGCAAACTCAGCAAAAGTTATATCACAAGTGAAATCATTGTGTCAGCACCTTTCAGAACGTCACATGATTAGTAACGTTGCACGATTCCCTTGTGAGAAGTTGGCTTGTTCAGCAGATATTTCTTGTTAAATACTGCCCAAAATCCTTTGTGGACACAGACGCCGTTATTTTGCCCATGCTTACGGTCGTGCGTTTTGCAGACCGCGTCTGTAATAAACCTGTACATAACTCTGTAACTACTTTAAAAATGAAATACAGAAAACAACTTATATAAGTATGTTTATAGATGAATTTTATTTTTAAAGTTTAGTAAAACAATTTTTTTTTACGTGTAATAATGCAATTTTCGGTTTCATAAGTTTCATTTAAATTTTTTTTTTTAGAAAGTAAGGTATTTTGATAAATGTAATTTGGTAATCCATTTCAGAAAGAACTTTTCCAGAATAACTTATATCTATTTGTTATTAGTTGATTGCACTACTGATTGCATTAAGTAATAATACAGTTCTTCGAAGTTAAAGAAAGTCTACCTTTTATAACTTTAGAAATATGAGATGGGTAATTAAAAAAAATAAAGAGAAATAGAATAAAGGGTTTCCCAAAAATTTGAAGCGCAATTTATTTTAAGTTAAAATTAGGTTAACAAAATAGTCATATCAAAAAGTTTGAAAAAGTTACGCTTTTAAATTTTTATACGGTCTCTGGCCCATGCAAGTTATATTTAGAAAATCTTTTCTTCATGTTCTGGCAACTACAACAGTAAGCATTTCACCCTTCTACGACCAAAATTCAGCGAATTATGAAACTTTGACTTTTATGAAATTTTGAAGCTTTTCGGCATAAAAAAAAATCATCTGTCTTTCTTTAATGACGGAAAGCTTCGAAATTTCATAAATTTTAAAGTATCATAACACGGTGAGATTTGGTCATATAAGAAAAAAAAATGAGTTTTGTTCTTATTTAAGTATAGGACTTTTTTTTTTTTGAAAAAAAATAATTTATTGCAACCAGAAATTGTGTAAAAGTTTTAACCCTTCACTACACAGTACTTCATCCATATCTGGCACATACCTAAAAACATTATAATTATCATTATGTGCCATGAATTTGGCTTATGTGATCACTGTAACTGATCGAGAAGAATCAAAAGAATAGGATAACACTTATTTTGTCCATGTCAGAGGGCTGCTTTATACAAAAAATTACAATTTGTTCTTTGAACACAAAAAAATTTCGATCAAGCTTTTAAGGTAAGATTAACTTTCATTATTTTTACTGAATACTTAAAAGTTGAAGAGCGTTAAGCAGATAAAATTAATTAATTTAAGCTCATTTAGTTGCAAAATATAGCAATACAATATTTTAAAAGAGTAACTATATATATTTCACGCACCATACAATATTTTAAAAGAGTAACTATATATATTTCACGCACCATAAAATATCAACTTTTAGCCGAAATTTTGAAATTTATTTTTTTTTTTTACTATTTTTCCCATTATTAGACCGATATATAGATTTCAAGAAAAAAAATTCATAAAAATAGGAAAATTCGTGCAGTGAAGTGTTAAAAATTTAAATATTTGAATGTCGCTGTATTTCATCCACATAATCGCAATTCCCACATTATTAGCACCGATAATGCTATTTCTTTCGGTCAACAATTAAAATGTCGTCCCTAAAATTTAAAGTTCCATTACATAAGAGAGCCGTAAAACGGAGCAGATGTATCATTATACTGTTAAATACTGTTAAATACTTATATCTTCTGCAATTTTCTAAACTTATAAACTTAGCACATTTTTAATTTTTACCCTTTCACATAGGGGAAAAAGTACTTTTAAACGTAATTTGTTTGAAAACTGTATATTTTTTGATATATTAATTGTTTTGTAGTTTTTAAAGCCATTTCTGTAATAATCGCAACTGAAGTACTCTCTTTCTGTAGAAAGTAAAAAAAAAAAAATATTAGATTACTATATCTTTTTATTGCTATTTTCTCATAAAAAGAGGGGAAAAAATGTAATTAAAATTCCAATATTATCGTCTGCAATAAAAATGTATTTTAAACTATATATGTGGGAGTTTTGTTCTCCGCATTCACTTAATTTCTATCAAAAAGCTGAAAGAATGCAATTTTATTAATCCGTGTGTAATAACGTTTTCTTAATTTTGAAAAAATATAAATGAATGATTTTTGATAAAGCATTGAGCTATTATAAACTATATTTAATTTTCAGTAACCATATTAATGTTATAAACAAATGAAGGCATAAGAATAATTAAAGAAGCCGATATTTTTTGTCGAGTATCGTTAATGCCGACATCGCTTTTTGATGAATTTTTGAATTATTCTGCGATAGTGACGTTGTATACATACTTTTCTGTAGATGTTTGAGACTGTATTGTAAGTGTGGAATTCTTCAGCGGATGTAAATGACGTCATTTTATATAAAATAAAAGCGCGTGTTTTAAAGCTTAAAACTGAAATATGTTATTTATTATCTATATTTATATACATATATATTTTTTTCATCGGGGGCGACACTAAATTCTGAAAAAGCAGAATTCCTGTTTTCCATTTTGACCACTTCTGTGATTTGCGTTGTCCATGTGTAATCTTCAAAAGGTAAAGAAAAAATTAAATGCTTTTCAATCTTCTTGCGACACCCTGTATATATAAAAAAGCAGCTTTTATGTAGAAGACTTAAAGATAAGACGCATTTTTCATTATGTTATCTATATTGCACTTCTTTGCTGTTTGGAAAATTGATAGTGTTGCCAACGTTGCTTTTTAATTTAAAAAATCATTTGCCATTTATAGAATTTTAAATAAAACATATTTCATTAAAGCAATATTAAAATTCCTTTAAAAATACAGATATGACAAGATTATTTTCAGTAGATAATATAGAATGTTTATCATAAAAAAAATATAATTAAAGATTTTGCGTAGTTATGTCAAATGTTCTTATACAGAGTGTGCTAAAAGTTCCCGCACTAACGACATATGTATTTATTATTCACAAAACAACAAATCTTAAAACTTATGCTAATTATAAAAAGCCTGTTTAACATCGCGTAGGAAAAAATACTGAAATTACATTTATAATAATTTTCAAAATGTCCTCCTCTGTAAAAGGGGCAAATCTGAACTCGTTTGCACATTTTTATAGAAACGTGTTTTAACCTACTGGGAGTGACTTTTTGTATCCTTTGAGTTTCAAGAAATTTTAATCCGTTTACATTTTGTTCTAAACAGCATAATTTCGATCGTTAAATTTCATTATATACGCATATAAATGTATATGATAAAACTGTAGTTATAAAAATGAATTTATTTAGGTTAAACTTACATAAACTAACATCGTATGGGGAGTTTAAAAAGTTTTCCTTGAAGAATATTTATCAAAATATCATATAAAATTTTATTGTGTCGCAAGCCAGTGTTAAATCGAAAAAATTAAATCATTTTTACTTTTATGAATGCTAAATCGAGGTTCTGCGAATTTTTTGTTTTGTTTTGTTTTTGTAAACGTATATATCATCATGAAGTGAATATTCTACATTTTTTTTTTTTAATATTTCTGAGTAATCAGAAATATCTATCTAAGAGTACCATCAAAATCCATTCAGTAGAACTCGAATTATAAGAAGCTGGAACGAAATTTCCGTTTGTATTTTATATATACGGTAACCTCCCGTTTAACCGGCCTAAACGGGACAGAGGGTTAGCCGGTTAAGAGAAAAATTGGTAAAGCGGAGAAGTAAAAAAAAATAAATAAGTATCTGCATAATTTAATTAATTAAACCCGCACGATACATTTAGCTTTTCATTTTGTGTAATTTTAAAAAATTACACATTTTCCATATTTTATGAAATGAATACTAGTTATAATTAACTGAATTGAAAGAAAATATATCACTGATAACAAATAATGAAAAACATTTAAATTAAATTGTTGAAAATCGTGTCACACACCTTCCTATGAAGTTGAAATTTTTCTATATTATGTATATTTAGGTTAATCAACCATAAAGAAATCAGCGAACTTCTTCTGTTGAAGGCAATATGTCGGACATTTTGCAGTATAATCTGTCTATCTTTTTTACACGACTGAAAAGAAGGTTTATGTGTTTCACGCGTATCTGTGTACGTGGATTTTTTTATACCCTTGAAACATCCCAGCGGCTGTGTGGATTTTAATGAATGAGGTCTCTATCGGTTCGTCTTTACAGTCCGATGGTTATAGAATACGTTTTGTCTTTATAAATTCAAAATGGCGGCCGTAAAATACAAAATGGCGGTAGAGACGAAAAATTTTTTTTACGTACCCTATTGAGTGGCATAGCATTGGATAGGTCTTTCAAAATGAAGACGATTTTGCAGTCAGAAGTTCCGTTTAAATATTATGCAACCTGGCAGTTATGTACTTTGGATCTCTACCTTTACTGTAACTCTAACCTTCATAATAGACATCTAGAGGCCTTATCAAAACAGTGTTTGTAGATAGGAACTAATAATTAAACACAACTTAAAAGTCATCAATACAAGTAAATAATAATAAAAAAAAAGGTAAGTAATATAAAAATTAGTTTCATATTGGTGAGAAATAATTAATTAGTTCGCTTTTTAAGCAGTCGGGTTTTTTGATTTTTTAAATTTAATATATTTATAACATCATAAGTTTAACCGAGAAAGCTGTTAGTCTCTGCTCAACATAGCGTAGCGCCCCTTTCCGTATGAGAAATTTTAGCATTGTGAACGTCAACTGGTTCAGCATCAGGATCGTCTTCGAGTTGAACAACATCAGTGACAGCCCTAATTATATCCTCGTCAAATAATGTTTCATGCTAGAGATCTTTATCAGACTCAAACAACACTTAGACATCTTCTACGGTGATCTATCGCATTCTCAAGCTTTTTGAATGTTTGTATAAAACTGTTTACAATTAGATTAGACATTATAGAGTTCCGGGGGGGGGGGGGATTGCACTTTTGATAATTAAAATCACAAAATCTTAAATCTTCATGTCATTGGGGCATCTCTCTCATTGTTCTTCGGGGTATAACCGCCTCCCGGGCCGCACCCTGAATTCAACACTGGTGAAGATCAACGCGTATCCATTTAGAACTGACGTTCTCCTTTCTAAATTTTTCCTCCTTCCCGTCGGGATTGCACTTCAACATGAAAGCGTAAGCTGGGTTCCCGAGGCCGCCATCCTCAAATTTTGCCTGGTGTTGGGAAAAAAAGTCGGCCGGTTAAAGCGGAGTTCCGGTTAAGAGGGAGGTTACTGTATAAGTAAATTATATCTTATTGTTACTACTTTATTCTGGGAAAAGGCGCTTGAAAGTCCTTAAAGCGTACGAAGCCTGCCTTAAATAATATTTAATCGACCAAAGATACAAAAACACGCCTAATCTAGCTTAAATTGCGTATTTTTTTTAACTCACACACACATATTTTGAGTTAATTAAATATAAGAGGGCTTTATTGTTATTTCTAAACACGATAACAGTATTCCCGGAGTTTAATCCTATTTATAATGTTTGAGTACTGAGTCCGCGTCTGTGGATCCCAATAAAATAATATTTTTTAAATCAAAAACTTCACAAAAGAAACAAAAGACTAGAGAACAGGAATTCTGCTTTTTCAGAATTTAGTGTCGCCCCCGACATTTCCATTACTTCATTTTCTTCTGGTGGACTGGTGGCTTCTATTATTATGAAACAGCCATTATAAATGAAGCGTTAGGTGAAGATGAAAGAGCAGTCGTAAAAAGTTAGAACTCTGAATTTCTGGTCAGAATGGAAAAAAAAAGGGCCATAATTTTTTTTTCAAAAACAATTAACTAAATAACTCGGTTAAGCGGGACTCGGATAATCGGGACTCTACTGCAAAGCATATTTCAATTTTAAGACTTAAAGCAGACGCTTTTATTTTATGTAAAATGACGTCATTTGCATTAATATAGAAACTTAAAATTAAATATAGTTTATAATAGCTCCATGTTTTACCATAAATCCTTCATTTATATTTTTCTCAAAATAGCACGCATTTTAATTATTTTTTTTTTTTCAATTTTTATGAGAAAATTGCAACAAAAAGATATAATTGCTATTTTTAAACAATTTTTTCTTTACTCTCTACAGAAATGGAGTACTTGAGTTGCCAAAATGAAACAAATGTCGCTGAAAACTACAAAAAAATTAATATTTGAAAAACAAATGGGGATGCAGTTTCAAACAAATTGCATTAAAAAGTACCTTTTTTCCCAATACGACGATATAAGCATTGAAAATGTGCGATGCTTAGATGTTTTAAAAAATGCTGTGGAGTATTTAATCCCACAAAGAAACATCGGTTTTTGTTTTACGGCTGGCGTATACAAGGTAACGTTATTTATTGGAGACAAAATAAGCTGGAAGAAAGAAATAGCATACCGGGTGCTAAAAGTTTTCTAGATGATATTTATAATGTTTTTAACAATAAAAAAATTATGACATTTTAATTAAAATTTTAATATAGATAAATATTACTTACTTTTACGCAATCGCTGAATCGACGTCATTTTTCAAAACCTCATGTCCAACCAAAGGTTTGGTCATGAAAATAAGCAAAATGTTGAAATCTATTGGATTCATTTTGAAGCGTAGATAGTCATAAATGGGAATTGCTAATAAAAATTTAGGTATTTTTCGTGGTTTTATAACAATGGGCTAAAATCCAAGGTCCACATATATGGACCTCAGTAGGGAAGAGGTTAATCGTAGGCGTAACACTTAATTTGAAAGTAAAAAGAAAATTTCTTATGGAAAGCTTACCCCAATGTGTATTAAAATTTCTTTGTATAACGTAATTTTTTACCAGTTACATTTACGTTGCACAAAGAAAGATAATACCTTTAATAATGTTTCTCTGAGACAAAGGAAATACTGAGTTTTATTCTGGTCGGAGACAGAAATTGCATATCGTTAAACAAGAATGTTTTTGCAATGCTAAGACAAAATTTTAATATAGATTTTACATTAGAAACTTCTGCTAATACTAATATTCTTGGAAAATTAAATTTGTACAAGAATTATTTTAAGTACAAGCAAAGCATATTGGTGTTTCGTTGGAAACAAATAAAGTAATTTAATTAACAAACGCTAGTTATATATTTTGGTAATGTATACTAATTATATATTTCTGACACGCAAGCAAATAATTATTTGAAAATATGTCATTCTCCTCCAGAAAATTAATCAGGTTAATTAAATTCTCTAAAAAACTTGGGATTATAGTTTCGTAAATAATTATTTAGCATCTTCTCTCATCAGGTGTATCGGGAAGCAATTACCTCAATAGTTAATGGGCTTTGGAATAATCGATTTTTCTTTGCTGGACAAACTCCGATCACTATTACTACTGTGGAAGGTAGCCTCAACTACAGACCTGCAACGGGTCAATAACGTTTGCAGAAATAATTTTTTTCGTTGCGTGTCGTATTCGTGTTGGGTTTTGATACTTAAGTGTCGGATTCGAATTAAGCTTATTTTTGAAAAGAGAGTCTAGCCTATTGTTTCAAATGTCAAACTATATATTTGAAAATTAATAACTTTTTACATGCTTATTTTTCAACAGAAAATACAAAATTGATATTAGATATGTGATTATGACAACTTTTTCATATTCTTGTTAAACTATAGATCAATTTTCTTTCATTTCGCTTTTCGGCTTCGTGTTTGGGTAAAATTATTTTGAGTTTGCTTCGGCAAAATTTGTTTGTCAGGTTCGGTTGAGTTAAAGTTTTATTTTAGTGTTGACTTAAAAGCAAACTTTTCATAATTACTTCCGAAAATTAATCACAATAAGCTTTTTATTAATTTTATGGGGAGGGGGGCATATTCTATTTTTAAATGTATCTTCTGTATTTTTACTACTATTATTTATACAATATTGCCTTTATATTGCATCTATTTCAGAATTGCGAAAATATACGTTTTCTCACTTTTTTTTTCTAATTGTCAAGTTTAGTTTATTCTCCTAAACTTTATTTTCTCCAGAGAGTTTTCGATGCCATTCGTGAAAGATTATTATTCTGTAAACAAAATATTTAAACACAACTAACATAAAAAATTATTAACTGTGTTTGAAATTTGTATTAGAAAAGCAAAATCAAGCTTCGGTAAAAGTAACAAAACTGAATTTAAAAGAAT
This sequence comes from Maratus speciosus, assembly GCA_963932465.1. Lineage (NCBI taxonomy): Eukaryota > Metazoa > Arthropoda > Arachnida > Araneae > Salticidae > Maratus > Maratus speciosus. The sequence continues at coordinate 49,282,253 of OZ010790.1, forward strand.
TAAAATTTGATTGCTTCTGTTAATTTTATTTCTAGAATTCTTCTGGGGAATAAATTATTTCAATTTCTGACTTTGCACTTCGAAAAATATCAGAACCTCTCTAAATTTAACTATTAATTGAAAAGAAAATCTGTTGTATTTTATATTAAACTTATTTTAATAAATGTACTTTTGAATATTGTCACTGAACATGATTATTTAAATATCTTACAAACAGAAACAATCATAAATAAATAGATTCTGAAACAGTCATTAAACGTACATTTAAAAATATCTTACGTAAGCTTATTTAATTAGGAAAAAGGTCAGTGGCTTGCTGCTAAATTCTTTAAAATTATTATTAGAAAATTTATTTTGAAAATAAATCATAAAATAATACAGAAATCAAGCACTCTGAAAAATCTAAATAGACTTAAGATTCGTTATTATTCTCAACCAAGTAAATGTACAATTCTGTTGCGCCCTCATTAACAATTACGGTGTTAAGGTTTATTTCAGTCTGTGTACACTGAGCAAGAAATTAATGTTACAACAAACAAATCAAAATCTCGTTAACCAAAGTTAAAATCTCGTCCCGAGTCCGGCACGGCCTGAGTGAATTTCTACAAAACATTGATTTTTACGTCGATTTGGTTAAAAATTTGTCTCGTACGAGCAGTTCTGACCAAAGAATATTTATCTTAACATTTTTTTCATGTTTATAATCTTCATTCTTTTAGAAGTGCCGCAGGCTGCGTTATGTATTTTTTTAATGAATCTCTATTTTTGTATGTTTCAGTTATAATTAATATGTCATTAATTCAGTGTCATGTTTCAGTTATCATTAATATTGTTAATCCATATTCCATGTATTGAAGTGTTAAAAATCTGAAAAATGCTATACAGTAAAATCTACCAAGACGGAATTACATAGAAAAGAAAAAAAATGCGTTAGAGACAAGTTCCCTTCTTAGCATGTGTAAATGTATTATATGATATATTCTTTTCTTATGTTTTAGTATATTTATTTTGCATGGAACAATACGTTTTTCAGTTTAAAACAGGATTCCGTCATCTGCAGGTTCTTCTTCACACGTTTTACCCTTTTTCTTAAATTTAGATATATTTTAATGAGCTTAGAAATCTACTACTCTTAAAAAAAAATAAATTTTAATGTTTAGTTGTACAATAATGACGATTTAAAAATGTATGCATTTTTTGTAAAAATTTTTGGGTCAGGCCTAATTTAATTGGCCTTTGAACGGGCCAGTTCACGCAGAGATAATGATTTATATACGGGCTGGGTCAAAACTAGGACTGAAAATTTAGGGCCGTGAAGACTAGGAATGAAACTTGTCCCGGCTTTGTACAAAAAAAAAAAAAAAAAAAATAAGTTAGACCCGGACCGGCCCGATCCTTCAGGAGAAAAGTAAGCCCCGAACCCGACCCGGCACAAGTCTTGAGAAAAAGTATGGCCCGTCCCGAGTGCAGTGAATGAAAATAGGCCCGAGTCCGGCCCGCGGGCCGGTCTCGGCAAATCTCTAGATTATCAACAGAAATATAAGATAATAAACAAGAGAAAATTTCAAGATTCGGGAAAATTTCAAGATTCGAAAATTTCAAGATTCGAGAAAATTTCAAAATTCAAAAATTTCAAGATTCGAGAAAATTTCAAGATTCGAAAAGTTCAAGAAAAGTTCAAGAAATCAAGATTGTCGGTAGAAGTTTTGTAGTTATACAATGTTTAAAGAGGATATCAGTCACTCTTTCATAGGATAGGATAATTCTTTTCAAATTGCTCATGATTAACATCGCCATGTTTAAAAACTCCGTGATATTTGAGCAGTTTTAGAAATACTTATAAAATAATTCTGAGTCGAGATGGAAATGCGAATGATGTTCCATAAAGATACTTTCTACGCACGGAAGATAACGTCACGTATAAGATTCGTCTTAACTACATATGTTTGTTCTGTTAAAACAATAGAACAGGTAAATATTGTATTACTAATGAACGCAATTATAAGCTAATTTGACATCATTATTATTTAAATTTTTTCCTTTATATTGAATTATGTGCTTACATTCACGTAACATAATGACGCATAATAATCACTCTCCTCTTAGAAATGCAAGGCAAATAATAAAAATAATTTGTGTTATCAGATTCACTTATATAAAGACGTCATTTTTAAACACCCTATAATTAAAAACAAGACGCAAGGCAACGATACTAGATAGTTAAATTTTAGAGCAGGAAGTACTTTTTCCATCAATCATAATTCGATTTTACAAAGAAAGATCGTCCATCTTCATGACTTCCTAACTCACGTTGTCACATTGTATTTGTTATTCTTCATTCAAATATTTTCTTTGTTTTTTAATATTCTTATTCATTCTAAAAAATTACTTTTTATATAATAAAAGATCAGTTTTTGTGTTTTATTTTTTTTGTAATACATTGACATTTTTTCAAGAAACACTTAACATTTATTTAATTTTTTTTTCCCTTCAGTTTATGTCTTGGATTTACGTAACATAAATTTTCTAGTTATTTTTAATATTGAACTTATGCATAGCAAATATAAAAAGATTTAAATATTCCAATATAAACAAAATATATATACGATATTTTATTCAATAAAAACTTTTATTTTTATTTCGACGCTTATAATGAAGTAATAAAGGAATGTTGATCTTTTAGAAGTTATCTTCGAATTGTTTCATATTTCGTTGCAGATTTGTGAATTATGTTTAATCGCAGAATATTCCAAATTTATTGCTCCAATTGAATAATTATTGTACTTATATATATATATATATATATATATATATATATATATATATATATATATATATATATATTACTTAGAAACATTGCAAGTATTTTATATTTTTGTGAACTGAATGTGAATTTAAGACTGTATATGTTTTTCAAAGGAACTTAAAAATCGCAAACTTATTACAAATTATTTTAAGAATCGTATAGTTTCGGCGTAAAGACAATCGGCAGATAGGTGGAGCTGAAAATTCCAGTCAATCTTTTGCTGTTGCATCATGTATATGTCTCATATAACGATTGTTAGATTATTAACTATCACTGAAAAAATTTAAACTTGGCAATGCTAACTAGACTACAAACAGAGGCGTCTAAAAGCTAGACACATGTGTGACTGATAAAGAATTTCAGACACTTAAGTGTCTTAATCTGAAAATTAAGACAGCAGAGATGACTTAATTAAAGACATACAAGTGTCTTTTTTTTTATCATGGTGCAAACAACTGGGAATAGTGTCTATAATATCTGCAAATGTCTTACTTTAAGGCACCTCGTTGCTTCAAACGTGTCTTAATTTAAGACGTTTTGTTTATCCCGTTCTTCCTACGTAATAACCACCAGGCTGCATTCTCAGTTGCTCATGCGTTTTAGATGTCTTTTGTTCGAACTGGGTGTACGTTGTATTTCAAACTGAAAGTTTAATTTGTGTACGCGTATAATTTAATTCGTTTTTTGCGAAATATGAAGTTCTGTGACTTTAATTCGCATTCACATAGTTTATTTATGTATTGTATACGTACATCTGACTTTTGTGCTTGACACCCAATGTCTATTATAAGCTGTCGTCGATATAAAGGCGGGATAGACACAGAAACAGACAACACTTGAAGATTACATCCGAGAACTCTACAAATTATGTGGACGGACTTAGTGTTAATTTGTATCGATAATATTGTGTATTCGTCTTCGTCTTGTCAAAGCTGGTTAAAAAAAAAAAAAAAAAAAAAAAAAAAAAAAAAAAAAAAAAAACACTTTTGTTTGGCGGGTTATGTTTTGAGAATGAAGCATCTCATTCTCTAAATATGGCTATATTTCCTTCTAAAACGATGCAAGTCATTCTTCCTCACTGTAATAGTTTTTTTAATTTCAAATCGAGGAATTTTTCTTACTTCTAGCAACAGGATCCAAGTAAGTGTCACAATTTTTCTTTTTAGCACTAAAATTAGTGTCTTTTATGATTTTCTAAATAGCACTGATCAAAATCTTGCATAAAATGGTATTAGTTTTGAATCTGTTTGCGAGAGAAAACCACTAGTTCTAGAAATATATAGTTTTAGATTTATTACGTTTCCTTGCACTACAAATACAAATACAGCAAAACCTCTCAATAACAAGCACTTCTGGAAAGCTAAATTTGTTTGCTATTCGAAGGTGTTCGCATCTCTGGGTAAAAATATATGCTTATGTTGAAAAAGTTGAGTGTTCGCTAAATAAAACTGTCCATATGAAGGTTTTGCAGTAAAACGTCCATTGAACACTCCTAAATTGAGAACGCCACTATTTAAGAAACACACTTTTTATTTACAACATATACATGTTTTATATACTTTTACCTCGAAAGAAAAGTCACCTCTAAATTGAGGACAAATCCTCTAGGTGCCCCCTATTGAGGGGTTTTATTGTATTTATATAAATATTTTTTTGTTTTCAACCTTGTTGTACTCTAGAAGTTGAAAATATTGATTATAATGAGTGCGATGTTGAAGAAGATCAGTTTTATGAAATAAAGTATCAGGTTTACGAAAATTGCATACCAACCTTAAGAGCCCCTAAAATGAAGGGGTGGCGGAAGCAGAACCATTGGCAAATATTTTTCAGGATTCAATTTGGTCAAACATGGCTACGTATGGTTACAAAAAATGGATGCGATTTAGACGCATGGAGTGTCTGAAAAAATTAAGGCATTTTAAAGAGTCTGAAATTTGAACATTCCATTTCAGACACTTAAGTGTCTGAAGTTGAGACATTTTAATTTAGAGTGTAGAATATAATACATATGTGTGTATGGGAAATGCTACATTTAGGGCATTTTAAAACTTACGTATCAATTCATATGCTGAAATATACGTCATTTTAGTTTGTAAAAATTCAAATGCAATAGTAGCCTAAAAGGACTACATTGTGATGCATTTTTACAAGTAGGTTTAAAAAATTTGGTTTAATTAATTAAGCTACTTAATTTAAGCACAAAAACTAATTTTTCTGTCAAAATACTCAAATTGGTATGATTAAAAATAGTCTTATGAAAGTATTTTCCTTACAGAATTTTTAATATCCTCATTTCGAACTTTCAAATCAAAAATTTTATGTTTAATAAAAAAATTAAATTTAAAAATTAAAAAAACTCGACTGCGTAAAAAGCGAACTAATTAATTATTTCTCATAAATGTGAAACTATTTTTTATATTACTTACCTATTTTTTTATTTATTTATATTGATGACTTTTAAGTTTTGATTAATTGTTAGTTCTTACGTATAGACACTGTTTTGATGAGGTCTATAGATGTCTATGAATGTTAGAGTTGCAGTAAAGCTAGATCTATTACCTATACAACTTCCAGGTTGTGTAATATTTAAATGGAGCTTTTGACTGTAAAATAGTTAATGAAACATCGTCTTCATTTTGAAAGATCTAGCCAATGATATATGCCACTCAATAGGGTGCGTAAAATTTTTTTCGTCGCTACCGACATTTTGTATTTTACGGCCGCTATTTTGAATTTATAAAAATCAATACCTAGCCTATAAGCATCGGACGGTTAAGACAAATCGATAGAGACCTCATTCATTAAAATCCCTCCAACCGTTGGGATGTTTCGAGAGTATAAAGAAATCCACATTCCCAGATACGTGTGAAACACATAACCTTCTTGGCAGTCGCGTAAAAAAGCAAAATGTATTTTTCGAGCTTTCGATGTTTCCACTTTTTTGTTCCCATTAGTAAAAGGTGCTTTTTTATTCATTCTCTATACCATTTATTCATTATGTCGAAAGTTTTTTTTCTTTTCTTTTTTAGTAATAATAATAATCAGTTTTGAAACTAATTGTATTTTTTTTCCGTTCTCGGATATTCGTCACTTACTTCATGTCTTCCTTTTCGCTTATTAATATTCGCCATAAAATTTTAAAATAATCAAACAAATTTTATTAAAGTATTTTATTACAGAATAATCTTTATATTTAGAAGGTATTAAAAAAAATATGAGTAAATGTTGCAGAATAAATTTCAGTTTCAAATTGTATTTGCAGTTGTTTTTCAAACTTGTTTGATTAAATGTGGCTTATGATATTATCCATCTTATTATATAGTGCTCAAAAACTTTTCAAATGAACTGTTTTTATGGAAAATGGAATAATATTTGAAATGAAATTTTTATATTTTACTTTCTTAAAACATTTATTATTCAGATTCAATCTTGTGAGATTTATATAGCTCAGTTTCTTTTAGTTCAAAGCTATTTTGGTTCTATTTAAGATGAAAATTGAACATAAAAGATCCTTCCTAATCTATAAAGCTACCATTATAAGACTTTATATGTTTACAGAAATGCTTAAAGAAGATTAAAATATTTGAGTATATTTTCCTCGGGGAACGAAAGATTACTATACCCGAATATTGTAGCATCGAAGAAGAGAATAAATCTCAGTCGTTTGATTACTTCGTCTAAAATATAGCCAAGGAAAAATACAAACTGATCGAAGCGTCATCCAATATAAACATTTAAAAATTTTATTAGATCTATAATATGAAATATTGGGATTTTGTCCCTATAAATTATACCACTCTACTATAGAAAGATGTTTGGTATTAAAAATTTAAGTTGTGATTATGACGGTTATCTGCGATAACCGTTTGTTTGGTTCCTCATAGCATGCATGGTCATAGTGACGTCGTTGTAACGTCACTGTAAGTCACTGTGGTCACGTCACATCTGTGACCTAAATGCCATCACTCAGTGATGTCACATTGTGACTGAGATGTTAATTTCTTAGAAAACTTTAAAAAAATACAAAAATTAATCAAAACATGTTATTTATGTAAAATTATATTTTTCTAGCAATTAAAAAAAAAATGTGACGTCGCTGTCATGTAAACTGCATGTAACGTACGTCACGCCAAATATGTGACGAAAAAAACTACCATATTGTAGGTCACAGTAAGTAAGTAAGCACCCACCCTGGGAACCCGCTTTTGGCTTATGGTTAGGTGTAACCCCCAAGCCCAGGGCAGGGAAAAGTTTTACTACCTACGGAACTCCTTGATTTTTTTTTTTTTTTAAGTTTAGGAGAAATAACAATGTTAGATATATGACAATTATTGACAGCGTTTGCAATAAATATTTACAGATGACCCCTATAATTACATTTGAGAGAAACATTCATTATTATAACATATAAATATGCATAGTTTTTAGAATTTGATATTAAACTTTTTTTTAACACAATTACCTACATATTTGCAACACTTTTATGTTATTTTCAGGATTCAGAATACTAACATCAATTTAAACCATGTACAGATGTGATATTTGCAACACTTAAAGCTATTTTCAAGATATATGATGCAAAATTATTTTTAACTCTATACTAAAAATAAGTATTAAGGTACAAGATGCGAACAATAATTAATATTATGCACTATTATGAAAGTATTAGTAATTGTAGATAATAATTACCTACAAATTTACAGTACAATGATACTGTGTTTGAGATATTTTGTAAGATAAATGATGCAAAAATTATTTTTAAATCTACACTAAAAATTTAGTATTAAGGTACAATATGCGAACAATAATTAATATTATGCACTATTACAAATTCTTTTAAGTTATTTAATATTTGACAATATGACCATATGGTCCTACTGAACACATCTTCTATTTGCCAAGTGTGATTGATAAACCGGACACGCAGTGGAATCCGCTGAATGTTTCCTATAATTAGGTAAGTGGAAACAATTTGTGCATCTATATTGCGAGGGAACTCCCGCAAAAAGGCACTCCGAAGTGCAGTGACCTCTCGAACATTTGGCGCAAATTGGCTGTCTCCTGCAGTAAGATGTCTGATGTCCATACAGCTGGCAATTGCCGCATCTAATTATTGGGCGAAAAGAACGAATATAGCACTTGTTGAGACCCACCTGTATAAATTTTTTATCCAATAGTTCTTGTGATGCTTTTGTTTCTAATTGCAATATGATGTGATGTAGTGTAGAATTATCCCTCTTTAGAATTTTCAATAAGGTGATGTTTTTATCAGATAAATTTTCTTCAAGATATGGTATTATTTCATTTGTAGGTACTGAGGATGGAATACCGGTGATTATTACTCTTTTGTAATTAGTCAACTTATATGTGATTTCTGTTAACTTTGTAATGTCAGGAGTGTTTTCTATCATTTTTAACAAATGTTCTGTATTGTCATCTGTATTAGATTGTATAATTATTGTATCTGGATTTCTGGCATTTCTGCAGTATATTATTGGAACTTCCTTCACTTTATTAAAGTGTTCGTTAAGTAATGCTTTGAGTTTTGGAATCCTTGTGTGTTTAGCGGTTGTTCTAATTAAAAATGCAGAATTAGACTTCGCCAAAGCAGGGGGAACGCCCGTTTTTGTGCCATCACCGCATTTCACTCCTTGACAGCCCCCACTAGAGTACTCCAGATTTCGCTTCACCAACTCCTCAATTTTCTGTAGTCTGTTGGATAATTGAATGAACCCTCCTTCACCATTTTCTTCTATTCTGTCATTTTCGTTATTTGCCATTATTGTTTGAGTTGCTATTGTTTTTAACTTAACTTCTGTTTGTATGATTTTTTCTCTAGTTTGTGATTTTAATTGCTTCTGTTGTCGTTTTAATTTATTAATTTCTTCTCGAAGGGTTACAATATTTGCATTAATTTGTTCTTTATTTTGTTCTTCCTTGACCAAAAAGTCTTTTAATTGTTTATTTTCTTGTTTCAATTCTTCCAATTTATTTTCAATCTTTACTTCTGCATTCGATCTTTTTTCCATTATTGTTTGAGTTGTTGTTGTTTTGAATTTATTTACTGTTTGTGAAAATTTGTCTATAGTTTTTTTCTTAAGTTGCCTCTGTTGACTTTTTATTTTATCTATTTCTTCTTTAAAACTTTCTTTTATTTGTTCTTTACTATGTTCTACCTCAGTTAAGGATATTTTTAATTGTTTATTTTCCTGCTTCAGTTCTTCCAAATATTTCTCAAGTTTAATTTCCACTTTTGTACTTTCTTTGAGCTTTAATGACAATTAATCATTCTGTGTTTGCAGGATATCCAATTTATGTTGTAATTTTTTCATCTTTTCAGGAGAATCCTTATTTATTTCGTTGGAGTGTTGTATACGAAGTTTCTCATCTCTTCTTGCTTTAGAAAAGATTGTTTCGAGATATTTTTTAGCTTCTTCTGAGCTACTATTAGATCTGTTATTTAATAGTATATTGTACTCCTGAATGAGCTGTTGGATGGATAGTGACTCTAGATGGTTTATGGATGGTGGTATTTTTAATGGAAGTGGTGATCCACCTAATGCATTTTGTATAATTTTTTCTTTGTTTTTTAAACGAGTCTCATTAATTTCTTCTGCTAGTGATATTGCAGTTTCCAAATTAGACTGCTTTCTTTGTTGGGTATTCTTGGTACTGGTAGTTTTTGATTTTAGTTTTTCTGGTTGTGGTATGGGATCATTCTCTTCCTTTAGTAGGATCAGAATCTGCAGATGATTGAAGAACGGACAACTAGCCACACATGGTCTTCTGTTTTCTTTATGATTTAGTTCCATAATTCTGTTTCTTATGCTAATTATTTCTTCACTTTTCATTTCCCGATGCAGGTTTATTAGTTCAGTATTATTTGCTTGATAATATGGTATTTTGTTGTATTCTTTATAATGTATTGCTCTGATGTGTTGCAACTCAAATTCCAAAAATAGTGCACGTTTTCTTAATTGGGCAGCTCTATCACCCTTTGCTGTCTTCATACGATATTTTTCTGGTTGATATATATTATTTACAACACTATAACTTTGTATGTTATATACGCCATAGTATGGGCTCTTTGAAAATTCTCCCTTCTCCACAGCCTTGATATGTTCTAATTGATTTGTTAATAGGCCCTTAAATTCTTCATAACGTTGTGGATAAACCGCCTCAACCTTATGTATCAACTGTTGAACAACATGACTCGTAATTAGGGCTGGTTTTGTCGCCGGAATAACTCCAGATGATTGGACGTCAGCCAATTCATTATTAGATGCCTCTCTATTTATTGTACTTGTTTTCACTACTGTGTCCATATCCAATCTTGTCAAGTTGACTGTTGGATTGATTCCTTTTTGATTCATTACGTATCTTGACATTACTGTAAGTCCACTTTAACAAGACTGCTTATAAATACTTGGGATTATTTTAGTTAACTAATTTCAATTAGTAATTATGCAATACTTTAAGAGAGATATTATTAAGAATGGTCGAAGATACTATTAAAATGATTTTAGATACTACGTTCTACCATCATATGCCAGCCAAGCAATTTAAAGATGTAATATGTTTGAGTTATATTAACAGTTGAAGATAAACACATTAATTGGGTGTACACTAGACCCGCACCACATATCTTTGAAAGAAGGGGATATAGATAGAAAAAAGCAAAAACCGGTGGTCGTGACCACCGAAAATGACTAAGATAAAAATTAAGAGCCTAATAAGGGGAAAATTTTGAATAATAAATGAAATAAAAATAAAATAAAATAATGATAGTAAAAGTTTACTATATCAAAACAAAGAAAAGGGAAAAGTATGTGCATTTGCCCCTCGTGCCACAAAAACCATACACTCAAAAAGAGATATAAATCAATTGTACAATTCTCCCAATAACACCATACCCTGTCCAACTTTGTAATTCCGACAATCACAATCATAATTTTTTACAAGTAACAACAAATTTCAGTATGTGAAGATTATTACTGTGTTTGTGATCAAAAATGGTCTCCTAGTTTAATTCATCTGATATGATACAGGAATAATAGTGTGTTATGAATAATAAAATAATAAAATGAAATAGAGAACGAATTTACATATTTACACTCTCAATGTAGAACTGATGTAGACAATTACAACAACATTGCTGCAGCATGTATATTGCCTATCCAATCCCGATTTCCCACACTTGGACAAAATAAGGAACAGACATTGTAAGGGCTGACTGGGTGGACCAGAAAAATAAAAAGAATGTTAAATATTACACTAAAGTATGAAAGTTAACAGTACTCACCCGACGCTACAAAAATATGAACTTCAAAAATCTTTCAAAATGAAAAGAAATATTTTAAACAGTATTTTAAATAGGCCCCAGTTACAGCGGCCTTAGGAATGAAACAAGGGTAATTCCGGGATTTATGCCGCACATTTTTTTGAATTTGTGTATAAAGTCCCATGATGGACATAAAATAAAAAAATATTGCTGTGCTATTTAATGTTAAATATACAACGCGTGTACTGCGACAAAAAAAAATCAAAACAAATTAATAATATTTTTTAACAATTTTTTTCTAAAACATTACACTGCGACGTGTCACCCGTACATTCAGGCTGAGACGCCTTACTTGTGCGGTAGTCATGCCGCGATTGTAATAAGATCAGAATGAAGTTATAAATTAAAGCATTCAAAAAAAATATTCATATCTGGAATATAATTATGGTTGTAATAACAAAATGAAACTAAATGAGTACAAATAAAAGTATTAGTAGTTTCAAATTAATAATTGTTGCCTACTTTCACTATTAAAATTATCGACTTATTTTTTTTACATTAAATTTTAATTGTTATTTCAGCAACAACGTAACATCAATGTATATGAAAGGGGAAAGAAAAAAAAAGTGAAATTGTGTTTACATAATTTATTTGTTAATCCTTTCGGTACCGGTGGCTTTTACACAAATTTTATTCGGTTGGTACCACTTTTTTAAAAGAAGTTACCTTTACTCAAATAATCATGAAAATACTCTAAGTAAGCAAATGTATTACTTTTCTTTTTTACTGGTGCCAGAAACAAATTTTATAAGCTCTTTATGAAGGTGCTTATATGCACCTATGGTCTCGAATGGGTTAAGAGATCGACTTCAATCTACAGAAAAAGTGTCGAAAAAGTACAGTCTTTATGTGACTACATTTAAACACATGATGCAACGAAGCCAATTACACTTCCTCTTTTTGGAGTAGTTTGCAAAGAACTTCTGCGTAACGGGTAATCCAATTTTTCATTATTATCATCTTGACTTGCATCTTTCTTGCCTCTCTTACTTTTTATTTTCACCTTTTTCTACTTTAGTTTTAAAAAACTTGATAAAATGCCTAACATGGTTAGTCTGTGCAAAAAGAAAAGGAAAAGTTAATAACACTTAATCATCCAGTACAAAAGAAACTGCGGCATGTATACCGGAATAGCAGAGCGACATGTATCCCATTTTGCATGGTGCAGACGTCGTCCATCACAGTTACCTGCCATCGCTAAGAGGAATGGCGTAACCATACACACAGTACTCTATACAGACGCTACACTCAGTTTTGACCTCGAAATCATGCATGCATTTTGTAATTCATGTATGAAAAGTATTTAAACATAACATCTTTAAAAGTTTGGAAAGTGAAATCATGCACTTACGTCGAATTAAGGATTGTACTTCTACAAGTAAACATCGAAGTGGTATTCACGCTGTACACTGGTTAAAATAATCTCATTGCGCACCTGTACTGTACGTTTGACGGCCATCTATCGATAATTACAAGAAATAGAAGGTTAGCGGCATCTATCCCGTATGCGGCTACACTCCCGGATGGTAACACAACTGAAGTATTAGAGTTGGAATTAGAATGCTTTTCAGAATGGACGTGTTTCGTTAATTTCTTATAAATAGAATCAATAATATTAGAGGAATAACCACGATCAACAGCAATAGCTTTGAGGTAATTAAGTTCAGCACTAATCAACTGAGGAGTGGAACAAATATTGGTCGCCCGAAAAACAAAAGTATTGAAAGCAGCGAATTTCTGGTTAGGGGGATGAGAAGAATGCCTGTGAGGTGGAAGACTGACAGCAAAATGTTTACGAAAGACGGTAGTCTGAAAGCCATTTTCACAAGAATAACAAGGACATCGAGGAAAGAAGTTATTTGTCTCAATTTCAGAGGTAAATTGAATGCTGGGATCAATGGAATTCATAATAGAGATAATATGATTATTATCCGAATTTATTTCAGCCAGGACATAAACATCATCAACATAACGAATATAAAACGGACATTTTAAAATTTCAATTCTAATGTCTATAAGCCCAATCTTAAATATCCTGTTAAACAATGTTTGAAAAATTTGCGTTCTGATCCAAACTTAATCATTACCAAGGCTGACAAAGGTGGTTATATTGTTCTTCTCGACAAATCTTCGTATTTCGAAAAATCCCATAAATTAATTAAAGATGAGCCTCATGAGGACATCCGCAAAGAGCCTTCCACCAGTGAAAGTAACTCTATTATGTCTGCAGCCAAGTCTTCTCCCATTATTCCTGCTAATTTTAAGAAGTCTCTTATTCCTTTTATTGCGCATTGTGCCAGGTTTTATGCTTTACCTAAGGTCCATAAACCTGACATTTCTTTCAGACCTATTGTCTCTAGTATTGGTACAGCTTCTTATAAGCTTGCCAAATATTTAGTTTCTGTTTTTTCTCCTCTTTCGAGCGGTAACTGTTTCACTGTTAAGAATTCCTTGATTTTGCTAAAAAACTTCATAGATTTCAGCCACAGGACACGCATGAAGGTTTCTTTTTATGTTAAATCTTTATTTACTAGCGTTCCTGTTGGAGGAGCTTTAGATTGCCTCAAGAAAAGGCTTTGTGAATTCCATTTCTCTTATTTTGAAATCGAGGAGCTTATCCTTCTCACTCCGACTTGCTTGTCGCAAAATATTTTTCTTTTTAATGGAAATTTCTTTCGTATGATTGCAGGTTTGGCTATGGGCAATCCTCTTAGTCCAATTTTATGCGATATTTATATGCACTATTTTGAGGTAGAACTTGTTGAAATTTTAAAATTTCCGTTCTATGTTCATTATTTGTTGATGTTTATGTCCTGGCTGAAATGAATTCGGATATTAATCATATTCTCTCTATTATGAATTCCATTGATCTCTGCATTCAATTTACCTCTGAAATTGAGACCAATAACTCTCTTTCTTTCCTGGATGTCCTTGTAATTCGGTGTGAAAATAGTTTCAGACTACCGTCTTTCGTAAATCTTTTGCTGTCAGTCTCCCACCTCACAGATATTCTTCTCATCCTCCCAACCAGAAATTCGCTGCTTTCAATAATTTTGTTTTTCGGGCTACCAATATTTGTTCCACTCCTCAGTTACTCAGTGCTGAACTTAATTACCTCAAAGCTATTGCTGTTGATCGTGGTTACTCCTCTAATATTATAGATTCTATTTATAAGAAATTGACGAAACCCGTACATTCTGAAAAGCATTCTAATACTAACTCCAATACTTCAGTTGTGTTGCTACTTTTTTCAAAAATCTGTCAGCAAGTTGCTAAAATCTTAGGAAGATTTTGTTTTAATGTTATTTTTCTCCTGTTAATAAAATCTCTTTTTCAAATCTCAAACACCCCATTGATCGCCTAGATAACTGGGATGTTTACCAAATCTCTTGGCAGTGTGGTCCATCTTATATTGGCCAAACTAAATGCGCTCTTACATTTCGTTTAAAAGAGCATGAAGGTTATGTTAAAAATCAGTAACCTAAATGTTCTTCTATTGCTCAACATTGTTGGTGTTTTCAAAATATGTTCAATTTTTCCTCAGCCATCATGATCCAGAAATATTCTTTTAACCTTGATCTTGATTTTTGGTAAGCTTACCACATCATTAAAAATTCTCACTCTTTAGTGAATGACTTATCTAGTACTTCTGATTTTCCAAGTATTTGGAAAGCATTAATTTAATTCCTCCTTTTTTGTTTCTTTTTCTCTCGTTCTCCGGTAGATGTCGCTTCTTGTCCACTTAGTTGTTTCATCTGCTTCTGTCTCATTGGTTGTTTTGGCGCATTCGCTACCCGTATCGGATATATAAACCGGCGCATCTCTGTAATTTTGCTCAGCCTTGCTTTTTCTAGCACGCTGTGTCTTGCTCTATCTTGCACTGAAAAAGAATCTCGTTAGTAGATTCGAAACAGCTGTTTTCTGCTTTTCACATATTATTTCTGCATTTTTAAACATTGGTTTCCTGCTTTTTAATAAATAGTTTTATGTTAATATAGAATGTGACTGTTCTGGATTTGTTTTCAGAAGCGATATTTTCCGATTCGATACTGTAAAATATCTTAATCTGCAATCGCTAGAAAAAAAGAAAAAGGCTGACGCTGAGACTGATTCATGCCTACATTCATAGTGAAATGAATGTAAACATTAATTTGCAGTTACTTGAGATTAAGAATGTGTTGTGACAGTGATTAGAAATTTTTTTTCGGCTTCTTACTGTTTTAAAATTACTAATACAGTATTTATCGTTATTATATTTTGGAGTTAAATATGATATCAGATTATTGTGATATTACGTAACTGTTTCGATTCAGAAATTAACATTATATTGGGAAAATCTCTTTTTACATATTATAGAATTGAAACTTTCTAAAGATTTTTTTCATTGCTAATAATATTTTAAATTAGTATGTAAAATCCTAAATCTTCATACCAATGTTTTTTTAATATCAAGCTTGAATTCAAGCTTAGAACTTAATAAAAAAAGATGTCTGTTTATAAGCATTGTTTTTTAAGTGGAAAAAATAAAAATATTTTAGAAGAATAGGACACCAAAATAGCGATATTTTGCTAAAAGTACGTAAAAAGATAAGATTTTGTATTTCAAACAAAACTTTATTTTAAAATTCATCACAGTGTTTGTATGACAAGAATCATCACTGTATTACTACGTGGAAATCTTACCAGAGAGAAACATTCGCCTTGCATACAATATTCCAAATGAAAATCAAATTTCAAATTAATTGCTTAAAAGGCGCAAAGGCCAACATAGTGAAAAAGATTCCATGCCGGGACTCGAACCCGTGACATCAGTGTAACGCACTGACATTCTACCGACTAAACCACATGGAACGATACACAGCCTGAACAATTTCTCCCAAGCTACAAACGCAGCAAAAGATGGAATATTTATCGTGAGTCACCGACATGGGGCAAACAAGAAACTTAATTAAATCCAGCATCGAATGAAACTATATTAATATTTGGAAATTTTTCCAGAGAGAATCATTCGCCTTGCATACAATATTTCATATGGAAATCAAATTTCAAATTAAAATTGCCTTTTAAGCATTTAATTTGAAATTTGATTTTCATTTTAAATCATCACAGTGTTTATGACAAGTTCGTCAGAAATGACACATATTTCACAAATTGGTCACAATGTGACTTCAAAGCATTGTAGCTTTCGTCACAGGTTCGTCACAAAATTAATGCAAAAATAGTCACAAATGACACACTTTTCACAAATCCGTCACACCGTGACTTCACAGAGTGGTCACAATGTAACGTCACAGATGCCCTCTAAAACGACCATAACGACTTCGCACATTAGCCACTATGACATCACACCGACGTTACGTGACGTCACATATACGGTCACAAAATCACAGTGTGACTTCAAAACGACGTTGCCATGCCTTACGCGGTCTAATGAAGAAATTATGTTTCCCAAGTACATATGTTAGGTGTTGTTTAAGAAGGCTAATTTTCAGCACGAGGATATGGGACAAAAGGCGGGGAGTGCCCTCCGTGGGAATCTTTCTGAGAGAACTTAACCCGCATTTACGCAAGGAAATTCAAGGTTTTAAGAAAACCATAGGAAACTCCGAAAGATTAGGCCGACAGGCGCGATTGGGTTCGAACCCAGCATCCCCGTCTACCAGCTTTCAGAACAGAACTTCTCGGCCATTGGGGCTCCCCCAAGGACACAGAATGTTTCCGATGGAGCATTACTTTACGACAACTTATTTCATTAAAAGCATTTAAGAGTTTAAAGATATTCATTTTCAAGGTATTGTGGCCACCGTTGTACTCGTATTTTACACACCCCGAATTTCTTTCTATAGAGTTATCTAAAAGCAAGTGTTTGAACTATCCACACACCGTCGAAATCCATCGTTGAACATAATATTATACAAATAAGACTTTAAATATGCAGAGGAGTGGACTCTAATGTGGCAAAACACATTTGTGTGTGTATTCTAGGAAAAAAAAAAAAAAAAAAAGGAAACATTAAAAAAAAAAATTCTGATTATACTGTTTCTTTGAGTTTTGTTTCGCACTCTTATAATTTAACTCATGTTTGTAGTTAGAGTAAATATGAATTTTTTAAATGATATATATTTTTCACGGTTTGCACAACTTTTCGAACACCTATATTTTCAGTACTTCTTTCTTTACACATGATTTAACAAAATAATTAATCATGACACGAAAATATTTTTAAGTGGTAATTTTTTTTTTTTTTTTTTTTTTTTTTTTTTTTTTTTTACAACAGAATATATTATGATATATATATACGTGTGTACTTTTATTTCTTTATAAAGAGATTATCCTTTGTGTAACTAGAATTATTTCTATGCGTCTTTAATTATTAGTAGTATTACGATCTTTTTTTTCAGAAAATTGTATGAAAATGGTCGTAACTTATGAATAAGTAAATTTATTTTCTCGTTGATAATCTTATTCCTACGAGAATGGATGCGAACTCAGTGCTTGCTTACGGACCAAAAGTGAACTGGCAAGAAATATACACCCATCTGCAATCACAAATGAACTCAAGGAGAAAATGTACAAAATATTGCAGTTTTTCCTTCCAGTATAATAAAAATTCTACATCTATGCATTCGGCATTTAAAGTCAACGGAGGGAGTTCCAAATTGCCCTTGTTTTTAATAGTCTGTATATATCTAGAAACAAAACTATTATTATAATAACTTTTATGTAAGATTTTTTGCGTGCATTAAACTGTTATGAAACTGCAATTAACTGCTACAATGCACATTTACAAAATACAAAATCCAATTATACAAAAATCACAATTTTATTTGTCAAACCTAATATTGAGTTTACGTTTTAATGCAATTTAAGTGGCTATTACGCAAATTTTTATTTTGTTCTTCTGTTCATCACATTGCTTGTACTACGTCTTAATATATGAACAAGTAAACTGACTTAGTGATTGATAACATTTTTATATACTGGGAGTAATCGAGAAAAAATTTCCGCTTGCATTTGTCCAAAAATTACTTGAAGAAAGTGACCTCGGTCGTATGAAACTTTATTTAAAAATTCAGTAGGCTGTGAAAAAACGAGGAAGATGTAAATTGTTCTACGATTAACACATGCGCTTGGTGAATTAAGAGATACGAATAAATAAATTAAAATAAAACATATCAAATGCGTGATATGTTCTATGCACCTAAAAAAATCGGTTGCTGAAACCCATCACGGACTGTGTAATGTTTATTGATTAAAAAGAGATAAGTGAATGATTCCTACAACAGTGATGTCATATGTTTAAACAAACTGAAATGAATGATGGGGCAAGAAGTGTGATATCCATGATCTACCTGTAGAAGACAGAGTAAATATTGAGGCTTACGTAACCTTTTAATAAGCAAACTGATAGATAAGTTTAAATTTTACTACGATCACTTGTAGCATATAGTACATGCTTTGATATTTTAATGTAAATACTTTTTTCTGATGATTTTCTAGAAAATTTGTTGTGTTTTGTTTCATTTTAACAGAAAATAATTCGTTCAAAAATTTTAAGTATTGTATAAAGTTCTAATTATTATTTTTTAATTAAATACTCGTGTATGTAAAGCAATTGTAACTCACTTAGAAAGCGAATTTTTAACCTTTAAAAAAATATTAATTTCGTTTAACCATTACCAGAAAAGTAGCTCTCTTTCTCGAAAGTTTAACATATTTCTCTGGTTTCATTATATGTTTTGAAAAATTCTACATCTATATGTTTTAAAACACGTTTTGGAAAACATATAATCTACATTAATCTTTAGACAAAAATTTAACTGAAATATTTAAGCATTATTTTTAATTGCAGACATGGGAAGACCAAAAGAAAATACTTGATGGCCATTTTTTCTCTTTAATTTTTAAATTAGCATACTAGAAATAAGGTAAAGATCTTTTTCGTCTCTTGCATCGTTTACTTAATTAGTTCTATGAAAACTAGAGTAATTACACTTTACTGAAGGAGAGATATTACTGTCGGAATAGATTCACCAAATAAAATACTAGTTTAACGCTTGACTAATTATCTCTGATTGAGTAATTGTCTTTGTTATTTAACATTGATGTTTTTTTGTATTAATTATACGTATTTAACACTATTAATTATATATTTTTACTTGAAAGAGCTGAAATACAGGAAAGATCTATGTTAAACATTTATAGATAAAGATAATTCTTTTGCGGGGGTTAAATTATAAGTATGATTAAGTAATATATTTATAGAATATATAATAAGGATAATAGTAAATCAATGAAAAGAAGAGATCCTACTTCTGCGTTTATCGACTATCTAACAGCAAAACGAATCGATGTCTAGTTTTTCTTTCTTTTATTATTATTTTTGATTATTTTATCATACTGGAAATGAAAATGCCGAATTACTTGTCTACAATCCTTCTGCTTTTATTTTGTTTTTGTCAAGGAAATAAACAAAATTCGAATCTGGAATTTTACACAATAAATGAAATAGAATAACTACCGCGTAGAAAAATATATTTTTACATTTAATTGTTTTATTTATAGTATGTTTTCTTTACAATGAAATTTCCAACATGAAACTGCTTAATATTATTGGAATTTTATTCGATAGTAAGACTTGAGTACATGTTTCCTCAATAGCAGAATAAATAATAAAAATAAATTAAAAGTTTTAACTTTGTTTACTTTGCTTCACCTAATTTAAACCTTTGAACTCCGGCCTCTCTTACACAAATTTTATTCGGTCGGCACCACTTTTTTTTTAAAGAAGTTTCTTTGAAGTACACAATTTCAAAAGTGCTCTAATTAAATAAGACAAATTTTATTTTCCTTTATTATTGGTGAAAAAAAAATTTTTGCAAAGAAAGATGATGTCGCCGCAGCGGCGGCAACGAAGTGCAAAGGATTAAAACTGATTTCGTCTTGAGATGAAAAATCACACATTTATTAAATTATAGAATGCCAAAATCGAAACAAAAGTTGAAAAGAAGTAATGTTTACGAAATAGATGATGAAAGATTTAGCTTAAAACTGTTTATTTGCAGTTTTCAAGAGAGTTCCTGAAACAACATCCTGGCAGATTTTACGTGTTGTTAAACCCCACAGTATTTTAACATGTTACTCAGTCAAGCCTATTTTACCAACTGTTGTTGATAAGAAGTTTCTCTAGCAGTAAAGTTAAAATAAATTGTTTGGTGGTATTATCTTCTGTGCCTGTTTCAACAAAGAAAAACACTCACTATAACAAAAACTAGTTTGATGTGCCAATCCCAAACCTTTCTCCTATCTAATGTCCATATTTCATTTTGATTAGTTTTATTAGAATTATGTATAACTTCATTTCGATGGTAAAATATTGAAAATTGCACAAAAATCGCTATTAAAGCGCCCCCTTATGGCGGATTTTTTTCAAATTCAGGGAGGACATTCTTGCTATTGTCAAAAACATACACAAAAAATTTGGTTCAATTCTATGCATAACTTCATACACTTTTCGATGGTACAATATTCAAAATGCACAAAAATCGCTAATACAGCACCCCCTACCGGTGGAAATTTTCCAAATTCAGGGAGGACCTTCTTGCCATGGCCACAAACATGCACAAAAAATTTGGTTCAATTCTATGCATAACTTCATACACTTTTCGATGGTACAATATTCAAAATGCACAAAAATTGGTATTACAGCGCCCCCTACCGGCAGATTTTTTCCAAATTAATGGAGGACCTGCTTGCCATGGCCACAAACATACACAAAATATTTGGTTCAATTCTATGCATAATTTCATACACTTTTCGATGGTACAATATTCAAAATGCACAAAAATCGCTATTACAGCGCCCCCTACCGGCAATTTTTTTCCAAATTAATGGAGGACCTTTTTGCAATAGCCAAAAATTAAAAAAAATTGGTTCAATTCTATGCCTAACTTCATAAAAATTTTGATAGTACAATGTCGACACACAGACATACGGACACACGGACAGACAGACATTTTGTATATACATGTTTTTTGTAATTTCTGACCCCTAAAACGTGTAAATCCGGCGAAAACCGGAAGTCGAAAAAAATTTCGATTACAATACTTTCTTCTATTGAAGATAGAAGAAAGTAACAAGTAAACATTGGAAACTTCAAGCATCACATCTATCACCGTACATTAACTGCATTTTAAAAACCTTGTAAATCCGTAAACTTAAATTTAATTTAATGTTTCCATAAAACTAGTTATAACCTTTTCCTGCTATTAGGAACCAACCATACATATG
Source organism: Maratus speciosus (assembly GCA_963932465.1). Lineage (NCBI taxonomy): Eukaryota > Metazoa > Arthropoda > Arachnida > Araneae > Salticidae > Maratus > Maratus speciosus. The sequence continues at coordinate 49,303,690 of OZ010790.1, forward strand.
CTATTTTAATTATCGTTAACCCTTTGGCGACGAGCGAACGGTATACGTGCTACTTAAGGTACTCAGAATTCTGTTCCAACCAGTTATTTTTAATGGTAAAGTTTACCTTATTTAATCAGAACATTTTCGCGATTCAGTTACAAAAATGTTCTGTTTTGAAAAACCGGTGGTAAAAGATTAAATATTAAGCAAAAGGCTCTCGTCGCGTAGATGTTAAATTTACATTATCAACTTTAAATAGACTAAACAAAGTATCAGTTGTAAAACTTGAAGCATCTATCCGCGCATAATTGTTAAGTTACACTTTTTCTTACAAACCACTTGGACAGCTAATTATCTTGTAATTTCGTAAATGTCTCTTTTTCTTTACTGAAATAAAATATGATCTTTTCATTTTTATTTTATAAATGAAATATTATAAAATTATGTCAATTTATCAACAAATAAATTTATTCTACGTTATTTAAATTTAATAAAAATTTTTAAAATCAACTATTTCTACTTTTTTTTCACCTTTCGTATTTCTGTCCCGATTTTTACTTTCTTCTATCTTTACAAGAAGAAAGTGTTGGATTCATGAAAATTCTCGACTTTCGGTTTTCGACGGATTTACACGTTTTAGGGGTCAGAGATTCCAAAAAACATGTTTTTACAAAATGTCTGTCTGTGACTCTGTGAGTCTGTCTGTCTGTCTGTGTGTATGTGACACAAATTTTGTGGGCGCTCTATCTCAAGAACTAATGCACGGAATTTAATAAAAATTTATATTCAGTTAGTCCCTAATACAAATTGATGCTGATTAGTTCTTGGTGTAAATCGCTCAACAGGTGGCGCTGCTATGCAGCATTTTTCACGATTTCTGCAATAGCTCAATCTCCAGAACTAATGCACGGATTTTGATCAAACTTCACATTTAGTTAGTCCCTGATATGAATTGATGCTGATTACGTTTTGGTGTAAATCAACCAACAGGTGGCGCTGTTATGATGAATTTTGCGGGATTTACACTATTTCCCCGATAGCTCTATCTTAAGAACTAACGCACGGATTTCTGCTTGCTTAAATTATTGGTACTGTAACATTTTTTTCGAAATTAGCAATATTCCTATTCTTACACAGTTTAAGGTAGTTATCGCGATATATCAGCAATATTGATATTAACTCCTTGATATATTGCGATATTAAATTTCTGACAGCGTCCAGTTCTACTAATGACTGAAACTTGGTAGTTAAAAAGGTGAAATATAGGGGGGGGGGGTGTTAGTTTCTATCCATTCTCAATTAAACGTTCCAATGTTAAACAAAGAGGTTTTACAGACAAATATGTTGAATTAACAGATTTCATTTGCATTAAAATTATTCTGTTACTTTTGCATGTATAAATTCAATTACACAGCGAAACTTGTTTTATTTAGAATTGGTAAAATCTTAAAAAGTATGTCTGTTTGGGAAAAATCAGCATTACATTATACAAAATACTCGAGTATGTTTCTGAAAATAGGTGACACCAAGCGAAACTTTTTCTTTAATTCTCAAAATAATTTCTGATGTTAATAAAGATAAAGAACGCTTTCGAAATCATAGGTAACTCCGAAGTGATTATTGTATATTTTAGTCCATTGTTACATGGTAAAAAAGATAAGGAAAAAATATTGCTTCCTATCATTTTCTAGAAATTACTTCTTTTTGTGGGGACCGGAATTTATATGACTGATCACTTACTATAAAGCAATAAATATGCTAGACATTTCTTAAGAAAGTAAAGATGCATATTTTTGTATGTTGGGAAGATTAATAGATATATTTTGGGAGAGGGGAATAATTATCTATCGTTACAACACAACATAATAAATAGAACAGAAAGTATTTCAACTAATTTTTTTATCCCTTTAAATAATGTGTGTTGGGGCGAGGGAGATTATGATTATTTAATTATTGATATATAACACGCACCAAATAGAGGAGAAAACTTTGTATAGTGAAGAGGAAGTGGAAATTTTTGAGGAGAAAAAAGAAAAGAAATATCCCTAAACATTGACGGAATCATTTATGCTGTATATTTACAGGAAAGTCCATCCAATATTTATTACCTTTAAAGAAAAAAACTCAAATGTTATGTATGTTGGATTGACTTAAAAATCAGAATATACATAACATAAAAAAAATAATTGAAATACGCAATCTCTTTGCAGTTTTAAGATTTTATTTTATTGAATTTGTACATGAACTTGCTTTAGATTTTAAATAAGAAGTACAACATTAAACTATAAAAAAATTGCTAGAAACTGACAGCAATAGTTTAGGTGTTTTAGCAAAATTCAAATAAAGTTTAGTGAAAAAATATAAATATAATCATTTCTCAAGTTCCAATTCTTGCATTAAAATGTAGTAACACATTAGTTTTTTATTTCTTGTTCTTTATTTTCTTTTTTTCTCTTATTTTTCCTCCAATCATTGCCACTGTTACATTAATAGCTACAATGCACTTTTTTTTTTTTTTTTTTTTTTTTTTTTTTTTTTTTTTTTTTTTTTTTACTCTTACTCAGAAATGTAGCTCAAGCCATGCCTTTTTAAAGCTCAGATATTAATATATATATTAATATCTGAATATATATATATAATATGTTGTAATCAGACATATGTTAATATCTGAATACATATACATATAATATGTTGTAATCAGATATATGATAATATCTGAATATATATATATAATATGTTGTGATATATATATATATGTGTGTAATATGTTGAAAATACACATTTCACTAAATAAATACTAGAGAAAATTGCGGCAGATGACAGGCAGCAAGCGCAGTAGACCAAGTGAGCGATAAACGACTTCTTGTAGTAACCGACTTACCAATTTAGGTGAAGTTTTCTACGCAGCAACTATACTATATGACCAAAGGTGACTGGTCACTTGCAATTTTAGATGTTTTGTTAAATATCCTGAAAAATACATGAGGAATTAACCTGAAACTGCAAGTATGCACACAGTATAGTATAGGTCATATATTTCCGCGAAGAGTTTTTCCCGAAACCCCATAGGGGACTGCCAACAAATTGAAAGAAAACTAATATCTTTTGGATAACCCTGTAAAAACTAACGTAGCAAAAGCGTTCAAACTCGAGATTATTAATAAATGGCTTATTGGAATATAGTGTGTTCATTTTCGTTAGGATAGCATGTATACTCGTAGAAAAATTAAGGTTTTTATAAAGACAGTCCCGAATTTCGCTAAGTTTTTTACTTATAATTTGCAGAGTTAATATAAAAAAAAAAGGTTTTTCAGAAAATATGACGAACAACATTGTACAAAATACTATGTAATCAGAATTTAAAAATAATAAAAATTGGATGAAAAATGAGCAGGTTTACTAAAAAATGTTTCACTGCGCATGCGCGAATGCAATCAAAATATAATGTGCATAATGTGTTAGCTAAATGTATAGAGTAACTTTTGTAAAAGTCTCAAAAACATAGTTTGAAAAGTCTGATAACAATCGCTATAGAATAAGCTCAAAATTCGTTGTTCCCAAAATGAAGCAAAAAGATGAGGGGTTGTATCCAAATGTCCATTGATTAGTGCCAATATAGCACACACAATATTGCACGTACTACTGTATTTGAATACAGCCCCTCATCTTTTTGCTTCCTTTTGGGAATAACGGATTTTGAGCTTATTCTATAAACCATTATTATCAGACTTTTCAAACTATGTTTTTGAGACTTTCACAAAAGTTGCTCTATACATTTAGCTAGCACATTATGCAAATTATATTTTGATTACATTCGAGCATGCGTAGTGAATCATTATTTAGTTTACCTGGTCATTTTTCATACAATTTTTATTATTGTTTCGTTCTGATTGCAGGGTATTGTGTACAATATTGTTCGTCATATATTCTGAAAAGAACTTTCTTTTATATTAAGAACTCTGCAAATAATAAGCAAAAAACTTAGCTCAAATTTGGGACTGACTTTATAAAAACCTAATTTCTCTACGAGTATACATGCTATCCTCATAAAAATGAACACAGTATATTACAATAGGCCACTTATTAATAATCTCGAGTTTGAATGCTTTTGCTACATTAGTTTTTACAGGGTTATCCAAAAGATATTCGTTTTCTTTCAATTTGTTGACGGTCCCCTATGTGGTTTCGTGAAAAAAATCCTCGCGGAAATGTATGACTTATACTATACTGTTTACACACCTGCAGTTTCAGGTTTATTCCTCATGTATTTTTCAAGATTTTTAACAAAACGTCTAAAACTGCAAGTGACCGGTCATGTTTGGCCGTATAGTGTAGCAACACTCCATGGCTGATCTCACCCCTTTTGCATCAGAAAAAGTTGCGTGCTGAGCTTAAAGATTCGCGTATTTTCCATGTCTGATCCAGTTTCTCGAAATCGTATATAACTTGACTATTATTTTATTGCAATTAATCGTTATTATTCATTTTAATAATATAACTGCTTTCGTTCAGTAGTAAAAAAAAAATCTTTTGTTAAAGCCAGGGTTGGGGAGTCGGAAGGGAAAATGACCGATGCCAACTCCGACTCCGACTTCGACTCCGGGCTGGCTAATATACTAGTCTCTCCTGTTGGTTAAAATTATGAGGGAGCGCAAGAAAAATGAAGCAAAAATGTTCACTATTTCTCCATTAAATCAGTTTTTAGGGCTTCAGAATTAGTAAGAGAAAAATACATATTTTCCGTTTTATTAATTTTAAAATTTCGTTTCCCGCAAACCCTAAACGTCCAGCTATCCAAAATCTAACGAAGAAACAAAACGGAAATTTTACTATTTCGGATACGCGGACTCTGAAGGAAAGAGATGAAGTTGTGGCAATTTTGTTATTATTTCGGGTCTGAAGGACCCGGAAAAGTTCGGTAGAAAAAAAAAAAATAAAGATGAAAATTTTATTATTTCGAAAATAATTAGGGTTATGCGGGTTCGAAAGAAAATGTGAAAATTTTAAAATTTTGCGTTAATTTTACAATTTTGCCTTTATTTCGGGTTCTTCAGAGCTGAAAAATAGCAAAATCCCTATTTTATCGTTATTTTGGGTACCGCCAATTCAGATAAAATATAACAATTTCACATTATTTTCTGTCTTGCGTACATGGAATTAAAGGTAGGGGCGATTTACAATTTTGGCGTTGCTTTTGCTCCAATAGACCTGAAGAATCTGATAAAAAAAGAGGAAAAAAGGTTTCTATTACAATGCAATTTTTCGGATTCCTCAAGTTAAAAAAAAAAAAAAAAAACGAAATTTATAATTTTCGCTTTACTCCCGTTTAGTATGGGTCGAAATTTTCAAGCCCGCTCCATTAAAAGTTCGGCACTGCCCCTTTATATTTTTCCAGTTTACGCCCCGGCCTGTGCAAAAATCAGTGAAAACCAACCACGCGCATGTAAAAATCAATAATATCCAGCACGGCCAGACTCAATTTCTACCAAAAAAATATCCGATTTTCATAATATGCAATTATGATTCTTAAGAATTATTTGTTTATAGGGAAATTTTATCGTAAGTTTCATATTACGATAAGTTCACAAGCCACAAAATGTAGGTAATAGCAACATTAATTATTACTTAGACTCTTAGGCTATTACATTCAAATGAGACTGATCGGAAAAAATTAATGTAATTTAAAATAAAAGAAAAAAATATGGTTAAAATGTTCATAAGTTTTGAAACCGTATAATTTTTTTTTAAATATTTCATGGTAATTTATTATAGTACATTTTTAAAGATTCTGTTAACTGAAATGCATTATAACTATTAATATATTTACAAAACATTGCGTCCGACATGTCCTGGTAATGTCCAGTTATGGTTCATCCCGGCCGAGTATGTAGGATAATGTAAACTAGATCTCGAAATGGCCCGAGTATGCTGAAAAAATTCAACTCGGGCTCAGACACAATCTAACTGTCCGATGCCGGTCTCTAACAAAGAAGGTCTCCATACTGGGCATATTCAAAATATTTTGAAAAAAAATACCAATTACACTACTTATGATGTAATAAAGGATCAGTCAAATTTAGCGGCGGAATTACAGTAGAAAGTCTGTAAAAAAATAAAATACTTTCGAGTATTTGACGATTAAAAAGATTTAAAAAGACGAAAGCGTCACGCGATTTGGCGAACAGTACTTTTCCTCGCCAAAAGCAAACGATTTTAATGCATCGGAAAATTGTTTGTTAATTGATTTTTAGAATGCTTGTAAAAAGTATTTAATGAATTTAAACAAAAACAATGAGAGAGTTTAATAAATACATTTTTTCGTATTACATATTTATGTTGCTTGTTATTTAATTTTATTACTTTAAAAACAATTTCATCTATAAAAAATACTTTCATATATTTAAGCGTATTCCAAAATAATGGCAAGATTCATTTAGCAGTTATTCATTTCAAACCATAAGGAATTCGTCGTTTCCATAACAACAAAATTGAACCGACAGCTCTCAATTGGACTTAATTTTGAGATATTGAAACAATTTTAATTTTGTTTTAATTCATAAAATTTGATATTTAACTTTCATTATAAATACATATATGACAAAACTATAGCTAAATCAAACTAAAACTGGCAAAACTACAGTTATTTAAGTTAAATTTATTTAAACAAGTTCAATATGAAATATTTTTACCTTAAAGAGTACTCGACATGAAAAAGTATTTTTCGAAATTTCATTTCATCGCCAACCGATGATAAATCGCCAAATAAACGAAAATTTCATTATTTTTTTTACGAACGTTCTATCGGGGTTCCGCCAAAAAAAATTTTTAAAACATATATATCCATATGAGACGAACACTCAGTAATTTTTTTCAGATTTTTCTGAATATGCCCGTATGGAGAAATTCCTTGTAAGTTTGACATATTACGTTTCTATATTGATATTGTCAAACAACACTGTAAAAAAAAATCTGTGAAGTTACTAAAGTTTTTCTAGGAAACTTGGATTCCTAGAACTTTTCATGTAACGGCAACAATAAAATTTCATGTAACCGACACACTTTTGCGCCGAAAATCAAAAAATCTGTAAGGTTACTAAGAATATTTTTGGAAACTGGGATTCCGAGAACTTTTCATGTAACTGCAGCCAGGGTTACAAATAAAAGTTTAGTAAGATTACTGAAATTTTAGCAGATTCATTTGTAAAGTTACAGATTTTTGTAGCTTTACAAAAACTAGTTTTGTAGATTTGCAGCTTTTTTCGTACAGTTACAGGTGAAAGTTTAGTAAGCATGTAACTTTACATCTGTAGAACTACAGATTTTTTTTTACAGTGTAGCATCAGCTCATGCAGCACTTTTGTACTTATTTTCACCCTTGTCATGTCCATTGAAAATTGTTCGAATTTTATCAACGTAGTTTGATTCTTTCAAATTTGTTATATTGGGCGAGCATGCTTGATTTTTTTTATCAGTCCGGTATGGCCTATTAACAAAAATTGTCTTTATTATGCCGACTCGGCCCGTTTGAAAAATGACCTTCATTTTGCTTGCCTTGAGCCATTGCAGACCTCTGTACATCAGGTTCCACAAACCCAAAAAATCCGAGGGAAAGTATTTATATACCAAATGTAAAATAGCTACAAGAGTTTTTAATTAAAAACGGTTTTCATCTACTCTGTAGACTGTAACAAAAAGGGAGTATTATTACACTTAATTTGGGCTTCTAAAATGCCGAATGAAGTTTAAATATGCGCTATTTATGGTGTCAACACACTTTTAAGTGTTATAATAGATTAAAAATGGTGTAATTTTATTCCTTTAAAGACATTATGTAGGCCTTACACCAATTCACGTGTAAAAATTTTAAACGACGTATGACTCAGAGCGCCATTTTGAAATTCATTTATAGTGATGTTCCCGGGTAAGCATTTTGTCCGATTTCCGATATATTTCTGAGTAATGATTACTGATTAAAAAACAGTTAACATAGTCCTTGTTGCAATTACCCGAACTGAGCTGTGTTTATTTTAATATGCTTGGACTAATTAGTCGAAACCAGCCAGGCTGGCGCCGAATTTACTTAAAAAGAGAGTCAAGTATATGTGACGTAAGTCCCGATGCTACTGAACGAAAGATTTGTGAAAGGAAAAATGTGCTACCCTGTGTTTCCTTGGAATAAATTTTATAACTGTTATGAAAACTCAGGAGATAGTAAGTTACTTATTGTGTATTTTGTTACAAACTACTCTTGATTTTGTGATATATATATTTGCTTTACATATATATATATATATATTAAACTGATACATAATACTTGTAAAATATGACTTAGTAGACTAGTTATTTCGATATTTTTAAAGTCAAAATTACTTATAATGTAAACATGTAAAAATGTCACTTTCGTATAGAGCTTTGAAATACTATTAGTTTTGATTTTATAGTGTTTTATATGATTTAAATTCCATTAGCTTGAACTGCTTGAAAGTAGTATTGAAAATAAACATGGTGTTAGTTCATTTGTTTACAATACATTCTTTCAATTCATATTTGTATTTTTTTTTCTACTATTTAAGTTTATCTGAGGTTTTGTAAGTAACAATTTAAGATACGTATTTTAATAATGTGTAAAAAAATAATTTGTTTTAAATTTGAAAGCAAAAAAAAAAAAAAAAAAAAAAAAAATTATCATCGTAAATGGGTAGATTTTTTAAAAATTCAGTACTTATGCTGTAAGGATAATTAATGCTAATTAATTGTATTTTCGTATACTATTTGGCAATAATAATAATACTGCTTGCAATAACAATCAGTCGCGTAGCCAAGGTTTCCTTTCTGAGTGTTCCGAAAATTTTCTATTAGAATGGAAAATCTGTTTTACTTTATCATAAACAAGAACATTTTTGCTAGAACACATTGTAATGGGAAGGGTTTAAAATTTGATGTATACGGGTAATAATAGGTGGGAAATCAATTTGCGACATATAGCGCTGATAAATTCAGGTTCTTTTTCTCTCATTTATTTATTTGTTTTTATCAATAAAAGTTAAATCTAAAAGTTTGTTAAAATAGATCAGTAAAAAAAAAAAAAAAAAAAAAAAAAAAAAAAAAAAAAAAAAAAAAAAAAAAAAAGGAGGTGTGAGGGGAATGGATCAAAACCCCTGCAAAAGCTCTAATGTCAGTATTAATAAATACAGTTGCAATACTAGATACGCATAATATTAGATAAATATGGTAAGGGATGGGATAATATGGAAAGTTTTGTTCATTATTTTATTTGCTTTTGCATTAAATATTTTTTAAGAGTGACATTTGAAAATTGATACCTCACTTAAAATGAAAAACATTTTCCTTAAGATACTATTTTTCCTAAAAAACTTGAGAAATTTATATAGTTAAAACAATGTTTAGCAGCCTCTTTGCGTGAAACTATTTATTGTAAATTATGGTTGGATTAGATTTAAAATGTAATGTTTAAATTGTTTTTTATTTTACTGTTAAAGTGCAAAACAAATAAGCAGTAGTGTTATTTTACACCAGATAAGCAGTAGAGTAACTTAACACCAAAATTGGTGGCAACTAAGTTGCCACTAAAATTGGTGTTTCTTTACACCATTTGAAAGTTGGTGGCTCATTACACCAATTTACAAGTGGAATTTCATTACACCACTTGGGGTGGCAACTTAGTTGCCACCCTTTTAGGCGTAAAGTAAGGGAAATATTTTTTACAGAGTACACCAGGCAGTATAATGGGCATCTTTAACATAGGTACTCTAATAATTTAATACTACAACAATAATAATTCATTTTTTTACATTTAAAATTACATATAATTGGCTTAATTTCACTTCAAACTGTCTAACAAAGAAAGCTTGAGTCGGAGTCGGCTTGTTTTTTAGCGACTCCGACTCCGACTCTTTTGCTGAAAAATGGGCCTGATTCTGACTACGCAGCCCTGGTTAAAGCACTGTAATACAACTTTTAAAAAATGCGATTTGTTGTGTAGAAGGCTAGAGTTGTGTGAAACATTTTGATATGGCAGGGTTTAGTTGAATTGAGAGGAAATAAAAAAGAAAAGTGCCCAGCTAAACTGATGGCATTGAGCTCACAGGCTATTCACACTAATTGTATATCATACTCTTATTTTAAAGAATAATGCCCCTCAAAAAAATAAGTGAAGGGGAATTAGCCCCCGTTTCCCCCTTTATACTTAACCAGTGAACCTCCAAATCTAATCAGGGAAGCTCCTTATCATAATAAACAGGTATACCAAATTTGGAGCAAATCGAATAATCCTGCAAAAAAACCCATTTATCTAAATTAAGGGGGTGGACTAGCCCCCCTCTTTATCCTTAACCAATGAATCCCCAAAACGAATCAGGGAAGCTCCTTAACATAATAAACCGGTATACCAAATTTGGAGCAAAGCGAATAATTCTGCATGAAAAACCCGTTTATATAAATTAAGGGGGGGGGGGTGGACTAGCCTCCCTTCCCCCTTTATCCTTAACCAATGAACCCCCAAAACTAATCAGGGAAGTTCCTTAACATAATAACCCGGTATACCAACTTCGGAGCAAATCGAATCATTCTGCATGAAAAACCCATTTATCTAATTTAAGAGGGGCGAGCTAACCTCCCTTTTCCTCCTTTACCCTTAACCAATGAACCCCCAAAACTATTCAGGGAAGTTCCTTAACATAATAAACCGGTATACCAAATTCGGAGCAAATCGAATCATTCTGCATGAAAAACCCATTTATCTGAATTAAGGGGTTGGACTAGCCCCCTTTTCCCCCTTTATTCTTAACCAATGAACCCCCAAAACTAATCTGGGAAGTTCCTTAACATAATAAACCGGTATACCAAATTCGGAGCAAAACGAATCATTCTGCATGAAAAACCCATTTTTCTGAATTAAGGGGGTGGACTAACCCCATTTTCCCCCCTTTATCAGTAACCAATGAACCCCCAAAACTAATCAGGGAAGTTCCTTAACATAATAAACCGGTATACCAAATTCAAGGAAAATCGAATGATTGTGCATGAAAAACCCATTTATCTGAATTAATGGGGGGTAGACTAACCCCGTTTTTCTCCCTTTATCCTTAACCAATGAACTCCCAAAACTGACCAGGGAAGTTCCTTAACATAATAAACCGGTATACCAAATTCGGGGCAAATCGAATGATTCTGCATGAAAAACCCATTTATCTGAATTAAGGTGGTGGACTAACTCCCCTTTTCCCCCTTTATCCGTAACCAATGAACCTCCAAAACTAATCAGGGAAGTTCCTTAACATAATAAACCGGCATACCAAATTCGGAGCAAATCGAATATTCTGCATGAAAAACCCATTTATCTGAATTAAGGGGTGGACTAACCCCCTTTTCCCCCTTTATCCTTAGCCAATGAACCCCCAAAACTAATCAGGGAAGTTCCTTAACATAATAAACCGGTATACCAAATTCTGAGCAAATCGAATGATTCTGCATGAAAAACCCATTTATCTGAATTAAGGGGTTGGACTAACCCCGTTTCCCCCCCCCTTTATCCTTAACCAATGAACTCCCAAAACTAATCAGGGAAGCGCCTTATCACAATGAACCTAGAAAAAAATTTTGAAGCAAATCGGATGTTTCTATCAAGAGTTATCGCGTTACGTACAAACATACATACATACATACGTACAGTCGTGGAAAAAAAAAAGGAATCACTCCCTACTAACTCCTCAACAAATTATCGTAGACGAAAGTTACTGGTACCGAACGATTGGAAATAAAGTCTACTTTTATAAATGATGTATATAAAATTTGCTTAGGGGGCCATCTACATATTAAAACGAATCCAAACTTCATTTTTTTCAAAGGCAATACCAACTTTTAACGAGATATTTCAAATCTTCGGTTCAAAATATGCCTACACACCAAATATCAAGTCATTTGAATGATAAGTTTTTGAATTATAAACATTCAAAATTTAATTCTTCTAATGTTAAATAACATTTTCATATTTTTATTTATATCTTCTGAAATTAAGCTCCCAATGATTTAATTTTTTGTGTAGCAATAATACTAATATACCCAAACATAAATACGCTGAATTTGCAATTTTCATAATTTTATGATATGAATTATGAAATTAATATTCGAAAAAAATATGAATTGCAACCTACAATTTTTTGATGTATTTAAATTTATTAAGTCCTGTTTTATGGAAATCCGAAATTTCACGTTTTTCTACCAAGTAATTTTCAAATTATGCTTAAAAAACTGTAAAATGATGGTTTTAAGTGGCCGTGTATGATAGAAGTGAGTAGATATTTAGAAATTTACTCTGCTGTTCTGTAATCTAACAGGCTTCATTGACTCTTTGAGCCGCGCTTAAGGTGCCTTGATCAAGAAGGGGGCTCTCTCGGTTAACAATCGAGTACGGAACTTCAATTTGGATACAGCCCTTAAAATACGCTCGTTTTAAAATAATTAATTTCCCGGAAACTTATGGTACGAATTGCATTAAAAATTGTTTTTGGGCTAATTGAAGGGTGTAGAGTTCATTTATGCTGTCAGAATTGTGCACTGCTATTGAAAAAACAAAGTTATGGTTCATTTTAATATGTAGATGCCCCCCTAAGCAAATTTTATATACATAATTTAAAAGTAGACTCTATTTCCAATCGTTCCGTACCAGTAACTTTCTTCTACGATAATTTGTTGAGAAGTTAGTAGGGGGTATTTATTTTTTTTTTTCCACGACTGTAGATTTGGGTGGAACTTAAGTATAGGGTAAAAAAAAAAAAAAAAAAATTTAATGTGTAATAGTGAAAACCTTTTTCCTTTTTGGATGTCTAAACTTTTGGCTGAAAAGGTTTTATTAAATTAAGTTGTTTTCCGGTTCCTCAAGGAGGTCAAAGTTTTGAAATTTCAGTATAAAGTAACTGAAAGTAAACAACGTAGCTGTTAGCTCATATCTACTTTTATTTAGCAAATACTATCCAGAAGTCAACACGGGGAGGTGGTTAAATATCGACTTCCACCATCCTTACCTACCTTTGTTATGAATTAATTAAATTGGATATTCAACCTACTGTCTTTTTAGGCAAACTTTGTCATTACATTGTGGGAATTCAACTTTCCCAAGTTTAAGCCGTCTTTTGCTTAATATTTAAAGACGGTTGACGCAGCTCGCGGGACAATTTTGACACGCGTTTCCACTGTTTTAGTATGACAAGGTAAATCTAAAATTCAGGTGTATCCCCTGTTTGTACTTTTTTTAAGTTCTTCATCCGATCAGACCGTCAAGATAGGATCAATGTTTTTATAATCTATAATTTCAATATGTTCGCATATTTTCAAGTCGCTTTCCTACTGGTCCAGAAAATCCTTTTGTACCCGTAGTTTTTCAGCAAGATGTTGAAATAAGTATCTAAGAAAAAAGTTCATTTGCATGTAATAATCAAATTATTCATTATAAAGTTTTTAGGGTATTGCTTCCGATGTTTTAACAACTCCAGATTTGCATCCTGCATTAAAAGCGTTTCTGTTTCACCTAATAACTCTCAAACTTGAAATGTCTGTATTATTATTTTGAAAATACTCCCAAATTGTAGAGGCTATATTAATATAAGAAGAAGATGTCAATGAAATATGACCAATATATTTTTATCCTGGTTTTTGAACTGAGACCAGATGTTCGTCTTTAATGATTCTTTGTACTTTTTTCCCTCTGCTTCAGTTATAATAGCGTTATCCTTTCTGCCATAAAAATACTAACCTTCTAAAATTAACTCATTTCGTCTTTCCTGTTCTTTCAAATTCTTCCTTTTCTTTTCTCTTTGTCATCTCCAAGTCCTTCTTTCAGTTACCTTTTCTTTATTATCATCAGAAATACCCATTCTAAGGTGCCATTTGCAATAATATTTGCAGTTCTGTCTAATACTCCGGTTCTTTCACTGTGTTGATTATCAAATTCAGGTTTAGAAAAACAACCGATTGAACTATTTCCTTCCGAACTGTTTTTTACACTTGACGATCATTCAATCAAAACATCATTTTTTTTGTTTTAAAATAACTTTTTCCTTGATATTTCCATTTCCAGTCTTGCTACACATTTTTGTAGTTTTTATTTCTATTGATCCTATTGTCATCACCTCATCTCTCTTTGGTCTTTGAGAAAGTGACGTTCTTGTTCTGATACACGATAATATTTAGTGCTTTTACACAAATAAATGTTTTTTACAGGATTACCTAACATTTTGGAATTTTATATTGGATGTGGGATTATTCTTTCTAGTCTTAATATTTTTCTTCAAATTTTGACATTTCTCGCACTAGTCTCTAATCATCTTTTATGATTTGTGTATCAGAAACCGTTGGAATTGAAGTTCTCAGCAATACACTTTTAATTGTATCATCAACAGCTTTAGATATTTTAGAAATAGTGTCTACCAGATTCCAGCTGTCAGATTTTAAGTTAAATTGAACCCAAAAATAATGTTTCATAATTTCTTCATATGTTCGTCAAAGATGACAGTCTAATGTTAATTGTTTTGGTTCACGAAATACAGGACACTTCAACAATTATCTAGATTTAGGTACGTTAACAGACTTTGTCACTTTTGACACCGAATGTTTATCGAAAAATAATTAAAGAAACTATTAACACCCGTTAAATCGGACTAACTTGTTATGTGTCGCAGCCAAATAAATCAGAGACAATGAAAGCCGACGCCCACGACGCTGTCTTGTACAAAAGTCAAATAAAGTGGGGCTAAATTTTCTAAGGCAGTCACACTAAATTATTCTCTTTATTACAGGACATTAACACTTAATTAATTTAATTTTGCAAAATATAAATTTAACAATAAGCTTAAAAAATTTTTCATGCAATTATTGGCTTTTTTTCGTTTTTTATGGAAAATCAGGCGCTTTGAGGAACCGGAAAATATCATTTTAAAATTAAAAGAAAAATGTTTTCTTTTTATGGAGTTAAAAAGGAAAAAAATAATCACTATTAGAATATAAAATTCGAAGCTTCGTTTTTTAGTTCCACCCTAGTGTACATATATACAGAACGGGCGGGCACATTAGCTCTGAGGCTTTGATAGCCTGTGAGCTAAAAAGGCGTTCTTTAGCAAAGATATGAGGATAGGATGGTAAAGTGTTTTTTAATTTCGATCTCGCTGCATGTTGGTAGAATTAGGGCTGGAGACATATCTGGCCGGCATAGTTACTCATGGAGTTTGGGTGTGTGTGGGGGGGGGAGAGGGGTAAGGTGTATGATGCTAGAAATTCTTTTGCCAAGTATTCATATTTTATTATTTTTTTTAATTTGTCATTATTGTGTTTCAGAAAATGACAGCTGGAAAAATTTTTAATTTCTGTAATTTTATTTTACTGAGAAAAAGAAAGAAAAAAAGTGTGTTTTAGGGGCATTTTAACTCGGTGGGGTGGGGACTGAACTTTCTTTTAAATAAGTCAAGGGGGGTATCGTTTAATATGGTTTTTTTTTTTTTTTTTTTTTTTTTTTAATTCTTAATCGAGTTGCTCGATAATATCATTCGTTACAAAGTTATGGGTTTTATGAACTTAAAGATGTGAATTGTTTTATGAATACAAAATTATGAATTTATTAATTTTTACAACATTGATGACCTCGAAGATTATTCAGATAACTGTGCTTTTCATCATTGATATTTTGAGGGCATTTTATAAGTTTGAGTTAATTTAATATGCTGTAAAGATCCTGTTTTCAAAATAAAATAATTGTAACAAAGTTGTGCTCAATAATCAAGTTTAATTTTCAACTTTGTATTAATTTAACCCGCATTAATTTTATAAGAAATACTTGTATAAACTTGCTGATAGTGTCATATTATTTGGAATTAAACAATATATATAAACGATACTCCCACTTAACCCATTTAAACAAAGTTTAGTTCGTCTCCCGAGTTAATATGCCCCTATCACTCCAAAACAAGTAAACATCTTTCGCGGGTTGGGGGGGGGGGGGGGATACTCATAGAATCTTCATTTCTTGTGCCGAAACGAAGTTCTTCCCAAATTTTCGTGAATGGCCATCAGTTGTCGCTGTAAAATCATTTTTTCTTGCACTAAAGTATAATTTTCGACTTTCTAGTCAAAAAACGTGTAGTAACTTTATAACAAATGATCGTATGGACTTTCAGATCGTGTCATTCGATTCAAACTCAAATAATACATAATAAAAGATACCTAATTGACCTATTTAAAAATTTCTGAGCTTCCTCAATCCCTGGATTGTAATCCCCCATTTTGCATCCCCCCCCCCAAATGTTAAAACGACTTTAGTCTTTGGGGAATCTTAGGATCGCCATTTCTAGTGCCAAAACGAAGTTCTTCACACATTTTGGTGAATGACCATCAGTTGCCTCTAAAAGAAACTAATGCATTAAAGAATAATTAGTAAATTATTATTATTTCAGAATGCTTTTATTGTTAGTAAATTAGCGTACATTACAGCGACTATTCTGCAATTTTTTTCCCACATTTGGGAAATTACGGCTAAAATCATCCCTAATCTGTATAAATGATTGTAAAATTATCCTTTGTACTTATTGTCACAACTGGAGATTGTGTACCAGCCGGACAATTTTTATCATGGACACTGCTGAGAACGGGTACCCTTTAAATAACTCGTAATCCATTTAAATATTTAAAATCATAAAACTTTTATTTATGCAACAATGCCTATGCAAAAAATGTAATTGACTTTGTAATTTAAAATAAAATCTATCGATATCGTCTGTGTTAAAGTTTAAAAATTGATTTTCAAAATTATATTACAATGATTTGACGGAACGTTCGGGTTTTTCTTGCTAACAGCAACACTTCAAAATATAAATAGCAGTGCAACTAAAATCACAGTGCATTTTAAATAAATGAAATATGTAATTTCTTTTCAGAAATGTTGTTCACGTTCAAAACGCAAAAAGTTACACTAATTGAAATGGAATCGGTTGTATTTTAACTGCAACCTTAAAACTGAAGACATTACATTTTCCCAATTAGTGCTTGATTACATGGCCGCAATATTTATCACTTATACTCTGTCACGTTTTCTTGTGATTTTACTTATAGAAGTGGTTGCAAAATTGTTTGAAAATTGATTAAAAATGGAGTAAATACATAATCCGTTTCCCGATTTTCACGGAAATCTAATATACAGTTCTTGAGACAATAGTTTATAACATATTCGACAAATGGAAGCTCATTCTGAAATACCATTGCAGAATTCACTCGTTCACTCGCACATACAGAGAAATTATGATTACAATAAATTCCGAACACGCGGTGTTTAGAAAGAAAAACTGGTGGTTTGCATATCAGGCATTTATTATCTTGGTCTTATTCAATATTCTTATTAACTTTATACTAATAACAAAATCAATGTTTCTAAATTTTTACTATTTTTACAATTGAAGATATTCTTATAATAATGAGTATTTTATTTAATTTTAATAATAAAATGTCAGAAAAAGCATTCAAAATGAAAAATATATATTTGAATGACATTTTCCGTTAATTATTTTCTTATTTGTTAACACAGTATCAACTTTCTAAACTACGTATTATAGAAAATAAAAATAATTAACTATTGTATATTTATGTAAAATTGCAGTCTGCAAAAGTGTAATTTAATTAAAATCTTCAATAAAGTTTTAATTTATTCTGAGATTTTTCCAATTTCGCAAATTTCATCTTTAAAGTATTCTATTAATAAATGCAATATTTATTTAAAAATAGAGATATATTTAAAAAAAACATATTATCAGCTCACTGTTAACAGGTAAATATTAAATATTTTGTTCAGAAGACTTATTAAACATGTATGAAAATATATGCTAATGCGAAATATTGCTTTTCATTATTTATAAAAGTTTTAATTAATTTTCCGTAAAATTGAAAATTGTGTCTTTAAATCTTTCTTTGAAAAACTAAATAATTCTTAAATGCCACAATACGTTTTATTTTTTATTTTTACCTCAAATTCAAATATTTCATCTGATTGCATAAGATAGTAAATATTTACAGAGTATTTAAAAGCTAATAGGTATTAATTAAATAAATACAAGTTTCTAACAGTGTAAATAAGTGAAAATACTAAGTTTAAATATTAGGATGAATAAATTGAAAATAAGCACAAGAAAGGAAAACTGTACATTTTAAAGCACGTCAGAATTTTACATAATACATAAAAAAGATAAATTGTTTAGACTATTTTCTTTCCAATGTTAAAATCGCAATGCATTTTAACTAAATGAAATGTGTATTTTTTTTCTGAAATGTTGTTCACGCACAAAACACAAAAAGTTATGATTGTTGATAGAAATTGATTTCAATGAATCTGTGGTTTGAAATTAAAGTGTTAAAAAGATAAGTTTATTAATTTAATTTAGATTAATTTATTATTTTAAATTGTCTGTCAAAAACTTGCACCTTGCAAATTTATCCTTGAGTAACTTTTCCCAAAAGAGCACAATGGTGACTTCACACTAGTCTCTCTGTCACCTGAAAAGTCACCATGTGACTATAATGTGACATTATTTGGTAACGTATCACAACGCAGCGTTCACTATGACTTTAAAATTGAGTCTACAAATGACAGTCACATGGGAGTCACAATGTAACTACACTGTAAAGTCACATGGTGACTCGTCACAAAGCAGTAGTGACAGTGACGTCTCAGTGGAGTCACATATAGTGATCATTTGAGACTCATAATGAGATGTATGGAATTTCCTATTTTTTTTGCTTCACTGTAGTGACTGTGATACTTGTGACCATGCGTGACATGAATGATATATTATATGGACTAGCTGTGTTGTAGAGATAGTAATTACTCGAATTATATTACTTCCTTTTGAGTGTTCACGTATTTAAAAATTAGCATTTTGTGACTTTTCCTTAATTTTTAATAACCAGTGTATGTTATTGAAATTATTTATACCCGTTAAAAATAAATGAAAACTATTATTGCTTATGTAGCAACAAGTGTAGAGGGCAAAGCGGTGACAATGAGGTAATGAGCATTGAAATACAAAATTTTCCCTTCTGACCAGAATTTATTCCATATTCTTCAAAATTCTCCCGTTTGTTTTTTTGTTATTTGTTCAAATTTGTCTATCCTTTTTTTTAACTCAATTGGAAAAACAAACCCCGCTATTCACCACACTAATTTTTTATCTTAGGCATTTCCAGTGATCTAGGTCACTGACTTTTACTATTATTTGACCTATAACCCCTTTTCTACAATTTAAATGGTTGGGCCACAGCGATGCTTGGGCTTCGTCTGGATCAATTCTTTGTTATAAAAAAGAAGAAAAAAAGCTTGTTTTACTGTTAAAATTCAGAAAACGTTATCTCCGTATGGTGATACCTGAAAATTGAAACAAATTCTCAAAAGAATAGAAAATTTTCAGATGAACACAAAGAACATCATAGATTAATCTGAGCCAACCGGAACACACATCCAGCTGTGCCACAAGGGGTCTTAGTGACACTAGTAGCGGCCCAGAAGGTCGGCGGCCTGAAAAGGGAAACAACTCAAATTTCGATCTCAAGCTCCAAACAGCAATCATGTCACAAGAAAATAACTCAGAGCTGGACTTAAAAAGTAGCTGTTGTTGAATACCGAAAAATCTAAAATAACTAAAATTAGTGAAGTTACTTAAAAGAAAATTCTAAAAATTCAGTAAAAATGCAAACTACTAGAAGCAGAAAAACTGAAAATAACTGATACATCTAAGAACAAACTCTGATAAAGTATTTGACTCCATACAAAAACTGATAAAGAAAAGTATAGGACAAAAGCACACAAAATGAGTTCTTCATCAGAAAAAGTGGAGGATACTCCAAGAACAACGAAATTAAAGACCAGAAGGAAAAATTATGCAAGCTTATCAAAGTCATGAGACAACTCATCACTAGAAGATATAAAAATAATTAAAACTCCGTTACAATACTCAAACAAGAAAAAAAAATAAACATTCAAGTCGTCTACCTCCAACACTACAAAGGGAAAAATTAATAGATTTAAAAGAAGCAATAGCCCAAAATTTGAACATAATGGAAAAATTAGAAATGATGTTCAGGTTGTTAAGAAAACATGAAGCAAAACACGACCAGGAAGCATCAAATTTCATGGATAATATCAAAGCAGAAATTCGAATACTGCAAGATTCAGAAAAAGAAAAAGTCAAATACTACTGGCACTAAAGGAGCAAAATAAGAAGACTCAAGAAAAACTAGAAGAAAATGAACAAAACCATGAAGAAACAATAGAAGCAATAAATCAAGAAATGGATCGGCTAATGGAAGAGAATGAAAAAATGAAAGAACTGATTCAAAATAAAGAACAAAAGTTAAAACTATGTCATAATGAAGGAAACGAATATTTTTTCCAACTGGATTAAATCACATTCAAGGTTGGAGTAGCACAGTTGAATGTTAAAACTGGGTGTGTTAAAAATGGGAATGGGAATGTTAAAACTATCATTACAATTTCCAGAGGAAAAGGATTTAAAAAATACTAAATTGGGAGAAATGAAGGAAATCTACGGAAAATTGAAGGCCTCACACCAAAAAATTACAACAAGAAGTAGAAATCAAAAATGAACTACAAGAGCAAAACAATCAAGCATTGAAAACATTGACAAAACTATGTGGAAAGCTGTAAGAAAGGCTGGAAAACATAATAAAGCTCGCAGCTCAAGTAAAAGAACCAGAATAAAGTAATTCGTTAAAACAAACAGAATTAAATAAAGAATTCACATATGCCTCAGTAACGTCAGCATCAGCACCGATCTACTCTAAATCAGCATTACTGCTACGAAAAAAAATAAATACAAGGCTTTCAGTGATTAGCAGAAGGGAAGCACTCAATACAGTAATTAACTTAACGACAAACAAAATCAAAATATTTAGCACGCTCTCGAAGGATAAAAATACACTCATAGTGAGGTCAGAAACAAATGAAGATGTGGACAAACTGTCAGATCTGATTCAGGAAAGTGAGAAAATAAACTCATTGGTCTCATTAAAATACGCAGCAGAAAAGAGAAGGAAGATATTAATAATGGGAATTCCAAAAACTGTAACACCAGAAGAAATTAAGCTTAAAATAAAAGAAGAATATGCGGAAGACGTATTCGAAAACTTACATAAAGAAATTTCAAGGGAAAAAGCAAAATCATATCAATTAATGATAGACTTGGATGACGCAATGGCAATTAGGCTACTCAAAAAAGGAAGAATCTTGGTTGGCTTTTTGTCATGTCAAATTTGACGCTACTCGCCAATCATAAGATGCAGCAATTGTCAATACTGTGGGCATACCTCCGAAAAATGTAGAAGAAACTCAACATGTGCGTATTGTGCTAAAATTCACGAATCTTAAAATTGCCCAATTCAAAAAGAAACAAGAAAAGATAAATGCATTAACTGCACAAACACAATATTCCCAGATGGAAGAGCGTATGGCTATAATTATTCAGCAAACTCATCAAGATGTCAAGTGTATCAAAATATAATGCAAAAAAAGAAACCTTAATAAATCAAGTTCAAGCAAATTCCCGTCGATAATCTTAAATAAAGATAACTCTTCTAAAAGTTCAAAAACAACAATGCCTTTGCTAGAAATCACAAATTGTTTGAAAGAAATAGAAATTGCTCAACTGAACCTACAAAAAATACGTTCTGCGACAGCTTCACTGTTCGCCTTTTTACTTAGAAATAATTACACAGCTGCATGTATACAGGACTGTGCCATAACAGCTAATAGGCCACATGGGATTCCAAAAACATCACCGTGCTACTCATCTCTGTCAAAAAATTGTTTCATCGTAGTACTAGACTCGAGAGTACAACATTTACAAGTCCAACAAAATGACCACTCAGTGTTTGTAAATATTTTAACAACAGCGGGCTATATAACATTGGGCACACAGTATACGGCACCATCACAGGACATAAAAAAAGATTTAGAGGACTGGTCAAGCAGAAGGGGAATGTCCAATAAATTCTTGTTGTTGGGTGATCTGAATGCCCATAGCCAGCTTTGGGGATATGGAAATGATGATGATAGAGGTCATCATGTCATCAATCAAATGACTACACAGAGTCTACTGGTTGTGAATAACCCACACAGTACCCCGACCTTTGATGTTAAACAGTCGAAAGGATGGCCGGATTTAGCGCTATAATCTTTTCAACTCTTTCAGTATATAAAAGGTTGGAAAGTTGAAGAAAGCATGGATTATGGAGATAACAGATTGGCAACAACGAGTCTTTCCCTACAAATATCAGATTTACCAAAACGTAGATATAGAACAAAAGGAATGTCACTAACAAAATTTAATAATGCAATTAACAAAAACATAGAAGAAAGAAACTTAAATTTCAAAGGAATAAGTACACCGGAAGAGTTTGAAGAAATATATGCATTGTTCACATCATTGATAAAAGAAAATTGTGAAACTCACTTCAAGAAAAGGAAAAGTTCGTTCAAACCATCAATCTCGTGGTGGAATGAAAATTTGAGAAAACAAAGGAACTACCCTAGTAGCAAAATGTATATGGCCCTTGAATGGCCTCTTATCGAAGTCCGATGACACGATAAGTGGCCGATTATCGCATTCTCATCGGGGAGGGATAAATTTCATCGGCAATTACTCAGAAATGTCTCATCGGCCTGAGATCTATGGATGATCGCAATCTGATGAATTTTAGAAAAATTTGTGATGAAACACCGAGGAGTACGATTTGATAACGATGAAAATGCGATGACTTTTAGATGAGTTATCAAGCAAATTTTGATTAGAAAGCGATGAATTATAGATTGGTTGGTTGGGTGTATAAATGAAAGCGATTTCAGAATATTTATTTTCGAAATATACATACATTAAAATTTTAAGCGTCAAAAATGTAAATACATTCTTTTAATTTCTATTAGCTTTACTACAATCGTTTGAAACAAAATATTTAAACAAAAATATCCAAATTTTATTTTTATTTTTTGAAGGAGGGGGAGGGGTGAGCTGAGTTAGAAAGAGTTCCATATTTTTTTTATTTCTGAACGAATACTACTCCTTCATTTAAATAATCCTATTAAATTCTATTATTTATCCTCTTCCTAAAGCCTTTTATTTTAAATCAATTAAGTTTGCTTGTTTTCAACAAACTGATTTAAAAAAAAAAAATCAAATGCATTTTTTAAGTATTAATATTCGACTAACAATTACCACTCTTATTGTTTATCATTATGTTTGATAGAAATATTTTAAAAGAATTTTATTAATTCTAAATTATTGTTCTGCTTTGATAAGTTTTTGCCCCTTAAATTTTTCATTATAAAATATGAAAGGTTATTTCTTTCATTTTATTAGACTTTAAAAGACGAAAAATGCAGTTGGGCCTTTTTCTACCAAGGTACATGAATAATTCAGTAAGTTATACTGTTGTATAAACACTCATAACTCAAAAGAGTATATATTTTTAATTAAGCATATTTACTGGAAAGGGGGGGGGATTGGTGGGATTCAGGTGTCTAAATAGGTAGAATTTCGGTCTGTTCAGAGATCCTTGACAAGAGGCGTACAAAAGCAAAGGGCATCACACCCTCCTCGTTTAAATAAAGACCATTTTTTATAACACGAACTGTCCAAACACATACCCATATTTGGCAATAAACCGTTTTTCCCAAAAATAAATACTTTGAACCAGAAAATTTAATTAAATGTGCCCTACTTCTATTTAGTAGTGATTTGAAATATACTTTATTTCATTAAATAAATTTCTGGTTTAAAGTTTTTTTCTTCTTTCACTACGTGGG
The DNA here is from genome assembly GCA_963932465.1 of Maratus speciosus. NCBI lineage: Eukaryota > Metazoa > Arthropoda > Arachnida > Araneae > Salticidae > Maratus > Maratus speciosus. The sequence continues at coordinate 49,327,538 of OZ010790.1, forward strand.
AAGGTGGTAATAAGTATACTTATTACAATTTCTTTGTTAAATATTTGATAATTCATATCTGTAAAGTGCAAAAAAATAACTCTTGAAGAAGCACACTGTAATAACAGATTATATTTCTAAAACAAATGTATGAATTAGGTTCAGCTTTGCAAGTTCCATTTTTAAGTCAAATCAATTTCATTTAACCCCTTGAGAGGCAAGTGATTGCGTTCCTGTAATGTTAAATTCACACCGGGATCTTTGAAAAATTCCGTTTCAAAATAAAGAAAAGCAATTTTACAAGTTTTTTCCATCAAAGTTACAAAAGTAAAATTTATTTAAAAGTTTCCGGTGCAAATCTCGATTAAACTTAGGTGGGATAAAATATATCCCATCGTCCCTCAAGGTGTTAATATTCACAACTTTCACACCTACGGTTAATTTCTTTTCTATTAGTCTTATGTCATGCTGATACTTCACAATTGTATTGTCTGTGAAAACCCTAACTGTAGGGAAGGTAGGGGATTTCCCCCTCTGAAATATTTGTATCTTAATATGATTTAAGAAAAATTGACAGAAAAACTATTTAAATTAATATATTACTAATTATTGATCAATCTAATTGTCAAATGTATTTGAAAATAACTTTTTGAGACTTTCTGATAATTTTTTTCCCACAACACTGCTGTTATGATTTTTTTCATTCAAAACATTTACATAAATTTATATTTATTATGGAATTGGGCTTCATTAAGCAGCACAGGATCAACATTCTCTGGAAGTGTAGGAAAAAATATTTTCAACACCTAGACTTATGCATCCAGATGCATAGGTCACAATAGTTGAATGCGGACAAATCCACACAAAGTGGAATAAGCAAAGGCTTTAATGCTCGTGATATTTAAAATGTTTAACATTTAACTGATTTTGTTTATTAATCCATAAATTTCTGATTGAAACAAAATTTAAAATACTATTGTAGTAGTTATACAGTCAAACCTCGTTAACATAAATCTCAAGGCAAATTAAAAGTTTTTTCCTGATGTTATCATCAGTTTATATTATTATTAATAAAACCGTTGTATTAATTTTGACAGGCATTGTAGGAAAAATTTATATTAAAAGTACACCAGGTTAATTCTGTACATGTTAATGAGGTTTGAATGTACTTTTTGTTGTTTAATAGCAACAGCCATCTCCTGTTACTTTCTGTTTAGATATTAGGGCAGATAACTGAAAAAATACATTATCTTAATTAGATTTTTTTTCAGTTTTATATCTCTATGCCTATATAAAATATCACATTAATGTTAGCTATTTTATCTGATTGTTTCTAAACTTGAAGTGTTGTTTTAAGAATCTACATATACTATCTGCATTTTTAAATTACTAAATGAATAAAATACCCTAATTTCTAGTGCATAATCTGCTGAGAAATTTTAATAAATAAGATTTATGTTATTTCTATTTTTTACATATTATGCAACATATTTAAATAAACTCTATTGGTCTAAAACTTATTTGATTGGCTGCAAACTATGTACATCTGAAATTAGCGTACACAAAAAGTACTTAAATTCTGTTCAATTAACTTACTCATTTAATATAAATGTATTATTTGAAAGTTTTATTAAGGTTAAACAATGACAGAAAAAAAAAAAAAAATGTTGTTGCTTCTTCCTGTAACCCTTCGTATAAATCGAAACAAAAATCTTCTACGTTAAAAAAGTTTCTGAAGCAATTAATTGTCACAGATGATTCAAATGTTGCTTTGTACATTCACATCCCATAAAAAGTAGAAATAATAAAATATTTATTGAATATTCATGCATAAGAATTTAATGAGGACATCAGTTTCAAAACTCCTTATATAAAAGTTAAAAAATAGAGTTTTCTCTGTCATTCCATTCTACTGGTACCGGTGGACATGAATCTGGAAAACAATACCATCTGCAAAACACTAGCTTTATTGTGTATTTCTGGCATTGTAAAATCTTGGTTTACAATGAAAACCAATGGACACGATCAGAGGTTTTTCACGATTTCCCAAAATTTGATTTACTGGATAAGGCAAATTTTGAAACTCACATACTCAAATATAGCTAATAATTTCCAAATCAAACTTTAATTAACTCATTTGATATAAATTTAAGATTTATTTATTTTTAAATAACACATAACATACACAACAAAAGAAATTCAAAGTAAGTTTAAATATATAAGTGCATCAATTACACTGTTTTTATTTATAAATAATGTTCCAACAGGAACAAACAAAAGCTAATGCGTTTAAAATAACTTTGGAAAAAAAATTCTCAAGAGAAATTGATCTTTATTTTGTATCTGGAGAATTACATGAAGTATCTTGTTTTAGAAGTGTTCTGGTCAAAGAATCAAACAGGACAGAATGCCACCTTTTCTTAAGCGTAGGTAACATATTCCATTTTCTGCAGTGTAGAGGGGGAACTCATGAATGTCAGCAGATGTAAAATGCAGTTCACAAAGCTAGACAAAAAGAGAACAAAACAGTAAATTTTTATGCATAATCATGTGTATGTATATACATATAAAAGTGTGGTTTATTTCAGTTAGCTTTATTAAGTACACTTGTAGTATTTTATTTCCATGGGAGAGATATGGGGTCATTCTAAAAAAAAAAAAAAAGTCCATTTTGAAATTTTTAAGAAAGAAAAAATATCTTTTGAGATGGTTGAATACTAATTCAAAAATAGAAACTGAAGGTGGATTTATGATTTTGGCCCCAGCTTAGCATTTTTCTTTTATTTATTTATCTTGGATTTTTTGGGTTTGCACAATTTGAAATAATTGTAAAAATTTTGGTCTGTGCAGACCTTTAATGCCTACTGTTATTTAACATCTGTTAATTTTTCTATATACAAGCTAAAATTAACAAAGATAAAACTTTCCAATAGCAACCTGCAAATTTACAAAGAAAAAAAAATTAAGACTTCATATACAAAATTACACTTTGTTTCTACAAACAGTTTCAGCGTTATTAACCATTTTACAAAGAAGCAATTTTGGAGATTTTCTCCATATTGAAACCTGGCACTTATATCAATATACCCTACAGATTTCACCCAAAATATTATTTCAAACAACAACAAAAAAAAAACCAGCTTTTTGCTATGAAGAAAAGGTGGTTTTATGATTTTATTGGATTTTCTATAATTTTCTTTAAAGGCAGTATACCATTCATTGTGTCGAAAAGTAATCCAATTTCTTTTCTTTTTTTACATAGAAAGAATAAAGTAACATAAAAACTGAATTTACCCAGTTATTATTCATAGTTTGTAGTATAACAGATATTTTTATTATACAACAACAACTCTTAAAACTGATAGAGATATTGTCAGTTGCATATACAACATTTTTAGCTTGACATGTAAAATATACAGTTTAAATGGATCAACCAATCACGTTTTTTCTTTTTGGAAATAGCGGAATATTTTGTTGTAATAATAATATATTCTTTGAGCTACACTGCAGTTAGAGAAAAAAGGTTGGAAAAGATGACACTTTTTCTAAAAACAATTCCCTCCCCCCCCCCCAAAAAAAAAAAATTAAATTTCAATGAGCTCCTGTAAAATTTGTAAAAAGTTTACACCACCATCGTTATTTTATGTCACACAGACCTTTCGATTCGAGACAGATTGCAGACAGTTTGAAGTGAAAATTTTACATTTTTGGCTTTATTTTCAGTCACACAGATTAAAATTTTACAATATCTGTTTTATTTCAGGCCCCATGTGCAGAAACCAAACAAACAAACAAAAAAAAATCTACAATTTTGTATAATTTTATTCTTGCAAACCTGAGGAGAAAAAAAAAAAAGCCAAATTTTCACAATTTGTGTTATAAAATTTAAAATATATTTCAAAATCAATATTTCTAAGTGGAAATAATGCCCTTCAGAGAAACACTTGAAAAAGCTAGCCGCCCACTCCACCCCCAAATTGGCATTTATCTTTGCATTTTCTAAAACTTTAATTCAATCAAGAATTGATTAATTAAAAATATTCTTTAATTAATTAAAAATCAAATAAATTACTTTTAATAAACTCTTGTTAAAATTATGTTCATTATTTTACTTAGATTAAATAATGATACAGCTGTGAAAGCATGAGAGAATTTGAAAAAAAACGACAGTGATTTTTTCAAGTGGGCCTGCTCGCAAACCTTCCAATTGATAAGAATAAGTGATTTAAGATAATACTATGTCCAGTAATACTATTATGTAGAAAAGTATTACTCATCCTTGTTGAAATTATGACTTTAAAAGGGATAAAATATATTGAAGGGTTTCGGTAATTTTTGCTTTTTACAATTCTCCCTGAAAATTTTAATAATGAATTTTTCATATCTGTACCATGTTTGAAAATTGTCCGACCAATGTTGTAAACCGCATTTCAAAATTTCCAACTCAACCAAAATTAGGTGTCCTTTTTTAATGACACCACCCTCGAAAGGGTTAAACACTATATATGAAAACATAAGTTTTGGCCACTCCCCTTTCACCAATTTTTCTGTAGCTGTCATATTAGCATCTTTTTGTTTTCTATGGACTCTTAAAATATTATTTTTCATGTTTTCTCCAATGCTGAAGCTGGCATTACTTGCAATAAATCCATTTTTCTATACTAACTGCTTTAAACAATGCTTTCACATTTTTTCCAATACCGAAGTTAGTCGTCACTAGCAACAAATCTACTTTTTCCTATTTTCTACTAAGCCATCTGCTTTAATCTATGTTTTCTCTTTCTGCCAATGCTGAAACCAGCCATCAACTGCAACAAATCCACTTTTCTCCCATTTTCTCTGCTAAATCATCTGCTTTTTGTCACATGAGTAGACCACTGACTCTTGCATCTTTTTTGCCGATTGTTTGAAAACAAAAATGTCAGCATCTTTTCCACTTCAGTTTGTAATATTCTGTATTACCATTCTTTTCTTTTTTTATTAAAAATCTTTCGATTTTTAAAGATTTTGCACATAAGAGGTTGAATAATTTTTAATTGAACTGCAGCATTGTGTTGGCTCATTTGAGGTAAAATATAACGATGTAAAATCTAATTTTTTTTAAATACTTAAATCCATTTGCTTTTCATTCATAGTAGCCATTGCCATTGACTTTCAAAGATAATTGAACAATATACAACTTACCACAACTGGTTGTCTGATATAGGTCAAAATTGGGAAATTTCATTAGCGGCCACTGGCCGGTAGAACTAGTTTTTTAAGTGGCCACTTTTTTATTTAAAAATACTAAACAGTAAAATTTCTATAAATATTCATCTAAAACTGAACAGCCCAAATAAATATGTTAATGTAAATATATTGGAACCCAAAAAAAGCAGAATCCTTGATGAAATGCAAGAAAATTTTATTCTCTCCTTGTAAAAAAGTGGCCGCTGATAGACAATTTTTCACTGGCCACTTTTTCTCATTTACTGGCCCTGTGGCCGGTGGCTAGTGCTAATTTTGACCTTTATTGTCTGACTAGAACTTTATTTGATAACAAAATAAATGGTTACGTGACGCTGCTAGCAGGTATATAATTTTTGTTCCCATTCCGAGGTTTACTGAAGCTTTCCCCTTGCAGCAGCTGTTGCGAGCTACTCACCTACATTCCTTAATTGACTGCATATTCCCATGTCATGCATGCATCTGCAACGTGATCACAAAAAATTCATAGGGATAAATTGCTACATTTTTTCTTATTTAGAATTCATGCCTTGAAAGGGCTTTTTAACAGAACTTCGCTGTTAACTGCTGCTGAAAAGGCAATACCATTAAACAAAGTATTTATCACACAGAGCGATGCTTTTAGCATGAATTGTTAGGTCGGGACATGATGATTTTGATAACACTAACAGGCTGATATTACGCATAATCACATTAAGCAGCATCTGCTGCAAAAAGTAGTTTCTTTAGCATAAACATAATTATAATTACCCTTAGATTTCTCTTAAAAATCACGATGCAAGGAAACACTGTTTGCCTTCTCAGAGAGTGGTCTCATAGGAATTTCAAGAACATCCTAAGGATAAAAAAAAATTAATATAAAAAAAATAAAATGTATTGCATTTCATTAAAGTACCAAGACACAAAAAAAAGCAATTGCATAAAATTTCTGGATTTCTTGATGTTTTTCAGGTGCAATGCTAAAAGTTAAGAATCATAAAATAGAATTCTTTTTTTAAAGATAAGGAATTTTAATGTACAAATAGTATTGACTCTAGGCTAATTTGGAAGGGCGTAAAGCACGGTGGACCTTTTCAAACTACATTATGCACCCAGTGGTCCTTACTGCTCTTTTGGATGCGCCCTTTTTATTTAATTTTATTGCAAAATATGTCAATCGGCTGCAATAAAAAAATTTGAATTTCACTAATTGGCTGAGGGGAAAAAAATAGCAAAATTCATCGAATATGGGAAGGGAATGCGAAATTTGTCAATTGGTCATAGAGAAGGGGAAAAATCGAGAAATTTGCCAACTCCATGCAAGAATATAACTGCAAAATCAATTAATTGTGATCGATTGATGGAGAAAAAATATCAAATTGTCTATCCACCTCAGAATAAAAAAATCATGCAATTTTTCAATGCAACAGAGGAAAAACAGAGTAATTTTGTGAATCAGTCAGAAGACGAAATGGCAGGATTTGTAAATCGGTCGAAAAATTTGATAATTTGTCAAGACAGGGCTTGAAATCAAATTTTTCTTAGGAAGAGAGTCTCCCTCCTAACATTTATAAATGGGGGTGGAGTTGAGCTGTTTAAGGGAGGAGGGGGGGGGGAGGGAAAAAATCTTTAAAATTCACTGTTATTTTACATGCTATTTAAAGTAATACATTAACACAGACATGACAAAATACCATTGAAGCAATTTAAATCAACAATTCAGAATAATTAGTATGCAAAATTTTTTCAATAAGGAAGAAAATCAAGCTGTTATACAGTCTATTATTCAACTTTCAATCAAATGTCATGAGTTCTTACAATGGGGTTGTTAAATGTAGTTCAGAAATTAGTTTTTATTCGATTTTGTGCCCTGAATTTCCTTTCAGAAGGTAAAATTGTGACAGACAGCACAAGCTCAACATTTATAACTTTGGAAATTATTGAAAATGTATGATTATGCTCGCTTTAAAAAATTTCAGGAAACTTTGCAATATTTAACATGCCTCCATTTTTAACTACTTGCATGAACAATGTATATTTGCTGATGGCATCATGAATATCCATTTCAGAATGAAATTGTTTTATTATATCCTTAACGAAATTATAGTCAAAACAGGACTCCCTGGCATTTTCTTTGATTAACAAACTGACTGTTGAAAAAACAGAATTTCGTCCAATCTATGGCAAAAAGTAACCGTTAAATTTGCAGTTGATTCAGAATAAAAAAAAAAAAAAATCAAAATCTGAAATTTACAACAAATTTTCTGAAAGGTTACAGCAGATAGGTGAGCGGGGGGGAGGGGGAGGAAGGGAGAACAATCAATTTTCTTCTGGAGCTAATTATTTTTGTTGCAAGTTGAGTAAACTTTGTTTTTGGTTCGGGTCGATTTCAGGCTGAGCGTACATTCCTGCAAGTTGGGTTCAGGTTAAAACCAATTTTTCAAAAGTTAGTTCAGTCTATTATTTCAGATTAACCCCTAGGGGACAAGCGATCGGTATATGTGCCACTTAAGGTACTCAGAATCCTTCATTATTCTCACCAGTTATTTTTTAATGTAAAATTTACCTTATTTAATCAGAGGATTTTCGCGATTCAACTAAAGAAAATTTTCTGTTTTTAAAAACCGGTGGTAAAAGATTAAAATTAAGCCTCAAAGGGCTCTCATCACCAAGGGGTGAAAAACTATACCTATAATAATAAACAAATATTTGTATGTGTGTGTGTGTGCTGTTTTCTAAAGAAACCGCAACTTTTTTCTGCGAACCATTCACAAAATTTGCGTTTTTTCCCCTATGACCTTTGATGAAATTTGCATTTTTTAAGAGGACCTTTGACTACTAAATTCAAGTTTTTGGCATCCTACGAAGAAATTTGAGTTTTCGACATCCTTCGAAGAAATTTGAGTTTTCGACATCCTTCGAAGAAATTTGAGTTTTCGACATCCTTCGAAGAAATTTGAGTTTCCGACATCCTTCGAAGAAATTTGAGTTTCCGACATCCTTCGAAGAAATTTGAGTTTCCGACATCCTTCGAAGAAATTTGAGTTTCCGACATCCTTCGAAGAAATTTGAGTTTCCGACATCCTTCGAAGAAATTTGAGTTTCCGACATCCTTCGAAGAAATTTGAGTTTCCGACATCCTTCGAAGAAATTTGAGTTTCCGACATCCTTCGAAGAAATTTGAGTTTCCGACATCCTTCGAAGAAATTTGAGTTTCCGACATCCTTCGAAGAAATTTGAGCTTCCGACATCCTTCGAAGAAATTTGAGTTTCCGACATCCTTCGAAGAAATTTGAGTTTCCGACATCCTTCGAAGAAATTTGAGTTTTCGACATCCTTCGAAGAAATTTGAGTTTTCGACATCCTTCGAAGAAATTTGAGTTTTCGACATCCTTCGAAGAAATTTGAGTTTTCGACATCCTTCGAAGAAATTTGAGTTTTCGACATCCTTCGAAGAAATTTGAGTTTTCGACATCCTTCGAAGAAATTTGAGTTTCCGACATCCTTCGAAGAAATTTGAGTTTCCGACATCCTTCGAAGAAATTTGAGTTTTCGACATCCTTCGAAGAAATTTGAGTTTTCGACATCCTTCGAAGAAATTTGAGTTTTCGACATCCTTCGAAGAAATTTGAGTTTTCGACATCCTTCGAAGAAATTTGAGTTTCCGACATCCTTCGAAGAAATTTGAGTTTCCTCGATCCTCTGACAAAATTTGATTTTTTGCGATCCTTTGACAAAATTTGAGTTTTCGCGATCTTTAGACAAAATTTAAGTTTTCGCAATCCTTTAACCCTCTAAGTGTTTGGGGCGTATTATTCCGTTCACTAAGCTCCAAGTTTCACAGCAATACAAGCAATATTTAAGATAATATAATTCTATAGATTTATGGAATTTTAAATATATTGAAGAATTATTAATAATCTTAAGAATTACATTCATATTTGTAATTGAGTTTTTTTTATAATGTTGAAAGAATCATATTTTATTAGCATTTAAAACAAAATGCAAAGAAAACAACATTACAATTTTACCCTTTTGCAAGACGCTCAGAAGGTTAATGAGATTCATGTTTTTTCTGTGATTCTTTGATGAAATTTGCGTTTTATTCTTGATGCTTTGATTAAAATGTTTTTTCTGCGAACAACTGACAAAATCAATTTTTTTGGTGACCATTTGTCGCTTTTTCAGTTATATATTTTTTATGTCTGAATTTCCAGACTGATGACTGATTTTTCATAATTTTTTGAACTTAATGCCTTAAATTTTCTGAAAATTCGGATAAGAATCACCCCCCCCCCCCACCCGAATTCATTAATTGGCCATGAAAAATAACACAAAACTTGTCAATCGATCTTGGGGGAAAACCCCCACAAAATTTGTTGATCAGTCAAGGGAAAAAAAAATTAATTTCAACAACCTTTCATAGTAAAAAACTTGCAAACGTATCAATCGGTTGTGCAAAAATATCACTAATTTGCACTCATTTTTTAAATAATTTTTAGCATTTTTCTGTTGTTCAGAGGGGGGGGGGGGTCATTATCCACCTTCTTGGATCAGGGCTGAAACTAGCCTTTTTTGCACCCGGGGCAAACATGGATTTTGACGCACCTTCCCCCCTCTTCTGCAACGTATATTTACGAAGAGAATTTTACTAATTTTCTAATATCCGACTTATTTTAAAATTTAAAATATGAAATCATAAAATATGTAATACTGAACTACGTAATCTACAATGGCAGATCCCAGGGTGGGGCGATGGCCAACAAAAATATTCTAAATAAACTTTGATCTCCTTCTTGGTGCGTTTCCAAACAAAAATCACCAAATTGGCACGTTTTAGCGTTTTGTCTCCCAGATTTCCAAACTCTTGGAGACACCACGCTAAAGTCTGCCTTTTAAGATGGCGACAATCAAAATAAAGCAAAAATACATATTTTAAAACACAGAAAATACACAAATTTTGAAAAAAAAATCATACATTAACCGCTCGTTAATAATTTTACTACCTGTACAAGAAAAATGTAGTACACACACCTACTTTTAAATACAAAACAACCCTTTTTCAGTTTAAAAAGTATATATAATATTAAGCTTTGACAGAAATTAATCATTTTTTCCCTTTAATACATAATTAAATAACATTAAAATTCAAAAAGAATTTAAAATTATTTCATTTTTTAAATAATGTTTAGCATTATTCTGTTGTTCAGGTGTAGGGGGGGGGGGGTCATGCTCATGACCCACCTCTTGGATCCACCATTGTTTACCAGGCATAAAAAAAAAAAAAATGCAGCACCTGCTACCGTTCTGCTACTGAGTGGCAGAGTACCCAAATGAAACTGCACTTTGATCCCCTTCTCGGTGCGTTTCCAAAAAAATCGCCAAATTGGCCCGTTTTTGCGTTTTGTCTCTTAGAATCCCAAACTCTAGGAGACATCATGCAAAAGCATGCATTTAAAGATGGCAACAATAAAAATAAAGCAAAAATACATATTTTAAAACACAGAAAATACACAAATTTTGAAAAAAAAAAAATCCTACATTATCCGCCTGGTAATCATTTTATTTTCTGTACAAGAAAAATGTGTATGCACCTACTTTTAAATACAAAACAACACTTTTTTAGTTAAAAAATATATACAGTAGACTCCCTCAAATCCGCACAGCTTGGGACCAGAGGTTGTGCGGATTTTATAATTTTGCAGATTTCTGGTTATTGTTTTGTTTACATTTTTTAAACAGTAATTTGAATGTAGCTAATGATGTAATCGAAATTATATGAATGCTTGCAATATAGCAAAATATTAAAATAGTAAAGTATTAAACTAAAATAATAAACAGTAAGATAATTTTAAAAATGATTAATATTTTTAAATAAAAATAAAGTTAAATTATTAAAAATTAAATAATTAATGTATAATTAAATATGCATAATAAAGATGAATTATTGAATGAAACTTTCCTCTTAAAGGTACCATGTTAATAATTTCACATAAAAATCATAAAGTAAGGAAGTTGTATTTAAGGTTTAGTCAGATTTAATATGCAAAAAAGTTTGATTGATACATATATATATTTAGTAAAAAGATTGTGATTATTACCAATGATATTGGCAATATCTTGATTTTTAACAGAAATAAATTTATACTTATTTCATGAAAAACCATGAGTTCAGTCATATTATCTATAATTACATATTAGAATACATGCAGAATAATTATATAAAACTAAAAAATTCTGTAATTGTGTTCTGGCATCTGAACTAAAACTTTCATTGTTTACATCTGTAATGATGTGTGGATTTTAGGTTTGCAGATTTGAGGGAGTCTACTGTATATATTAAGCTTTGACTGCAATTAATCTTTTTTTTTCCCTTTAATACATAGTAATTAAATAACATTAAAATTCAGAAAGAATATAAAATATATTTCATTTTTTAAATAATTTTTAGCATTTTTCTATTGTTCAGGGGGGGATTACCCCCCCCCTACTGGATCAGGGCCGAAACTAGCCTTTTTTGCACCCGGGGCAAACATGGATTTTGCACCCACCCCCCCCCACCCCCCTCTTCTGCAAAGTATATTTAGAAAGGGAATTTTACTAATTTTCTAATATTAGACTTACTTTAAAATTTAAAATATGTAATCATAAAATATGTAATACTGAACTACGTAATCTACAATGGCAGATACAAGGGGGAGATGACTGGCGTCAGAGGGGGGGTCATGAACACCAACAAAAATATTCTACTTTAATCCCCTTCTTGGTGTGTTTCAAAAAAAAAAAATCCCCAAATCGGCATGTTTTTGCGTTTTGTCTCCCAGATTTTCAAACTCTAGGAGACACCACACAAAAGTATGCATTTTAAGATGGCGACAATCAAAATAAAGCAAAAATACATATTTTAAAACACAGAAAATAAACAAATTTTGAAAAAAAAAATCATTATCCGCCCTGTAATAATTTTATTTTCTGTACAAGAAAAATGTACAGTTTGTACTACAAACACCTATTTTTAAATACAAAACAACCCTTTTTCAGTTAAAAATATATATATATATATTAAGCTTTGACTTGACAGCAATTAATCCTTTTTTTCTTTTAATACATAATTAAATAACATTAAAATTCAAAACTAGTTAAAAATATATTTCATTTTTTAAATAATTTTTTGCATTTCTCTGTTGTTCAGGGGGGTGTCATTATCCCCCCCTCTTGGATCCGCCATTGTTTACCAGGCATAAAAAAATGCAGTGCCTGGTGCCGTTCTGCTACTGAGTTAGAGTACCCAAATTAAACTGCACTTTGATCCCCTTCTTGGTGTTTTCCCAAAAAAATCACCAAATCGGCACGTTTTTGCGTTTTGTCTCCCAGAATTTCCAAACTCTAGGAGACATCACGCAAAAACGTTCACTTTAAGATGGCGACAATAAAAATAAAGCAAAAATACATATTCTAAAACACAGGAAATACAAAAAATTTTTTAAAAAATCACACGTTATGAGTCTTGTAATAATTTTACTTTCTGTACAAGAAAAATGTACACACGCCTACTTTTAACAATTTCGACGGCGGCGTCCTTAAAAAAGGACACCTAAATTTAATTCCAAAACTGACAAATGGCACCAAGAATATTTAATTAAAATTTTCCTATTATAATGTACGTGAAAATAAGCAAGTTCGTATTTTCTAATAAATTTGTTTATAAATTCCGGTGTCAGTCCATTATTGCATCGGTTTATGAACAGAATTACTCTGCACCGGTAAAGGTTATATACTACAAAACAACCATTTTTTAGTTTAAAAAGTATATATATATTAAGCTTTGACAGCAATTAATCATTTTTTTCCTTTAACACTTAATTAAATAACATTAAAATTTAAAAAAAATTAAAAATTATTTCATTTTTTAAATAAATTTTAGCATTTTTATGTTGTTCAGGGGGAGGGGGGTTATCACCCCCTCTTGGATCAGGAACGAAACTAGACTTTTTTGCACCGGGTGCAAACATGGAACGGGCGGGGCAACCCCCCCCCCCTCTTCTGCAAAGTATATTTAGAAAGATAATTTTACTAATTTTCTAATATCTGACTTATTTTAAAATTAAAAATATGAAATCATAAAATATGTAATACTGAACTACGTAATCCAGAATGGCAGATCCAAGGGGGAGGTAACAGAGGTCATGACACCCCCCCCTTGAAAACCAACAAAAATATTTTAACTAAACTTTGATCCCCCCCCCCCCTTCTTGGTGCATTTCCAAACCAAATCACAAAATCGGCATGTTTTTGCGTTTTGTCTCCCAGATTACCAAACTCTAGGAGACAACACGCAAAAGTGTGCATTTTAAAATGGCGACAATCAAAATAAAGCAAAAATACACATTTTAAAACCCAGAAAATACACAAATTTTGAAAAAAAAAAAAATCATACATTATACGCTTGTTAATAATTTTACTACCTGTACAAGAAAAATGTAGTACACACACCTACTTTTAAATACAAAACAACCCTTTTTCAGTTTAAAAAGTATATATAATATTAAGCTTTGACAGAAATTAATCATTTTTTCCCTTTAATACATAATTAAATAACATTAAAATTCAAAAAGAATTTAAAATTATTTCATTTTTTAAATAATGTTTAGCATTATTCTGTTGTTCAGGTGATAGGGGGGCGGTGGGGGGTCATGCTCATGACTCACCTCTTGGATCCACCATTGTTTACCAGGCATAAAAAAAATGCAGTACCTGCTACCGTTCTGCTACTGAGTTGCAGAGTACCCAAATGAAAGTGCACTTTGATCCCCTTCTCGGTGCATTTCCAAAAAAATCGCCAAATTGGCCCGTTTCTGCGTTTTGTCTCCTAGAATCAAAAACTCAAGGAGACATCATGCAAAAGCATGCTTTTAAAGATGGCAACAATAAATATAAAGCAAAAATACATATTTTAAAACACAGAAAATACACAAATTTTGAAAAAAAAAATCATACATTATCCGCTCGGTAATAATTTTACTACCTGTACAAGAAAAATATAGTACACACACCTACTTTTAAATACAAAACAACCCTTTTTCAGTTTAAAAAGTATATATAATATTAAGCTTTGACAGAAATTAATCAATTTCTCCCTTTAATACATAATTAAATAACATTAAAATTCAAAAAGAATTTAAAATTTCATTTTTTAAATAATGTTTAGCATTATTCTGTTGTTCAGGTGATGGTGGTGGTGGTGGGGGTGTCATGCTCATGACCCACCTCTTGGATCCACCATTGTTTACCAGGCATAAAAAAAAAAAAAAAAAATGCAGCACCTGCTACCGTTCTGCTACTGAGTGGCAGAGTACCCAAATGAAACTGCACTTTGATCCCCTTCTCGGTGCGTTTCCAAAAAAATCACCAAATTGGCCCGTTTTTGCGTTTTGTCTCTTAGAATCCCAAACTCTAGGAGACATCATGCAAAAGCATGCATTTAAAGACGGCAACAATAAAAATAAAGCAAAAATACATATTTTAAAACACAGAAAATACACAAATTTTGAAAAAAAAAATCCTACATTATCCGCCTGGTAATCATTTTATTTTCTGTACAAGAAAAATGTATACACACCTACTTTTAAATACAAAACAACACTTTTTTAGTTAAAAAATATATACAGTAGACTCCCTCAAATCCGCACAGCTTGGGACCAGAGGTTGTGCTGATTTTAAAACTTTGCAGATTTCTGGTTATTGTTTTGTTTACATTTTTTAAACAGTAATTTGAATGTAGCTAATGATGTAATCGAAATTATATGAATGCTTGCAGTATAGCAAAATATTAAAATAGTAAAGTATTAAACTAAAATAATAAACAGTAAGATAATTTTAAAAATGATTAATATTTTTAAATAAAAATAAAGTTAAATTATTAAAAATTAAATAATTAATGTATAATTAAATATGCATAATAAAGATGAATTATTGAATGAAACTTTCCTCTTAAAGGTACCATGTTAATAATTTCACATAAAAATCATAAAGTAAGGAAGTTGTATTTAAGGTTTAGTCAGATTTAATATGCAAAAAAGTTTGATTGATACATATATATATTTAGTAAAAAGATTGTGATTATTACCAATGATATTGGCAATATCTTGATTTTTACCAGAAATAAATTTATACTTATTTCATGAAAAACCATGAGTTCAGTCATATTATCTATAATTTCATATTAAAATACATACAGAATAATTATATAAAACTAAAAAATTCTGTAATTGTGTTCTGGCATCTGAACTAAAACTTTCATTGTTTACATCTGTAATGATGTGTGGATTTTAGGTTTGCAGATTTGAGGGAGTCTACTGTATATATTAAGCTTTGACTGCAATTAATCTTTTTTTTTCCTTTAATACATAGTAATTAAATAACATTAAAATTCAAAAAGAATATAAAATATATTTCATTTTTTAAATAATTTTTAGCATTTTTCTATTGTTCAAGGGGGGGGGGGGATTACCCCCCCTCTTGGATCAGGGCCGAAACTAGCCTTTTTTGCACCTGGGGCAAACATGGATTTTGCACCCCCCCCCCCCCCTCTTCTGCAAAGTATATTTAGAAAGAGAATTTTACTAATTTTCTAATATTAGACTTACTTTAAAATTTAAAATATGTAATACTGAACTACGTAATCTACAATGGCAGATACAAGGGGGAGATGACTGGCGTCAGAGGGGGGGGGGTCATGAACACCAACAAAAATATTCTACTTTAATCCCCTTCCTGGTGTGTTTCAAAAAAAAAAAAAAATCCCCAAATTGGCATGTTTTTGCGTTTTGTCTCCCAGATTTTCAAACTCTAGGAGACACCACACAAAAGTATGCATTTTAAGATGGCGACAATCAAAATAAAGCAAAAATACATATTTTAAAACACAGAAAATACACAAATTTTGAAAAAAAAATCATTATCCGCCCTGTAATAATTTTATTTTCTGTACAAGAAAAATGTACAGTTTGTACTACAAACACCTACTTTTAAATACAAAACAACCCTTTTTCAGTTAAAAAAAATATATATATATATTAAGCTTTGACTTGACAGCAATTAATCCTTTTTTTCTTTTAATACATAATTAAATAACATTAGAATTCAAAACTAGTTAAAAATATATTTCATTTTTTAAATAATTTTTTGCATTTTTCTGTTGTTCAGGGGGGTGTCATTATCCTCCCCTCTTGGATCCGCCATTGTTTACCAGGCATAAAAAAATGCAGTGCCTGGTGCCGTTCTGCTACTGAGTTAGAGTACCCAAATTAAACTGCACTTTGATCCCCTTCTTGGTGTTTTCCCAAAAAAAATCACCAAATCGGCACGTTTTTGCGTTTTGTCTCCCAGAATTTCCAAACTCTAGGAGGCATCACGCAAAAACGTTCACTTTAAGATGGCGACAATAAAAATAAAGCAAAAATACATATTTTAAAACACAGGAAATACAAAAATTTTTTTAAAAAATCACACGTTATGAGTCTTGTAATAATTTTACTTTCTGTACAAGAAAAATGTACACACGCCTACTTTTAACAATTTCGAGGGTGGCGTCCTTAAAAAAAGGACACCTAAATTTAATTCCAAAACTGACAAATGGCACCAAGAATATTTAATTAAAATTTTCCTATTATAATGTACGTGAAAATAAGCAAGTTCGTATTTTCTAATAAATTTGTTTATAAATTCCGGTGTCAGTCCATTATTGCATCGGTTTATGAACAGAATTACTCTGCACCGGTAAAGGTTATATACTACAAAACAACCATTTTTTAGTTTAAAAAGTATATAAGTATATATTAAGCTTTGACAGCAATTAATCATTTTTTTCCTTTAATACTTAATTAAATAACATTAAAATTTAAAAAAAATTAAAAATTATTTCATTTTTTAAATAAATTTTAGCATTTTTATGTTGTTCAGGGGGAGGGGGGTTATCACCCCCTCTTGGATCAGGAACGAAACTAGACTTTTTTGCACCGGGTGCAAACATGGAACGGGCGGGGCAACCCCCCCCCCCCTCTTCTGCAAAGTATATTTAGAAAGATAATTTTACTAATTTTCTAATATCCGACTTATTTTAAAATTAAAAATATGAAATCATAAAATATGTAATACTGAACTACGTAATCTAGAATGGCGGATCCAAGGGGGAGGTGACAGAGGTCATCAGGGCCGAAACTAAGGGGGGGGCTGAGGGGGCATGTGCCCCGGGCGCCAAATGAAGGATTATACCTTTGGAATGGATCATTTTCTTCTGATGGACTGATGGCTTCTATTATTATGAAAAAGCCATTATAAATAAAGTGTTAGATGAAGATAAAAAAAAAAAAAAAAAAAAAAAAAAAAAAAATGGCCATTTTTTTTCCTTATTCTGACCAGAAAATCAGAGCTCTAACTTTTTACGGCTGCTCTTTTATCTTCAGCTAACACTTCATTTATAATGGCTGTTTCATAATAATGGAAGCCATCAGTCCATCAGAAAAAAGTAACTCGGTGAAAGCGGAAACTCGGTTAGGCGGGACTCGAATAATCGGGACTCTACTGAATATGTCATTTTAAAAATGATCTGTACAATATTTTTGTTGATGTTCAGAGGGACCTCCCCCTTGGATCCGCCAGTGTAAATTGTTCAGTATTACATATTTTATGATTATATATTTTAAATTTTAAAATAAGTCGTCTATTATAAAGTTAGTAAAATTCTCTTTGTAAATATACTTTGCGGAAGAGGGGGGGGGGCGCCAAAATCCATGTTTGCCCCGGGTGCAAGAAAGGCTAGTTTCGGTCCTGGAGGTCATGACCCCCCCCCCCCTTGAAAACCAACAAAAATATTTTAACTAAACTTTGATCCCCCCCCTTCTTGGTGCATTTCCAAACCAAATCACAAAATCGGCATGTTTTTGCGTTTTGTCTCCCAGATTACCAAACTCTAGGAGACAACACGCAAAAGTGTGCATTTTAAAATGGCGACAATCAAAATAAAGCAAAAATACACATTTTAAAACACAGAAAATAGACAAATTAAAAAAAAAAAAATCATACATTATCTGCACTGTAATAATTTTACTTTCTGTATAAGAAAAATGTACACACACCTACTTTTAAGTATACAAAATAACCCTTTTTCAGTTTTAAAAGTATATATATATATATTAAGCTTTGACAGCAATTAATCATTTCTTTCCTTTAACACAAAAATCTTAAAATATTTATAATCAGCACTAAGTATTTGACTATTTTGATATTTGCGAACCCTGCCAAAATTTTTTTTATCTTAAGTGACAGAGTATTTTATGAACTTTTTTGGATTTTAATATCATCCCCCCCTCCCTCCTCTGCCTGTTTCTTTTTGAAAATCGCAGCTGTAGGGGTTATTTCGGGTGTTATTGAAAAAAAGGTGTTAAAAGGGGGTTTTATTTTTCTTAAATCCTGACTTAATAATATTAAAGCATTTTGGTTGCCAGAATGATTGGTACTTTTTTTTTTTTGCTTATTTTAAAATATTTTTTCTCTTTATTCGATCAGAAAATGTAAAAGGATTTATACATACAGCAACCAGAAACAACATATACATACAGACTTGCCAATCTCCGAGACCCAAAAATCGGATTTTATTTCAGAATTCGGGTTTTTATTTTTTCCCGTAAAAACATTATTTTAAAAATGTAATCACGTTCTGTACCAGTTTAATTACAAAACAATAATGAAGAACTTCATTATTATTCGAGACAAATTACCGATATGTTAATAAAAATTTCAAGCTATTAAAAAATGTGTATGAAACTCAAGGGTACAGGAAAACGTGGAAAATCAGAAATATTGTCAAGTCTGTATAGTATTTTCACAACATTTATTTGTGAAAAAAGTAATAACATCAGAAAGAATGAAATAGGTACTTACATATTTCCGAGAAAAGGTATTTTTTCAACTTCCAAGGAGCTCACGCTGTCGCTGAAGCAATGGCGTCCGCTTCCTCCTTCCTCGCTGGAGAGTTCATCAAAACAACAACACCGACTTCATCCGGGACTTCGCGCAGCCTTCGTCTTTCAACCAATCAGATTTGCGCTTCCAGAAAAACTGCGATTTCGCCCATATTTCACAGTGATTCGATATTGGGCAGTTATCTGTTGTTGGTGAGTTACCAATCAGCCCGTTTTCATCGGCAAATGAGCTCATAGTGTTAGCTTTAGTTGATGAAATATAGCCTCATCAAAACCGGTTCTCATATGTTGCTCGCAATGATATACGTGTATTATTTCTCGAGCAACTTTCGAGGAATTGATGAAAGGCCTAGCAAAATGCGACCAGTCGCTGCTACTAGGGTATGTTAGAGCTCTGAGAAAAGTTACGAAAATTCCGGAAGCAGTACCAGAAAACTACATAAAATTCAAAGCTGAAAGAGCGAAATACAGAAAATCGATTCAAAAAGCAAAATCTGAAGCTTGGAAAAGTTTTTGTCGAATCACAAAAGAGCCTTACGGCAAGTTCAATAAGATTGCTTTTCAAGACTTCTATAGGCTAGAGACTTATGCACTTTCAAACTCAACCCATCAAATTCAAACAAGACAAACATTTTTTCAAGATATAACAAATGAAATATTTGGACCATCACAGGAAATCCAACCATATATATTCAAACCAAACTCCACAGTACCAAAAATTATATTACAGGAAATAAAATAAGCAATCTATGCCTTCAGCAAAAACAAAGCTCCTGGTTCAGATGAAATAGACCACGTAATACTCAGAAATCTATTCAAGACGCAACCAGAATTAATACAAGAAATGTACAACTCATTATTAACTCTGAATTATTTTCCTGAAGATTGGAAAGTCGGTGAAGCTGTTTTCTTTCTAAAACCAGGCAAACCAGCAAATGAAGCGGCATCTTATAGACCGATAACCCTACTTTCAATATTTGGAAAGGTCTACGAAAAAATACTTCTAAAAAGAATAAATTACTATCTGCATACAACAAATAAAAACCTTTACTTCCCAGCATGGCTTCCAGGAAAATAGATCAACGGAAACAGGAATAAGAGAACTTTTCTCACAAATAAATTTACTTAAGCAGGAAGATCTATATATTTCCCTCCTGTCAATAGACTTTAAGAATGCATTCGACAATTTGCCGTGGGATATTGCAATACAACAATTAGAAGAGTTACAAATAGAAGAAGCATATGTCAACACCATAAGGTCCTATTTATCGAAGAGAGGCATTTATCCAAATTGGCTACAAGAAATCCTGCATTGGCTCACTAAGGGTTGCCCGCAGGGTTACTGTTTAGGACCTCTCCTGTGGAGAGTGTTTATAATCAAGTTAATAAATATACTAAGAAGAAGAGGATTTCGAGTGATAGTGTTTGCAGACGATATATTGTTGGTGGCGTATGGAAGAACAAGAAAAATACTAGAAGAGATGGCCAGGAAGGCTTTGCAAATAGTGAGACTTAAACCAAATGAACATCTCATACGGAAAATGCAAGGCATTAAATCTCAGAAAACTTAAATATCTAAAAAGAATACCAATCTTTAAAATAAATAATTACAGATTGAAATCTGAAAATACGCTCCCATACCTTGGTTTAATCCTAGATTAAACACTTTCATTTTTGCCTCACCTAAGAAATAAAAGAACAGAGCTGAATTCCATAATCCAGAATCTACTAAAATTTACATAAAAAAAGGAGGAATAAATAAAAATATCTTAAAAATCTGGCATAAAACAATCTTAGAAAAAAAGATAATGTATGGAGCAGCGATTTGGTACGGCCACCTAAAGAAATCTCATGGGCTTCTCTTACTGTCCTCAATACAGGCCCAGTGCCTTCTTCTTGTGTCGGGCGCATATAGAAAAACGGCCACCCTTGCACTTTGTGCCTTAACAGGAATTCCTTCATTGCATCTCAGAGTAGTTCAAATTTCTACATCGGGAAAAGTACTAAGATTGGGGACACCAGTAGAGGAATTTAGACCAGAATTCCATCAAGGCAAACCCCCAAATTCATCAGTATGCCCTTACAAAAATTACCTACACAAGGCAAATGGGAATGCAAATCTACACAGACGGCTCCAAAATGGAAGAAGGGACGGGGTTAACATTCTGTGCATACGAAAACTCAATTTTGTACCATACTTTTCAAACAAAATTAAGGATAGAAAACACCGTATTCCAGGCGAAAATGCTAGCGATACTTCGAGCAGTGGGTTGGTTGGAAAAAAGCAAGTACGTACGTGCAATAATATACTCAGATAGCCTCTCGAGCATACAAGCCATTGAAGACAGCACAACAAAAATAGCACTGGTCCAGAACATAATTCAATTACTACAGAATACAAATAAAAAGATAATACTAAAACGGATTAAAGGACACTCCGGAATAGCAGGAAACGAAGCAGCGGATCAAAAGGCAAAAGAAGTGAACACAAATCCTAACTTACCAGAAGTATTTCTACCTTTCCCACCATCTCATCTCAAACAACAACTAAAATTACAAATACAACAGGAATGGCAGAGAATTTGGGACTCTGATCATAGAGGAAGGTTTACATATTCACTTCTACCTATTGTCTCAGAGGAGACATGACTATCACACAGAAACCTCTTCTTGTTTACAACAAATCACGGGCCTTTTTCCAGATTATCTGGTAAATTTCGGAAAAGCTGACCCGGGCTACTGCACGTGTGGAAAACGAGGAACCTCGCTGCACTACATAACGGAAGGCACACTAACATCCATATACCACCTCAGAATCTCCAAAACGATGAGTCTCTCTTCATGGTTCAAAATAATCGGAAAACAACCAGCACTATTAGAAAAAATTATAAACTGCATAACACTTATTGAAAACAATCAAGGTCTTTTCCAAATGCCGCCACAGGACCTATTATATGATAATGATGATGAGCTATGGAACTAATCGAACAAACGTTTACTTTAAAACAGTTATAGAATTAGTGTTATTGTTAAAGATAAATTATGTGTTATACGTCTGTAAATCACTCAGCTCGTCTAATTTACTATTGTTATCTATACTTATTTCATTATCTCAATTAGTGTTTATTACCTACCATTAGTTTATTACTCTATAATTATTCTGTAATTTTTTTTTAATAAAGATTTCTGGGTGGGACTAGTTGAGCTCAAACCAATTGGTAGGCCTCCCCACCTGGCTGAATCTGAATCTGAATCTGTACTCTCAAAACGGATCCTTTCAATGGCACCTTCAATTTCGGAATTAACCAGAAGTCGCAAGAAGCCTTGTCTGAAGAGTATGTAATTTGGAGAACGACTGATATTCCATATTTTGCCAAGAAAGCCTGAATCAGGTGCAAAGAATGAGCTGGAGATTTAATTAATCTTACGACACCTGATGAATCTTACGAATTGTTCCGCTTTGATAATCCCCAAACTTTGACAAAATTTGATGCAGTACCTTTGTTCAACCCGTTCAATCATCTTGAGAGAAATCAAAATCCGACGCTAACATATGATAGCACCTCATTCGGTGGAAGTTGGCAACGTCTGGCTCACTGGAATTCGTGGAAAAACTGAGGAATGTGCATTAAGCTGTCTCCTTCCAATGTGCCTATTAGCGCCGCCTTAGAATCACTATTTCACGCGGAAAAAATAAAAGTCCGATAGTTATGAGACAGATCTCGTATACTGCCACAAATATAAATGATGAAAATGAGCAAATTCAATTGCAGAATTTCAAAATACTCTATATAATATACACTGTTTAAAAATGCAAGGCAAACCTGCAAGACAGCCATGCATGGAAATAAAATTGGAAGTGCGCAGTACATTAAAATTAATACAGTAAATAAAACACTAAAATAGCTTATATCGCCTTTTTTATACCTTGAAATGATGTCAAAAACATAAACAGACATTCTGCACTAATTTTAGTACTTCTAAATGACAAAAAAATTATGTTTCAAAAGAATGAAAGACATTTATATGGTGTGTGGCCCACTCGAATAGTTAATATTTTTGAATATCTGTTTTCCATGTTTGCGATGAGGTTGTCGATAAGTGTTTAGGGAATTGTCTCTTAAAAAAGTGATATATCAAAGTCCTGAACATTAGGGTGGGCCGAAAAAACTTTTTTTTTTATTTTCGATGATGGGTAGTGCGGAAAAGTGGCCACTAGTGACACCAAGATCACACAAAAAATTTGAGATTTTTTGGCCTATTCCTATATTTGCCGCTTTTGGCTTGAAGTTTTGCTAAAATGCTGATTTTTGAACTTTTTTAGCAAAAATTTTAAAAATGTTAAATTAAACTTATTTTAATCGTATTTACTTGAAAAGGCATATTTAATGTTCCAAATGTATAAATAAGCTCTGATAATGTATTATTTAATTGCTATGTGTATTCTAAATTAGACGATTTTTATAGCCTTTATCGCTTTTAAGTGAACAAAAATTGCATTTATTGTTTAAATCTTTCAACGGTTTCTCTCTTTTGTCCTGTTTATGTCCCTTGGTCTTCATTATTTTTTTCGATGCTTTAAGGGTCATATATTTGGGTGACGGACAGCAGAATCCCTCAGAAACAAATCTGGAAGGAGAGAAGGGGGTGAGGCAAGAACTTAAGCGAACGCAGTGACTCATCGCAATGTTGGGGGAGTGAAGCAGGAAATACAAGAGGGGAGAAAGTGCGATAAGGGATGCTTATTATTTTCAGTGCTCGGTTTCCCTGAGACATGGCAGACGCTGTGTTAGACAGGAATATGCATTTAGGAGTGTTTGGCTTTAAAGGGCCTGGTTCAAATTCAGATTCAGTCGAGCTGCTTGCTTGAAAGCTCTCACTACTTGAATCTTCCAACAATATAACCGTCTTCAATCTAGATCTAACTCCACTCGTTGAAGGCTTTGTCGCAGAACCACTATTCCTCGTTGAAATTGTATCCCTTTTCATTTTCCGCGATATTTTCTTTGCAAGAGTTTTGTTTGTTTTTAAATCAATATTTCTGATAAACATTTTTCGAACAGTTCTTTGATCCTTCAAGAAGTTCACCTCCCGATGTGGAACTTTACGTCTGATGTCGCAGCTACAATTGTTCAAGCCTCGCTTACAAGCTGCAATGTCAGAGAGGTTTCCGCATTTTGTATGAAATCTTCGCAAATAGCCTTGCCTTTAACGCGCGTATGATTACAAGATTTCTCCAATGATCTACACTCATTGTAATAGTTTTTAATCTTTCCGTTAAATGTTCGTTGGGAAATCACTGGTACGGAAGATTTTATCCAGAGCCTCACTTACAAGCTGCAATGTCAAAGAGAGAGGTTTCCGCATTTCGTATGAAATCTTCGCGGATCGCTTTGCCTTTAACGCCCGTATGATTACAAGATTTCTCCAATGATCTACACTCATTGTAATAGTTTTTAATCTTTCCGTTAATTGTTCGTTGGGAAACCACTGGTATGAAAGATTTTGTCCAGATTTCGGACACTTTTTTACCTACCATTTTAATAATATCATCCACTGGTTGAAGATAAATATCTCGATTTTCTTCTATCCAAAAAGCAATGTATTGCACGAGAAAAAGGTTTTACTTTTGCACTGAACAAATGTCACAGGGAAACCGAGCACTGAAAAATAATAAGCATCCCTTGTCGCACTTTCTCCCCTCTTGTATTTCCTCCTTCACTCCCCCAACATCGCGATGAGTCACTGCGTTCGCTTATGTTCTCGCCTCACTTCCTTCTCTTCTTCCAGATCTGCTTCTGAGGGATTCTGCTGTCCGTCACCCAAATATATGACCCTTAAAGCATCGAAAAAAATAATGAAGACCAAGGGACATAAACAGGACAAAAGAGAGAAACCGTTGAAAGATTCAAACAATACATGTAATTTTTGTTCACTTAAAAGCGAAAAGGCTATAAAAATCGTCTAATTTAGAATACACATAGCAATTAAATAATACATTATCAGAGCTTATTTATACATTTGGAACATTAAATATGCCTTTTCAAGTAAATACGATTAAAATAAGTTTAATTTAACATTTTTAAAATTTTTGCTAAAAAAGTTCCAAAATCAGCATTTTAGCAAAACTTCAAGCCAAAAGCGGCAAATATAGGAATTGTCCTAAAAATCTCAAATTTTTTGTGTGAACTTGGTGCCACTAGTGGCCACTTTTCCGCACTACCCATCATCGAAAATCAAAAAAAAGTTTTTTTCGGCCCACCCTACTGAACATGTCAAAAGAGGCATGCAATGTGTCTCTCGTGTGTGTTCCAGATATGCTAAATCGGATTTAAATGTGGAATGCATGCTGGCCACTCGATACACTGTATTGTACTTAGCCCGCCGTTCTTTCCACCGCAGAAAATACTTCAGGAAGGCTTTTTTTTTTGGAATGCTGGTCAACTCCTGGTACACTGTAGTGTTTTGTTTTCAAACATATTCTCGACAAAGTGAGCTGTATTACGCGTTAGCATAGATTAAACAAAACAAATCGGCATTGACTGCAGCATAAGTTATGACACGAAATCTGAATATCTCGTCTACATAACCTTTGAGCAGTGAAAATTTCATTTCGAGGAATTTACAAATTCTTACATATTTTTTCAAGAAAAAATTTAACAATCATTCAACAATTTAAACTTTTGCTTATTTATCTGTTGCTTGTACTTTGATGATCACACTTCACTTGAAACATATGTAAAATACTCCTTGTATGTTTTTTTGCTCAAAGCGAATTTTATATCACTATTATAACACTCATACACTTATAACAATGTTGTTGTTAGTGTTAGTATTACTCTTGTTTGACGGCAACATTGCCTGTGTATCTGGATGCCTATTATCGGCCATTTTTCTTTACGAAAAGTGGCTATTCGTTGCATTTCGCATACCATGTACTAATTTCAGTATTAATACTTTTACTTTTGCGCGATTTTTTTTTTTTTTTTTTTTTTTTTTTTGACGCCAATTCGGCAAAAACCTCCTTTTCGAATGCCAGTTACATATATATTCTTTAAAAAGGGAAATAATAACACTTAAATAAAAGTTTAATTAATAACTATAGAACAAAACAATTTATATAATTTTAAAATATAAAATAAAAATAAATAAACAATTCATTAATAAATAAACAACAACATCCGGGTTACCATGTTAAGTAAAACAATGACACTTTTTCGCCAGTTGAGTACACTTGTGCGTATATGACATTGATGTCAGAAAATAATCGCACCAACGTGCTGGATATATGACATCTGTGCCACTTCATGGTACTTTTCAAATGATACTTGCGCGCTTTTTTTTTTAATTCGGTGCAATGTGGACTTATAAATGATATAAACATACATGTAAATAAACCTGATGATCGTAATATGTTTTTTTTACATATAAATATAAACATTGTATATATATATATATATATATATAATATTATTATTACTTTTTATATACACGTTACTTCTATTTTTATGTGAAAATAAATAAATTAATTGTTTACACTCTATTAACTGCATAAATGTTTAAAGAAATGCTTGAGTATATTAAATAATTGATAGGTCACCTGAAAATATGCATGAAAAGTTTACTTCTATAGACAAACTCATTTTCTCTTCCTCGCCAATAGTACCAATTTCATATAAAATGCTAAAACGGAAAAAAAAGAAAAAGAAGGAGAAATGATGCCATAGATCCAAATATTTTATTTAATCATCAAAGAATTGTTTCTGATTTTCACACGCGAAATATAAAAGGTGCTATTGGCGATTCAAAAATTATGTTTGAGGGTCTATCGCAAAATATGAAATACTAAGTTATTTTGGCTTTCTCTTTTAAATAGAAAAAAATCCAGATTTATTTTCCTGTATAAATGGGTTTTATTATACTTTAATGTTAATGCCTGCATATTTTCTTTACTCCATGTATTGTAATCCGGTTTTTTGCAAAAACATCCAGCCGGTGAAAATGATGTACACTAAATTTTCGAGACGTATGTAGGTAAATTGTGCTTTTTTATCAGTTTTATATATATAATTTTTAAACGAATTGAAACTTATTTTTCATAGTAGGTGCACTGCGCTGTGTAATATTGGACTTCGCTTCGCTCAGACAATAAACATAAATCTATCAAAAAAATTGTAGATTGCAATTAATCACTTTTTCGAATATTAATTTCATAATTCATAATTCCGATTTAAAAATTAGAAATTCAATGTTTTTATGTTTGGGATATTTAGTATTATAATTAAAAATATAGATATATCATATTAGGATTATAATTTCAGGAGATGTTATTAAAAATATGGAAATGTACTTTAGCATTAGAAGCTCTAAATTTTGAATGTTTATATTTCAAAAACTTGTCTTCCAAATGACTTAAAATTTCATTTCTAGGCATAGTTTGAACAGAAGACTCAAAATATATTGTCAGAATTGGGTATTGCCATTGAAAAGACAAAGTTTAATCTGGTTTTGATTTGTAGATGGCGTCTTAAGCAAATTTTATATATATCATTTAAAAGTAGACATTATTTCCAATCATTTGGCACCAGGGTTGTAGTGGAGGGTATACGGGGGTATACGCCGTATACCTTCTGGATTTTTTTAAGGAACACCGTATACCCTCTGTTTCTCAAGATAGATATAGTATATTCACTCTAGGGTATACGCTCTGCCTTGAGCGTATACCCTCTGCTTTGAGCGTATACCCTCTGTGTTTTTTACGACTACACCACTGTTTGGCACCTGTAAATTTGTTCTGTTATAATTAGTTGCAGAGCTAGTAGGGGGTGTTTACTTTTTTTCCACGACTGTACATATGCAGAATGCAACACAATAGATTTAATTTATTTAACTAATGAAAATTTCTTATATTGCTTCTTTGTTTTGTTGATAAGGCTGCTTTTCTTTAAGGGTGAGTGGATGTTTCTTGTTACGGTAAAAATGCTGTACTTTCACTATTCAATATCTAATACTAATTAGCAATATTACAGAAGGATATTTCTTCCCAATATGTAAATGAACGACTTTAAATATTCTTTTAGTATAGTCAATACAATGTCTTCATTCCTGGGATTTATATTTAACGTCAAACTTGAAAATCAATCTATTAATCAATTTACATCATATTCTCGAGACGTTTCTGATCTCTATCACCAAAAGTGCATATATACGTACATGTTTTTAAGTCTCTAAGCAGAAATCATCTGTAGAGTATAAGTAAATGTCAAATCCACGGAAGTATATCTAAGACTTTTACTCTTAAATTATCTTTGTAATTAAATTGTTTAACCCTTTATGTAGTGACAAAAAATGGACTCTGTACCGCAAAGCTAGGTAGATTCTTCAGTGAGGCTCTTTATAAGAAACCTCAACTACCGAATAATAAGAAAAGTGCTGAGCCTACAATTAAAATCGTGAGAATGAGAGAGAGACTTTTTGATGCGCATATGAGCAGATGTGCCATTGACGAGATCGTAAGTGAAGGAAATCCGGGTCAGACGGACCTGGAGTAAGCAAAATCTCGGATCGATGTTTAATAAAAACGAGTAAAGCCAACAGACGATTGACCATGCTGTTTAAATTACCTTCAAACTGTAAATACCTGTTCTGTTTCATATACACTCAAGAATATTAATATTTGTTAAGATTTTGTCAAAATTCCGCCTGGACTTTTTACTACCACTAGACACCGACTCAAATATTTTATTGTTGACTACAAGTATATCCTACATCTATGTCCTGAATTATGAATTCTTGAAAATTTTATCTTCTAAAGCATTTTTCGTGAATTTTTGAAACTACATTAGAGGGTTTACATAATCATTTAATAAATTTTAGAAGAATCTTAGACGGATTGACGGATTTATAAGGATTAAGTAAATTTAAATTTATAGGGTTTTTGTGCACTATTTATATCCCGTCTCAAATCTTTTATTTATTTAACAAAATTTTTCTTAGTATTTTGTAGAATTAGGAAATGTTTAATGTTTTACAAATATAATGTTTTTACAATAGAAATATAGAAATATTTCCGAATTGAAAAATACCCCCCCCCCCCCCAACGCCAAGAAAGCTGAATATATGCAAAGACAAAAGAAATAATTCTTTTAAAAATATTTTTGTTTTGTGTAACGAATAATGCTTTTGGAACAAGATAAAGTGATGCATCTATAACTCATTGTAAACTGTATTACGATGTGCTTACGACATTGTGTAATCGATGTGTTAAATAAATTTTATAACAAGTTATTTTAATGGTACTTAAAATACCGTCAGTAGGTCAAGGGTGAAAACCAAATCTACGGAATTAAAGATTTATATGTATCCCAAATATTTATCTATCCTAATATTGCGTCGTCCATTTTCTGAAACACCAGTTTTATGTCTTAAAGGTAAATTTACATGTGACGCAAAAAAAAAAAAAAATATTTTTGATAAGTAGGTAAATGATGATTTAGAGGATGTGATGCTATAGTACGATCGATAAATTGTGTGTAAAGATATATTCAGATATAGTCAGATATATTTAACTAAAATGTTTAAGATATAAACAATTTCAGTACAAAGCTAATTTATGTGTAAAAATTTCAGACTCACCTCATGTATATGTCATGTATGAACTTTATTAAGCGAAATAAAATTATGAATTTTTTCTTCGGACATGTGGATTTTACTTTTCTATACGTTTTAATCTAGTTCCATTTATACAATAAAAAATTTTTAGTGATCAGGACCCATTTTCCTCTTCTCCAAATGATGCGAATGGTTTAAAATCCTTAGCCATTATCCTGTGGGAAGCAAAGAAAAAAACCCTGTTCCATTTTTATATGCAAAGTAGAATGTGTTTTACGAATTAATGAGTTTTTTAATTTAGTCTAGAGCTTACAAATTAAGCAGATTCTTTAGACGAGCGGTTCTTAATATGTGGTCCAGGATAGTCGGGCGTTCAACATATGTTTACTTATCTATAATCTGAGATTAAACTTGCTAGTAAAATGATAAGAAAAACTTGGAATACCTTTAACAAATACAATAGAATTCATTTAATATATCTCTATTTGCTTATAAGGTAGAACCTCTATTATCCGAAGAAATTGAGAACGAACACCTTTCGGATAATCGAGAATGCTTCATTTTTAAGATTTAGAACAAATATATACACTATTTCTTATCATGGTAACAAGTGCTTAATGAAAATAAAGTAATAACAAAATAGAAACAGGAATAGATTACCTGAATTTTAATTTTGAAATGATGTACTTTTTACATATGTCACAAGTGTTTGAAACAAAGTTTTGTTTCTCGCAGTTTCGAATGCTTTTGCTTTGCAGCTCAAACACGCAGTTTTTAAAATACTATTCGTTCATCATCATTACAGTCTTTCTTCTACTCCAGCCATACTAAAACTTGGGATCATTTGAGTCACAATGCCCAATCTTCACTTATGATGTATGTACAGTCTTTTATAGTAAAAAAAAATGGATTTTGGTTAACCGACAGTTTTAGTTAAAAGAGTTTCGGCGAAGAAAACAGGTTCTACTATATATACTTTATTCGACATTCCGAATAATATTATTAATTTTAGTTTTAAATCCTGGGGGTCCGCCAAGGTATAGAGAGGAAGATAGAAGAACATAAACCACTACTTTAGACAGTGAAAAAAAAGTTTCTTAATCTAGGAAAATATAATGTAACAACAAACAAGAATATAAAATAATCTCTTTGGAGTTACTCAAAATTCCGAAAAACGCTCTTTAACTTTAGAAACTAACACATTTTTTTAATTTTAAAGAGACATTTATAAATACAGAATTCCTTTTGCTTCCAAACATGGCAAATTAACAGTATTCACATTAACATGAAAATTACTATCATTTTGTCACTCTTGCACATCTAAATTCAATTATGCAGTTGAAAATGATTAATTTAGAATTTACACAATCCGAAAAACCATATTCCATGCTGAAAACCTGATTAATATATTGTAAAAACTCCTCAGAAACATTGCCGAAAACATGTGGCAGCAACAGCAACATTATTTTTTTAATTCGTCTTTAAACCTCTACAATATATTGGTTTCTATGGTTCCTAAGGAGAAAAAGCGAATTTTGGTATTATCTGCAACTCAGAAGAGGTTCTTCTATATTTCTATTAGTGGTTAAATCCAGGGATGTAGTGGAGGGTATACGATTATTTTAGGAACACCGTATACACTTTGTTTCTCAAAAAACTATAGTATATACACTGTAGGGCAGGGTTGGCGAACCTATGGCACGCGTGCCAGAGTTGTCACGTAAGCTAATTTTTCTGGCACGGGAAAAATTTAAATATGGTAATTGTTATACAGATAAAATCCATTTGTTGTTTCTGTTATAACCAATGAAATTTTGTTCCATACGGACAAACTACCATAAATAATGCAATTATTTTTTGAATGAATTGACACATGATAATAATTTTATTTTTCTGTGATGCTATGCAGCCTTTTCGACATGTATTTTTCTGTTCTATATGAATAAAAAAAAAACCTGTAATTTTCAAATGAATTTCTTTTGACAGTCACTGCAGTAAAATGGCAAAAGGATTCCATTTAGCTATGTATATTTGTAAAAATAGCAAAATATGAACTGGATATCATTTTCCATTGAACGTACGACAGCAAAAGTCTCATCAATACATTCTTAGTATATTAATGCAATTTGGAAAATTATAACCGGGATGTTGCATTAATAATACCTAAGTTAAAAATTAATGATTTAAAAACTCGTATTTTCCCCCCTTTATTACAGTTTATACCGTATACATGAATCATATCTACGAATTAAAAGTGCATTTATTTAATGGCTGATTCCAATATACAGAAAAATCGTAATTTGATTTTTAATATTTTTTTAATTATTAATTATTAATGCATGAAAGCAACTGTTTTATAACCAGTGTTTCGATTAACATCATACGCTTCCAAAATATTTTTATATACGTTTGGCACTTTACATTGTTGATAGATATTGTTTGTGAATTTTCGGCACGCGCACGGGAAAAGGTTCGCCGACCCTGCTGTAGGGTATACCCTCTGCCTTGAGCGTATACCCTCTGCTTAGAGCGTATGCCGTCTGCTTTTTTTACGACTACACCTCTCATTATATCATATTTTCGTACATTAAGAAATATTTTCCTTCTTTATAGGGTAGCGGATAAAAAATTTCCGATTAAATCTAAATTTTTAAAGTAACTGTATAGCTCGGAAGTGTTATAAACTGCGAAGTTGGCTCAATAATTGGTGACCCGAGTGTGTATAAAATATTTGTACTGCGATAGCTGATGTGGAATATTGAAGCCTAATGTCTTAGATGCCAATATGCTCAATGTCAGAACCGTAGCTGCTATATTAACATATTTATTTTCGTTTTTGGTGTGAGTGGAGGCACATGCCTTGAAAAGGGGGGGTTGCGGGGAAAGACTGGTTTGGAGCATATGGGCCAGACCTGAAGCAGTTCTGTGATAGATTTGTGACAGCGATGACAGCGATGACCACCTCGGGAACTCAGCTTTCGCTTTAGAGTGTTAGTGCAATCCCAAGGGGTAGACCACATCCACTCCTCCCGACTCTCAACCAGAGTCTGAGAGGGAGCGTCGGGTCCCTGATCAAGCTGCTGTGGTCGAAGGGTCAGCTAGGTGGGGAGGCCTACCAAATGGCTTAAGCACTCACAAGCCCCACCCAGCGGTTTCCATCTACTATCGCCGTCACCACAAAATAATAATAATAATAATAATAATAATAATAATAATAATAATAAATAAAAGGCCCGAAGGGACCTACAGGAAAGCCAATTGAGAATATTAAGATTAAATACAATATAAGTACAATATATACACGATGGAAAGCCCAATTTTTACTGGGCGTTTACGAGAGAAATTTAGATATTTGTAATTAATAAGATCATGAGATAATAGATAATAGGATTTTTAAACTTGTTGGAGCGGCAAAAGCTCAATTACTCTGCAAAGCTGGGCGTTCTGCAAAAATACAATAAAAGCTACGTATATGTATACTAAATTAGAAAGAGATTCATAATTTTAAAAATAATGTAGAATATAAAAAATAGGTAAAATAGTGAATAATTATGATGAATATTATATAATTATATACACACACAAAAGTTCAAAAGTCTATTGTTCTTGCAACAGTTCAATTATAGTTCATTCGTGTTGTTTGTGTCTAAGAGTTTATTTTGAATTGGTGGTATTAAAAAAAAAAAAAAAAAAAAAAAAAGTCAGTAAATGACAGCCATCTTCGACGCCATCTTGAAAATCACCTCAAAAATGTGTAAGGAAAAAATGGCACCTAAGATATTTGGAATCTACATGTCAAAGCTACAAAAAAAAAAAAAAAACAACAACAAAAAATATCAAACTTGGCAAAAAAAATCGAGCTGGAAAACATTTCAGACCCTACTATCATAATTTTTCGTTTATCTCAGAAAATATTTATCTCAGAAATATTTTCTGAGATAAACAAAAAATTATGATAGTAGGGTCTGAAATGTTTTCCAGCTCGATTTTTTGCCAAGTTTGATATTTTTTGTTGTTGTTTCAAGCTGCTGTGGATGAGACGTGGATATATCACTATGATCCCGAGTCCAAACGGCAGTAGCGCCACGTGTTATTCACTGTCACTCCTCACCCCCCCCCCCCCCTTTCAAGCTAGGTGCGATCTCTCACACCAAAAACGAAAAAAATATGTTAATATAGCAGCTACAGTTCCGAAATTGAGCATATAGGCATCTGAGATATTAGGCTTCAATATTCCACATCCAAGCACCGCAGTACAAATATTTTATACACATTCGGGACAATAATTATTGAGTCACCCTCGTTACATTATGGTGAAAATCATCATCGAAGCATTATCTGAGTCAAAATAATTGAGTTCTCATATAGGGTAAATGCACCAGTAGTCGGCCACTCCCCAGTAATCGGCCACTTTGAGATAAAATACGTTATGGATAGCTTATTTTTGATTTCACATGAAATATTACAATCCCCCTATATGTAGCCATCCTTTATACGTCATAAGCCATCAGCAAAGGATTGTGGGTATTTTTATTGCGTTAGTAATCAGACATTTTTTATTTGGTTATGGTCAAATAACCGTTTTTGCTATTTTTTTGTTAACAGATGACAAAATTTTTAAAAGACTAGTATTAATTTATTTTTTATTATTTTCTAAAATTATAAGGCTCTACTATTAAAAAGTTTAATAAACTAAGGTTTTTCAGTATCAAAATTAAATGTGTTTGTATTAATTAATTTTAATGCGGCCGATTATTGGGTATTATATTTACTTACATGTTCAGTAATCGGCCACCAAGGTTGACTACTGGCTAAAAGGCCATTTCACTTTTTTGAGTCTATTTTTTATATTTTGATTTTTACAATTTGCGATTTATATAACATTTTACTTGCATTTCATTTTATGTACACTATATGTAAGGTGTCTTGGGGTAATAACGCCACTTTAAGATTCTACCAATTTTTACGGT
This sequence comes from Maratus speciosus, assembly GCA_963932465.1. Classification (NCBI taxonomy): domain Eukaryota; kingdom Metazoa; phylum Arthropoda; class Arachnida; order Araneae; family Salticidae; genus Maratus; species Maratus speciosus. Next base: position 49,362,285 of record OZ010790.1, read on the forward strand.
TTAGTTTTAATTTTTTTTCCCCCAAACAAATATAGGATTTGATACAGTAACTTATTGATTATGTATACAAGAAAGACTATTTTACCAGATAGCAGATTCATAAAATATAGTAGCGTGATTTCTTGACCAATGCTACTAGGCGTTATTACCCACCTGTTGGGTAATAAAATAACGTCTAAATCGCGGCCCTCACAACGGCTCTTATCACAAATGCATCCAAGAAATTCCCTTGCACTCTGCCCTGGCTCATACGATGTCATTATTATTTACTTTAGTGTTGCATTTTTAGACTTTATAGTTTTTACAAATAAAAAATGAGAAAAAGTCTTACAATATATCTTAAGACTTAAATAAGACTTCAATAAGACTTAAATAAGACTTAAATAAATATCTTTCTATAAGACTTATATATCTATAAGACTTAAATAAATATCATTCATGCACAAGTTAAATGAAATTGATTTGTGCTCATACGTTTGTCAGTGACTGCAACGTTCACGAATTTCGTTTGTTTGTGATCGCGAATTTCGCGAATTTAGTACATTTTTTAGACTGCTGAATCCAGTGCATTTTTTTATGAGTGCTATGCGCTTATTCGTTCCTTAGTTTTTGCGGCGTTAACGAATTTCGTTTGTTTGAGATCGCGGCTTTCGCGAATTACTGCGTTTTTGAGACAGCTGCTCGACGAGGTTGCTGCACCGAGTGATGTTTTATTTTTCGGTTTTAATTAGCGCTATTAGCTCATACGTTCGCTACTGATTGCGGCATTAACGAATTTTGTTCGTTTGTGATTGCGGCTTTCGCGAATTACTGCGTTTTTGAGGCAGCTGCACGACAAGGTTTCTGCACCCAGTGATGTTTTTTTTTCGTTTTTCAAGAGCGCTATGCTCTCATACGTTTTTTACTGATTGCGGCGTTAACGAATTTTGTTCGTTTCTGATTTCTATGCGCTCATACATTCGTCACTTATTGCGGAGTTAACGAATGCCGTTCGTTCGTGATCGTGGCTTTCGTGAATTACTGAATTTTAGAGACCCCTGCTCAACAAGGTTGCTGCAACCACTGATATTTTTTTTTCATGAGGGCTATGCGCTCATGCGTTCGTAACTGATCACGGAGTCAATGAATTTCGTTCGTTTGTGATTGCGGCTTTCGCGAATTTAGTGCATACTAAATATAGTTCAGCTTGAAAGAGCATAAAAGCCTCTTTTAAGCCAATCACGCTGATACTCAACAAAGCTTACAAACTCTTTTGTGTAGCCTTGTATATGATCTATATCAGTTATACACACCGCATTGTAAGCAAAGGTTTAATTAAACTTAAAAACGCATGTCATAAACAAAATCACACTTACAGCATTTATCGCTAATAGAAAGATACTTTACTGTATTTGATTTTTTTTGTGTTTCCCTGTAAATGAACGATAAATGCTATGCATGTCATGTTATGCAACAAGTATTTTGTAGTAAGCCTCAGTAATGCTGTATATCAATTTCATTCTATTTGATGTAGTATAAGAGAACTAAAATACGCTGCAAACAGCTTATCCCCTGACACTATTATGTAAAGGAATTCTTTTGCGGGGCCCTATAAATGAATAATAAGTTCTTTGGACTCCATATTGTCAATAATGCGTAGTTAAATGCACTTCATAAATGCATATCAATTTCATTACATTTGAAATGACCAACATCATTAAAATAAACTTGAAGCAATTTTTCTCATTGAGCGTAATGCATCGGGATATTTTTGACTGTCCCTGTAGATGAACTATAAATTTTACACACTTTATTTTCAATAGCGATAGTGCTATTGTTAACGGCAAAACATACAAAAATTTCAAGGAGATTCGAGTATATTTGCGAGTGTTAGAACTCGGACAGACTGAAGACAATCTAAATTCAAAAACACTTTTAAACTATGTTGCAAAGTTGTAAATACTATAATACTTATAATATTTTAAATTATTACAGCAACATTATAAGAAAAGAATAAATTAACACATTTTATCATTAAAATGTTGTTCTGTTTATAAAAGTTATACTTTCAGTTATTTAAATAACAAAGCATTTAAGTGGCCGACTACTGGTCCAGTGATGGCCGAACACTAGAATTGAGTGGCCGACTACTAGACCTTAGCTACTTTTAAGTTTAACATTTTACAAATAAAAACTATAATCAGTTTTTTTAAAAACAATTGGTGAAACAGTAAAAGAAAAGTGTACATTAACATGTGTCACTGTTAAAAATGTTGTATTGCTTTTTAAAATTACGCTTTGAGCTATATACTTAAAGAAGGCGCTTAAGTGGCCGACTATTGGTGCTTTTACCCTATGTCTTGTAAATTGTGGCACTGAATTTATGCATCCTAAGAAACAAAGATTAAAGACATACATATCAACTCGCTGTTTTTTTTAATACTACTAATAGCAACATTTACTTCGTATTAAGATAGAAGTTCTGCGATCTAATTAGACGAAAAGGACCATTTAAAAATAGTGGTCTTAAAAAAGGAGGAGAAGTTTGTACCTGCGTGTAAGATTGATGGAAGAAATGAGTACATAAAGAATTTCACGATTTTGGAGCAATAATCACCAACATAGCATGAGTAAAAATGACGACAATCAGTGCGGTATTTATTCCCAAAACATATCAATGAAATACAAATTCAGCATACTTTGTTTTTATCTTTGGATAACATAAAATCTTCTATCTGCACGAACATAACAAAATTTGCGTGGGCATGGAGCCCGTGATGTTTCCTAACCCCGAAGATTCTTTTTAAATTAAATGAAGAAAATTTTTAACTATAACATTGCCCATAAGTATAATATTGCACACATTTAATGCCGTGGAAATTTTTTTAGTTAAAAAACTGTTTTTCATTTAATTTAATTTGGGCGTGGTGCGCATATTGTAATTTTTCTTACATATAATAAAAGTCAAATTTGTTGAAACATTGGTACGTGATGCACTAAGGATTTTGAATTTTAACATTAAAACTACATTAGGAACAGTTAAAATTATCAAAAGGGACTTTTCATTGTAAGCCTGAGTAATTAATACAGCAAGTGTAGTATCAATTTTTTTTTATCCATGAATATATAATAAACAAGATTAATAAAAGTAACAGAATAAATGTCAGATTGTAATTGATATAGTTTACCTGTCCAAACTAAATATATCCATTTTTATCATTTTTTTTTAATCCTGGAAAAGATACTTTGAATTAATGAATATAAATAAAACGTGATATGATGGATTGACTGTTGTATAGGCTAAGAATTGTTAGTCCTACATCTTTTTTTTTATTCGCCTTTTTATAAGTATAAAATTAACTCATAAACCTTTCTTTTAAAATACGTGTTAAAAAGCTTTATTTAATGTTGTATAATTGAGAAATAGTAATAAATCGTTAATCATTAATTGAATTAGATTATTATTAGCCCCCGGTATACTATTTCTTTCTCCCACTTATTAATGTGTCGTCTCCAAAAAATAACCTTACGCTGTAAAAGCAGTCGTAAAACAAAGCAGATGTATCACTGTACGGAATAATTTCTACTGCAATTTTTTAAACTTCTAAGCATCGCACATTTTCAATTCTGATACCGTCGTATTGGGAAAAAAAATATATTTTTAAATGCAATTTGTTTGAAAACTGCATCTCTATTTATTTTTAAGATATTAATTTTTTTGTAGTTTTTAGCACTATTTGTTTGATTTTTGCAACTGAAGTACTCTATTTCTGTAGAAAGTAAACGAAAAGTAGTTGTAAAATAGCAATTATATCATTTGTTGTCATTTTCTCATAAAAACAGAAAAAGAAAATGTAATTAGAATACGTGCTACTTTGAGAAAATATAAATGAATGATTTCGGATAAAATATGGAGCTATTATAAACCGAATTTAATTTTAAGAATCTATATTAATATTACAAACAAATGAAGGCGTATGAATCGTAAGATAGCCGATATTTTTTTTTTTTTTTTTTTTTTTTTTTTTTTTTTTTTTTTTTTTGCCCAGTTTCTTGAATGCCGAAATCTCTCTCTCTCTCTCTTTTTTTTTTTTTTTTTTTTTTTTTTTTTTTTGCGATTTGTGTATTATTTAGTGATAGTCACGTCCTATGCATATTTTACTGTAGATGTTGTTTAAGACTGGGTCGTAAATGAGAAATTCCTTAGCGAATGCGGATGACATCATTTTATATAAAATAAAAGCGCATGTTTTAAGTCTTAAAACTGGACTATCTATATTTATATACACATATATATTTTTCAATCGTAGGGGAATACTAAATTCTGAAAAAGCAGAATTACCGTTTTCTAGTTTTATTTTTTTGGTTTGAGAAATAATTGATGAGCGGTTTTTTTCAAACTTAAAAATACACGCAGTAATATAATGCATTAAAATATTTTCTGTTATTTAAAAGAGATTTTTTTCGCTCTATAACACAGTTTCTTTTCCTTTTAATTTTATTGATGTTTGTTTATATTCAGATCATTAAAATGGAATTGCAAACGGAAAAAACTGAGCCTTTTCATGCAATCTTCAGCAAAAGTTTAGACTCTGGTGATATTTAACCTTTGATTCAAAATTTAGACACTTTCTTGATTTTCGTCAGCTGTTCACGGAAAAATACAAACTTCAAACTTATGACGTCACATATGCATGAAGCATTTAAGTGCGCCTCGTGATAGAGTCGGTTAGTGAATATACCGATGGTAAGAGAGATTCAGCCAGAAGTAGGGGAGACTAGGGAGGATTGACCCACTTTTTACAAAATGATTTTTGATTTTTTAAATATTGAATGTAGAATAAAGTTTTATATATCATTTTATTCGATATGCAATAAGTTATCAAAATAAAATTGCTACATACGTGTAATATGTAAGAAATTTGAAAAATGATCAAGGAAATCAAGGAATTTAATCAAGGAAAATAATGGGTAAAGGCTTCCCACATATGGGAGGGTTGACCCACTAGTTGGGAGGCTTGGCCCACTTTGTTTTATATTGAAATATTTGTAAAAAGAAATAAAATAAGTTTTTAAAAAAGCAAAATAACTTTATGCTGAATGCTTTAAATATTATAAAAAAAATATTTTTGAAAATATGATGCTTAAACAAACCTGTTTAGACGCAATCGCAAGTCGTTTTAAACAGGGTTTTGTTTGATCAAGTATAATTGTACAGCAGGGAAAATGAAATTTTAACATTTAAGACAGTATTCTGTTAGAGACAAGTTCCATTTTCATAGGGTTTCGTGTATTGTTATGTCCGGATTTAGGAGCCATTGTCCCTTTTTTGTCGCTTTGTCTAACTTTTTGTGACACTACATCTGACAGCTCTAGTTGTCACAATTTCGGCTTCATCTCACTTCATTCATCCTGGTGAAATTTGTTTACATACTTTCCTAAGTTTTTCGATTAATGTCACGTTCTTTTGCAGCCGCATGATCACTTAACTTAAAATTAACATTTTTAAACCTTTCAGGTGTTAATTAGTACTTTCAATACTAAAACGTTAAAATACATAACTGGCACCGGAATTTACGAACAAATGTATTCGGAAATAACAAAAAGGCTATATTTCACATACATATTAAATGAAAAAGATTTTAACAAAATTCTGGTACCATTGTGGCGTTTGGAAATTAAAATTAAATGGTTTCATTAACATACCACTACCCCTGAAAGGGTTAAGACTGCTGTTTTCATATTTTCTTGTCTTTTCCACTTTTTCTATTTACCTATTGTAAGTAATGTTTAAATGGAAAAAGTTCTATCAACATTCCCATTTATATTTCATTAAATGTTTTCTTGCGATGGATACTATAGCAATTTTTCACAACTTTCTTTAATCAGTTTTAAACATTTTATTTTCCATTAAACCATTTTCCTGTAGCTTTACAGAATAAATTTACATTCTTTTTATATATAATCATTAACCTTTCATTATGCATAATGTATAATAAAAAATTTTCCAAAACTACCTAAGTAAGGAAGCCTTGAGCATCTGGTCAATCCTCTCTCACATTGACTGGGTCAAGCCTCCCCTCAAAACCCTTTTCTAATGAATAGCACTTTGGTATGTTAAACCTAACTTACTGTACAATCTTTATGCCTAGAATGAAAGCTCGAAATTTCTGCATTACTTAAAACCTACTTACTTACATTTCTATGATATATTATATCTGAAAACAGCTTACAAAATAATTCTATAAAACAAAACTTTTAGGTTGAACACGCCTCACAATTGATTTTTTCCATACCTACTTCGATTATCTGTATGAAACAAAGACTGTTGTTTGAGCATTCCAGTAGCTTTGGTTGACACTTATTGATAAAACTTTGAAATTCTTTTAAATATGAAAACTGATGGGTAGGTCTAGCCTCCTGTATGGTCAACCCTCCCTAGTCTCCCATAATTGAAACGTATAATCTCAAATCGAAAGGGAAAAATTTTGCAGAAATTATATCTATTTTGAATAAGGATCCGTAAACTAGCATTCACACCGATGATGAGTACCAGTCAGATTATAAGTGAGATAGAAATTTATGTGTCAACGTAGATACCATTCATAGGCCAATTAACCCTTTTGTGGCCGGATGGATATATATGTCCCACTTAATTTATATTACCGTATGCTACAATGAAATCAGAATTTTTAAACAGAATTTTACATTTATAATGTACTTGAAGAAAAAGTTTTACTTATTATAACACAAATTTGTTCGTAAAACCTGGCGTTATTCAATCATTTCAATATTTTAGCAGCTGAAGTATTACGTTGAGTCGAAAGTTTTCCGCCTTAGGGGATACCTTAGTCAGAAGATACCTTAGTACCTTCGCATCAACAGCTGTCATGTGTGCGGGTGTTAGTTTTTCAACCAACCAATTTTCGCATTCGAAAGTAGAGTTAAAAAATTATTACCTTGTGCTTCAAAAATTTGTTTAAAATGGATCTTTCACGTCTGCACCTCAGGGCGATTATATACTATGAGTTCCGTAACAAACTCAGTGCGACTGAATGTCACAGAAAAATGTGGGAATGTTTAGGCATCAATACTGTTTCTTATGATACAGTTAAAATTTGGTTTCGGAAGTTTAAAGATGGAAATTTTGATATTTAAGATGATCCACGCTTTGGCCACGCTTAATTGCTTAGTTGCCACGCTTAGTTGATTGTGAGATGTTAAAGAAAATCAGAAATGTTTCAACACGAACTATTGCGTTAGAGCTCGTTTGCCAAAAAAACAATAGTTAACGTTCTGAAAAGATAAATCTAACGTTTAAGTTCAACCGCTGGGTACCTCACGAATTGATTTCTGGAGACAAGAGAAAAAAACTGTTGTTTGGCTCTGCTCAGAGATCAAAGGAAAGAGAACATTCTAGACAGAATTGTGATATGTGAAGGAAAATGGGTGTACTAAACAATACAAGCCGTAAAGGAAGGTGATCAGCACCTGGGGAATCAGCAGGTTTGGTTGCAAGACGTGCCCTAACTAACAAGAAGGTGCTACTCTGCATCTGATGGGATTGTCGTGGAATTCTGCACAAAGAATACCTGAAAGGTGGGAAGACTATCAACAGTGCAATATACAGAAATATGCTAATCAAAGTTCGTGATGCCATTAGCGAAAAACGAAGAAACGAGTTCAGAAGGAAGGTGGTTCTCTTTCATCAAGATAATTCCCGAACATACGTTTGTGCGATCACCAGCTGGACGCTCTACAAGCTGGAGTGGAATTTAATGTAACATCCACCATACAGCCCCGACACGGCTGTTTCAGAACTTTATCTCTTTTCTCATCTGCAGCTGGATTTTGATGGCGAAATCTTCGATTCAAATGAGGAGGTCAATCAGGTCATAAATGAGGTCGGTCTCTTTCTGGACTTGCGCACGCCACAATTTTTCGCAGAAGGGATTGAAAAGTTGCCAAAACGTTGGAAGACGATTGTAGATTAAAACGGTGATTAGTATCCTCATTAGCTTTGATGATTTAGTAAGTATTGTTATTTTACAATAAAAAGAACTTTTGGAGAAAAACTTTTTACTCAACATAATATTTTGCCCATGAAAGGGGTAAGGAAAGAGGTATATTAGTTTTCGTGAAATAAAAAACAACAACTAGCTTTGAAATCTCACGATAGATTGACGAGAATGCAGTTCACTCACAAACACATGTCATATGAGCCCCAGTGTGTTGTACTGTGATATTCAATCACGAAAATAGTGGAATTTGAATGGCCCGAATTAGTGGGCATAATATTGGAACAGTTTGCATAAAGAACCTCAAACTTTGTTTAGTCGACGACAAGGAGGATGACTCTTTAATGGTTTGGTCTTATTTTTATTTAATAGTCAAGTATCGCTAGGGTTCCTCAATGGCCGCCAAACAACGAAAAGACTGCATACATACATTGATGAACAATTTACAGCCATTTAGTGAAGTTTTAGCTGCTCCAGAGTACATATTTCAGCAATAATGCGTCCATTCACATTACGCACAAAACGAAACCTTGGTTTAATACTCATAATATTACGGTTATCGGTTGGTCTACGTGTGTGCCTAATCTGAGCCCAAAAGAAAACCTTTGGGACATTATGTCTCATAAGGTTTACGCAAATGTTCGACAATACTCCTCTGTTAACGAACTTTGAGCTGCTGCTGAACGTGCTTGCTACAAAATAGATCCCCAAGTGATACAGGATTTAGTTTCTTTGTTGGAAACTCGCATTTTCTCACTAATTGCAAACAATGGGGGTGCATTTGTATTTTAAATTATGGTTATTTTTCTATAAATCTACAGATTGTCTGTGTTTTTACCACAATGTTATTTTTTTGTCATTGTATATTCTGTAAAGTGCATAATTTAAAATTTATTATTTTTGACTAAACGATAAGTTACAAGTAATATATGACAGAGGAGTTATAACAAGGATCACCGATTGATCATTTGAGATCGATGAATAACGTTTTTCACGAAAATACACTTCAGACGACTAGAAACGTTTACAGAGGAGATAGTTTGCGATAGAAAAAATTGTGCACAAACCCACTCATGGGCAACATTCGAAATTTCAAAATAAAAACTGCTCAGAAATTATTCTTTAAGCAGAATAATTATCTTTCTTAAGAAATAGATTCCAATTACAATTATTTGTACCTTAAACAAATAAATTGTGGCACCATGCCTTTAACTTTAGTGTTTTGTTAAATAAATACAGTAATGAATGGCTATTTCAAAGCTGACCGAAAAAAACACGGAAAAATGTTTTAAAATGTTAATAATGACGATTAAAAAATGATTAAATTATAATCATTATTCAAAAATGCTCCAAATTTTTAAGTCTTGCTCTGAGAATTTCTTTACTGGTTTTATTTGGAAGATTTTAAAGAAGTAGCCATTAATTCTGGAAATACCAATTCATTTTTAAATGTAAAGATTAACATTATCATAAAGATATTTTTAAATATTAAATTAAAATCACAATTATTTTTTTTATAATTTGTTGCTACAAAGGCCAATGAGTATTTTGTCATTTAAGATCATTTTATATATTTCTTTTAGCTTAAAAGTCATTTTGTTAAGTTTTAACAAAAGAATAAATTTAAGGATTTTATAATCAGCTACTGAGATACTTTTGAATTAACAGCGAATCTAATTACAGAAATTTAAATTCTCTCTCTTGTCACATAAATCTTATTTCTATTTGGAATGATTGAATCTTATTTTATTGTTATATTTATTAATATTCAATTATTTTGTAGATCGCATATATTTATATATACATAAACTTACAGAAGAAAAGAATTTAGAAAACTTCTCATCTGAATAAATATATCTATATTATAAAAGCGCATATTACAAGAAAATCTGAAAAAAATATGGATATGACAAGTTCGCATTTGAGAAGCCGGTCGGCCATTTTTTCTCAATATTATTTTTTAGACAGACAACGTAAAATATACCTTTTTTATAACAATCTTGACGTTAAATTCAAATAGGTATGTATTTTGAGGTATCTTTAGTTTAAGCTCGATTAACCGATATTTCATTCCATGCAAATAGACACAGCTGATTCATTCCTTTGTGATCCAAAGATTATTTATCGTTCATGAAAAACTAATACTGAGAATACGAAAAACAATCAGAATTAAAAATGTATCACTTACTGCTTGTTCTTACTGAATTACGAAAGTTCGTGCATTTTTCTTAAAAAAAAAAAAAAAAAATTGCATTTGAAATATTTTTGAATACTACTTATTTATTACTTGTCTAAAAATAATAAAAGGGATTTGAAAACAGTTTTGATCATTAATAATTATACCTTCTTTGTCTTATATTACACTAAGTAAGTAACACCACTTTGTAAATTAATTTATAGAATTACCACTTTTATTTGTAGAGATAGTCCTCTATTTTTGTAATATATTAAAGTGAAATATGATTGATTTTTCATTCATTTGCTGAAAAAATCATCCTAGAGTATATTGTAAGTTGTTGTACGATGTAAAATAAGCCATTGCTTGTCTGTACAGTTTCTGGATTTTTACGAATTTTTCTGTCGATGAAAGTGATTTCTTTAATGTGTCCAAACTTATGCATCTGTGAAAACCTTTGACACCTAGTGCTAAATTTTTATTTTCTCTAAAGTTTGGAATTTTTGTTCATTATTACATAGCACAAAACATTACGTAAAAAGATTGAAATTGTAATTAGCAAAATACGGAAATTCTTTTAAAATGTAAAAAAAAAAAAAAAAAAAAAAAAAAAAAAAAAAAAAAAAGACATAAAAAAATCTTAAGTCATTAGCGAAAACGACGATTTAAACAGACTTACAGCACTATTATTTGTCAAATATATTCTTCAATCCATATTAACTAATTTCTGACTCATTCACGATATTATTTAATCGGAGAAAATAATTCCGTAAAAATACAGAAATTGTACTTGCAATCAAATGTATAAAAATTTTAAAATACACATAATGTGCTTTATTATTTAAAAGATGATAAAATCCGTAAAAATATATTAAACTACATTATCCAATTCCTAGCACTTTTAGCTATACACATAGCATTTTTTGTTACAAAATACCAAACTTCTATTACTAACTCCTTGTTTTCGAAGTTTTCTGTCTTGATGTGGAAAGCAGGATAAGTCTTATTTCTTCATAAGGGCTAGTTGGGAGATGCCACTTACTGTTTGCTTATGGGTGAGAGTGGGAAAAATAGAAATATTATTCCTTTTACTGAAAGCTTTAGGAAATGGATAATGCTGTTTTACATCATTTTAAGGTTTTTATTGTATTTTGAGTGATAAAGCACAATATGTGCAATTTAAATTTTTAAAGAAGAATTTTAGCATTCAATTTATTAATTTGCTTATCGACGGTATATAAATGTATATTTTTAAGTGTATATGATATAAATTGTTCTATGTGTGTTGTGAGAGGGATATAAAACTGGTGCTTTAAATTAAAAATTATGTTTAAAATACACAATCTATAATTTCGGGCGTATAAACGACAGATCAAGTAAACATGGTTACAACTAGATTTATTTTCAAGAAAATGTATAATATTGCTTCGTGGTACATTTTAAGTTTCATTTATTAAGAAGGACGAAAAAAGTTGACAATTCTTCTCAACAGCTGATACTGATGTACTGGGGGGATTATTGAGGCAATTTAAATAAATATATATGATTTTTGGTATGTTAATTATTAGGTATATTTTGATCGTTTTGTTTTCCTTAAAATATTCCTTTTAATAATATTATTTATAACAGTATCTCGTATCAAAGCATATTTTTTTATTTCTATCTGAGCGATTAATTTATAGTTCAGATACATTTTTATTGTTATTTTTTTATGTTTATTAAGGAAGGAAAATTTAACATAGCCACGAATGAAAATATGTAAAATTTTCTTTCGAATTACCCACGACTTCGAATAGTTTTGGTTCTTTATCTTTAGAAACCTCAGTAACCAACAGCTAATCGAGATTTAAAGAAGCTTTTGCTCATTTTGCTGCCATTGATTTTCAGAAAATTTTCCGAATACTTTTACAGCATATTAACCAGCTCTCTCAGGTCGTACTTTGAACTCTTTTAAATGCTGGTTGTTGCCTTTCGGCAACATACCCAATTTAGGCTTATAAATACTATTAGAATAATATTGAAACTATAACGCCTAATGTTGCCAATAAAATACATTTTGAAAATATTATTAAATCGATTTTCAACATTTAGATGGCAACACTTGTGCTGTTTAAGAATAAAGATAGATGTAGTTTTTCAATTGTTGATTCATGTTCTTTTTGTTTTGTTTGGAAGCTTGCGAAATACCCTATTTTGTTCTGCAGTGAGCAAGTAAAATTTATTTCTTATCATAGTTCTCAAAATTCTTGTGTGTTTAATATTATAGAATTTTATAAAGGGAAATTATGTTTTCAATTAAACACCAGTATTGTCGATTAGTAACAAACAGGTTTTTAGTCGTAAACCATACTTAAAACAAAATATGATTTTTCTAAGTATTTTTCCCATGATTTATTTAAAAAAAAGAAAGCCGAAAAATATTTTTAAAATGATTTTTGAAAACTCAGGCATTTAAGGTTTAATACTTTCCGACATAATTGAAAGTGTTTATGATTTCGGTTTGTCTGTCTGCCGTCTGTTCGTGCTCTATTACTCGCGTAAATATACGAGTAGTCCGATTGCCATGAAATTCATCAGTGACTTTTAACACTTTCCAACATAATTGAAAGTGTTTATGACTCCGGCTTGTCTGTCTGCCGTCTGTTCGTGCTCTATTACTCAAGTAAATATACGAGTAGTGCGATTGCCATGAAAGTTATAGATGTTATTGTGTATCACTATGACATGTTCGACTGAAACAGTGACTTTTAACACTTTCCAACATAATTGAAAGTGTTTGACTCCGGCTTGTCTGTCTGCCGTCTGTTCGTGCTCTATTACTCGAGTAAATATACGAGTAGTGCGATTGCCATGAAATTCATAGATGTTATTGGGTATCACTATGACACGTTCGGTATCCAATATAAAGTGTGTAGCAATTACGGTTTATATACAGGGACACTGAAAAGATTTGCATTACATTACGGTCTAGGGGGGGGGGAAATTGTTTGCGGTGTATATTAATAATGTTATACTATTTTAAACGTACTGAAATATATATATATATATATCACTAAGTTGTACTACACGGAATTTACTGTAGTACAGGCTGTGCGTAGAATTTATCGTTCATTTTCAGGAACAAACAGAAGAATTTGTTTACAGAAGAAATTTAACAACTTTGTGACACATTTTGAAGTTTTAGTCACACTAGCCGGTCTGTTTCATAAGTACGCAAAAACTGACTAAATGTTTACACATCGTTTCGCTATAAAACGATGCATTGCAGAAATCTTAATCGTTAATAGTAACTCAGCAATTTAGGTTTAAAGACTCTTCAAAGTAGATTCATTGGGTGTAATTACTTTGTGATAGGTGTATTTTTGCCTTCAAATGAAAGAGAAAGAATTCAGAGATCATTTATTCGCTGAGAATTATGAAATGGAAATTGCGAAAATGATATTGAAATGTCGCTGATTTTTCCCATTGACCTACTCCAACTTCGCTGCAAAGAATCGAATAGTGCTTTGCATTTTCCTTAAATGCATCACATATTTAATAATAATGGCACTTTCATAATAATTCATACACATAGTATCTCTTAAAATATAGCAGATCCTCTTTAACTTGGTATTTCGAATTTTACAGTTAAAAAATAGCATGCCGGAATTTTTTTGGAAGCCATATAAAATAATTGACAGCCATAGAAAATAATAGAACTGAACAACATAATGACTATTAACTAATAAGTAGAAAAGGTTATAAGGTAAACGATGAAATTATATAAAATGAGTAAACATTAAACAATAAATACAATTCTGTTTTAAGTTTTAAGAAATAACTTTCTAAAAAATATACGAAATAAAAAAAATTGAATTATAGTTTTTGTTTTCCAATTGAGCCAAAAATATATAAAACACCAAAATTGGTTTTACAAAACCTGCAAACCCCTACACTCATTGTTTTTTCCTAACACACACGCCCTTAAGGATTAGTCTCCGGAATAAAATCTCTCTCTTCAGTCGATAAGGAAAAATTCTGAGAATTTGCCATATCCCATCTGAAATATATTCAGAACTTCGCCTGATGCAAAAATTTAAGGGAAGACTTTGAGATTTTTCTGGAAGATTGAGCCTCTCTCTTTGTTCTTTTCCTTTCGGTGTCCCCTCTTTGTTGTCGATAATCGCAGTAGCCACATCCCTACCTCTAGACGTCATAACCACATCGCTCCCTCTTGGTTTTTGGACATTAGTAGGACTAATGCTTCACCCTGGAAAGACATTCAACATTTCACGTCTTTAGTGACTCGAATTTTTGTTATTTCACCACTCTCCTTCTTCAACTCTTCTAAGAACACTTTTCCCACCCTTTCCGTCATCGATCCTAAGTTTTCTTCAGGATTGTTTTTGGAGGACATTTCAAATCTGTGTTTCTATTTGTGGATAAATTCGAATCACCCTAAATCCCGACTGCAGATTGTTCTTGACATGAGCTCTTTTAAAAGACGTGGAAAATAGTTCTTTGGTACATTTGTGCATCAACTACCAGAGGTATTTTTTTTCAACCTGACAACATTCTTTTTCGGTGGGATTTTAAAGAACGGAAAAAGAGTCTCATCAAGTGGCTACAGGAGATGAGTCGAATTTGGAAGCAATGTGAGACGGAATTAATGTTATTTATCTCACAATGACGTAGCAATTTTAGAACTATATGAGAGATTAACTTGCCCTCAATGATTGCCTTTGAACTATCTTCCAATCACTGAATGTTTCACGTTTATATTGATACTAAAAACAAAAATATATCTTTAATTTTCAAACGGTAAACTTGTGGGGCTAATTTAAGAGAGAGTCGATGTGTCACAAAGTTAAAATGTCTATAAGTGTCAATCAAGTGTCTATATTTTGATTATGCTACTATATCTCACAGAAATATCACATGACAAAGATTATATTACTCCACATTCTAACTGACAGAATAACAACCAAGAATATTTATTTACCTGTTTTAGTGATTCTAATACGCTTTAGGCTTCAGCACACAAACGCGTTAGGCTTTTGAGGCAACAACGCTGGAGCATGTTGCAACATTACATTGGCCAGAGAGAACAAGCGAGGCATTAGAGCTTCGGGCAATGGTCTTTAGCTGATTTGGTCCACCATATTAGGTAATGGCACTGGTAATTGCTTTCCTACCATACCGGACGAAGCGGGAGATTTGAAATAGGTAAACAGGACCGGGTCTCACAAAATAACCCCCCAGTCCCATCTTACATTATCTGATCTACTGAAGTCCATGAACAATAAATGTTGGAAGTGCGTTTTCAGTTATGGTACGCGTTTCTAAATTAAACTTTTTTTAAAACTATTACTTGGTGCATATAAATTCTATAGCTCATATACAGGGCTGCACAAAAGTTCTCAAGTACATTTTCGTTTCTTAATGGAAAAGGCTGAATGGAAAATTTCAACTGTGCTTTTCGTGTAAATGAGCTAACTTTTAGCATGCTATGTAGTATACTTACAAATCTATAGATCATATACAGGGATAAAAACAAAAAATAATCGAATATTTTCCTCACTATTGATGATAATAGCAGACACTGGGTTTTCAACTGCATTTTGCGTTTTCCAAAATTTTTATTTAGGCATCATCTATTACATTAATAAACCGTGAAGTTTTGTTACAGTATTCTAAATGTGTTGGAAAGTGTTTCATGATTTTTTGCTCCTGTTTTTTCATGTTGTCAATTTTCAAGTCAACATTTTAATATTCAACAAACATCTTTACAGACAAACATGATAAATTAACAGCATTAACATTAACAATGAAATTTATGTTATCTCAATACTTTTCTATATATAACTTCAATTACGCAGCTAAAAATGTTTAACTGAGAGTTTACAGCATCAAAAAACATACATTTCTGTTAGAGAAACTAATTAATCAGTATAAAAACTATTCGGAAATATTTCCGTAATTCAGGGGCAGCAAAATAAACATTCTTTTTTTTAATGTTTATTTAAAAGTAAAAAATGAATTGGTTTCTGAGGTTTTTAAAGATAAATACTGCTTTTTGGAATCGCGGATAGAATTGAAGAGATGATTGCACATTTATGCTTCTAGTTATATTATATTATTGTACACTATAAAAAAAGTGGATTAAAATACGGAAATTGTACTGGCAATCGAGATATCAGTACTATTTTTGTATTTTAACGGATTTTTTTTTTACTTAAATTTCAGAAAAAGTTCCATCTTTTGGAATTTACGGGAAAAATTTTCCGTTAAAATACGAAATAGTATTGGCGTCTCGATTGCCAGCACACTTTTCGTATTTTAGTCCTTTTTTTTTTTTAACAGTGTAGATTAAGAAACTGTTGTCCGATTTTTTACCGTATCCTGCCACGGATGTAAACAAAAAAGTAAATCACTTTCGTATTTCAAGAAACACAGGTATTGAGGCAACAAGAATATGAGGTATTTTCCACTGGAAAATCGCAAGCGTTGTTTCTAGTTAGATACAGTCTTGGGTTCAAAATTTGTTTGTTGGATGAGCGGGAAATGCGCAGAAAAATACAGTTAGCACATGTCATTGCAATGAACTATTCATTCAAGTAAGAATATATCTAACATACATTCAAGTGTGTGTTATGTACATATGTGTGTTACGTAGAGTCGTGGAAAAAGAAAAGTAAACACCCCCTACTATCTCTTCAACAAATTATCGTAGACGAAAGTTACTGGTACCGAACGATTGGAAATAAAGTGTACTTTTAAATGATGTATATAAAATTTGCTTAGGGGGGGGGGGCATCTACACATCAAAACGAATACAAACCTCATTTTTTTCAATGACAATACCCAATTTTAACGAGATATTTCAAATCTTTGTTTCAAAATATGCTTAGACACCAAATTTCAAGTCATTTGAATGATAAGTGTTTTAATTATAAACATTCAAAATTTAGTGCTTCTAATGTTAAATTCCATTTTCATATTTTTATTTATATCTCCTGAAATTATGCTCCTAGTGTGCTAATTTTTTTTTTTTTTTTTTTTTTGTAGCAATAATACTAAGGTGCCGAAACATAAATATGCTGAATTTGCAATTTTTATAATTTTATGATATGAATTATGAATTATGAAATTAATATTCGAAAAATATATGAATTGCAACCTACAATTTTTTTGATGGATTTAGATTTATTAAGTCCTGCTTTATGAAAGTCCAAAATTTCACATTTTCCTTCCCAATAGTTTTCAAATTATGCTTAAAAAACGGCAAAATGATGGCTTAAGGGGCTGTCTATGATAGAAGTGAGTAGATATTTTGAAATTTCTTCTGCTGTCCTGTTGTCTAACAGGCTCCATTGACGGCTTGAGGGTGCTTAAGGTGCCTTGATCAAGAAGGGGGTCTCTCGGTCAACAATCGAGTGCCGAACTTCAATTTGGATACAGACCTTAAAATACGCTCGTTTTAAAATAATTTATTTCTCGGAAACTTATGGTACGAATTGCATAAAAATTTGTTTTTAGGCTAATTGAAGGGTGTAAAGTTCATTTATGTTGTCAGAATTGGGTATTGCGGTTGAAAAAAATGAAGTTATGGTTCGTTTTAATAGGTAGATGGTCCCCTAAGTAAATTTTATATACATCATTTAAAAGTAGACTTTATTTTAAATTGTTCGGTACCAGTAACTTTTTCCTACGATAATTTGTTGAGGAGTTAGTAGAAGATGTTCACTTTTTTTTTCCCCCACAACTGTACATATGTGTGTTACATACTGTGTAAGTACGTACAGAACATAAAATATGGATATAAAAAGTTTTACAATATCCAGATGATTTAAAAAAGGTCTTAGTCATTTTTATTGATACATTAGAAAAAAAATTGTCCGAAGATTTATAAACATACTTCCATTTCTAACTTAAAAGAAACTACTCGTGCATAGTTCTGCAAAATTTAAGCTGCAAACTGGGATTTAAATTATATATTTTGTTTGGAGAATATTAAAAATCCCTTACTACTTTCCCCCTCTTAAGCATAAATATATCGATTTTTTTTTGCTTGCAATAGGGAATACGCAACGAAGCAAAGTTTCGATATCCTCTTATGCATGTATATGTCATTTTCTGGTACATTAAAAATTAAAGAAGAAGATCATTCTATCATGAAAGTATTCTATCTTTGATCTACGGAGTAGTATCATGTATAATATAAAAATAAAATCGAAGTTAGACTTTTTCTTCTAAATTGATTTGTGAGCAAAATACATATTTTTGCTAACGTACCAGTTAGTACAAATACAGAGTTGAAAGATTTGAAATTTTAAAGATGTTATTTGAAAAGGGTTTTTCATTTCTTTTCCTTGAAAAGGCATGATTGAAATAAATCTTAAAAGACCTCAGTTGAAAAATGAAGTACAGTTTTGGAAAAAAAAATCTCTTTCAGCTATTTTTCAGTGGAATATTCATTTAAATTGAAAATCCCTAGTCATAAACTTAAAACTAGAGACAATTTTTATTTTAATTTTCATAGGGGAAAATATATATATATATATTATCTTTGATGATTTGGTAATGAATAAAGAAAAACTATGAAATATGCACTGTGTAGGGTATATAATACAGTATGTACATAAATGAATATTCCAACTTTACAAGGCTATGTGATTTCATTATACATCAGGATGGTCCACCCCCACCCATTAAAATTTAGCTGTACGTGGGATTTTAACCCTTTATCTACTGACGGTACTTTTAAGTGCCATTAAAATAACTTGTTATAAAATTCATTTAATACATCGATTATTTGTATCGATTATTCACAGTTTAGAATTAGTTATAAATTCATTACTTTTTCTTGTTCCAAAAGCCTTATTGGTTACACACACACACAAAAAAAAATCACTTAGTTTTAACACGATTTGTCTAAAAATAGGTGGTAATATTCCTTACCGTCTCGATCCTTATCGTCCCTTTTTTTCCCTTCCTTTCCCTTTTTTTCCCCTTACCGTCCCCCTTTTTTTCCTTCCCGTCCCTTCTTTAACACCCCTTTAAGACAACGTTGTACCAAAATTTACTACTAAAAAGTCCTTCCGGCCAGTACCGGGAGGAAGAGGTAGCTTTCATATTCCTTATTTTAAAAAAACCAACTTATATTATTCAAACACACGAAGCTCAATTAAGTGGAAACCGAATGTAGGAGATTCAATACTAATTTTTATCAATACTAAATCATTATGAATGAGAATTTCGCAAAATTAGTTAGCTTTATCCAAGCTGCTTTTATTTAAAGTAACTTATATTTCGCTGCCAAATTCGGCGATTTCTTAAAGTGCCTGCCATTTTAAGACAACATGGTGGATGAGGCTAACCAGTGAACTTGGTCGAGACCTTAGTAATTGCTGTGCACATGCTCACTCACATCGGAATCGGTTGATACATACGAGTGCTGTCGCATGCAAAAAATCAGATTTTTCAAAATGTCACCCACGTTAGAAATTGAAACTGCTATATCTGAGCCATTTTTTAAGATAAAGACAAACAAAAAATGCTCCTGAATCCTTATATCAAGGTCAAATACTTAAGAAAGAAACCTTTTTCAATTTCTAATTTTTTTGCACCTCACTTTAAATATATATTTTTTTAATTTAATGGCCGCCATTTTGAAACAAGATGGCTGATGAAGCTGGCCAGCGAACTTGGTCGAGATATTGATGTATACTATCCACATGCCTTCTTCCATCGAAATAGGCGAATACGTGTGGTATCGCGAGACAAATACAAGATCGTTTCAAAGTGTTAGCCATGATAGAAATTCAAAGTGCTATAGTTCAACCACTTTTTAAGATATAAACAAAAGAACAAATTTTCAGAAACAAAAACTGCTCCAGAATCTTTGTATCAAGGCCAAACACATAAAAAAAAATCTTTTTCATTTTCCAATTTTTTAATACCTCATTTTAAATTTTAAATTACATTTTTTTTAATGGCAACCCTTTTGAAACAAGATGGTGAATGAAGCTGGCCAACAAACTCGGTCGAAACATTGGTATGTACTATGTACAGACCAAGTTACATTCAAATCAGTTCATAAATACGCCTGTTATCGTGTGACAAAAATCAGGGCGTTTCAAAATGTCAGCCACGCTAGAAATTCAAAATGCTATAACTCAGCCATTTTCTAAGATATAGACGAAACAAAAACTGCTCCCGAATCTTTTTATCGAGGTCAAACACATGAGAAAAAAATATTTTTTCATTTTTCAATTTTTTGGTACCACATTTCAAATTTAAATTTTTCTTAAAATTTTAAATGACCGCCATTTTTAAACAAAATGGCGGATGAAGCTGGTCAACGAACTCGGTCGAGACATTGGTCTGTACTACGTATAAACGAAGTTACATCCAAATCGGTTCATAAGTACGCCTTTTATCGCGTGAGAAAATTCAGGACGTTTCAAAATGTCAGCTTCGCTAGAAATTCAAAATGCTATAACTCAGCCATTTTTTAAGATATAGACAAAACAAAAACTGCTACGGAATCTTTGTATAAAGGTCAAATACATAAGAAAAAAATATTTTTCCATTTTCAATTTTTTGGTACCACATTTTAAATTTTAAATTTTTTTTTAATTTTAAATGGCCGCCATTTTGAAACAAAATGGCGGATGAAGCTGGTCAACGAACTCGGTCGAGACATTGGTATGTACTATGTACACACCGAATTACATTCAAATCGGTTCATAAATACGAGAGTTACAGTGTGACATAGGTCAGATATATATATATATATATATTGATATATATATATATATATGTATATATATATATATATATATATATATATATATATATATATATATATATATATATATATATATATATATAAATTTTGAACGGAGGGTGGTTTCGGGGTCTGGGGGTCATGATCGATGAAAATATACCAAAATTTTTTGAAATCGCTTTCCTCCGAACGGCTGCAATAGGTAGCTTTTTGTAAAGAAAGCTACCTAAAATAATACATTGTTATTATTTCTTATTGAATGTTCTGTAGGTACTATGCAAATTCATCATAAGTAAAAATTTAAAAGAAAATAAAAAGTTAAAGAGGTAAAACGGCAAGGAAAATTAACCTCGCAAGTTTAACTTAAACCTCAGTTAAATTAAAAAGATCGTTGCTGACTATTTTTTCTTTATTTTGAATCACTAAGGCATTCGTCTATAAGTTTAAAATGTTATTTTATTAACTTCAATTTCACCAGATTTTTTATTCCTGAAAGTAAAAATTTCGTGCGAATGCTTCATATTCGCACTGGGATGTAATTTTATAAGTTATTTGGGTTTATCCTGGCATGTTCGGTATTAAAACTGAAGTGTGTAGCGATAATAGTTCACTTACAGGGGCACTCAAAAGTATTTCATTATATTATGGTCAATGGGAAAAATCCTTTGCCTTGTATTTTAACGATGTTACACTATTTAAAAAATAATGAAGATTGTATATATTACTGAGGTATACTAAAATATGATTAATACAGAATAAGTTATTTGTAGCATTTACAGTATGTATACACATAAGCTTAAAATTATTCCGTTATATTATAGTATATAAGGAAAAATTGCTTGCAGGGCATTATAATGATGTTACTCTGTTACAAACATAATGAAATTAATATGAATTGATGAGGTGCACTGAAGCATGTATTCTGTATAATATGGTGTGCGAAGCATTTATCATTCATTTACAGGGTCACACAAAAGAGTTCTTTTATGTACTGTTCCTCGGGGAAAAACTATTCGAAATTAATTATGATGCACTATTTCAAACATGGTGAAATTGATCACAGAAACTCGACAGAGTTTCTCGCCAAGCAAAAGAAACAACAGTGAAATGAACCGCAAATGACATGAATTTCCGCCAATTGATGCCAAACGATTTTGCAATTTATTTTTTTTTAGTACTCTGTCTAGTTTATATTTTCCGGACTGACTAAAACGGGATTTTGACACCTTTATAGCTCGAGTTCTACTTATGACAAAAAAAAAAAAAAATCTTGTTTCTATAGATTGGGGCATGCCACGTGACTCAGAAAACAAAAGCAAAGTGGAATCCTGTGAATAGGGTTTTAGTAAATGCGATTTTAAAATTGCTGCTTTTTGCACTTTTTAAATTTTGTTCAGACCGAAATATGTTGACAGGGCTACAGCAATATATAATTATTGTATTTTTACGCAGTTTACGGCATTTTAAATTGTTTTTATGAGTAGTTCAAACCCTTGAAAGTTTCATGTAAAAGTATTAATTAGTTTTTGAGTTATAGCAGTTTAAAGTAATCGATTCTTATATTGCAGCGTTGTGTACGCAATATCCAATAAAAAACAACTCGTTGTAAATGATCCCACCAAGCCACAAACCTAAAACGTCAGTCATAAAAAGAAGTGATATCACATAAAAAGATGCGATATAGAAGTGCATACTCCGAGTGTCGTGTAAAAATCTATCCCTACTCATAATGTTTTAAAACGACTCGGATAGAGGTACAGTATGTGAAAACTGATTGACGACCTGCAGGCTTTTATAGTGTTTGTTCTTCTTGCACTTACATATGACTATTTGTTTAACAATTTTTTCTTGTACTACTGATCCCATTAAACTATGAAAAGTTGAAGCTTTTGCTGTTTACATGCCCATTCTTATTTAACATCATGGGATCATTTTGTTGATTTTATTTACCATTATTTGAATTAGAAAGACCAGTTTTACGAGAAAGATTGTTTAAGTAAACATGTAATAAACATTTTGAGTTTGTAAAATAATAATAAAAACTAATGAATATTACTATCAATGCACCTAATAATAGACGTTAACTAAACTAATATATATTGCAGTAAAGCCTGCGTAAACAGAATTGCACATGACGGGGGAAAAATCTGTTCTAGTAAGTTCTTGTGTTACAATAGTATTATATAATATTCATTATGTTGTAAACACGACATTTTGCGTTTAAGAAATAATTCTGTCATAAACAGGATCCATTTTACCAGTTTTCCCTTTAATTTTGAAACAGTGCGTTATTAAACGCATTTATGTAATTAAAAATACACTGAAAATATTGAAAAGTATAATTGTAATAATAGATGATTACCATAATTAGGTACCATTTCCTGCTTGTCTTACAAATCTTTCTGATTTATTACAGATCTTCCTCCTTCAATTATTTATAAGAGCGATATAATAGAAATTAAAATTAATTTTTTCAACTTTCACAATTTTTCGGAATTGTTACAGGTACTGCATATATTAAATATACGCCTGGAGGTCGCCAAGCAGTTTTCACATACTGTACCTCACTCCGAGTCCTTTGGAAGCATTATGAGTAGTGATAGATTTTTAGACGGCACTCGGAGCATGCACTTCTATATCGCTTATTTTTATGTGATATCACTTCTTTTCATAACTGACGTTTTAGGTTTGTGGCTTGGCGGGATCATTTACAAAGAGTTGTTTTTGATTAGATATACGTTACTGAGGTTTCCTAAATACTGCTTGCAGAAGAGTAGGATGTGCATCGCATTTATCATTCATTGCAGGGACACATAGAACTTTCTCATAAACTGTTGTATCCGAAGAATTGTGAATGCTGGAAGTGCATTTTCAATTTTGGGATGCGTTTTTAAGTTTAACTAAATTCTTGAATACTTCGTGGTGTGAATAAATTTTATAGACCATATACAGGTATACACAAAAGAATTCGTAAGCAATACTGAGAATGAGCGTGAAATCCTTAAAGGTGTTTTAATTTGAGCTATGCATTTCTAACTTAAATACATTTAGTGTTCTAGGAGATAATTGTAGAATATAAATAAAATCATATTACAGGACAGTGCAGAAAAATGTTAATGAAGCCTGGTTTTGACTGAATTAAATTTAAATTTCATGTGTGACGTGTATACATATCTGTAGATAATGTACATGCCTGTACAAAATAATTCAAGTACGTTTCCGTCTATTGTTAGAAATTGCTGAGGGGAATTTTGAACAGTGTTATGTGCTTTCCTATTACAGTAGATTTCTGTTACAACGAACTCTACAGGACCGCGAAAATATTTCGTTGTAACGATTTTTTCGTTGTAGCGGAATTACTCCTATTTATCTAATGAAAAACATATACACGTAAACGAATTATGTAAGATATATTTACATATATACAATTTTCATTATAGAAGACTAGTAGTAAGTATGAAAGACTAGTTAAATTAACATAGAAAAAGTTAGTAAAATAAAATTGAATATAAAAAATACAAAATTAAGTGCTAACCTTTATTTAATAGTACATTATTGCAGAATATATGTGATTTTAGTTTGTACAAATGAATGTGTAGTTGATGATAAAAAGAACGTGTGCAACGAATGAATGTGAGAAAATACCTCCTCTGGAACATTCTTTTGATGAGGAACAAAAACACGAATTTTTTACAAACATGAAAGAGCTTCCGAAGCGGTAACTTTTGAATCGTCTGTAACATCAATATCGTCATCACTGCTTTTGTCATTTTGTCGGTCTAATATAGTTGTAGTGGACAAAATGTTATCTTCATCAGACACTTCAGAGTATGTTTGAATACTGTCATCCACAGATAAGAAAATCTCCAAATCCATCTGATCAGGGATTAATTTTTTGGTAGCATTCAAAATTGTGTTTAACTCAGAGGACTCATCCAAATCTAAAATTTCTGATTCATTGTTTTCGGTCTCAGTTAACCGGGCATATTTCCAACAGTTAGAAATTTTTTTCTATGTAATTTATTACCACGAAACAGAGGTCATTTCAATAGCTTCTTTGAGATTAATTTTGACCTTTCGCCATTTTTAAAAGCACAAAGATTTTTTTTAAAGCAAAAAGAGCTTTGTAGCATCATTTTACAACACGGATGATGCCTTGGTGTAGAGCAGGGGTGTCAAAAAGTTTCCCGCAGTATACCACTAAATTTTTAAAGAAAATTCCGACAAGTTCAATCGATGATTAGATAACGCAAATAAAAATATAAAATTTTAGTGGTATCCGACGGGCCACAGTTTGACACCCCAGGTCCAGAGGCTAAACAATAGAAGTACAATTCTGCCACATTCAGTCATACTATTCGGGAATAATTTTACCGTAGTTTACGAGTAAAATAAATGTGACAGGCAGACAGACTAACACAACAGTGATCTTATAATGGCTCCATTTTTACTTTTTAAGTACGGAACTCGGAACTCTAAAACCAATAAATCTATTATTATTTAAACACAATCAAACTGATTGGTAAAGTTATCATACGAATTGAATATTTCCAACTGAGCGAAAAGATGCCCAGGCCGGGAATCGAACCCAGATCCTTGGCTTACAAGGCCAATGCTTTTCCGTTTAAGCTAACTGGGCCGACAACCAGCCAGCATATTTCGCTCAGATAACTTTATTGGTAGTAACATCTGGTCTGTCATGTAGACAGCTCAACAGAATAAACCGCAGGTAAAGGAACTCCATATAAACAATGGATACGTAGATCAACTATTATTTAAACACAATCAAACTGATTGGTAAAGTTATCATACGAATTGAATATTTCCAACTGAGCGAAAAGATGCCCAGGCCGGGAATCGAACCCAGATGCTTGGCTTACAAGGCCAATGCTTTTCCGTTTAAGCTAACTGGGCCGACAAACAGCCAGCATATTTCGCTCAGATAACGTTATTGGTAGTAACATCTGGTCTGTCATGTAGACAGCTCAACAGAATAAACCGCAGGTAAAGGAACTCCATATAAACGATGGATACGTAGATCAACTATTATTTAAACACAATCAAACTGATTGGTAAAGTTATCATACGAATTGAATATTTCCAACTGAGCGATAAGATGCCCAGGCCGGGAATCGAACCCAGATCCTTGGCTTACAAGGCCAATGCTTTTCCGTTTAAGCTAACTGGGCCGACAACCAGCCAGCATATTTCGCTCAGATAACCTTACCAATAAGGTTACTACCAATAAGGTTATCTGAGCGAAATATGCTGGCTGGTTGTCGGCCCAGTTAGCTTAAACGGAAAAGCATTGGCCTTGTAAGCCAAGGATCTGGGTTCGATTCCCGGCCTGGGCATCTTATCGAGTTGGAAATATTCAATTCGTATGATAACTTTACCAATCAGTTTGATTGTGTTTAAATAATAGTTGATCTACGTATCCATCGTTTATATGGGGTTCCTTTACCTGCGGTTTATTCTGTTGAGCTGTCTACATGACAGACCAGATGTTACTACCAATAAGGTTATCTGAGCGAAATATGCTGGCTGGTTGTCGGCCCAGTTAGCTTAAACGGAAAAGCATTGGCCTTGTAAGCCAAGGATCTGGGTTCGATTCCCGGCCTGGGCATCTTTTCGCTCAGTTGGAAATATTCAATTCGTATGATAACTTCACCAATCAGTTTGATTGTGTTTAAATAATAGTTGATCTACGTATCCATCGTTTATATGGAGTTCCTTTACCTGCGGTTTATTCTGTTGAGCTGTCTATATGACAGACCAGATGTTACTACCAATAAGGTTATCTGAGCGAAATATGCTGGCTGGTTGTCGGCCCAGTTAGCTTAAACGGAAAAGCATTGGCCTTGTAAGCCAAGGATCTGGGTTCGATTCCCGGGCTGGGCATCTTTTCGCTCTGTTGGAAATATTCAATTCGTATAATAAATCTATGTCAGAAATAAATCCTTTCTGTATATATATATATATATATATATATATATATAATATCTCGAATTCCTCAATATCGCTTGAAATATCTTTATGCCAAATTTCGAAGCTCTGATCTTCCTGTGACACGTTATACGGACATAGAGACGTTATACGGACATTTGTCTTTTACTGAGCGAAAAGCGTGGTTTTTTTCGAACCTTGGTTCTCCAAGCGTTAATACGGATTACGATCCCTTAGAAAGACCTCCACGGAAGGCACTCCCCCCTTAGGGCCTATATCCCACGTGCAGATAATTGGCCGGCATAAATACAACCTGAGCGAAAAGCGTATAAAATTACGCAGTCGTTTAATATGCAAAGGAATGTAGCTTTAATTGTAAAAATGATGTCTCCACATAAAAAAATGAATATGTGATACACAATGATACCACTCGGATCGACACTGATTTTGATATACAGATTTTAAACAATAATTAAAATTATTTTTGAAATGATAAAATGATAATTTTAAAATGATTGCTACAGTGTCGTGTACCAATTTAAAGTTTGTATTATGAATTCGAGATTACCCTGTATAGAAGAAAGTAAAAAGGAATACATTTCCAAGGAGCTACTAATATATATTCTTCAAGAAAACTTTAAGACAACATTATTTGGATTGAGAGCAACTGGTTTGTTCTGCAATAAAATTTATGATGCAACATAACTGATATTTCAGTTACATAGACATTGTCTATTTACTGCAACAGCATGGATGCCAAGAATTTCGGGTTTTGATTACATCGATTTCCGATTAGTAATCTTCGATTTCTTTAAGCGCAAAAATCTGAGTTATCTAATGTGAATAATAGTATTCGGGAATAATGTTTTTCAAATTCGTAATACGTCGCATCTATGCATTAGTTTTGAAATCGAGACATATTAAAAATCTGAGCTACTAGCAAGTAGAGTATTTTTTACGCAATTTCACATCAGTTACGCCGAGAATGTTATTTTAATTTGAACATAATTATAAGAATTAATAGAAATACGAGATATATCCTAACCTATTCTTAGGGCAATTTTTTTTATGAAAATTATAAAAATTAAAAATATAATATCCAAATTATGTAGTAAACAAAAACAAGCAATATCAAGTTTACCTTAAAGTTTTGTCGAGCTTTTTCTTACTGCCCCAGTATTTGAGCTACTTTTTTATAAACGGCCACATCGGCAATTCTTTCAAATTTACACACTTTTGCATCTTAACGAAAGGTACGTAGAATAGGTTATTGTATATTTACAATGAAATCCCCATTTGGGATTCCATGTATTTTTAATTTAATATTTAGAACACCGATCCATCGAATTACCTGTTTTTTTATTATTAAAGCGATATTTCAGAACGTTTTTGGTGCAATTTTAGAATTTTTTTTTATTTTATAGAATGTTATTTTATTTTGGAAAATTTCTTTGCTGCTCAAATTTCTACATAGACTATACAACGCCCTTGAAGCCGAATTATCATAACTGAAAAATATGTATATTGCAAAAGAATTTTTATTTTTATAAATCCTGCCCAAAATTTGCTACATTCAGTACAAGCTACGAACCAAAACTGTTTTCTTTTTCTTTAAATCAGAAAACCTTTTCTATATACATCAATTTTGTTTTCCTTTTTCTATAAAAAATTAAATTTCTTTGGAATAAACTACAAACTGAAAACATTCTCTAAATATATAACTTTTTCACGTTTAGGAAAATTATAGAATATATTATCTATATAGAATATATATAGAATAGGAAAATAAACAAATCTTCATTGAAAACTGTTGGGAAGAATATACGATGAACTACTAACAAACGGTTACAAGAAGATACGTTACGTAAGCCAATATTTTAAGTAATTTTTCTTAAATAAATAATTGTTAATTTTAACGACAACAGATTATAAACTGAATTTAGATCTATTTATGTAGTCTTTATTTCCACTTTTACTGCATTTGTATCTTTCATAGTGTATTACGAGGTATGCTAATTTTATTTTTGAGTGAGGTTTTAACTTATATGAACTATCTAAAGTTTGCATTTTCTATTAAAAATTAGAATTGAAATTCTAGGCTATCTCATGTCTTTTCGCAATGCATTTTTCCTTTCGCTTCTTTCACCTTGAACGTCTATCGATTGTATCATTCTGTTTATGTATTTAGATGAACATTTATTCAACTCAAAAATTTAAGCTGCTTTGAAATCTTACAGGAAAGTTTATATGAATATTTAAAATTATTTCTCTTAATGAATTTTATCTAAAATGTCAGTTTGAATGGTCGGATAGATCGTCTCAGATTTTAAACTCTGTGATACCAAGATATGAGTTTATTTGTATAAAAAATTTCTCAGAATTTTAATTTCGATATTTCAGAACTTTCTTGTGTATATATATATATATATATTTCTAAGTCGAAATTATCAGAATAGTTTCACAAAAGACAACTAATTATGTTTTTCAGAAATATCCAGAATTCACAACAACAATATAAATTATCCAATACTTCAAAAAAATTATTCTAATAGTTTGGAAAAGCATTGCCAGTTATTTTTTAGATCAACAATTTTTATAGCTTTCATTTTTAACTCTTTACATCATAATGGAAAGGTTTTTAGGACTTCGTTTCACCAGTTTGTCTTTTCGCCTTTCTGCACTCTGCCTTTCGTAAGTGTATTTTGACAGTCAAGGAATTTATGAATTTTATTGTCTTTAAAAGCGCACATATTTTTAACAAAATAGAGGGTGCAATACGTAACGTTCATTTACAGATACTGTCAAACGATATCCCATATATTTCTCTCATGGAAGATAATAATTTTAAGTACATTGCTCTAATGTACACTATTTCAAAATCTTCAAAGTGCTATGCAGTGCAACATAATTCCTGTATAAAATGGTGTACAAATAATCCAATTACGTCACTGTTTACAATCAGTTGTTGCTTCATATGACTTTAAAAGATGCTAACTTATTTCTGAGATGAGGAAATGGATATGCGTTGTTGAAGTACACAATAAAATGCGTGGAAAGACAATTATGCATGTAATATTTAATTCTCTCTTCAGTGTTGCACAAAATAATTCAGGTCTATGACGGATAACTGTTGGAAGCACGCATTTCTTTATGTTATCAGTTTTTAAGTTTAACCAAACTTTAATTTATTATGTATACAGGGTGGTTCAAAAGGTCATGTCGAAACGGCACGTGTGGGTGTGTCAGGTCATGAAAAGCAAGAATTACAAAGCAACTTGGGGTCGGAAACGCGATTGTGACAGCGCAATTGCATCCTGATCGTGACGGGAAAAAAATTTTAACAAACGGTGTAAAAATACCTTTATTTTACAAATAAAAACTTCATCGAAGAAAAAAATGCAAATGGAAAATGTTACAACTCATAAGAAGTGCTCAAATTGTACTCCATTTGCCGTGATGCACGCTTCACATAGGCGCCGAATGAAGTCGCTAACACGTTCCAGTCGGCCCTGCACCGTGGCCACCGCGATTCCCGCTGACCACCTGTATTTCAACCTCTGGGTATATCTTAAGTCTCTGTTATACGAGACACCCGTTTCATCGACCACGGACCTCATGGCACGGATCGCTGAAGCGACGGCGCGTGTCCGGGCAATTGGAACGTGTTCGCGATTCCATGCGGCGCTGATGTGAAGCATCCATAACTGCTAATGGGGCATATTTTGAGCACTTGTTATGAGTTGTAAAATTTTTCGTTTGTATTTTCTACTTCGATTAAGTTGATTTGTAAAATAAATATCGTTTTACACCGTTTCTTGTCCTGTCTTTGCATCACGGTCACGATGCAATTGCACCGTCACGATCGCGTTTTCGACCACCAGTTCCTATGCAATTCTTGCTCCTTGTGACATGACACACCCACACGTGCCGTTTTTATATGACCTTTTGAAACACCCTGTATAAGTTTTTATTAATAATATATACATTTAATCAAAGATATAGATTACATTATCGTTTATGGCCGGTAATTTCTGAATTGCTGAAATAATTCTATTATTTAGGTATTTGGAGGGGGCAAATAATCTATAATTTATATCTATCATTATTTTTTCAATATCTGTATTTTTAAAATAAAAATATATGATATTATATTAATAGTATTGAAAAAAATATCATGAAATTCTCGTTATTTTCTTAAATAAATTTTATGAACTTTAATAGCTTAAAAGCAAAATATTTTCTTCTTTAAAATACAAATTTGCTGAAGAAGTTTGTCAAATTAATGCATATGAGCTTTGATTAACCCTTAAATGCCGTGTGTTGCTTTTCGACAACATACCCAATTTAGGCTCTAAAATACTATTAGAATAATATTGAAGCTATAATGCCTAATGTTGTCAATAAAATACGTTCTGAAAATATTATTAAATCGATTTTCAACATGTAGATGGCAACACTTGTGCTGTTTAAGAATAAAGATGGATTTATCTTTTCAATTGTTGCTACTTGATCCTTTTGTTTTGTTTGGAAGCTTGCGAAATACACTATTTTGTTCTGCAGTGAGCACGTAATATTTATTTCTTATTATAGTTCCTAAAATTCTTATGCGTTTACTATTATAGAATTATATCATGGAAAATTATTTTTTCAATTAAAGACCAGTATTGCCGATTAGTAACAAACTGTTTTTTAGTCGTAAAGCATACTTAAAACAAAATATGATTTTTTAAAGTATTTTTCCCATGATTTATTTAAACAATGAAAGCCGAAAAACATTATTACAATGATTTTTAAAAAATCAAGAATTTTTTCAAATAAAAATATGTATTTTGAATCTCAAATACTTAATTAGAATCTTAAGGATAGTATAATTTAATGTTGTGTCGTATTTTTTGTTGCATCATATTTAACGACCTGTACACCAAGTGGCAAATTTTAGTAATGTTCTCTCTTTTTTGCTAAATATTAATAATGCATGTGCAAATAAATCCATGTAAACAAAAATAATTTATCCCTTTTTTTCGCAATTCTGTGTAAATAAGCTACTTTTATTTATATTTAACTTCAAATATCGAAACTTTGATGAAAAAAAAACTTTTAATCTCATTAGGAGAGGATTACTTTGAGAGTGATACATTCTTTCAAAATTTTAGTTGTTTTCAATAATTAAATTTTACAATAAGGAATTCAGAGCTTAGAACTTAAATATTTTTCTCTTTTATTTAAACATTATCGAAAGGAATTTATGTCCAATTATTACTTATAAGTATATATTAAGAGGTGTTACAATTTTCAAATAAAAAGCAGCGTATATAATAAATTTCAAACATTTAATTAAAAACTTAGAGATTTATTCATTTTAAGTACTTCCTAAAAGGATTCATTTACATTTTAAAGATTCACAACTATAGCTGAATTATTTATTTTATTTCATCAAATTTTCAATTCAACAAATTTCATTATATTTTGAATATCCTATTTCATTTATAATAAAAATAATTATTATTATTCATATTAGTATTTTCTAAAATTTAACTTTTGAATATTTAGATTAACAAAAACTAACAATCAAAGGCAAATTAGATATTTTTCATTGTGAATTAATATGTAAAAAAGCATTCTTATATAACATACATAACTTGGATTAACGCAGGTAGGTGGAATTTTAGCTATTTCTTTAATAAAAAATGCAGATATACAGCTTGTCAAAATAAAATGAAGGATCATTGAATTCACCAAATAATTAATATAATTAAATAACTTCTCATATAAAGCACATAAATTGATATTATCAAACTCAATAGGCAATATAAACATCAAAAATATTTTAAAACTATTGTTATTATTACAGTATAATAAATTGCATTTTCACTGAGAGAAAAATAATATGCACGGAACAAATTATTCTAAATTATAGAATTAATAAATGTTAATTGAACTTCCTTTGTGTTTAATAATTTGAAAGCAGTGTTGCGGCATAGAATTTAGAAGGTTTCAAACTTGTCGATCTGATAAAACAAGCCATACCACAAATGACAGATTTTAATTTTGCTTCGAGTTATACTATAAAAATATGTAGTATATATATATATATAGACCACATAACCATTTTTTGGTAGATATTGCGCACTGTAATACCCCAAACGTTCTCCATAGAATTTAGGTTCGCACATCCCCCAATGAAGTATGGCCAAATCTCATTATCTTCAAACCATTTTTTTTTATCTTTTGCAGAGTGAATTGAAGCATAATCTTATTAAAAATTATAGTTAAAGCCGGTTATTCTTTCACACTATTCCAACAAATCGTGTTTACACATGTGAATATAGACAATATAGACAGACCAGACCAGAAATGACAGACCGACCTGATGTTGCTACCAATAAGGTTATCTGAGCGAAATATGCCGGCTGGTTGTCGGCCCAGTTAGCTTAAACGGTAAAGCATTGGACTTGTAAGCCAAGGATCTGGGTTCGATTCCCGGCCTGGGCATTTTTCTCGCTCAGTTGGAAATATTAAATTCGCATAATATAGGCAATGTCTATTTTGTTGTCCTTTTAGACAAGCAGTTATAAGCTTACCTCCTGGCTAAAAACAGTCCTAAATAGTAGGCAGTCTCGACCTAATAGACGTCTGGATAATACGTCCTTTTCATTTAGAAAGCCCTGCTAATATCAATCAATACCATCCATACCATCGAAATTAGACATCGTTTTTATCACTGAAATTAACTTTAGACGAATTCTTTTGTTGCTTCAGATGTTTCTCTGCAAACTGAAAAGCGGTTTTTTATTATGTTAAACGCGGACACCGGTTAGTTTTTACATATTTCAAAATTCCCGACTATTTTATAATTCTTCAGGTAGTACGTTCTTATGCTGGCGTCTTTATCTAGCTACTAATTTTCTGTCTTATTAGCTTGTGATCGTGCGAACAATCAAACTTTCGGATCGTTTCGAAAGAATTCTCGCCCTTCCTGTAGAGTTTACAGTATCATAAGTAGTTGTATTTTGTAACAAACTAAAGGCAACGGTCTTTGAACGTTTAATTTTATAAGCGATTGTTTGAAGTGACATTATGGTGTTGTTATAAGCTAGAATTTAGCCTCTTTCAAGAGCAGGAAGTTGTTTACTTCCCTCGTAGTCAAAAAGTTCTGCGAACTAAACGAATGCGCTCAAAATCTCTTTTAAACGCTTTAATAAATAATATGCAAAATGTC
Organism: Maratus speciosus; assembly: GCA_963932465.1. Classification (NCBI taxonomy): domain Eukaryota; kingdom Metazoa; phylum Arthropoda; class Arachnida; order Araneae; family Salticidae; genus Maratus; species Maratus speciosus. The sequence goes on from OZ010790.1 coordinate 49,396,394, forward strand.
CGCCAATCTCGATCCGTGGTTGATTAATATTTAAAGAGTTCTTATCATTTTCTCCTTTTTAAATTTATCAAAATACATATTTTAAAATATATTTAAAAATGTAGTTAACTAATATATGCACCAAAACTATCACATCATTGAAGAAAGGTTAATGAAGGAACAGCGACCTTCGCAGGTACTTCAAGAAAATCTGCGTTGGTTCATTTGTTTATATTATATAAATTTAATTTGTCAAAAACAGTACTAGGAAAAAGTGAAAAGGTTTACAGATATGAATATGTATGCATATACAGTACCTGAGGTAAAATTATAAATTTATAGGAAGACCTATACGCTGGTACTTAATTTTTATAAAGTGTCACCTATCTCCTTCTAAAAAAAGTAACTTACGTTTTCACCATCGTAAGTGAATTTTTTGTGTCTGGAAGTCTTCCTTGGATAATACTAAGAAACCTGTCGCATATAAAAATGTCAAAATCGGTAGTTTTATCGAGAATCGATCGATAAACACTCTGAAGCAGGCAGTTTTTAAATAAGGGAATTATTTTACGAGCTATTTAATCTTGATTTCGGTCAAAATTGTTCAGTTAAAAAAAGTTTTATAGAAATAAAAACCATTCATAGCAGTTTAACCACATTTTCCAAGGACATATTTGACAAGCTTGAGCTGTGTAACTATTTTTTTCATATTTTTACATAAAAGCAACCCTTCTTTTAAAATTTCATCAGAAATTCTTTAATTTGCTTACATATTAAGATTCAGTAGGCCATAAATGTGTAAGTATAAATTTGCAGTAAATATAGATTAGCAAATTTGCATTTTTAATCAAATAGCGAGATAAAAATTAACGATGGATGAACCAATCAATTTTAATGTTAAAATTGGTTGCATAGAAGTAACTCAAAGATTAATATACAGGGTGGCCACTAAAGTCCGTTCCCATACTTCTAATTGCCGAACGGCTGCAGCTATAGTCATAAAAGTGATGTCAAGGTATAGTAAAGTGACTATGCACTACTAGATGAGACCGCTTATAGCGGAAACGGGTGCAAAAAAGCGGAGTTAGCCTTCCTATCTCGAAAACGGTACGAGATATGGTGAAAAAGTGAATTACAAATTTGTAGAGCATACTCGATTTAGTACGAAATGACGTGTTGTGAAAATGAATGCTAAAAACAGAACGCTTAAAATAAGCATTTGTTTGTTCCTGATTTTCGAAACTGTGACATCACAAAATTTCAAAGAAAGGAGAAAAGATTTTTCTGTTGGGATACCTGAAACAGCAGGTGTATGTGACCCACTGCCTACATTGTGGGCGGCCAACGACACATTACGGATGCTTATGCCAATATGTCACCCGCTACCCTACAACGTGTTCAATGCGAAGTTCAGATAAGGGTCCAGATGTGCATTGTAGCTGACAAAGGGAAGTTTGAACATAAAAAATAAAGGTATCTTGTGATAACTATTTGTTAATTTTCTTTCTAAGATCGTTTTGTCACGTCACATTGTAGGAAATCGCTAACAAACAAATGCGCTTTTTAAGCCTTCTGTTTTGTGCATTTATTATCCCATGGTGTCTTTCCGTATCAGAACGATAATGCTCCACAACTTTGTAATTCACCTTTTTCCCATATCTCGTAACGCTTTCGAGATAGGAACTCTAACTCTGCCGTTTTGCACCAGATGGAACTGTAAGCGGTCTCATCTATTAGCGCATAGCCACTTTACTACACCTAGAAACCACTTATATAACTATAGCAGCAGCCGTTCTGCAGTTACGATGGTGGGAACGGGCTTTAGTGGGCACCCTGTATATATTTCATTTCTTTTTAGCTCACAGGCTATCAAAGCCTGAGAGCTAATGTGCCCGCCCGTTCTGTATGTATGTATGTATGTATGTATGTATGTATGTATGTATGTATGTATGTACGTACGTACGTATGTACGTAACGCGATAACTCTTGATAGAAACATCCGATTTGCTTCAAAATTTTTTCCCATGTTCATTGTGGTAAGGCGCTTCCCTGATTAGTTTTGAGAGTTCCTTGGTTAAGGATAAAGTGGTAAAAACGGGGTTAGTCCCCCCCCCCCTAATTCAGAAAAATGTGTTTTTCATGCAGAATCATTCGATTTGCTCCGAATTTGGTATACCGGTTTATTATGTTAAGGAACATCCCTGATTAGTTTTGGGGGGTTCATTGGTTAAGGATAAAGGGGGAAAGGGGGGTTAGTCCACCCCCTTAATTCAGATAAATGGGTTTTTCATGCAGAATCATTCGATTTGCTCCGAATTTGGTATACCGGTTTATTATGTTAAGGAACTTCCCTGATTAGTTTTGGGAGTTCATTGGTTAAGGATAAAGGTGGAAAAATGGGGTTAGTCCCCCCCCCACCCCCTTAATTCAGATAAATGGGTTTTTCATGCAGAATGATTCGATTTGCTCTGAATTTGGTATACCTGTTTATTATGTTAAGGAACTTCCCTGATTAGTTTTGGGAGTTCATTGGTTAAGGATAAAGGGGGAAAAACGGGGTTAGTCCACCCCCCTTAATTCAGATAAATGTGTTTTTCATGCAGAATGATCCGTTTTGCTCCGAATTTGGTATACCGGATTATTATGTTAAGGAACTTCCCTGATTAGTTTTGGGGGTTCATTGGTTAAGGTTAAAGGGGGGAAAACGGGGTTAGTCCACCCCCCCCCCCCTTTATTCAGATAAATGTGTTTTTCATGCATAATGATTCGATTTGCTCCGAATTTGGTATACCGGTTTTTTATGTTAAGGAACTTCCCTGATTAGTTTTGGGGGTTCATTGGTTAAGGATAAAGGGGGAAAGGGGGGTTAGTCCACCCCTTAATTCAGATAAATGGGGTTTTCACGCAGAATCATTTGATTTGCTCCGAATTTGGTATACCGGTTTATTATGTTAAGGAACTTCCCTGATTAGTTTTGGGAGTTCATTGGTTAAGGATACAGGGGGAAAAACGGGGTTAGTTCACCCCTTAATTCAGAGAAATGGGTTTTTCAAGCAGAATGATTCGATTTGCTCCTAATTTGGTATACCGGTTTATTATGTTAAGGAACTTCCCTGAATAGTTTTGGGGGTTCATTAGTTAAGAATAAAGGGGGAAAAGGGGGGCTAATCCACCCCCTTAATTCAGATAATTGGGTTTTTCATGCAGAATGATTCGATTTGCTCCGAATTTAGTATACCGGTTTATTATGTTAAGGAACTTCCCTTATTAGTTTGGGGGGTTCATTGATTAAGGATAAAGGGAGAAAAGGGAGGTTAGCCCGCCTCTCTTAATTTAGATAAATGGGTTTTTCATGCAGAATGATTCGATTTGCTCCGAAGTTGGTAGACCGGTTTATTATGTTAAGGAACTTCCTTGATTAGTTTTGGGGGTTTATTGGTTAAAGATAAAGGGGGAAGGGGGGCTAGGCCACCCCCCCTTAATTTTATAAACGGTTTTTCATGCAGAATTATTCGCTTTGCTCCAAATTTGGTATACCGGTTTATTAAGTTAAGAAGCTTCCCTGATTCGTTTTGGCGATTCATTGGTTAAAGATAAAGGGGGCTAGTCCACCCCCTTAATTTAGATAAATGTTTTTTTGCAGGATTATTCGATTTGCTCCAAATTTGGTATGCCGGTTTATTATGATAAGGGGCTTCCCTGATTAGATTTGGAGGTTCACTGGTTAAGTATAAAGGGGGAAACGGGGGTTAATTCCCCTTCACTTATTTTTTTAGGGGCATTATTCTTTAAAATAAGTGTATAATATGCAATTAGTGTGAATAGCCTGTGAGCTCAATGCCATCAGTTTAGCTGGGCACTTTTCTTTTTTATTATTTTATATAATGCTTTGTAAAATCTCAGACATAATTCTAATTCATATTTTGGATTAAACCACGTCTAAAGTATTGATTCTTAATTTATTTGTGCGTGCTTGTGTTACTACGTACGTAAGCGTAAACTCTATTTCCATTTATTACAAACTTACAATACCCCGATATAACGTTCAGCATGTAAACTCTGGACGCCTTCGACGCCACAACGTACAAAGTAAAGAAACACTTTTGGTCTTGCTTCTGTTTAGATCTATAAAAGAGCTTTGAAAAAATATTCTCAGGCACACACCAGAAAGAAAATTTGTCACACGGGGATTTTCAATCTGAATATCTGAAATTAAAAAATGGGTAATGGGTGGTTTTGGAAAATTTATAAAGAAATGAGTAATTATCAAAGTGTTCTAAAACGTATATATATATATATATATATATAAAGTTTCCTGCATCCCGAAAATTGTACATTTTAATAACGAAAATATCCACTAACTTTGACTTTCATATATACAGATGTTAGATATAATATTTTAACGAAAATTATTATTTACCAAAATAACTTCCAAGCTGGCTCACCTTCAACTTGAATTCTACATTTAAATTGTCAATAATGAATTTCTTTCTGCAAACGTCCGCCCCCCACCCCTCCCTTATTAAATTATATTTCCATTAATTAGATTCATGCACTCCTAAAAATCAAAGAAGACTAAAAAAAATTATATTCAAGTGCAAGTAGAGCTAAACGAACTCAGAAAAACACTGTTACTGACTGAATTTTTACGTTATCTTTCGAATTCACCTGATATACTACTTTTGAAAATTTTTAGCTAATTTGACCACAAATCGGCATGTTTAAGAGCAATAATCGTCACGAAACATTTGGAAGTGAACAAACCATGTGAACAAAAACATAGATGCAATATTTTAGCATTCCATAATAGTCCACATCATTGAGAATAGAGTATGTAAATTGCGCGCCGCCCACAATGTTTACAACCATAGAATCTGAGTATGAACATACAACCACAACGTCTAAATTGATGCAGAGAAAATTACAAAAAAAAAAAAAAAAATACTACCTGCATGCATGACTTAACCCCTTCGGTACGTGAAGCCTTTTACGTAATTTTTAATCTTTTGTCAGCGTTTTTTAAAAACAGAAATTTGTGTTTTCTTGAATCGAGAAAATGCGCTGATAAATAAGGCAAATTTTTCTGTAAAATTTTACTGGTGAGGAACAACAAGGATTCTGAACGCTTCATGCAACGTATACGTGTCGGTCGTCCCCAAGGGGTTAAATACTTACAACAAAAACACCGATTTCCAATAAATGCCGCAGTTTTAGAGATATGTCACACATTTTCTCATATCCAACTCTCATTTCATTTTCGCTGTGTACAGATCCACTTTACCTAATGGATTTCCTTCTCCAATCATGCAGTGGAAGGAAGTATGTGTATAGTATGTGCGCATTTATAGTTAGATCTGTGATGATATCAGAATGTATCATGACTCTCAGATACATTATGTTTTTCAGTGTATGGTTTCCAGCATTGTGAGAGACCGCCCACTTTACATGACCTATTACAGAAATTGCTTACGATTGAGAAATGTATCACATCGCACTGTGAGTTATTCGCACGCTTATTCGCCTCTGAAAGTTTCTAGACGATTCTTGTTGGCAGGTTTTATAGCTTCTCTTGCTAGAGAAACCTTATCTTAACATATTATTAAATTACATTAATTAAAATTTAATTTCCTAAGCTTTCATCCGCTGATTAAAAATATTCTCAAAACTAATGACAAATGAATAGAAAACTAATTTTTCCTTTGTGCCACAAATTTATAACAATAATGGTATTCAATTTTAATGAATATATCAAAATTAGATGCATTATCTTGATTAATCAATCTTAAATAACTAATTTCTTAAAGGACAAATTCCCTTTTCCTGAGATTCGAAACTTTCTTTTAAAGTATTTCCGCAGAAAATAAAATTTTAATGTATAGTAATTGCATAAATTATAAAGAGATTCAATCAATTCGAAATTAAGCTTCCTCAAGATTTGTTAAGCACTAAGGGATTTCTTACTTTTATCAGCATATGGACAATAAAAGAATTTTGTCTTTCAAGGACATCCTGCAAGTTTTAGAAAAGGAAAGTTAGACAATTTGTTGCCTTTGAAAAATTTGTATCTTTTAAATAAAATGTAATTAACTCAGAATCTAAAACAATATTACTGAATATTAATGGAAGAAGTTAGGTAGTTGATTGAAATTTTGATTTTTAACAACTAGCATATTTTTGTCATAAACACATGATGAGATATTATATAGGAATTTTAGCCCTAAAGAATTGAAATAACCCTCTACCAATTCAATAACTATTTTATAAATGTTGAAGTAATCTTTGGATCTTTTGAAATGAAATTTAATAGAATAATATCTGATTTTAAAATGTTGGTTTCTCTTAAAGAGCATAAAAATTCACTAGACGATGAAAACAAGAAAAAAGTGTTCTTTTTTTTTAATTGAAAACATTTTTAATCTATAATTAACTAAATTGCTAATAGTATATCCAATTATATATAGTATACTGTATAGGTTGTCACAATGGAAATATGCATCATAACGGAAATTATGGAAAATATGAACAAAATATCATAAAACAAGATTAGACTGACCGAAATTATCTGTATATTGTATATGTTATCACAGTGATAATCAATAATTTTAATTATTTGCTATTAACCCTCTATATCTCAAATTATTAGTAGAAAAATTCATCACCTTAATAATTATCTATGTTAATGTCTGAAGATATCCGAACAAACTTATGCCCCACCAGTGGCCGAGAGGTTCTGCTCTCGAAGCTGGTAGACGGAAGGTGCTGCGTTCAATCCCAATCGCACCCGTCGGCCTAATCGTTCGGAGTTTTAGTGGTTTTCTTCGAACCTTCACTGTTAAAAATTTGCAGCATTCTGGCAGGTCATTTGACCGTTTTTTCCGAAAGCGGTTATACAACCGTAACTTTAACACTATTCTGACCATATTATTGGCCATTTTATGGTCAGAATGTAGTTAAATTATGGTTATGAAACCAGTTTTTTTTTCAAAAAACGGTCGAATGACCTGCCAGAATGCTGCAAAACTTTTAACAGTGTTGATTTTCCAAGCGTAAATACGGGTTAGGTTCCCTTAGAAAGAACCCCACGCAGGGCACTTCCCCCTCCCCTTAGGACCTATATCCCTCGTGCTGATAATTGGCCGTCATAAACACAACCAACCGAACAAACTTATATAACAATAATTTCATTTTTAGATAATTTTTTTAACTAAAATTTATGTAATAAATTGGTAGTTAGAGCTCTTTTTGTAAAATATTTACAAGAATAATTAGATTAATTGATAAAAAAAATACTGTTACGGAAATCTCAAAATTCTTACAAGAACAATGTAAATAAATGCATTGGGATCCATCTGCAACTGAGAAGTTTTTTTTGTTTTTTAGTAGTTGTAAAGTTTTTGTATAAGGATTTTTAATGGGAGAAAAACTACACCAATGTGGAGAAAATAATCACATTAAAAATTATTTTTGCTTCGACTGTTTGGCTGAGCTTTTTAAATGTGATCCGGCAAATGATTTTGTATGAAAAATACATTCTACTTTTATTAGTAGACGAATTAAGGTGGCTCAAGGCTTGATTGATATCGAAAAACATGTAAACAGAGCTCTCGCTTCGAGTCCATAAATAAAAAGAAGTATTCAATGTAACTAATTTAAACTTTCTGATATTTTTAAGGTATGTTTGTAGTCTGATAAAATTATAAAATGAAGTACTTCAATGTAATAAAATATAAAAAACATATATAGCAAAGTTTATATTACACAATTTTCGAAAAAGAAAATTAGGTGTCATATCACCATCCGTAAGATATCTTAACGTTGATTTGACATAAGAATCTAATTTTTGCTTTAAAATGATCAGGAAACTTTTCTCGGTAGAATGCATTAAGGATATAACTATAACTCAAAGGAAACATTATTAAAAAAAAAAAAAACCTCTCAAATTTGAAAATTTAAAAAACCTTAAAAAACACACCTTTTTATTAAAAATACTCAAAATATTTTATTTAATATTGTATCTAAAATATATTAATTTATTGTATAGTCAATGATGTTATATGCATGCAAAAAAATTAAGCCATTCCATCAAATCGTTTTATTTTTTTTAATCTTACGGATAGTAGTCAAAAATCAAGTTTTGAGAAACGAGACTTAAAGTTGCAATTAATGAGTGCGGCATTGAAAGTGATTGTTACATAAATGCTTATAACTCCGGTAAAGATGCAAATATTTTTATTCGGTTTTTTGCGCTGTGTTAAGAATTAATTAAATAATTAAATAATCAAAACAGGTTAAAAAAAATTCAATTTTTTGAAAGTTTTCAAGCCTTGAGCTCCCTTAAATAAATTTAATATTGGGTTTTCTTTAATGGTACACTGTTAAAAATTTGCAGCATTCTGGCAGGTCATTTGACCGTTTTTTCCGAAAACGGTTACACAACCGTAATTTTAACACTATTCTGACCATATTATTGGCCATTTAATTGTCAGAATGTAGTTAACTAATGAAACCGTTTTTTCAAAAAACGGTCGAATGACCTGCAATGCGAAATGCTGCAAAATTTTTAACAGTGTACTTAAAAATACAGCAGGAGCATAAAAGGTTAAACAGTACAGATTTTATCAAATTGTTTTTGCGATTAATTGCAAAACTCTCGTATTTGATATATGGGTGACATTTATCGTAAAGGTGTCATGGAAAAGGTGTCAGAAAAACAAACAGTACGTAGTTTAACAAGCATATGAGGCTAAAATCAGTATTATGACACAGGATTCTTAATTAACAAGAAGAGCTATAGAATGTTAGTTTGAAGCAGACTAAAAAAAGATAAACAATATTTAATTCTGTAAATCGTGAAAGACTCCCAAATAAATTCCAAACATATACGGATCTCTTGACATATTTTACCTACTGTGTTCATAAAAACCAGAAGGCTCTGAGAGTAAATGTGTTTGGTTAATGCTTTCGATGGATGATTCTAGTCGGAATACCAATCCCAAAACATTCTTCTATCTCATACATGTTAATACTTCAAAATTCTCTAGTACAATGCCAAAATTAAATGGCAATCTATGCCCATCATGAGGATTCTAAAGACAAGAAACTCCTTGAGATGTTCTTGAGATGGGACTATCGCTGAAATCGTGTAAATCATGCAAAATGCAGCATATCAGAGCCACCGGATAGGTGATTTACACCAAAATCTAATATTCAACAACTTACGTTAACGTCCAACTGAATCTGAAGTTTGATGAAAATCCGTTCATTAGTTTTTGAGATAGAGCTATTCAGGAAACCGAAAAAAATTCCACATAGGAGCGCCACCAGTTGAGCTATTTACACTAAAAACTAATTAGCACCAGTTTATATCAGGGACTATTTGAATCTGAAGTTTTATGAAAATTCGTGAATTTTTTCTTGAGTTAGAGCTATTGCAATAATCATGAATAATGCAGCATAGCAGCGTCACCTGATGGGCGATTTTCACCAAAAACTAATCAGCAGCAAAATATATCCTGGACTAACTGGATCTGAAGTTTTATAAAAATCCGTGCATTAGTTTTTCAGATATGACTGTTGCGGAAATCATGAAAATGCAGCATATCAGCGCCACCTGTTGGGCGATTTTCACCCAAAACTAATCAGGACCAGTTTATATCAAAGTCTAACTGAATCTAAAGTTTTGTGAAATTCCGTGTATCAGTTCTTAAGATAGATCACCCATAAAATTTTTGTCACATACAGACTCACAGATTGACAGAGTGACAGACAGTGTGACAGACAGACTCACAGACATTTTCTAAAAACCATCAAATCGTGTTCAGGACACTTGGACTAATACGTACAAATCCGTCGAAAACATGAAGTGGAAGAATTTCACGAATCCAATACTTTCTTCTTGTGAAGATAGAAGAAAGTAAAAAAGTGAAATAAAATGTTGTATCTAGAGAACACCACCAAGAGATTAATTTGTAATCATGCAATTTCGGACTGACTTTGATCTGAGACTGGTCACAATATTTGGCGAACGAGAATTTCTATATTGCTTGATTTTATTTTTAAAAAACAAGTTTGTAAAGTTATAAAAACACAGTTTAATAATTGAATAAAAGTATTCTATCCGACGATCGCTAATGACTTTCGGACAAAACAAAATATTTTAATATATAGAGTGAACCAAAAGTCTTGGCCTGATTATAAATATTTAATATTCTCAAACTATTATAATTAGACATATGTTTGTTTGGATGCATTGTAAGTATTGTTATAATTTTTTTTTATAAGACCGCGTACCACAGTAAATTTCAACGTGTGCCTGTTACAGTACACACAGCAGCTTGTATCTTGTCTTCAGTTCTTTGACGTCATCAACTGGTGTGGCACTTGATATAGCCCCCAAAGAAAAAATCAAGAGGATTAATATCTGGAGAGCGCGGAGGCCGGAGTGTTGATCAACCCCTACTAATCCACTGATCCGGAAATGCGTCGTTCCATTGCACAAAAAAATACGAAAACTGACCTATCCAACGATACAACAAGTTGCATTATTATACAAACGGTTAATTCGTAATGAATTATTATAATCAGGGCAAGAGTTTTGGTTCACCCTGTATACCAATCCAAGAAAGCTATATTTATTAACTTTTTCTATTGTTTTTTGTAGCGTTACTTTCTTGAAAGCTTAACTTCACCCAATAATTAACAGAATATTTCCGGTTCGTTTTTAATACTTTAAAATTTTAAATCCATAATTTTTAAAGATTTTCTTGATATTTTTTTTCTGTGCGTAATGCTTTTTTAATTTTGATCTTCTGAAATTGCATCATTTCCGTCAAATGCCTAGGTTTCTAGTTTCAAAGTGTCTCAGGTTATAATATAATGCACATTTCAATCTCGATTATTGATTATGATGCTCTCAACAATTGACAGAAATATTTAAAACCACACATGGAAACTAGACCGTATGTAGTATTGCAGTTTTAAAGTAAAATAAGGTTGTATTTTATATTTTAGCATTTCATTCATGCTGACTAAGTTAGCAATATGTTGCTAAATATGCTTTTCGTATTAAAATTTAAACAGCAGAGGAGCAAACAGAAAAAAATCCTGTACGCAAGAAATAATTTTAAACGCTTTCTCAAGTTGCTGAATTTTTGTTTTGATATGCATTTAAAAATCCTGAACCAAACATATTCATGAATTACGAAGTATGATACTATTAAAACACTAACATTTAAAATATATACAGAATTGTATGATTAAAAAATATTAATACATTTTCTCAAAATGTATCATTCTTTAGATGCACATTGAGCAAGGAAACTCTAATGAATTCTGTATTTCTTAAACATACGCTTCCAGTTCTACTTAAATTATAAGCTTTGGATAAAAATATTTGATTGCCAGTTTCATCTACATAAGGCGCACTTATTTACAATCGCATTCCTCGGTTTATACTTCTGTGCCTATTCAAATAATACTACTTCTACTGTGAATTCACATCCTATTAAACATTTTCTTATACCATGTATATCGACATAACAATTAGTCGGATATGACTTAATTGATACAATTAAACTGTTTTAGAAACTATGAATGGTAAGTTTGAAAATCGTATATTCAACCTTCTCAATGTGTGGCGCATATTGAATACAAAGTCCGTCGACTGCCAGAGGCCATTTTTCCTCTTGCGAAAGCCATTAACAAGTTTTATAATCGGATAAACTTTGGCACTTTATATTGATTTAATTCTCAACGTTGCTCTATTTTGAATCTTTTTCATAATAGGGTAACCCCGCCAGTAGTTGATCAAATAAAGACAGTGCTACGAGGTTTTTATTATATTTCCTTCCTTCTAAGTTTTAGAAGTAAACTAACATGCTGGATACAACCCATAATGAATGTTCTATAATGGGCGAAAATGGAATCTGCGGAAATTAAATAGCAACAAAATGATAAATAAATAGTTTTTTATCCATTTGGAAATGGTTGTTGTTTTCGTTCGAGGATGGGGTCAAATGATGCTCGCATTTTATTTTTTTTTAACGAAATTCAACGATGTTCTGTACTTTTAAAAGAATTTTTATTTGAATAGATAATAGAAGGGCATAAAATCGTTAAAAATTGTTTAAATAGGTAATCGGAAGGCATAAAATCGTAGATAATTGAAAAAGTTACAAAATGGGTAGGCGCAAATTATCAGATATGGAAAAATCTGAAGCCAAAAGAGCGACACCGAAATGAAAATCGTCTTGCAAAGCAAAAATCGAGGTCTTCAACTCATTATGTAGGCCATGAAAATCGAGGTCTTCAACTCATTATGTAGGCCATGAAAATCGAGGTCTTCAACTGATTATGTAGCCAAGCAAATCGAGATCTTCAATTGATTATGTAGCCCATGAAAATCAATTACAGAATAAAAGACGAACGCGAAAAAAGAAACAATCTAATGTTTAATCGATTGATTGTAAAAGTCATGTCTCGAGGGGCTCCAATCCACTAGCCACGGCGTTTTACAATCGGTCGATTCTAACCGGAAAAAATTGAGCTCGACGTAGGTAATTTGTTGCAATATGTGGATGATTCGGTGGAACTGCTTTCGATTTGTAAACTGTTTTTCTTCTCGAAACGGGACTTGGAAAGTTTATTGATGAAGGTTTTGGTCGTCTGAAGTTTGATTTTTGCGATCTGTTGTTGAAGACGATGCGATGGAATTTGGTGGACGAAATTTAGATTTTTCGGTATAATTTTGTTACGAAGGTGATTTGTCGTGATCTGTGGATGATTCCGTGAACTGCTTTCGATTTTTATTTATTATTAAAAAAAAAAATCCAACTGGTTGTTGTAATTTATTAAATTATAATTTTTTTTAATTGCCATTTTCCCAGTAGTTGATTAATCGAAGAAATAAATCGGAAATCTAATAATTAATCTTTAAAATATCAAACTGGGGTCTGATTAACAATAATTCTTATAAAATTATTGTTTGTATTACGCAAGATGGAAGTGGTTTATTTTAAGTTGTCGTTATTGTTTCAAAGAAAATCAAATTTGAAAGCAATTGCTTAAGAGGCGCAAATGCCAACATAGTGAAAATATTCCATGCCGGAACTCGAACCCGGGCCATCAGTATAGCGCACTGACGTTCTACCGACTAAACCACATAGAACAATACACAGCCTAGAAATTTTCTTTTCTCACTATTATATGTTGGCAACGCTACAAACGCAGAACAAGATGGAATATTTATCGTGAGCTACCGACATGGGGCAAACACGAACCTTAATTAAATCCAGCATCGATAGAAACTGTGTTAATACATGGAAATTATTTCAGAGAGAAACATTCGCCTTGCATACAATATTCCAAAGAAAATCGAATTTCAAAGTAATTGCTTAAGAGGCGCAAAGGCCAACATAGTGTAAAGATTCCATGCCAGGACTCGAACCCGGGCCATCAGTATAGCGCACTGACGTTCTACCGACTAAGCCAATGGAACGATAGCCAGCCTGGAAATTTTCTTACTATTATATGTGGTCAAAGCTTTGAAATTTGATTTTCTTTGAAATATTGTATGCAAGGCGAATGTTTCTCTCTGGAATAATTTCCATGTATTAACATAGTTTCTATCGATGCTGGATTTAATTAAGGCTCGTGTTTTCCGCATGTCGGTGGCTTACGATAAATATTCCATCTTGCGCTGCGTTTGTAGCCTTGCCAACATATAATAGTGAGAAATTTTTCAGGCTGGGTATCGTTCCATGTGGTTTAATCGGTAGAACATCAGTGCGCTATACTGATGGCCCGGGTTCGAGTCCCTGCATGAAATCTTTTCACTATGCTGGCCTTTGCGCCTCTTAAGCAATAACTTTGAAATTTGATTTCCTTTGAAATATTGTATGCAAGGCAAATGTTTCTCTCTGGAATAATTTCCATATAATTACGTAATTTCTATCGTTATTCTCTTCAACTAATCAAAAACTAAATTTTTACACTTTCTAATAAAAAAAATTCATAAAATAGCTTCTCTTAGAGACAATGTGACAACGATGTGACAACAAGTGCTACAACATTCAAACAAAAATATTATATCTATTTCCACGTACAAAACTCATTTCCGCCTGAAGTAGCGCAATATTTCAAAAATTTGATTAACAACTTCCAGGATCACCCTACTGATAAAAATATTGTAAAAAATTATGTTAAAGAAATTATCCGATATTTTCCCCAGTTTTATGTTCAGCAAATTTTTCAAAAAAAAAAGTGTATGCATAATATTTATTGTCGTACATTTTTCAGTTTCTCTTGCATAAGACAGCTATCTGCTCTTGATACAGCCCACCCTGAGTGACCTTGTTCCTTGCAACACTATCCGAACGAGTGATGTCATATTTATAGTATTTTGTACAACAATAAATTTTAAGATCTTGGAAATTATCGAGATGATAAAAATCCACATGTCAATATTACTACCCACATTCGTAAAATAAAAAAATAATTTTTTATAAAGCATTTTTTTCCACTGATGGTATGGATATAAAAATTATGTTACAGTACTATTGAATTCTAAAGTTTGTTTCTTGATTGATAGTTGAGATAAATATTTTTAACTGAGTTTCATTTTAGACATTAATAAAATTACAAAAAATCTACAAATCAAAAACTGGCTAACTTTCGCGTTTTATTCTAGGAATTTTCTATTAATATTAAAGGAAATGTTTCTGCAGATATTTTAAGAAAAGTAACAGAAATATGTACTTTTATTGAATTTTCGAAAACTTTACGCATGAAATAAATTTATAACTAATAACGCGACAATTGCAAATGCATATGCACTTACACAGTTTCAACTAATTGGGTCTCTGGTGATAACAACGGCAAACAACCATGCATTGTTTCTAAACAAATTAATACACTTTTATTTACCAAAACAAACTACTGAATTGAATTATCCCAGGAGAAATAATTAGCTTCCATTAATTTTAAGTTAATCTCTTATTAATGACTTTCATCAGCTATTTTACTGTCTGTTATTTTTACTTTTGTTTCAGTTTCGGCTGGCTAAGCTTTGTACTGCCTTTCAAATATTTTATACTAACATTTTCTGAAATTTTAACAAACATTCCGAACAAATTTTACTACCACTTTTTGGATACATTATTTGTTAATACAAAAATAATTTAAGACACAAGATACCTCTTTTTTCTTTTATTATTTGATTTTTTGAGAACTATTGATGGATTGTTTTCAAGTACAGGAGCACTGTTAAAACTGGATACTTAAAAATAAGCAAAATGTACTCATTTTTGAGTACTTTCCGGTCTTATAATAGCTCGGAGTATTCAACTCTTAAATTTGAGAAACGCATGTACTCATTTTTTTGAGTACATACAGGAACTCGAAAATAAGTATGTATAGAAACACACACACGCTATAAGAAAAAAAAAAGCGAAATAACAGAGAACCGACAAATCACCATTTTTAATTGCAAAGAACTACAATTTTTGGAGTAAAGAACAATGAGTTTACTATTTTAATTCTTGAAATTTTGCGAATGAGCCGCCCCGTGATTTGAACTCGAGTCCTCTAGGTGGGAGATCAGTATTGTACTGACTGTGCTATAAGAGCAGTTGCCAGGTTTTTCCAAATGACACCTTTTATGAATCAGCGACGGAAGATCGTTAACAGCAGAGATGAATTTTCCCTTTCTTAAATATTCTAATTTCTAATAAAACAACTTTTTAATTAAATTTTCTTCTTTAACATTTCTAATGAAATTGTAAATAAATTTGAAAAGTGTGTATTATAAATTAAAAATTATAACAAAGATAAACATATCTTACAATAAAAGCTTGGAAATCCCTACTGTCAATTCGGTATAAAAAAAGGGGTTTATCAAAAAACTCATATTTTTGAGCAAATAGGATTTAAACATGAATATTAAGACTTTAAAATACAAAATATATGTATTCATTTCTGCATACATTTATAAATCAAGTATAAGTATACACAACTTCAAAATATCATGTACTCGTTTCTGAATTAATTGTACTAAAAAAAATCGAGTACAAAGAAATTTTCATTTTTAAGTTGATTAATGCTCCTTTTTGAAGCAATTGTACTTAAAAAATATGAGTACATAGAAATGCTCATTTTTAAGAAGATTATTTTTAACAATGTACTTCTTTTTGAAACAATTGTACTTAAAAAAATACGAGTACATGGAAGTTCTCATTTTTAAGTAAATTATTTTTGACAGTGAGGAGTCAAGTCAAGGAAAAAGCAAATGATTGAAATGTCTAAAAGTAATCTGGCGTGATATTATGCTTTCTAGACTAGAATAAGACCATATAATAATTAAACTACAATTTCGCAAAACTTTAATCTGCACTCTTTCGACTTATTCCCCAAAAAGTGGTACTTCCGTAGTCTCAGTGGGCTACTACTTTTCTGTTAAGTAACTAATGCAGTTGTTTAAAATGTCCTCCGCAGCTTTGGGAGTACATGTTGGATTTGGCTTATTCTGAATTATTCTGCCACATTCTGTATTTACATATATTCTTCCAAATTAGAAATAATTCTACCACACATAAAAAAAAAAAATCCAGAAGCATTCTTTGATTTAATCGCAAACTCTATGCAATGAGAAAATCTTTAAGCAATAAAGTTCAAAAATCTAAATTTCCTAATTCAAATTTTCCCACAAAGATAAATTTCTTTACGTTACGTAATTTCGCTAAATTGCTTAAGCCTAAATCAAACAAATGTGTTTTACTGGTTTATTATAGATCTCCTCAGAGAAATTGAAATCTTTACATTTACAAGCGCTTCAAAATTTTTTGCTCGTAGATAAGGGTAACATAATGTTCGACAAATTGTACGCAGCATCAGCTTTGGCGATAAAACTCAAAGTTTTTAATGTTATTCTGATAATTAAATCAAGATTCCACTGCTAAATTTGATTTATCTTTTATTGTATACATACATCTATTTTTCAGTATTTTTCCATAATTTTGTGAAAATGCGCTTTAAGGAGATCTTTCCTATTAAGTTCGAGCAAATACTGCACTTTTAAGGAAATATATATTTTCTTTCTATTTTTTTTATTTTTAGACAGCAGTGTACTTTTAGTATATTTTAGTTACTATGTAATAATTCAATATAAAAGATATCTTAGATTGACTGATGATTTATAAGAGAAGCAATTCCAGATGTTTCACGAACAATTTCAGGAGCTACTGAAAGTGTTGCACTGATGCATGACGTACTCATCCGAGTCAATTGGTGTCTCGTATATGATTGACTTGGTACCTTCGAAAGTGTATGGCAATCACTTGCTAGCCGCTGCCAGTTCTTTATCGTATCATTTTAGTTGTGGCACATTTCAGCGCTTATTGTAATTGTTATGTGAATAAAGCGCTTGTTTTCCTTTCCCCGCATTTCTTGTTTTTCGCCAATCAGAAATGATAATTACTCTTTTATTTAACGCTCCATCAAACATCTTGGAAAATCCGTGTTTTTACACCTGTGCTGATTCTCAAGTGAAATTTATTCAAGGCGTACCTAGCAGCATATGCAGCATATATCATAATATCAGCAACTATGCAATCTAACTTGGGCTGACGCGTTTTTTGTTTTTTTTGTCCGGAAATTATTTTAGATTATAAATGTTTAACTTAATGTTATTTCGCTATCTTGTGGGCAAGAAATCTCCAGCAGATCTCTATGTTTTCTTTGACTCTCACGGAAAAAGAAATTCTTAGGCCACGTCGAATGTAAAAATTATTTCAGCGATTTACTTTAACTCCTACATAAGCTATTGTGGCTATCATCTTTAAACAGAAAAAAAATCCCTTTCTTTCATAATAAGTTATTATACTTTTCTCTAGAGTGATAATTGACTTTAATCCTTAAGTGGTGAGGTGATTTTTTTTACGTAATTGTTGAGGTGGGGTGTATGTGACCCCAAAATTTGATTTCTTCTGCACTCTACAAAATTTAGCAAATTAAAATAAGAAAATTTCCTGCGAATTTTGCATTATTTACTTGTATAAAAATAACTGAAAAAGTACTGTAAGTGTACATACATATGTAAATGTACAGTCCATCTATTAATGTAAAAAGGCAATATTTCAGAATTTAAATTTCTCTGGGGTGCAAAACACTGCAGCTCACCAGTTAAAGGTTAACAGTAATCTACAAATATCTAGAACTAGGAATCTAAATTACAAAACTATTGCAAAAATCGTGACAGCTATTTAGTTGGCATCTATTTATTTTAATTTAAGGATTAAAGTTATTCACTCTGCTACTATTCAACAAAATTAAAGTTTTGAAAAGAAGTTTTAAATGATTTAAATTAGTTCATTTAACTTAGTTAATCTCGAGTCATTTATAAGTAAGATTACAAACTACTTCTTCTTCAAATTTTTATTAACTTTTGTATTGAAGGTTTTTTTTTTCTATAATATGTGCACATATTTTACATTAGATGCTTCAAAATTAATCATATGCTCAATGATGTATCTTAAAAATCTTATTATCTCACAGTATATGACTTCATTAGTAAACTTTCCAATCGTGAAAGCGGGAAGTTTTGTTTAACACCAGTTTTCTAAGAGTATTTTTTTTTTCATGATACCATCATTGAATTTTTATTTATTTTTTAAATAGTTATCTAATAGTTTCATCCGGATAAAAAAAATTAAATATTTCTTATACCTGATACAAATATTTTGATATTTTGATTTTAAGTTAATTTACTTCTGTTATTTTCTATGCACCATTTGTCAAGCAGGCGACATTGAGTTATGTAAACGAAAATTATTACACAATTATTATAATTGTTATTATTATTTTATTTTTATTTTTATTATTATTTTATTATTTTCCTATGATTATTTACATGTTTCGTTATCGAATTAATATTTTTCTTGCGTTTTGTATTTAAGAAAATTAGCTCATGAGGATGATTTTAAAGATAAATCGAAGCGTCGAGTATAAATTTGGGTATTTTAAATTTTATATATTTGTTTCAAATCTTTGAATAAATTGTATGTTGGTCCACAATTTATAGTTTTGTTCTCACTTAAAGGATTTAAGAAAAAAAAAATTCATCTGGAAGGAAATATTAATACATTAATGCTAAAACTTCATTACTTCTCATATAAAAGTAATTTTTTATTTAAAAAACCTTATGTAACATTGTTATAATATTAAATAAATCTGACATGTAATAATTTATATATATTTTAAATGCAGTCAAAATTCTTTTAAATCATACGTATAAAAAGAAAGCAAAAAATACGGCTTTCGAAATAAAAAGTGAGTTTCAATTTAAGAAAAAAAAATCAAGGAATGTTTAATTAATTTTTTTTTCAAATAACTAACAGAAGTACTATTTGTTAATAAAACAACAAAAAAAATTAAATTTTCAGTTGTGAATGTTTAGACATGTATAGATTTGCATAAGTCTAAAAAAATATCTATTGAAAATTATTTTTAATTTAAACGAAGTATTGTTAATTTTATTGAACGCTTTATGTTTATCTTTTTAAGAGTTTTTACTTTTATTTATTTATTTATTTATTTTTTAGAAAAGTTACAGAATTTTCTTATGTAATGAAACCATTAAATTAAATAAATTTGTTATAAAAAATGGACTTACAAATACACTTTAAATAATTGGAGTTCAAAGAAATTTAATATACACTGGAATCCAAAATTAAGGACCAGTCACAAAATGCTAATTTTTAAGTAAGCGAATACTCAAAAGGAATTAATATAACTCAAATAATTACTATCCCTACAGCACAGCTAGTCCATATAGTATCTCATTCATGTCACACATGGTCACAAATGTCACAGTCACTACGGTGAAACAAAAAATAGGAAATTCCACACGTTTCATTATGAGCCTCAAATGATCACTATATGTGACTCCACTGAGACGTCAATGTCACTGCTGCTTTGTGACGAGTCACCAAGTGACTTTACAATGTAGTTACATTGTGACTCTCATGTGACTGTCATTTTTAGGCTCAATTTCAAAATCATCATAAACGTTGCATTATGATAAGTCACTAAATAATATCACATCATAGTCACATGGTGACTTTTCACAAAAGAACACAATGGTGACTTCACAGTAGTGTCTCTTACACCTGAAAGTCATCATATGACTTTAATATGATATTATTTGTTAACTTATCGCAATGCAGCGTTTACCATGACTTTGAAATTGAGTCTACAGATGACTGTCACATGAAAGTCACAATGTATCTACATTGTAAAGTCACATGTTGACTCGTCACAAAGCAGCAGTCGCAGTGACGTCTCAGTAGAGTCACATATAGTGATCATTTGAGACTCATAATGAGATGTATGGAATTTTCTTTTTTTTTTGCTTCACCGTAGTGACTGACACTTGTGACCATGTATGACAAAAATGAGATGTTATATGGACTAGCTGTGCTGTAGAGATAGTAATTATTCGAATTATATTATTTCCTTTTTGAGTATTCGCGTACTTGAAAATTAGCATTTTGTGATTGGTCCTTAATTTTGGACACCAGTGTAGAAAATGCAGTGTTTGAAGTTTGATAATGATTTTATGTAATACTAGCTAAAGTACCCGGCGTTACCCGGAATTTTAGGAATGTTCGTTTTGAAAAATCAATTTTGAAAAGTCAACGATTGCGTGTTAATTTACGTAAATTTTACTGTTTTTTTTTTTTTTCCTTTTATCCAAACGACATATTACCTACTTACTTAGTAAATATAATATGATGTGGGTTGACACCGAGATTAAGACCTTTTCCTAATAAGTTGTTTCCGAGTTTTTTGTTATTTAAATAATTTTTTCATGATTAAAGAAAAATGGCAAGTAGAAAAATTCTATGAAATTTATTTCTAAAAAATCTGAAATCTTTATTTCAGTTCTTCACTAAGAATAAGCTCTAGGGACCAAAATCTTTGTGGAAATTCTAATATACGCGCATGCACACATGTGTATATATGTAATAGATTTAAAAATGGCGAAAACAAATTCAGAGGACCTCAAAATGTTATAATATGCCAATACTTCCATGTTTCAATACGTTTTTTTTCAAACTCATATGACGATATAATGCTGACGCCCATTATATTTCCAATATGACGTAATATTAACTTTTTTTTAATTCGTCAAACTATTTATTTCATTTTTCACGAGGACATCTTGCAGTAGAAAAGTTGTGACGTAATATTCCGTTACTTTTAATTCGCCAAACTATTTATTTCATTTTCGTTTTTCATGTGGAAACTTGCAATAGAAAAGTAATTGTTGTGGTAAGAATTTTATTTTTGACTTTTAATTGTTGGCAACTGCTATGACGAAAAATGTTTAAATTTGATAGGAAAATGCTATTAAATGGGTGTTTGTTCATTAATTAAAAATTGACTATAAGTTATTCCGATTCCGTATTACTTTTGTTGCCTCGGCCGAGTTTTAATACACATGTACGTAACATTTCACAATTCTGGATTCCAAACTGTGTATTTCTATAGCATTACGGACAGAGAGATAGACAAATTTTCACTTTTGTATGTTAGATTAAAGTTTAAAATCAGTACTATATCAGATAGTATAGAAAGTGTTAAGAATAATATACGAGGGTGGTTCAATAATTATTGTCCTTATTGTATATAAAATAGTTGTACTGCGATGGTTGTTGTGGAATATCGAAGCCTTAGATGCCTATATGCTCAGTTTCAGAACCGTAGCTACTATATTCACATAGTTTTGGAGGGAGGAGTGAAAGAGAGGGAGTGGGTGGTGAAAGGCTGATTTTTAGCTTATGGGGCTAGATTTGTGACACATTGGATGAGACGTAACTACTGTCGTTTGGACTCGGGATCATAGTGATATAACCACATCTCATCCATTGTCCAAATGTAACTTCATAAGCTCCGATCCAGCATTTCACCCTCTCGCCCCTTCTTTAAAACCTCCCCCAAAATAGGTCTTTAAAACTTCACCCCTCCCTCCAAAACTATGTTAATATGGCAGCTACGGTTTTGAAATTGACCATATAGGCATTTAAGAGATTAGGCTTCGATATTCCATATCAACCATCTCAGCACAAATATTTTATATACATTCGGGACAATAATTATTGAACCACCCACGTGCATGCTTAATGATTCGCATACTTATCATATACAATATACAGGGTGTTTATAAAGTCCCGGACCCATTTTGATGTTTAATAACTCATAAAATAATAAAGATAGATTAAAATTAATAACATAAATTGTTAGATAGACTCAAAAAGTTTCATGACCCTTGTCAATGAACTTCCACGTGTGCCCCCTTCGTCGCACGGAGAATATCAAGTCGATAGTCAATTTCACGCCAGGTAGCGGAAAGCATGTCGGCATCCACAGAGGCTATTGCAGTTGTAATTCTGGCTTTTAAGTCATCAATGTTCGACACTCTCCTCCTGTAAACATTGTCCTTTACAAATCCCCAAAGGAAAAAGTTCAGCGGCGTTATATCAGGAGATCTGGGTGGCCAAGGAATTGGACCTCCTCGCCCAATCCATCTTCCTGAAAAATGGTCATTAAAAGAAGTACGAACGATGGTACCCCTATGAGGTGGTGTACTATCTTGTTGCAAAATGACATGTGGCTGAAGCTCTTCTAGTTGTGGAAATATGAAGTTTTCCAACATGTCTAATTGATGACTTAAAAGCCAGAATTACAACCGCAATAGCCTCTGTGGATTCCGACATGCTTGCCGCTAACTGGCGTGAAATTGACTATCGACTTGATATTCTCCGTGCGACGAAGGGGGCACACGTGGAAGTTCATTGAGAAGGGTAATGAAACTTTTTGAGTCTATCTAACCATTTATGTTATTAATTTTAATCTATCTTTATTATTTTATGAGTTATTAAACACCAAAATGGGTCCGGGACTTTATAAACCCCCCTTATTTTTAATTTTCGCATCATCTCAGTCGCTGAAAGATTATCCAAGGATTATGCAAAGATTATACATATTAATGAGTGTTTGAAAAAGATATATTTTTTATGGAAAATAAAATATATTGTTAACAAATTTTGTTTTTATGCTCATATATCATCTCTTTATATACAGGGTGCCCATAAAATAATGTCCTAGTTATAAATTTTAATAGTATCCACTATAAGCGTTGCAGAGTGTTAGTTGAAGGTCACAATTAAAGAATTACTCAAACAGTTTAGATAAGCGCATGTGCGAGTACTGCTTTGTTATTGACTCGCTTGTAGTCAGGGCTCCGGAGTCGGTGTCGAAGTCGGCCCCATTTTTGAGTGAAAGAGTCGGAGTCGGAGTCGGATCTGTTAAAATTCCCGGAGCCAGTGTCGGAGTTGGCCCATTTTTGAGTGAAAGAGTCGGAGTCGTCCATTTTTTCCACCGACTCCGCAGCCCTGCTTGCAGTGCCCCTTACTAGGGATGGGCATTATTTAACGTATTAGGATAACAAAAAAACCTGTTACTATGCTGGAACCTAATATTGAATTAATATGTTACCGAAAAGTCCCTGTTAATTAAATAACATTTGGTTTTAAATAGCCGCGTCTTCATACATTTTCCTTAATCAATAATTCAATTTCGTGCCTCTAAAATAGAACAATATTCACTGAAAACGTCCTTAATCGCTTCTTTTCAGACGTGCGTCCCTAGTTTGGCCCATCTTCACCCTCTGGTTATGGGCAGCTCTGTTAGGTGTGTGGTGCTAAAAATTTATTTTGCATTTCGTCAATCCTAATGCATGAATAGTAATGCCTTGCAGCACTAATTAAACGTTTTTTCGGCTTGGTGCCTGGTGCTGGGTCATCATCATTCAACTCATGAACACAGTTCAGTTTGCGCTGCTTAACCACTCCCACCGATTCAGATTTTCAGCTCAAAATTTAAGTCTAAGCTTTTGAAAGCATGTAATGAGGTAATAACGGTAAAAAATAGTTGTTCGTTCCTCCAAAGTCTAAAGCGCCCTCTATCGGTATTTTTTAAACTTTATCTTTAAAATTTGTTTTCAAGAAAATACTGACATAAAGAATAGTTTTAGTGAAAACCGCAAACGAATCGACCAATTTTTCCGTTTTTTATAATCATTTGAAATTTTGGTGCCTAAACTTTAAAGGAGCCTATCTCCTTCGGAAGACATTTGAGACCCTTGGTTTCCTATTCACTATTACCCGTCTTGATGTGTTCTATCACCCTCTAGCGTATGTACCATGAGTTTAGAAACACCCTGTATATTGTCTTCACTTAGCATTTCCATAACAATAAGTCAAGTTCGATTTATAAAACACAGCAAAGTTTTGTCTAATTTTTGATCTGAACATTTTTTTCAACTAAAAATATAGGGTGACTGCTCCAGTAGTTTATACCCCTCCAGTAGTTGATCAAATTTTTGAAATATTGCACCATTTCAGGCGGAAATGCTTTTTACACCTGGCACTAGACATAAATTTTTTTTTTATGTTGGAGGGCCTGTTATCATATTGTTGTCAATTGTCTGCTGTAAGAGAAGCCATTTTATGATTTTTTTTTATTAGAAAATGTAAAAATTTAGTTTTTGATTAGTAGGAGACCATTACGCTGATTTAAAATAATCCACTTCCATGTTGCTTATTTCAAATAATAGTTTTATATGCATTATTGTTAATCGCAGCTTAAGCATGATATTTTAATGATTAATTTTTGAATTTTTGACCGATTTCTCCGATTGATCAACTACTGAATAAATGGCAATTAAAGAAACTATTTACTTATAATTTTGTCGCTATTTAATTTTAGCAGATTTCATTTTTGCCCATTTTAGGACATTCATTAAGGGTTGTAGATATCATGTTAGTTTACTTCTAAAATTTAAAAGGAAGGAAATATTATAAAAACCCCGTAGCACCGACCTTATTTGATCAACTACTGGCTCCGTCACCCTATTTCGGTGTTTTTTTTTTTTTTTTTTTTTTTTTTTTTTTTTTTTTTTTTTTTTTTTGCTTATTTCTAATTTTTAACGAGTGATTTTTATTGTATTTTGCAGTATATTTCATTTATGTTATGTAAATGAAAAAGTATTGATCCCACCTTAAAATAATGCAGCGAAACACGGGTTCAGGTTCATTAAATTTATAAAAAGTACCTTTTTGCAACATTTAAGTAAAATACATTTATTCAAAATTTTATCTCTTAAAAACTTTAATTCTCGATTTTGAATAGAAAATCTATTTCCAAAAATAAGAAAATATTGGTTTTCTACATCAAAATAAAATCCATGAATTTATAATTTTTTAATTCATTAGCGCATTTAAAACGTGTACATTAAAACGTCATTTGATTTCAACTGAAAGCAGGTGCAACAGTTGAAACCAACCGCAGATAATTCCTTAATTCATTCTGAATTACGCCATCAGGAGATCTAGTTCTTAACATATAAAAAGTTTTTTTATTGTTTAGTAAGCTTCTGAATAAATGGAGATACTAGAACATCTTTGCAATTATTTATTTGTTAAAATTTTCTGCGGTCAATATAACATTTGCTTATTTTGAAACATTTGTTACGAAAGTGTTTTAAATTAAAAGATACGCTAAAGGATAAATTTGTCTCAGTGATTGCATTTGATTGAACGTGTTTATTTATTCCATGCTTTTTGGAAGGAATAGAGTGTTTTGCGTTGGACGGTTTATTTGAATACTTAAAAGAGTTTTCACTACGTACTCATGGAGGTTTTTTTAAGGAGTGGGGTGGGGGCGAGGAGCATTCTCGCACTATAAATTTTGTTTTTTGGCCAAGTTTTTTTTTTCTGAAAAAAAAGAAAGAAAATAGCCTCCTATAATTTGTAAGAAAACTTAATTTTAGTACAGTTGTAATTAATTTGAAAAACATATTTGTACGAACAAAATTTGTTTGGATGAATTGCATTTGATTAAAAGTATATAAATAAAATTTTTGTGTTCTTGTGAAATTAACTTTGAATATGCTTTGATAGATATGGCTGCTATAAAGTAGGGGATCAAATTTCTCTTTTTTAATACTTTCCAACGTAGTTGAAAAGTGTTTATGATTTCAGTTTGTCTGTCCATCGTCTGTCTTTGCTTTCATCGAGTAAATATAGTCCGATTGCCATAAAATGGATATATCTTATTTGGGTTTAGTATGACATGTTCAATATTCTAAAGGAAGTGCGTATAGAATTTTTGGTTCATTCACAGGGCCACTCAAAAATAGTCCGTTACATTACGGTCTATGGGGGAAAAATCGCTTGCTGTGTATTTTAATGATATTATAGTATTTAAAACATATTGAAACTGATATAAATCACTGAGGTGTACTAAAAGGTTCTTGCTATAGAATAGGCATAGTGCATATAGGTAGGTGAGCATAGAACTTATCGTTTATTTACAGGAACACACAAAAGTATTTGGATATAGAAGAAAATGAACAATAATTGAACTATTGAAGCCACGAACAATGTTTGCTGGAAGAGCGTTTTTATTGTGGTATGCGTTTTTAAATTTAACTATTTTTTAAATATTACTTGGTGTGTATAAATTCTAGATCTTATACAAGGTCGAAAAACAGTTCTCAACAACATTCGTTTATTGGCTGAAATTGCTGAGCGGAAATTTTAAAATGTATTATGCGTTTAACTGAACTCACTTTTTGCATACTATATAGCATGCATACCTATCTGTAGATCATATACAGGGCTGCAAAAAATCGTATATTTTAACGACTCTTCATGGTAATGGGAGAAATCATGTTTTCAAATGCATTATGCGATTCCCAAATTGTTCATTAAGACGTCATCTTCCACCTTAGTAAATTCTGATGTTTTGTTATGGTATTCTGAATGTGTTGGAAAGTGATTTATTTCATAATCTATGCTGTATTCATGTTTTTTTTTTTTTTTTTTTTTTTTTGGGGGGGGGGGGGGGGGTTAGAAATCGTGTTGTTAAAACTGTGTTAATTATTATACAATACAGTGTGTCTATTATCGTTTACCAATAACTAATTTCTAAACCGTTAGTTTTAGAGGTATAGTTCCAATTGCAAAAATGTTTCACATTTTGTTCTGCATCACATAAAAATCGATTTACATTACAATAATTACTTTTTAAATAGATAAGAAATTACAAATTTTATACAATGCCTGGGTCCTATAAGTTTTATTTAGAAAAAGGTTTTCCCTGTTCTAATAAGTAAAACAGCAAAAAATTATTCTTTTATTGTCAAAACTTACTGAGTTATGATACTTAGAATTTTTTGAATTAATGTTTTGATCATCATAAATGGAAAAACACGTTTTTAGTGTCAGAAAACGCTAAAAATGCATGAAATTCAAAGTATCATAAATAGGTAACTTTTGTCTTTCAAAAATTAAGTTTTTAATCACAAACTAATTTTGATTCATCTCAATAGAAAACAGCATTTATAATTATGTCAAAAAACTATTCTAAACATTTTGTTTAAAAGGCCTTCTAATTAAAACATCCATTGACCATTAGTTATATGTTATAAAAATAACAGGTTGTTGGAACCTGTTAACCGTACAAGTCTGGAACGATGTAACCTGTTAACCAAAAATAACTAAATTTCCCATCTCTACCCCTTACTCAAAATGGCGAATCCTGAGCACAATGCGTGATTGCTGGGCTGGTAATTTAAAAGCCGTTAGAGACATGCGATTTTTTCCTTTGGGACTTTATCAAATTTTTTAAAAGTTCGTGTCTACGTTCGGCTGCTACCTAATGATTTGTGAGAGAAGAGACACAGAACTGAACCATCACAGTACAAATATTTTATATACATTGGGGACAGTAATTATTGAACCACCCACGTATTTGTGAGTTTGTTAAATCCTATTATCAATCGTTTCTACATTATTTACTGCAGCTTTAACATCTTATAGAATTACTCCATGTATCTGCCGTTTTGAGGGTGAAAAGTGCTTTAATTAAGCAGTAATATTTATTAATTCGAAACAAGTAGTCCTATTTCACAGAACTTGAAATTTATACTACCAGTTGAACTTTTAGAACAATAAAACATAAAAAAGAATATGGAAACTCATTACATAAGGATTTTATAGAATACAATTATAGAGATTATATATTACAAAAAATTAGAGATATTATAGGGAACATTTAAATCCTACATTATTTTTCTTTGAATTATGCTTAATTATAAATCAAGTTCATGATTGATTACAGTTAACAGAAAAAAACAGCTTTAAATGACGAAATTCGATTCTTTTTTAACTGCAACACGTTTCAATTTTATTTAAAAAAACTATCTTTGTGTTTTTAAAACTATCTTTTGTAAACAAAGCAAACATGAAAAAAATATTTTTATTTTCAGTCGAAGAAATCAGATTGTTTTATTTAATTAATCCATGAAAAGTTTATATATATAATAGGTGCATTACGTACTTAATGAGTTTAAGGAATTTAGATTAATTAAATTAAGTTAATTAAATTTATGTTTTTCTTTTTCCTTTTTATTGTCCACTGGAAACTCGGAATTTACATTATTTGAACAAAAAAGAAGTAAGCCTTCTTTAAAAGTATTATCAAAAATAAATGTCTATAAATTATTTTTTTTTCTAGATTCGGAAATTCTGAAAAAAAAATCAGCTTACATTAATTAAATTAATACTTCATTGCTTTCTTTTTCGACTGCAAACTCACAATTTATTTTATTTATGTAAAAAATTTATACGTCTCAAAAAAATAATACCAGGTTTTTCTTTAACAAAATATTTGCCTTATTTACTTAAAAAAAAAAAAAAAAAAAAAAATCGATGTTTAAATATGTCAAGCATTACTCCACGAAAAGTCTTGTATTGAATCACTTTAAATCTCCTATATCCTTTGGGGCGTAAAAACCGTGAAAGATTATGCTAGAAAAGTTTTAAATCTAACATAAAATATAATTTTACTTTATACTGCTTATAATGAATTATGAAAACGTTTACATTATGCACTGAATGGTGTTACGTATCTACCCTATATATAAAAAATCCCAATCAAACGGGTTTAGGAAACGATTTTATGAAACGACTATAAGGTCACTATAAGATCACTATAAGGTAACTATAAGGTAAATGTGCCTAAATGTGACAATGTTCTTTTACGTAAAATCTTAATGCAAGAATTGTAAATAAATGTCATATAATGAGGCATCCGAACTTCAGAAACTAAACCCGAAACATTTTTCTGCATTTAAAACGTTTTCTTTAAAAGAAATTTCCAATCAAATACACATCGTTCATTTTACAGCGCCCCGATGTTTCGTAAATGCGACAAAAATTACCGAAAGTGGCTCACAGTTTTTCTTTTTTAACTTTGAAGATCAAATTACCTTATGAACGTGAAGAACTACGTTGTCTGTTTCAGTTACCTGACCAATTAAAATAAAGAAAAGGCGATCAGTTTTCGGTTTAGAATTTGAAGTAGTCTACGCATTTTGGAGACTTTGTTTTCTGCATGTGCCTAGTAGAGACATATAAGTTGCTGTAAATGCGGAGAGGAATTTAGAAGATTAATGAGTTAATTAAGCTGTGCTGAGTTAGCATTATCTTCCTTTAATGTTTTTCTTTATCCAGGTGTTTAAATATGTGTTTAAGATTATCAAAATAGAAAAATACGCTTCTTTATTTTTTTAAAGGTATAATAAACGCTGTATGTATTCTAGTAACATAATATAGACTCGTGATTAAGGAATTTTCAATAATTTTACATAATGGAAATTCTGAAAAATCTTGTGAAAATTGAAAACACTTAAATTCTGTTTATTTTAATGCGGTTAAGTAAGTTAATTTTACCAACACCATACCATTCGGTAGCTTAAATGCTGTCTCTGATTTAAACATGATGCAATTGAGTTATGCCCTGTTTAGGAGTCTATACCCAAATAGCATGAACATTAGCAGCAAGTTTGATTTTTTCTGATATTATCTCGCCGTGACAAATTTGAAATGAGAAATTCGCAGCAAATCTCCCGCAAGGTATACCATCGCCCACTTGCATGAGTAGTTTGTTGTGAATTTGACGGCAAGACTGTCTTTAATTCACGAAAGTGAGGAAAACAAAAAATCCCTCTGTTGGGGGAATAGGCAATCAGTACATACGCAGAAATTGCAGAAATTTTATTCGGTAGGCACCGCTTTTACTAAACGCTATACTTATCAAATACCAAAAAATGCTCGAAATGAAATGTACAAATATTACCTTAACTTGTTTATGGTGATAAAAACGACGCATGCATTTTCTGACGGTGCGTTCGCATCAGTGAACCTTTTCGGGTCTATGGACTCCCTTCGAATGGTTTAAATTATAGTGTAACAGGTTTAAACAGATAGTGTGGTATGGAAAGATTACTACTTTGCAGGAAGTTTGCAGTATTTTTGATTACTTGTTTACCGTTAGTTTGCAATAAATTTGATACAGCATGAATTTAACTTGCACGACAGGTTACTGTACCACAGTAACTGCAAGTTACTGTGGTGAGTTCGGCGTTTGCGTTATCGTGCTGCAGTCATGTTATGAGCTTTCAGTCTTGTCATGCAAGCTACTGTGGTGACTTCGGCGTTTGCGTTATCGTGCTACAGTCTTGTTATGAGCTTTCAGTCTTGTCATGCTGAGCTTACTGCAACTTTACAGGTTTTCAAAGCAAGACTGTTGCAAATTTTCTGAAAACTAAAAATGCTGTGTGGGTAATTTTTGTTAGTACTTCTTAAAAATCTAATATTTTAATTCTGTTTTCACTTTTTACTCGTTATAATCGACATTTTCTGCTTTTAAATTAGAAAAAAAGATTAAAAATAAATAAAACCATGTTTATCTAAATGAGTATTTGTTTCCATATACGTATTTTTAGGTGCAGAAAATGTTAAATTTTTGCGAAAGTGCAAGAAAATTAAGAGGGGGGTGGAGGGAGCAACAAAATATCAGGCACAGAGCTTCTCTTTGGCTTAATAAAAATTTAAACATAAAACCTTTCCAGATCTATATATTTCAGAAACGAAAAAAAAAAAAAAAAAATAGGCCTGTCCGAAATATGAAAGCAAAAATGAGTTAAGAGCAAAAGGAAAAGCAACTGATCTGGTAAAACTTGCTGGATCTGTTAGTATGAATATTGAAATGTGCGATGCAAGCATCTCAGTTAATGTTTTATTATTTAAATTACTATTAAATAAAGTTTATTTAGTAGTTCAATAATAAGCTATTTATCTTTGAACTTTATGTATTTTCAACTCTTTATTAACACTTAATTACTGTTAGCGGTCTCACAAACCACTACATTTTTAAATTTTCACAGTTAAACTTGTAATTTCCAGTTTAGCTATGAATACCAGTTGAATTTTGTATCATTTAGAGCCCTTGAATTATTGCTATTGATTCTGAATATGAGGTTTAATTCTGATAGTTGAGTACTTAAAGTTTAGTACAGAAACAGTACCCTGTGAGTTAATAGAGACTTTCATTCATCTTTTAACCTTCTCACCGCCGTGAACGGATATATCTGTTCATTAAACTGTACAGTTCACTGCTATAGAAGTATCATTTAAATTAATATAATTCTACAGATATAATACAGTTTTAAAAGATTGGATTATGATTAATACTCTCAGTGATTATATTCTTATACGCAATTAATTTTTTTTTATATCATGTAGGAAAACATATCTTTCTTTAGCAATTTAAAAATACTACTGAGAAAACAACAACGGAATTTAGCCGTTTTGTTTGGCGGTCAGAGGTTTAATCAAATGGTCTCTGAGACCACTTAAAGTAGTTATGCGACATTTCCTGTCACAGTAGTTAAGGGTTAAGTAATTTAAAAGGGAATTGCAATTAACCTTTAACTGCTGTTAGTACTGCTTTTTTTTTCACAGTTTAACTTGTAATTTCCAGTTTAACTATCGATACAGTGAAATTTTGCTTCATTTGGAGTCCTAGTACTACATTATATGAAATGTTTTGAAAAAGCGAAATTCTATTAGAAATATTATTGTACACACAGTTTAATGTAAAAACAGTATTTTATGAGTTAATCGCATCTTTTATTCATCTTTCAATCGAAGTTTTCGTAGAGCCCACAGGTGTAATGTGGCAATTTTCTGTCACAGCAGTTAAAGGTTAAATGAACTTTTTCAGATGAATTGTCATGTATAAAATGCATTATCACATTTAAGACTATGGACGTCTCATTTAAGTTTTAGCCACCGTAAATGCGACAATTCTATATTGTGGTTCTATACTACAGATAATTATTAAATTTATGCAAAACAAGTTAGTTTTGAATTAAATTTAAAGTATTCAGTAACTTGTTGCTTAATAAAATATGTATTTATATAATAAAATGTATATTTACATAGTAAAAGGCCTAATATACCCTAAATGCGACAAAACTATGGGGAATCGCGTCTCCTTTAGGCACAATGGCTTGTATATAAAAACGTAATGTAACGAATTTATGAAACGATTTTATAAAAAGACTTATCTATACTATATATATAAAATCCTAATGAAAAAATTTATGAAACGACTTATCTACCCTATATATATATAATATAAATGAAACGACTTATCTATCGTATATAAGGTTAATTGGGGCAACTGGGCCATGATTTTACAATGTGACCCCGGAGCTTCTGACAATTCAGCTTCAAAAAGCTAATGTTCATTTGAATTAAAGTCTGAACTTCTGTAAATGTGTTCAGTTAGGTTCCCTCCATCAGACAGAAATGCTCAAAATTACATTTTAATATTTAAAATATAAAAATATGCATGTTTCATCTTTCTTTTTTCATGGGTCCAGTTGCCCCATAAAAATGGGGTAAGTCGACCAGGAGGGTCTATGTTCCACACGCGTTTATTTATTTTTTCATATGGGATCCCTAAAATGTTGAAATAAATTAATGACACGAGTATTTACAAGAGAATCTATTTGTAAACAAGTAAAAGTATATTTTTGCGTACTTAATAAAGGTGAAATTTTTATTATAAAATCCCGGTGCCAATGTGGCAATTAGGGATTAAAATTATGGGATGCCATAACGGCATCACCGCCTCTCAAGAGGTCAAGAAATTTGGTTTGATACAACCCAATATGCCTTTTTAAATTTTTATTACGTAATTTTAATAAGGTATTCTATAATTTTTTTATTGGGAGCAAAAAACAGTTGAGAAATTTATTTCCCGTAGTAAGAGAAACTCAAAAAAATTATTTATAACTATTGGGGTAACTGAATCCAGCATGGTCCAGTTACCCCGGACACATGTCCCAGTTATCCAATTCTTGAAAAAATTATGGGGTAACGGGGACACCGGGCTTGCATTTGAAAAATGTAGTAAATATGTATAGATACCTAATAAGATTAATGTAGTTATATTCCTAATATTTAAAAAAAAAGATTGTTTAATAAAAGTATTTACAGTATTTTAATAAAAAGTCGAGGAAGTTCAACCATATTGACGTTGATTTAAAAAAAAGAAACGCAAATTTTTGACAACCTATCACAGCAAAGTGAGAGTTATGATTGAGTTGACACACGTTGTTTTAGGAAGTAGAGATTAAGGTGCATTGTTCACAAAAGCTAAAACTTAAAAAAACATCAACAGTTTTTTTATAAAATAGCCTATGGCCCAGTTACCTCGTGGATCCAGTTACCCCACCTAACCTTATATAAAATCCCAATGAAACGATATTATGAAACGACTTATCTACCCTATATATATAATGAAACGAATGAAATGAATTTGTGAAACGATTTTATGAAATGACTTATTCGGATATATGAAACAAATACAAGAAATACTTATTCATCAATTGAATGCAAAGAAGTTTAAATTTCCTCCTTGGTTTCTTTTCAATTTTAATGAGAAAGTGACATCATTTGATTATTTCTCGATCTCGCCTACAGTAATGAAAAAAAAATTGTTACCGTTATTATAAAATTGCTATTAAAATTCAAAATAAGTTAATATTTCAATAATAATACTTTTTTTTAATAATTTAAATTTAGAAAGTTTAAGAGTTATTATGATATTTTTTGGATCCATTACGTCATAGTAGATGTAGACATAGAGAATCATGGAAGACGGTAGTATTTCGAGTGACGCAGCCTTAAGCCTAAAATCGTATCGTATCGTATCGTTAAAATCGTATCGTATCGTATCGTATCATAGAATTCGTAGATGGCGGAACTCATATATACAGCTAACTCGACATCAAAGAAAACGCGAAAAGCCGCCTTTTAATAACTCAGCAGATATATGTCTTATTGTTCTGAATTTTCTAGAACAGTCTTATATCTGCGGTCTAATCGTATACTGAAATTTTTGCATTTCTACGTGCAGTATATTTTGAGATCTAAATAGCCATTTTTAAAGTGAAAACGTTGGTATAATATCGAGGAAGTTCCTAATTTGAAAATCTCGAAAACGGTTCTAACGATTGTTTTTAAATTGATACATAATATAACTGTGATTAAGGCGAGGTGAATAACACTTTTCTTTTTTCTGGGAAAACTCTCGTTCGTTAAATAATTCGATTTTTTTTTCTCTCGAAAATGACACGGGCGATTTTTTAAAAATCAAATAAATATGTTTCAGATGAACCAAATAACAATTTACTTGTTTCCAGCAAGACTCTTGTTCGTTTTATAATGCGCATGAAAAATCGGACTATATTTCTTCGCCATTCTATGGAAATTTCACCGAAAATGCATGACACTGTATTCATACACATGCTTTCTTTTTAACCACTTTTGGGGAGAAAAATTTTGTCTTCCCACTGGCTGAGTGGCTAAGGGCCATCGTTTACTGACCTTAAGATAGGCAGTTCGATACTCCCTGTTACGTGTTTTCGCATGTGAATGTTTTTTTTTTTTTTTAAGTCTGCTAGTTGACCATTATTCTCAGTTCCTTTGTAATTTTTTTAATTGCTATTAAGTTAAATAAAATTACAATTATAATGACGCCAATTTGATGATGATTATTTCTTGGCAATTTTTCAACAATAAAAATATTACCATAAATTTTATAAATATATTTAATTTCAATCTCTTTACAAAAAATATACATTAATAATTATTATTTGAATATAAATCACACGATCAGAAACGTAAAAAAATAATTCATTTCAGCTTTTCTTTTTATAATATCATTTTTTATTATTATGACGGTCAATCAATATATAATCACTGACATCCATAATATTATTATTATTATAATTATTATTTTCCTTGCATAAAAGCTATTGTGATGTAATAATTCTTTTATAATAAATAATTTAGTTGAAATGTTTTATTTATAAATATCAATGAAGTTTGATAACCCCGAGACAATTCTTTTTATTTAACTTTGCAATATTTACAGTTTACATAATAAGCATATCAGAATTCTGGTGTCGCCATCTTTTGATGCAATTGCGTAGTATTATAGAGAAATGTTTGATAAAAACGTTGAATTAGACAGTTTTCAAATCGAAGAATTATTTTAAGTGATATTTAATGTTAAATCTGTATAAAATTGTCTCATTAAAAAAGTCTCATAGGAAAAAAAAATATACATGGGAATTTAATCATTTTCATTCAATTTAATCATTCAATAGAAACTCGAAGTTTGCAGAGTGCATTTATTATTCTTAACTTGCCTAATTTTTTGACGGTTTATTTAAATTTTAAATTAAAATTTTCAGAATTTCCAGAGATATTTTTTACATATTTTAGAAAAGGTTATTTTGAATTGTTGCCAAATGTTAAAACAGCGCAAAGAATAATATATCCTTTAAATTAAAAATTTATTCACACGTGACTATTATAAACAGAAAAAAATCCTTTTAAATTAGAATTAAATGATAACGTGTTAAAAGCAGGAAAATATTAAACATTACGTCATAAAAATTGTTTTTACACATGCTTACTTAAAATGAAAGAAAATTATAAAATAATCAATTATTTTCAAATTAGAATTAAATGATTACGCATTAAAAGAAGGAAAACATTGAAAATTACGTCATAAAAATTATATTTGCACGTGAATATTAAAAGAAAAAGAAAATTTTTAAATAATAAATTCATTGATGTGTGTTAAAAGTCGTAAATGGAGGAAATTACGTCATATTGGCCAAAGTGGCCAAAACAGTTTACAAAACACATTGCAAAACATATTGCAAAACAGTGTAAATTACAAAATATATTTATATGAGAGATTTATTTCAAATTTCGAGATGATATTTTTAACTATAGTTGCTAATTTTAAGGTAGCGCAAATAATAATATTATATTTCTAATAATAAAAATATTTTCAGTTGAATGTTACAAAGAGAAAGGAAAGTTTGGTGAAAATTATGTCAGATTTAAAACGTTACATTTAAAATCTCTTATTTAAAATCATTTTCTTATAGCGTTGTTAAAAAATACCATAAAGCAAAGACTCTGTTGACTTAGTTCCTTTTATATTTGGTAATTTTCAAATGTTTAACTAATCTTATTTAATCAAGCAGGGAAACAGCAACTAACATCAGCTGATTCGGTTTTGAAATCCCTCAGTAAAAGGGAAACCCGTTTACAGTAAGATCGCCATTGATTTTTTAATTATACAGAGCAGCCTCGATTATCCGAGCTAATTGGGACTGTTAGTAAATCAGAATCGGAAAACTCGGTTAATAGAAACTGTGTGTAAAAACTCGCCGTGCTTGCGAATTTAACATCTCTTTAAAAAATATATATATAGAACGTTTTTTAAATAATAAAAGTAAATATATGTAAAGTTCTGTTTCACAGCTTAACAAATTTAAAAAGAAAATCAACTACCAGTAGTAAATTTTAAAATGCAAATTGAAAAATTTACGAAAGTTCACACAGCCACTGGAAACAAAGCATTGTTCGCTATTGACTTCTCAGGGTCCAATGTTTCTTTGGAGTTGAGGGCTTTTGGGGGCAGAAGGGCCTGTATAGCACGGACAGTGAGCTAAAGAGTGTGGTTATTTTTAAGGCTCATTCAAAAGGGAAAAAAAAATCAGACTTTGTTATCGGCTCGGTTAACAGAAACCTCGATTAATCGAAGCTCGGTTAATCCAGGTTCTACTATAATTCAATCTTCCGTAATCTTTTTAAAGCAGATCAAATTAATGGACTTTAGCACAAAGTCACATAGCTGATAACTACCATGCTTGTTGGCCACCTTTTTTTCAAAAAGTTTGCTTCACCTTATTCAATTAATGAGTTATCTCCGATAAACTAAGTCACATTTTCCCGTTCTAAAATACTGGTATCCAAAAATCGTAGCATGTAACTGACACTACAAGTACTCATGGAACTAGACTATTTTAAGTCTGATTTTTATTATAGACTATATAAAATTATTAAAAATATATATTATGATAGGAACTAGCGGGCTTCGTCCGCTATTTACGTTACGGATATAAAAATCATGTTTTTTTTAGGGAAAAGAAATAAAAACCTATTTGACGATAGGTTTATAAAGACACATTTTGTATTTGTTATATTTCCGGGGATGAGGAGGGGGGGGGACTATTTTGATTAAATATCGCAATTAGTCTACATGGCATATATAATTATGATAGACACTAGCGGGCTTCGCCCCTCTATGGCGCCTTATGGGTCCAGCTTCCATAACTCAGAAACTACCTTTCGGACATCAATGCAACAGATTCCAAACGTTATAATTAACTTAATAATCACCCTATATAGCATTAAAGTAAATTTATGAGTACTGCATACTATTTTTTTATCGTAATTTCTGAAGAGAAAAAATTATTTCGGTTCCATTCTTAGGTACTGGTCTGAAAAATTTTGAAAAGGGGGGGAAGGAGGGGACATGAGACTGCTGTTTGTCAAACAACACAACGGGCTCTGGCTTATTCAACTTGGTTTTTGATGACTTCAATTGGAAGGTGGTTTGTTTAAAAGAGTACGTTCCCTGCCCCATGAAAATTGGAACTATTGGTGCTACATCTATGTAAGGATTTAATAATTATAAATTAACATTTTGGATTTATTAATTTAAGGATAAAGTGTTTTTAAAGGAATATCAAATGAAACCCTCTGTGCGATCTGCGATTATACTTACCCAGTTGTTTTTATATACAAACTGCTATAAGGAAAATTGTAATAAAATAGTAAAAATTAAATCTGCATTAAATTCCATAAGTATCTTTTTTTTAATCATTTTATCACTAACCTCAAAAAAGTAATGATATCAATGCAAAAACCCTTGACGGGTCAAAAGTTTCTGACGCAGCACTTTATCTTATGCTCTAAGAATTTTAAATATGGAACTTAAAAATACTGATATCAAATTTTGAGTGACGTTATGCTATTTCTTAAAAAATATATTTGTATTTATTTCACCATTTTATTTTTGTTTTATTTATAATCGCATGTGCAAAAGTTATGTTCAACATGAAAAGCTGCATAAAATTTTATTCGCTGTTGCTTTATCATTTACATCTCCCATAAATTCAAAATATGTGTTTTAAAAGATATGATATAAAATTTAAGTGACGCCTTGATGTGACTTTAAAAGGTTTGTTTTTTTAAATTCAATT
The DNA here is from genome assembly GCA_963932465.1 of Maratus speciosus. NCBI lineage: Eukaryota > Metazoa > Arthropoda > Arachnida > Araneae > Salticidae > Maratus > Maratus speciosus. The sequence continues at coordinate 49,434,981 of OZ010790.1, forward strand.
TAAATTATTTTTGACTTGGTTAAAATATTTTTTTTACATCTACACAATACTTTTAATTTTCCAATTCACTGTTAAATATATCACTTTCATTGAATCTATACTATGCATTGAAATGTATTTATTTCAATAAATTGATTTTTCTTTTGTGTCACGCTATTCAAAATTGTGAGTAAGATTTATGTAAATGGTTTCTTTGCGTCATTGTGTCCAAACTACATGAAATTATGAAAAAGGATAGTTTGACGCAAATAAACCATTTACATAAATCTTATTCACAATTTTGAATAGCGTGACACAAAAGATAAATCAATTTATTGAAATAAATACATTTCAATGCATAGTATAGATTCAATGAAAGTGATATATTTAACAGTGAATTGGAAAATTAAAAGTATTGTGTAGATGTAAAAAAAATATTTTAACCAAGTCAAAAATAATTTAAATTGAATTTTAAAAAACAAACCTTTTAAAGTCACATCAAGGCGTCACTTAAATTTTATATCATATCTTTTAAAACACATATTTTGAATTTATGAGAGATGTAAATGATAAAGCAACAGCGAATAAAATTTTATGCAGCTTTTCATGTTGAACATAACTTTTGCACATGCGATTATAAATAAAACAAAAATAAAATGGTGAAATAAATACAAATATATTTTTTAAGAAATAGCATAACGTCACTCAAAATTTGATATCAGTATTTTTAAGTTCCATATTTAAAATTCTTAGAGCATAAGATAAAGTGCTGCGTCAGAAACTATTAACCAGACAAGGGTTTTTGCATTGATTGTATTTACACGTGACTATTAAAAAGCGAAAGAAAACTTTAAAATTAAAATTAAATGATCTCTTCTAAAAATCATGAAAAGAAGAAAATTTCATCTTAAAAAGTAAATTTACAAGTAGATATTAAAAAAAAAAAAAAAAAAAAAAAAAAAAAAAAAAAAAAAAAAATTAAATAGTTAAAATATTACATGCAAAAAGCATTTAATGGAGAAAATTTCTTCATATATTAAAACGATACATTTAAAAGGATTTTTCTTAAGGACAATAATTATGTGACGTCGCAGTGGGAATCACTTTGTGTAAATATAGCGCGGTTAGTAAGTTTGTTTATATATTTCATTATTTCATGCAGCATAAATACAGATAAATGCATGCGTAAAATAAGTTAGATTTCTTTATACAAATTACTATTCAATAAGTGTATATTAAAAAATTCTTATATGCTTATTAATTAAATTGAACAATTTACATTTTAAAAATAACATGAGAATATGCATGAATGTGCATTACACTAGAAAAAAGAACTTATGCATAAGCTATATCTCTACCTGAAAATATCTATAACTCAATATGAGCTTAAAATGTACGTGTAAGTTTTCCAAGTATAAGTAAGTTTATTAGACAGTGGGGATTTTCAAAGCCGCGGTTCTGTATGTTATTCCCAAGAAGACGAATTTTCGTAACCTCGAACACAAATGCAGAATATTGTTCTTAACGTCACTATAAATTTCAGGCAGAGAGATTTTTACGTAAGTATTTTATACAAGCTGATTTTCAAATGCATAATTCATCTTTCTTATCAGTCTCCCAAAACAGCCGTCAGCTGTCGCGACAGTGCCATGCGAACTGAAAACATTGAGAACGAAAAATGACCAGTCAAACGGAAAAGTATGGCAACCCGATCACAGAATATCGTCACCGTTCGTGATAATATCATTCAATCATCCGTAGCAGGATTCATCCGTAGCAATTTGTTTAAAACAGGGTTTTACAGGCTGCAGAGTCTGAACGGGGGTTGATGAGCGTAGCTCGCTAGGGTCAGAGCCCCTAGTAAGTCTATATTAATATTACGTTGAAGAAATGTTCCGAACCGGTTTTAGATGTGTTCGTAAATATATGAATACGCAGCACCTATAGTAGTTTTCTGGTCCGTCCGTCTGTTCGCATATAACAGCGGAGAAACTAATCAACCAAATGGTTTGAAATTTCATACATAATCGTTGAAGAATTTTGCCGAGTCATTTCAAATTTTATAAAAATCGAACCAAAAGTTCATTTACAGGTGTACTCAAAACTGTTTCATTACATTATGGTCTATGGGAAAAATAATTTTCCGTTTATTTTAATAGTGTGACACAATTTTAAGCGTAAAGAAATTTTGACGCATTATTAAGCTGCCCCAAAAGATGGTTACTAGTTGGAATATGTTATGTGTAGCACTTACTGTACGTGTACAGGGGAATTCAAAAGTATTCCTTTATATTATCGTCTATGAAGAAATATCGTTTGTGCCTTATTTTAATGATGTTACTCTGTTACAAATATAATGAAATCGATATGAATATCAGAGGTGCTCTAAAACATGCTTTATGTGGAATATGTGCAAAGCATTTATCATTTATTTACAGGGTCCCACTAAGGAGTTCGGTTATATAAAAGTCTAGGGGGGGGGGGGGGAATATTTTAATTATGTACACAGTTATGTTATTAACACAGTATTTTAATTATGTTGAACTATTTCAAAAATAATGGAATGTTTATACATTACTGATGTTTATTACAACGTGCTTGCAGTAGAATATTACGCACATCGCTTTTATCGTTCTTTTACAGGGACACATAAAATATTTCAGATACAATACAGTATCCAAAGTATTGTCTATTAGAGATTATTCCTAAAAGTGCGTTTCCAGTTATGGTATGCGTTTTAAGTTTAACTAAATTTTATCTCACTGTGTGTTGTGTATAAATTCTATAGACTATATACAGTAGGGTGGGCCGAAAAAAACATTTTTTCGATTTTCGATGACGGGTAGAGCGGAAAAGTTGCCACTGGTGGCACTAACTTCACACAAAAATATTGAGATTTTTCAGATAATTCCTTCATTTGCCGCAAATGGCTGGAAGTTTTGCTCAAATGTGATTTTTTTAACTTTTTTAACAAAAATTTAAAAAATGTTAAATTTAAGTTATTTTAGCTTAATTTACTTGAAATGTCATGTTTAGAACCAGTTAAAGTAAATGTAAATAAATGTTTAATAAATGTTTAATATTAATAAATGTTTTAATAAGCTCTGTTTATGGATTATTTAATAGTTATGTGCATTTTAAATTATGTGACTTTTATAGCTTTTTAGCGTTTAAGTGAGCAAAAATTGCAGAATTTGTGACAACAGGGAATAAGGATCTCGTCATCGATAAAGACTTGATCAGCAGGCAGAAAAATAAACTTGGAAAGACGATACAGGAGGAGGAAGATCTTGGAGGAAGAAAAATTACAAGCATCTTTTTTATAGTAGAAAAAATAAAACGATCTTCAAAGAAAAATGGGGATTAGCAGCGCCGTCGACGGAAAGACGGAATAAATATCACCATGTTGTCTGAATGTGGTTCGGAATATTTGGGTCACTTGACATCTCCTTCTGGTCATTGCGGAGAAATAGCAAAATCATTATATAATTTTCTAAGCCAGAATAAAGTCTGCTTTGGAAAATTCAAGAAAAGAACTGCAACATTTGATACGTATTCTTCATACGAACGAGCTTTCAGTCTGACAGCGACATCAACTGTCTAAACTAAATGGTAGATCCACTTGACCTAGGACCTTTAACAACTGAAACGGAGCTTGATTAATAGAATACTCAAATCTTCAGCCTTTTACATTTCTGATGTCCATGAAACAGGCATAGGCTCGTAGAAATGGACACGTGCATTTTCGCACGCCATTATTGATTATTTGCTTCGTATTTCTCTCAACGGTGCCGACTGTTCCCTTTTTTCTATGAAGATCGTGTTATTATTTGTACCATCAAAATATATGGTTGTTATTTTCCCTCTTCCAAGGTATTCCTCCTCCTGTATCTTCTTTTCAAGTTTCTTTTTCTGTCTCCTGGCCAAGTCTTTATCGACGACGAGATCCTTATTCCTGGTTGTACTAATTCCTGCATCTTGAAGCACAGATGAAACTCTTAACGCAATTTACTTATATGATATACCAGTTCTAAATCCGGTGAATCTGTTCGAGAAAGAGATATGCGTTGGGGTGTCTGTTTTTAAGGCCCTGGTTCAAATTCTGATTCAGACTAACTGTCTGCTTCAAAGTTCCCACTTAATGAATCTTCTGGCAATAACTGTATTTTAGAGCAGAAAATTAATTAACATCCCATCGCACAGTTACTCCCATCTCCTATTTCTTCCATCATCCTCATGATGACTGATTGCGTTTTCATTGGTTTCTACTCCACATTCTCCTCTCCTTCCAGATTTGCTGTCAAGACATGCTGTGGTCCGGTATTCAAGTATGTGACTCTAAACGCATCGAAAAATCGAAGAAAGAGCGAGGAACACAATAAAGACAAAGGAAAGAAACTGACGAACGAACCAAACAATACTTACAATTTTGCTCAGTTATACGCGAAAAGGCTATAAAAATCGCCTAATTCAAAATACACATAACTAATAAATAATAGATAATCAGAGCTTATTTAAACATTTAATACATTAAACATGACATTTCAAGTAAATTCAGCAAACATAAATTTAATTTAACATTTTTAAAATTTTTGCTAAAAAAGTTCAAAAATCAGCATAAGTTTTTTTCGGCCCACCCTAATATACAGGGCTACACAAAAGAAAGCGTGAAGTGCTCAAAGTTGTTTTTATAAATATTCTTTTTAGGCGTGTTCGTAATTATATAAATACATAGCACCTATAGTCGTCTTCTGGTCTGTCCGTCCGTCCTATCCATGTGCCCACATATAACAGAGCAAAAACTACCCAGTCGAATAATTTGAAATTTAATATATATAATCGTTGCAGAATTTTGACGTGTTGTTTCAAATTTTATGAAAATCGAATCAAAACACTCTAACTAATCAAAACAAAAGACTCTAATAAAAGTTTTCTTCATTCTATAAAATCCCTTCATAAGTAATTAATCCAGTGATATCGTATCATAGGTAATTGTTCTAGGTTGCTATAGCGATTATGTCCTATTTAAGATGGAGTCCTATTATTTCTGTATTATTGAATTTAATGTATAGAATCGTAGTAAATTTTATATTCATGCATTTTTGCATAAGAGTGCAGCACTATTGCACCAAGATCTCAATATTTTTATAACAATAGTTATAGTAAAAACGCACCTCATTTGCCACGTTTGATGTACAATTTCGACTTGTTTTAGAATAGAGAGATTTGATCATTGCTACTTTCATACTATTACTGGACAATGCTTTAAACAAGGTTATCAATCAAAATTTCGGAATTGTTAAATTTTTCTTGGTATGATATTCGAGTAAGTTTTTTCTTAAACGGTTTTTAAAAAATCCGTATATATATACGACTGTTTCTATGCGATATTGCCGTATTTTTAACAGATACATTTTATTTTGAATGAAAAAAGTAATTTTTGCGTAATGCACCCAAAATTTCAGATTTAATCTTACATGTTTAATGTAACACATGGAACACCTCCGTCAAAAACAATTGAATTTTAAGAAAATGGATAATTTCTAGGATTTTGACAAGGATATACTGTAACAAAAGACAAATGTTCCTTAATTTACGGAAATATAATGTAAACGCGAACGATACAGTAACCACATACGAGTTACACACGATTTAACAAAACGTTTTATAACTTTAGAAACCTAAAAAAAAAATACAATACATTTTTAAGATTTAATGTGGTACTTATATATATATATATAAAAGTTTCCTTTGCTGCCGCTGATTTTCGGAAATTTTTCTCAGTAGTCTTTTTTTTTTTGTGTGTGTGTATTAATCATTTTTATCAACCCGAATACCGTTTTTAATAATGATATCCACTCTCAATTACACATGTTCACAGCTGCACAAATGAATTTATACACGCTGGAGTAACAAAATAATATTAATTTTAATTTTTAGATTAATGATGTTAATTTATCATCTTTGATTTTAAAATTCAATAACTTTCAAACGGTGACAGATATTAAAAAAATTCTTGCAGGAGGGTTATGCATAAGGCATAGCTGCCAACTTTTACGCTTTCTTCCTACCACTGAAATTTTATAGAAAATATTGTCTTATTTAATCATCGATATCTCACGATTAAACAAGGCAAAAATCTCTATTAAATTTTAGTGGTATCACAAAAGCGTAAAAGTTGGCAGCTATGATAAGGTCAAAAGTTTTATTACAGTGACTTTTGATTTTAGTTCGAATTACAAACAATAGATGGCGCTGTAAGTAATAGTCGCTAAATACAGGCTCGATTTTTGGTCCTTTCTCTTGTTCCATGCGGAAAAAGGAGATGGAAATGTATTGAGCGGGCTATGAAGTACCAAAAATCGAGCCTGAATTTATCGTCTATTGATCGCAGCGCCATCTATTGTTTGTAATTCGAACTAAAATTTAAAATCACTGTAAAAAAACTTTTGATCTTATGCATAACCCTCCTGCAAGAATTTTTTAAATATCTGTCACCGTTTACAAGTTATTGAATTTTAAAATCAGTCAGTCCTTTTTAGGACACCCGGTATATATATTTTAATTTTTAACACAGTAGAATTTCAATATTTAATATTTCATTTAAAGCATGTTTTACATTTTTTTTTAAATCATCCATGTTGTTTTTTAATTTTTTTTCTAATATTCAAGTTTGAATTCAATTTTTTTTATTTTTCGATCTTATTCTTAAAAATATATGGTACTACAGTAAAAATTCCAACGAATCGAAATCCCCACTCTGTCAAAAATCCTGATAGCGTCGAAATCCCGACAAATCAATATCTAAACTCAAACTGTCAACTTTGATAATTGCCGAAACGTCAGTGAAGGCTTACTGTGGAGACTCGAAAAGTTCTTGGTTTCCGTCTGTTTGTTTGATTGTTAGTTAGTCTGTCTGTCCCGCGATAACTGCCGTAAAAAGCATCCGATTAGTTTGAAATTAAGGATGCATCTTGGTGAGGTCCCTGGATTTAGCTGTATAGTTTTTGGTTAAATTTGGTTCATTCGTTCGGAATATATAGAACATTTTATTTTGCGCCTTAATGCTTTCCTATAGCAATTCAGACGATTTTTCCATTTTTATTTGTTGAAAGGAAATGGCTCATATGATTGAAAGATTTAAATGATAAATTATAGATGATGGAATTTCCTAATTAGAACCATACATTATTCATACTAGGGGATCGAACCCGAGCTCCTCGGGTTACAGAGTATAGGTAAAAACAATTCTTTTTTTTTCTTTTTTTTAACTCTAATTATTATTTTTTTACATGTAATATATATTTTAGATTGTCCACTAACATAAAAAAAAAGAATTTTTATATGAAAAATATCAATTATGCAATCAAATAAAGTTTTAAAATTTATTAAAAGCGTTACTTTCACATGCCAGGAGTTCTTATCCCAAGATTTTGCGACTTAAGGCAGTCTTTCCGATCATTTCGGTGCTTTAAGCGCGTGGTTCAATCCCATGTTTGTTAAATTTGTTTCTTATTTACATTATTTTATTTATTTTTCTATAGCGGAAGTTTTAATTTTGTTATGCGACATCAGACGGAAACAAATGCTGACATTTTTACATTGTTTTAAAGGCAAGCGGATTAATATTTCATAATCGAGCTACACGTGATAGAGATACATTTAAAAACAATTCATGCTTGAAAATTTCTCTCTCTCTATATATATATTACGCTATCGCACGTGGCACAGAAATCTCAATTATTTGTTAATTGTTTAATGGCAACCGCCGAATGGAACGCATCTCATTGGTTATTGTGTAATAGTTTTCAAAAGGGAATAACAATAAATAAAAAAAAGTTAATTAATAACTATATAAAAAACAATTTATATAAGCTAAAAAAAATAAAAGTAAATAAACAATTTATTAATAAATAAACAACAACATCCGGGTTACCATATCAAGCAAAATAACGACACTTTGGCGCCAGTTAAGTACCCTGGTGCGTATATGACATTGGCGTCAGAAAATAATCGCGCCAACGTGGTGCGTATATGACATCTGTGCCGTCTTTTATTTATTTATTTATTTATTTATCGAACAACAAACATACGACTTCATCTCATTTAAAATACAATAAATAAATAAATAAATAAAGGTACTTTTCCAGTATAGGTACTTGGGGAAATAGAGAAAAGGTCCATGGCGAGGAAAGAAATCTGGCAACGTACTTTCTGGCAACCTATTTAATCAAAATATTTTTTTCGAATAAAACTACATAAAAGTTGCCATGATCAGAAAGAGTTTGTACTTTAATGTTAGCTGGGCGCAATTCTCGCCAATGGCATTTTTTAACTCGCCAGCACATTTTTTTATTTTTCGAGGGGTAAATTAAAGCAATGCTTTGATGTTGAAATTAAGTAGTTTATGGTATTATTTATTCTTTTTCTGTTTTAAAGATTTTCTTTTTAAGTGAAAGTCGTGCATTTTAAACGTTTCAGTTTTAAATTAAAGCTATCCATTTTAAATAAAATGAGTGAAAGGATTATATTTTAATCATGAAATATGAAAAAAGGGTACAATGTTTGGCGATTTATCACCTGTGCCCGACTAACATAAAAATACAGAGTTCTTGATTTCTCTATCAGAATCTTCCTCTTTGGCGAAGGATCGAGCAAGTAAATTAAATTATGAATAAAAGTAACATGATACAATGCCTAGGATACATTTAAGGGAGACCAAACTGGTCGCCACGGGCGGATAGTTTTTTTAAAAACCATAATAACTCAGTCAATTAAGATACAATTTTCAAACAAATTGCATTTGAAAGTAGGTTTTTTTCTCTATTTGACGGCGTAAAAATTAAAAATGCGCGATATTTAGAAATTTAAAAAATCGCTGACATAGCAAGCATTTTAATTTAATTTTTTTTTCAGGTTTTATGTGAAAATGACAACAAAATATACAGTATCTCCTATTTTCGACTATTTTCCGTTTACTTTCAATGACTTTCAATAGAAATGGTGTTCTTTTGTTGCCACGATTAGAAAAATGATATTAAAAACTACAAAAAAATTAATATCTCAAAAATAAATTGAGATACAGCTTTCAAACAAATTGCATTTAAAAGAGCATTTTGTTCCTCATACAACGGTGTAAAAATTTAAAATGTGCGACGGTTAGAAGTTCAAAAATTTGCAGTAAAGAAAACTGCAAAACCAAAATTTTATTTTAAATTTCAAAATGTTGCCATTCGCAAAATGACGTATGCGTTACGCACAGATATGTTTGTCCTTTATAATATAGATAGATAGTTTGAAATTTTGCGTATACATTTGTCAGAGTTTTTAAATTCGGTGTATAACTTAAGGAAGGATTTTATATATGTGTTCCAATAATATAAAATATTTCCTTTTATAAATTTACTTTATTTTTAATGCACACATTTCATTGTCTTAATTTTCTTTTAACTGTTGCCTAGCAACGAAACTACACCTAAAAATATCGGAAATGTGAAAGTATGTGTAATTGTTTGAAGTCAAATCAACGTCGAAAGCAAGAGGAAAATGAAATAAAAAAATAGACATGAATAGGTCTTCATATTGGAAATACAACGAAAATACGAAAAGAAATGTAAATTTGATCTCATGTATCAAAAGTAAAACAAATACGCTTTGAGATTGAAAGAAAAGGGGCTTGTGTTATGATATTACTTCTTATTATTAAAAAAAATTACTAATATCTCATGGTTTATCGTCTGCACACAACTAACAGAAATGTTTAATTTTTAATCGAAAATTTCAATGAGAAAAAAAAAAAAACTTTTGAAAAGCAAATTGATAGTAAACTTCAAAATTATGCACCGCAAAATTATTGCTGTCGAAAATGACGTGATTGTATCGGGAAATAAATATTTTCATTCTTAAAAACCAAATATTACCTAGATGCCTGAAAAAATATTTTTGACGAGTGTTACTTCTTAATGCCGCCTCATTTCAGAAAATATGAATGAAAATTATTTTATTTTTAAAAGGAAATTACATTTTCATTCATAAAACCTAAACTTTTACTATAATTGCGTCAAGTAAATAATTTTTTGTCTACCAGTATTGAAAAATAATGCTCGGAAGTGTAAAAAGAAATCTAAGATTTACGATAACCATTAGCGCAATCAATAAAAAGTTACATGTGTAAATTAATGAGACTACAGGGGTTCAGGGGGACTCCGCCCCCCCTGAAGACTTTATTATTTAAAAAAAGTACCAGAATTATTAGCTCATGAAAATTTTAAAATATCCTTCCGTAGCAACCTTTTTAATTTAACGCTTCTAATGTCTGAAAACTTCGTATTTTTTATTCTTATAAATAATTACATAATTATAAAACTTTAAATTGCGGTTTGTAGGAAATTGAATATTACCAGAGTGCGTCTAAAAACAATGACTTGCAGAGCTGACGTTGAGGCTCCTGATCTGCAGATTTACTAGTTAAGTAGTATATTTATTTATTTCTCTATATAATTGTTTAATGGTACAAGAGGGCATTCATTTTCCGATTCACACATGGCCTACATTCCAAAGAATTATGCATCTTTTATTTCTGTATAATATTTCCGAGTGGAAACTTTAAAAATTCAATGTATAAAACAGCTTAAAATACCTATAAGCTGGTATTTAAAAGGCAAATAGGTATTTCACAGTAATGGAAGTAACATGATCGATACTGCTCTGCTTGCGCTGAGTGAAAAATAATCGTTTTTTGCTGTTTTGCAAAAAACCTTCATATCTCATGTCCAATACTTAAGAACTGTTCCTAATGGACAGGATACCATTTTTTAAAGGAAAAAAAAAACGCAAACTTTTTATCTCTCACTATTTCCATTCAGAAATTATATTTTTAATATTTTTATAAATTGCGGATGTGTATATTAATTCAAAGATTTTTTTTATTTAGTTATCATGTATTTCGTTTGAGAAACTATTTTTTTATATTACACAGCGTTTTGTTTTCTATTTAGAAAATATTTGCACAAGAATTATTTTATTGGAAAATATTTTACTAAACAAATAAATTTCCTTGGATAAATTCTATAATTTTTATTTTTGTTCATAGAAACTAAATGATGTTATTCATAAAAAATATTTTGCAATACAGTTAAATATCCTTATTATTTTCCCCGAGTAAATACTAATAATTAAAAATATATATATTCCTTTGAAAAAGAACATAACAAGAAAAATAAACTATATTTTCGAAATGAAATTCTATAAATTTACTTTATGTTTACACTGAACCTGAATGATATTACTCATATTTAAAATTTATAAGCCAATTAAATATATATATATTTTTTTCTTTTTCAATTTGAAATGTAGTAATTTCATTTTATTTCGACTTCAGTATAATACATATAAATGTTTATTTTTTGTGCATATGTGTTATACACGCACACATATATTGGTCGTGTAATTGTTAGTAATTTATTATATATACGGATTTTAAGTGTAATTCATTACAAAAATAATATAACGCTTTATTTAACCTTTTTTTATGAGGAAATTTGTATACATATTGTAATCTGAAATTATCATATGTATATACTCTGTGTTCTGGTGTATATCGCATAATTTTTATGTACGAAAATTGATCGAAATAACATGTAAGCGTTATACGTTGTTTATTAAAATAGATTAAAAAAGGATCATAAGAACAAAGATTTCTAATTTAATGAATATGCTATTTATTTACAAAGAATAAGGTACGTGAGTCAATGGTGGCAAGTGTTCCTAAGGTAGTCCCCCCCCCCCCACTTCCAAATGTAGAATTAATTTCATCTTTAAGTACAAAATGAAACACTAAAGCATTGTAAAACATGTATCTGCAGTGCATGTGACTGAATTCTAAAAGATCACCTTCATCGACCGAATTGTATGCAGTGGTTTCACTTTTGAGGCGTACCCCTAATTGCAAGATTAATTTACATTTGCTTAAATTCTTATAGTTATAATACGTTTTCTCAAAGTTTATTTCTTTGTCTTTAACCACATTTGCCTCAATTCTAATAAATCTATCAGATTATTAGTTTTTCGCCGTGCAGTCGGAGACCATATCCATATTCCCAAGTTGGCTCGACACCGGGGCCACCTTAGGAAACAAATATGGAAATTACTGTACTAAGGGTAAATATCGAAATTTCTACTTATATATTCGAAAAAAAAAACTTATTGCTACTTATTATAAGACTGCTCTAACAATTTCCACACTATTGAGAACACCAGAGATTCACAAAACAAGTCAGCTACTCGCAGAAGAAAACCTCTGAACTACCGTTCAAAAAAGTGGTTGAAAGACTTTTCGTCTCAGAAGATAAGAAGATTAAAAAGAAAAAGTCGAAATATATTAAAAGAAATCATCATCAGAGCATAATAGTAAGCAACATAATAAGAAAGTCAAAAAACAATTTAGGGCAGTACCAAAAAAGACGTTATTTCTGGCGTATAATCCGCGGATCAACTAATCATTTTTCGACCTAGAAAAATTTTAAAATAAAATGGCAACTTTTTAAATCGCGGTAAATATTTGCCTTCAATAACTAAATAAAATTTCTGGGACCAAACGGAATTGTTTGATCTGCGGATTATACGCCGGAAATTACGGTAAACAATCTGATACTACCATGTATAGCACAAGTGTTTGCCAGCCAAAAGTAAGCTGGTTTTACCATTCATGCAAGAAAGACAAAATAATGGAATACGATTGTGTATCCAATGGTCACAATGTGTGCACGAAGAGTAACAGGGACATAATAAACAAGAGAAAATCTAAGATTTCATCTGCAATTTCTGCATGGAATCCGATTACAGAGGTATATTTTGAAAAATGTTTATTCCTCGTAATTTCTTTGTAATTAAATGCTTATTTATAATTGAACATTGTATAGTATTCTAGGAGTAAGGAGTAAAAATAGTTTGCCGAGTATTGTTTCACATCTTAAAGCGAATTTCAATATATAGGGCACCTTTGGAAAAGTATTCGCAAAAAGTTGCCTATAAGCTACAATTTTGAAAGTGTGCTATGAAAATAGTTATGCTTTATATTACACAAAAAAGTGCACTTGATATTTGTTAGAGAAAACTGCAAAAGTTTACACACAAAAATTCAGTCACATACACCTAACCAGTAAATTATAAAAACTTCTCAAAGGTTAACTATGGCCACCATTGGCTCACCTACATTAATTGTGGCCATGAGATTACATGAAAATACACTGACCTCCAAAAGTTAACGTACTGGATGATTTCGATTGTTCAGGGTTTGCCGAAAATCTACCAACATTACTGGCGAATTGTTCTTGAACTTCTGGGATATAAAGAAAGATGTTTGTTTTCATATTTCTCGGTGAAGATGTATCGGGGGTACAATTAGGGGGCTAATTATAAATTTAATAATAAAATAATATTTGCGATCACCTATGTGACAGAAAACGCTGGAAATGGTTTGTCACTGTGGTAAATGACTATTTGGGTCGTGTTCAACGTTTGTATGCATTTGTGTAAGCATAGCACTCATATTCATGAAGATGTTAACGTTTTTGAGAAAAAATTAAAAGTTTTTTGTTTATAGCATACAGTTTTCAACCAAATTTAACACAACTTTCCAAAAACCTGACAAAGAACAGTAGCAACTGTATACTGCAATTAAAACATGAATATATCGAATATTTGATGAGATATGGGCACTTGTATGAAATAATTTGTAACTGCTCATGCGTGTAAGATTTCAAAATTTTTATTTCATAATTTTGTAGCCAGCTATTTTGGGTAGCTTCTGTAAAAAGTCCAGTCAAATATTGTGAAAACTCAGAAAGATATAGTGAGTTGATTGAAAAGTTGTAGAAAAACACTTATAATAAAGCTATTTTAGAGAGCAACTCACTATATCGCTCCTATCTTTGTGAAATTTCTTGGTATATGACTGGCCATTTTAGATAAAGTTGACCTAAATTGCTGACTACCAAATTATGAGATAAAAATTTGGAAATCTACCACGCATGCGCAGTTAAAAATTATTTCATACAAGGGCCCATATCTCATCAAATATTCAATATATTCATGTTTTATTTGAAGTGTACTGTTGCTACTGTTCTTTGTCAGGTTTTCGGAAAGTTGTGTTAAAGGGCATAGCCGGATAAGCATTGCAAACATGCCTTTAAATTAAATTTCCTGATTTTTTGCCCAGATATAGCTACATATCTGACAATATATTTCCCCTATTATCACGCTATAAATATTAATATTTAATCAGATAAAAATGTTTTTTCGATTTAAAAAAAAATTGATTTTCTCAAACATTGCTGCACGGAATTTCATGCCATTAATTGAGGACATATAGATACCAAAGATGCATAACGTAATTTTTGTATAATTTTCTGTTTATAAAAACTGTGTGAAATAACGAAATAAAAATTAAAAAAATAAAAATCATATCTTCTGGTTATCCGAAAATTACCATTTTCTTGTAAAAAATTCCCCATATGTGGCCGTATATTCTATATAAATGTCGAAAGTTTGCTTTGGGTACTACATATAAATATTTACAAAAAAGTATATTAACCCTTAAAGCTCTGGCGTCTCTTACACAAATTTTATTCGATCGGCACCACTTTTTAAAAAGCAGTTTCCTTCAAGTACACAATTTCAAACATGCTATGATTAAATAAGGTGAATTTTATTTTCCTTTATTACTGGTACCAAAAACAAATTTTGCAAAGACTAAGAATGTCTCCGCAGTGGAGCCAACGGAGTGGGAAGGGTCAAAATTATTGAAATCCATTTTAAGGCGTTATTTTGGACGGAGCTACATAACTTCCACACCCGAAGAATTTTTGAAATAAACATTTACAGAATTGCTGTATTTTAAATTTTAATGAACACATGGGGAACATTCCCAACACTGTCGATATCAAATTGAACATGATGTTGAAAAAAATGGCTTATATGCTTAATGGAATCTAAAATACATCAGTTGACATACTGTCTGCTGACTTTGTTCCAAAAATTATTCGGATGTTGAAGTTAAGTAGCTCCGCCCCAAATAACGCCTTAAAAGGAATTTTAATATACATTTTTGTAAATATTTATATGTAGTACCTAACGCAAACTTTCGGCATTTATATGGAATATACGAGCACATATGGAGAATTTTTTACAAGAAAATGGTAATTTTCGGATAACCATAAGATATGATTTTTATTTTTTTGAATTTTTATTTCATTATTGCACACAGTTTTTTTAAACAGAAGAGTATACAAAAATTACCAGTTATGCATATTTGGTATCTATACATCCTCAGTTAATGGCATGAAATTCCGCGAAGCAGGTTTTGAGAAAATCCGTTTTTTTTTTTTAAACGAAAAAACATTTTTATCTCATTAAATATCTGTATTTATAGGGTTATAATAGGGGAAATATCAGATATGTAGCCACATCTGAGAAAAAAATCAGGAAATTTGATTGAAAGGCATGTTTCCAATGCGTATTCAGCTATGCCCTTTGGTTGAAAACTCTGTATGCTATAAACAAAAAACTTTTGAATTTTTCACTAAAACGGTAACATCTTTACGAATATGAGTGATATGCTTACACAAATGCACACAAATGTTGACCAGAACCCAAATAGTCATTTAATGCAGTGACAAACCATTTCCAGCATTTTCTGTTGCATAGCTGATCGCAAATATTATTTTATTATTAAATTTATTATTAGCCCCCTAATTGTCGGCTCGACTAAATCTTCATCGAGAAATATGAAATCAAACATGTTCTTGAACATCCCAGATGTTCAAGAACAAGTCAATAATGTTGGTAGATATTCGACAAACCGAGTGCAATCGGATGCATCCAGTCCCTGTACCTTAACTTTTGGAGGCCAGTGTAATAGTTATCATATTTTAGCATAACCTTCATTTATTTATCAGAAGAAAGTTTCTTTGTAAATATGAAGATTAGTATTATATCGCGATTATACATAAAAAAATTTAAGACTGAAAGTTTTGGTGCGCGCTATAGAGCGGAGCGCTTCATACGACAGTACATACAGTATATATTGTTAATTGATATTCAAGAAAACAAATGATATGATTGCTTAAGAGTTTGTTTGCATACTTATTTCACACGGTATCGAATGGAGAATCTAAGTGCCTTGGCAATTCTTAAGGAGACAATAATAATTAAGTTTAATCACAAAATTAACGCAAAACAGAATGTTTAAGTAAGGAGGATTAGAGCAGATTTTATAAATAGATCGAGAATTAGAAATAAGAAATTTTCTGAAAGAAAGAAAAATAGTCTGTGCACATTTCATAATGCTACTTAATAGTATGATGTAAAGCCAAAAAGTGGGACTATTCAGAAATTTCGCATATGTTTTTGATAACATATTATATTACAGTGCTTTTTTTTTATTTTTAGGTAGCTTTCATTACAAAAAGCTACCTATTGCAGCCGTTCGGAGGAAAGCGAATTAAAAAAATTTTGGTATATTTTCCTCGATCATGACCCCCAGACCCCGAAACCACCCTCCGTTCAAAAGTTTATATATATATATATATATATATATATGTATGTATATTTTCAAAATTAATGAAAAATTACTGCATGAATGGCGCTACAGCAGCACATCTCAAATGCAATAAAAACATATTACATCATTTCAAAATGCCTAAACACCATAACTCCAAAAGGAAGGTGTATAGCTGCAGAAATTTTTTAACTATATAATACATAAAAGAACAAGAAAGACAGGTAAAAAAAAACACAGTCTGTTCTTCACCAGTGGGAGGACAGACAAAAAACTAACTCCACCCCCACTTTTAAAATTTGCAGATTTCTGAACACACGCTCGCCCTGCATTCAATATTGAAAAACTATTGTCATTTTATTAACCAAATTCCATAAAAAACTAAAATAACTCAAATTAAAACTAACAAACATAATGTTAATAATATAAAAATTAACATACAAAAACAAAAAAGCTTTAATAAAAAGTTTTTTAGAGAAATACTTAAAAAATTGCCATTAAAATAAAAACAAAAGAAATTAACTTAACATGTATGAATGCAGAATAAACGTGCGCCCACCAAACGCGCAAAATAAAATTTCTCAAAACATGAAAAACAGTAATACCTGTATAATGTTTCTCACCCGTCAGCAATAAACAAATAATTTTTCTTCCAAAGCCATTGTCAAATATCAGAGTTCCAGGTCTGCAACTTTTTTTCGTTTCAATTCATCAATACACACCCGTTCTTTTAACAAGAATTTAGGATCCCTATTTCATACAGAAAGTTCCAGAAAGCTGCCATCACATGTTCATACTGCTAGTCCACATCGTTGCCATTCACTTTTTAGAACTGTCTTTAAATAATATTTCAAAAACTTTATAGGGTAAAAATTATTATAAAATAAATTAGCCAACAACTTAAAGATCTGTTTATAAAAATTATTGTCTCTGCCACAAATTTTATTGAAACATATTAATTGATTAATGATAATATTTATGTAAATTTTTTTATGTAAATTTGAAAACCAATGTGGCATGCTTCTAGTAAAAAATTGAAAACTATTTCTCTTATCGTACAAATCCAATATCAATTTATTATCAATAATTTTAAATAAAATATCCAAAAATTCTGCATTATAATCATCACTGTTTGCTCTATTTAATTTTAAACAATTTGGATATATAATATTTTATTCATTAGAAAAATCAAAATTAAAAATCAAAATATCATCAATATACCTAAAGACAGTTAAAGACCTGTTATATTTTATAGTATACTTATATTCATAACAAACCAAAAATTAATTTGCTGCTGTACTAGAATAGTTTGTCCCCATACCTATACCACATATCTGATTAAAGGTATTATTGTTAAAAGTTACATAATTATTATAAAAACAGAAATGACATAAGCTTAAAAATAAATCTCTATTTATATTTAATTCATCATTTATATTAAAAACATCAAAAATACTCATTAAAACATCATAAAGTGAATCAATAGGTATATTGGTGAACAGATTTTCAAAGTCGAATACCTGCATTTTCAGAGGAGTCAAAGGCAATTACTCCAGAATTTAAACACTATTATCAATTGACCAGAAATAACTATACTTCTTAAATTTATACTTTAAAAAATCATAAATCTTTTTTAGTAAATTCTGTAAACCAATATTAAAATTTTTTAAATTTTTAAATTTTTAATTTTTTTTTTAAATTTGTATTAACGCTTTTAGAAGTATTACAAATAAATCTAAACTTAATCGGATCTTTATGAAAAAAAGCGTTGTTATGAAAAAAAGCGTTATCTAAAAGCGTTAATAAAAATTTTAATATTGGTTTACAGATTTTACTAAAAAAGATTTATGATTTTTTAAAGTATAAATTTAAGAAGTATAGTTATTTCTGGTCAATTGATAATAGTGTTGAAATTCTGGACAAATTGCCTTTGACTCCTCTGAAAATGCAGGTATACGACTGTCTGTTCACCAATATACCTATTGATTCACTTTATGATGTTTTAATGAGTATTATTGATGTTTTTAATATAAATGATGAATTAAATATAAATAGAGATTTATTTTTAAGCTTATGTCATTTCTGTTTTTATAATAATTATGTAACTTTTAACAATAATTCCTTTAATCAGATATGTGGTATAGGTATGGGGACAAACTATTTTAGTACAGCAGCAAATTTATTTTTGTTTTATTATGAATATAAGTATACTATAAAATATAACAGGTCTTTAAGGGTCTTTAGGTATATAGATGATATTTTGATTTTTAATTTGGATTTTTCTAATGAATATAATATTATATATCCAAATTGTTTAAAATTACATAGAGCAAACAGTGATGATTATAATGCAGAATTTTTGGATATTTTATTTAAAATTATTGATAATAAATTGATATTGGATTTGTACTAAGAGAAATATTTTTCAATTTTTTACTAGAAGCATGCCACATTGATTTTCAAATTTACATAAAAAAATTTACATAAATATTATCATTAATCAATTAATACGTTTCAATAAAATTTGTGGCAGAGACAATAATTTTTATAAACAGATCTTTAAGTTGTTGGCTAATTTATTTTATAATAATTTTTACCCTATAAAGTTTTTGAAATATTATTTAAAGACAGTTCTAAAAAGTGAATGACAACGATGTGGACTAGCAGCATGAACATGTGATGGCAGCTTTCTGGAACTTTCTGTATGAAATAGGCATCCTAAAGTCTTGTTAAAAGAACGGGTGTGTATTGATGAATTGAAACGAAAAAAAGTTGCAGACCTGGAACTCTGATATTTGACAATGGCTTTGGAAGAAAAATTATTTGTTTATTATTGACGGGTGAGAAACATTATACAGGTATTACTGTTTTTCATGTTTTGAGAAATTTTATTTTGCGGGTTTGGGGGGGCGCACGTTTATTCTGCATTCATACATGTTAAGTTAATTTCTTTTGTTTTTGTTTTAATGGCAATTTTTTAAGCATTTCTCTAAAAAACTTTTTATTAAAGCTTTTTTGTTTTTGTATGCTAATTTTTATATTGTTAACATTATGTTTGTTAGTTTTAATTTGAGTTATTTTAGTTTTTTATGGAATTTGGTTAATAAAATGACAATAGTTTTTCAATATTAAATGCAGGGTGAGCGTGTGTTCAGAAACCTGCAAATTTTAAAGGTGGGGGTGGAGTTAGTTTTTTGTCTGTCCTCACACTGATGAAGAACAGACTGTGTTTTTGTTTTTTTACATGTCTTTCTTGTTCTTTTATGTATTTTATAGTTAAAAAATTTCTGCAGATATACGCCTTCCTTTTGGAGTTATGGTGTTTAGGCATTTTGAAATGATGTTATATATATATATATATATATATATATATATATATATATATATCAACTTTTGAACGGAGGGTGGTACATAGTACATACAAATGTCTCGACCGAGTTCGTTGGCCAGATTCATCCGCCATCTTGTTTCAAAATGGCGGCCGTTTAAAATCTTTAAAAAAATTTAAAATTTGAAATGTGGTACTAAAAAAATTTAAATTGAAAAATATTTTTTTCTTATTTGTTTGACCTTGATACAAAGATTCCGGAGCAGTTTTTGTTTTGTCTATATCTTTAAAAATGGCTGAGTTATAGCACTTTGAATTTCTACCGTGGCTGACATTTTAAAACGTCCTGATTTTTGTCACGCGATAACAGGCGTATTCATGAACCGATATGGATGTATCTTGGTATGTACAAAGTACATACCAATGTCTCGACTGAGTTCGTTGGCCAACTTCATCCGCCAACTTGTTCCAAAATGGCGGCCATTTAAAAAAAATTTAAAAATTTAAAATTTAAAAAGAGGTATCAAAAAATTGGAAAATGAAAAAGATTTTTTTCTTATGTGTTTGACCTTAATACAAAGATTCCGGAACAGTTTTTGTTTCGTCTATATCCAAAAAAAAATGGCTGAGTTATAGCATTTTGAATTACTATTGTGGCTAACATTTTGAAACGACCTGATTTTTGTCACGCGATAAGAGGTGTATTTATGAACCGATTCGGATGTAACTTGGTGTGTACATAGTACATACCAATGCCTCGACTGAGTTCGTAGGCAAGCTTCATTCACCATCTTGTTTGAAAAGGGAACATTTAAAAAAAAAATTAAAATTTAAAATTTAAAATGAGGTATCAAAAAATTGGAAATGAAAAAGGTTTTTATTTTATGTGTTTGACCTTGATACTGATTGAAGATTCTGGGGCTTTTTTGTTTCGTCTATATCTTACAAAATGGGTGAGTTATAGCACTTTGAATTTCTAGCATGGCTGACATTTTGAAACGATCTGATATTTGTTACGCGATAACCAACGTATTTTTAACCTATTCTGATGTAAGAAGGCATGGGGATAGTATATAGCAATGTCTCGACCAAGTTCACTGGCCAGCTTCATCCGCCATCTTGTTTCAAAATGGCGGCCATTAAATAAAAAAAAATTTTATTTAAAGTGAGGTGCAAAAAAAATTAGAAATTGAAAAAGGTTTCTTTCTTAAGTATTTGACTTTGATATAAGGATTCTGGAGCATTTTTTGTTTTGACTTTATCTTAAAAAATGGCTCAGATATAGCAGTTTGAATTTCTTTATGTGGGTGACATTTTGAAAAATCTGATTTTTTGCCTGCGACAGCCCTCGTATATATCAACCGATTCCGATATGAGTGAGCATGTGCACAGGAATTACTAAGGTCTCGACCAAATTCACTGGTTAGCCTCATCCACCACGTTGTCTTAAAAGGGCAGGCACTTTAAGATATCGCCGAATTTGGAAACCAAATATGAGTTACTTTAAATAAAAGCAACTTGGATAAAGCGGACTAATTTCGCGAAATTCTCATTCATAATGATTTAGTATTGATAAAAATTAGTATTTAATCTCCTATAATCGGTTTCCACTAAATGGAGCTTCGTGTGTTTGAATAATATAAGATAGCATTTTAAAAATAAGGAATATGAAAGCTACCTCTTCCTCCCGGCACTGGCCGGAAGGACTTTATTTAAATAATTTTTATTTGTAGCACAATTGTTTCTTTCCCCTAATTATTTTGAAGCATTCACGAATTTCTTCACGACGAACATAGCGTATAAGTGACAAATAATGCGCTCAGAATTCTTAATTTTCTTACCAGTAATTTGAATGAAAATTTCTGATACCTCATTAAAGCACTTCTGTAATTAAATTAGGCAAGAAAAAAAATATATTTTAAAAAAGAGATGTTGAAATAGTAAAAATTATGTAAAATATTGCGAAGGTATTAATACGTAAAATCTGCATTTTTACTTGTTCGATTATTAAGTACATAAACAGTAATTTCTCCAATTTTTACGCTTTTACGTGCAAAAACTGAAATTGAAGACATTGTAGATTATATAAATTACTTTATAAATCGTACATGCATAATGTGTCATGGTAAATATATCATTTGTACTGCATTACAAAATGTGTAAGTATTTTCGATTTTGTTTTTTGTTTTTATTTCTTTTTAATAAAAAAAATTCTTCATAACTCTGCATTCCAATCTTTGGCTTCAAATTCGAATTGACAAAATTCATTTCAGTTGTGACAAAATTTTTATCATTCAGTGATTAAAAATTTTAATTAGCAGTATGTAATATGTATTTTAACATGGTATTTTACTAAGCCAAGTTGAGCGGTTGTGTTTAGATGTTGAGGTGGAGGGATTTCGTCAATGTCCGGAATTTAGACAGTCGGGATTTCGATCTTGACAGAATTTCGGATGCAGATTCTTGTGATTGTGCTTCATTCTTTTATTGTAAACTAATAAGCGATTCTGTTTAAGAGTAAAACACTTTTTTTTCATTATTACGCAGAAAACGAAATAAAAAAACCCATAAAAATTGTAATAATATAAAATGTACTTTTATGTTAGCCGGTCACCAGTGAGCCAAATCTTGTTTTAATTGGCATCATTTGAATTGCAACCACCGCCCCCTGTAATACTAAGCCTAAACACTGACACATAAATGGCGGCACCAAAAGATGGATTTTTTTTCAGCGTGTCTACGGTCCCTTAAATTTTCGTACAAATCATGTTTAAAAGTTTTTACCACTTTATTTTTCTAAAATTAAACAAGTCAAAGAAATCTTTTATAAAATACCGGTGTCTAAATTTAAGGGACCGTATATACGTTCCGTAAAATCCTCCTGCGGCAACCGCCATTTTTGTGTCAGCACTCAAGCCTAGTGTTCGGGGGCTGGTGTTGCAACCCTTTCCCGTCAGTCAACTCGCGCGGTATTATATGAATTGCAACCCTTTCCTGTCATTAACATTGCTCAGCATCGGAGTGTAACACTTACTATTTTTTTTTTTTTCAAGGAAAGGCACTTTTGTCTAGAAATGTATTTTGTTGGAAAGGACATGAAATAAAATTGTATTTTAACGATATCATTCGATGGAGATGCGACATTCGTACGTGCCGCAGTAAAAAGTGCATTCGGCAAATAACATAGTTGATTGAGTTTCTTAAATTATATTTCAAAGTGGCGTAAGAAGACATGTTGTGGTGCAACCTGCTTTAACTTAGAATCATACTTCGCTGAATTCACCTGGAGAAGTGCAACTAACGATTTAATTTTTAAAAATTCTAAATTATATTAAAATATTTAGGGATTTTTTTTTTAATTAAAAAAATCACAAATCAAACAATCATAATCATGGTAAAACAATAATTTCTTAATTTAATATATATAATCGTAATAAAATTTGTATTCGTGCATTTTTGCATAAGAGTGCAAGAGCTATTGCACCAAAATTTGAATATCTATAAAACTAGTTATAGAACGAACACACCTCATTCGCCACGTTTGACGTACAATTTACGACTTGTTAAACTTTGTTTCCCTTACATAACTAAACATTTCAAAATAGCTAAATTAAGATATATGTAAAAAATTTAAACAATAAAAATATTAACCTACAACAGTTTTTAACGTAAAACAGTTAGTTCTGAATCAGCAGTATGCAAAATTTAATTCAATGCATACATGCAGAATTTAGTGATAAAATTGAAAAGGGTTTTCTTGTTGAATTTTTAAACAAGTTTTCAATCAAAAGTTCAAAACAGAATCAAAATGAGAATGATCAAACTTTTAAAATATTTTGTATATATTTCTCCGCCCCCCCCCCTCCCCACACACACACATATCCTCCTTTTTTTTTTTTTTTTTTTTTGGTTTCGCTCTATCACATGTCCTTTGTAGTGTAACCAGGGAGGGGATCCAAATGCTCTGGATACCACTAATATTGTAAAGTTTTCTTCCCCTTGATTATTAGCAGAAAATTTTCGATTAGATAAAGCGAAGAGAACTTTAAAAAATCTGTGGTATCCGAGCATATGTACCCCTCTCTGCACGCCACTGTATGTCCTTTGAAAACACGTTTACAAGTGGAACTACTGTAAAAATAAAAATTATTTGAACTAAGTTACTATCAACTTTATAAATTTGTAAATCTTCATTAGCATTAGAAAAGTAATTGTTTAAATAGCAAATATTTATGGCTTTGTTGTAGGCCTCCTACGCAATAAATAAATATGCATCATTTTTATTATCATTTTTTTTTATCATATTCATTTTTAATTTTAACATCCTATAATACATGGCAGTCAATAAATGATAGTGGGGACAAGAAAAAAGAGAAATATATGTTGGTGGGAATAATGCAGTAGCACTCAAAAGTATTTTGACAAACTTATATTTTCCCTTATTTTATTTAATATAAAAATGTAAAAGAAAATATAGTCCCTATAATAGACTAATAACACTATGACTGCAGTTATTCAAATGTATCAAGTTTCAAGTTGTTTGTTTACATTCGTGTGCCACCGAAGAAATATGACTCCTCCTTAGCTCAAAAGTATTTTGACAATTAGTTTGCATTTAATTTTTGAAGGTGTCAGTGGCGCTATAGCTTCGATTAGTGTTTATATTGACTTATTGTGATTAATTTTAAAGGTCAGGAATACCGAAATGTAAAAAATATTGAAGTCATTCTAGAAAAGCCGCTGTAAATGCACTTAAGAAAGGTAGACTGCAAGCAGACTTTTAACGTGTCTCGGCAACTTGTTATTACATGGAATAATGTTTTTAATAAACATAAATACATCGAAAATAAGCCTCAAAGTGGCCATCCGAAAAAAACAACTTGCAATGTTGACTGTATTATAAGAATGATATCTACAAGTGATTGTCGTAAGTCCGCTGTAATAATAAAAAATGAATTGAAAGAAAATTATGGCATAGACATACACGTTTCATCAGTCAAACGACGCCTAAACCTCTATGGTTTACATGGCAGAAGTCCAGCAAAAACACGTATCTAATTTAATAAGAATAAGAAGGATAGAGTTGCATTTGTAAAACGGCATAACCCTTACAGGGGCAAAGCAATTCCATTGCTGAAGTGTTGAAATTAATGATTGATACCAGAATTTTGGTTAAAAAAATTTCGGTTTATTATGTGTGTGAAATATAGCTTTTCTTAGTTACAAATAAATTTGTTTTCAAATTCCGGTGTCAATCATTTATTTTCTCATTTTAGCAAT
Organism: Maratus speciosus; assembly: GCA_963932465.1. Lineage (NCBI taxonomy): Eukaryota > Metazoa > Arthropoda > Arachnida > Araneae > Salticidae > Maratus > Maratus speciosus. The sequence goes on from OZ010790.1 coordinate 49,460,126, forward strand.
GGAATTGCTTTGCCCCTGAAAGGGTTGTGCCGTTTTACGAATACAACTCTAGCCTTCCTATACTTAGTAGATAACAAACGTGTTTTTGCTGGTCTTCTGCCATGAAAACCATAGAGGTTTAAGCGTCGTTTGACTGATGAAATGTGTATGTCTATAACGTAATTTTCTTTCAATTCATTTTTTATTATTACAGCGGACTTACGACAATCACTTGTAGATATCATTTTTATAATACAGTCAACATTGCAAGTTTTTTTTTTCGGAGTGCCACTTTGAGGCTTATTTTCGAGGTATTTCTGTTTATTAAAAACTTTATTCTATGTAATAAAAAATGCCGAGACACGTTAAAAGAACGAGCTAGTTCTGCTTGTAGTCTACCTTTCTTAAGTGCATTTACAGCGACCTTTCAAGAACCACTTCAATATTTTTTACATTTCGACATTCCTGATCCTTAAAATAATCCGAATAAAGCAATATAAACACTAATCGAAGCTATAGCGCCACTGACAACTTCAACAATTAAATGCAAACCAATTGTCAAAATACTTTTGAGCTAAGGGGGAGTCATGTTTCTTCAATGGCGCCGAATGTAAACAAACAAGTTGAAACTTGATGCATTTGAATAACTGCAGTCATGGTGTTCTCAATTATAGGAAATATATTTTCTTTTACATTTTTATATTAAATAAAATAAGAGAGAATATAAGGTTCTCAAAATACTTTTGAGCGCTACTGTAGCCATTTAAAATTTATAAAGATGAGAATCTTGAAGTGCTCCTTGTGTATTGTATTGTCCATAGAAAGAAAATTTAGTCTCAGTACCATTTCCATTAAAACTTAATAAGTTACTAAAAAGAATGATAAAATGCGCCAATGTTATCAGTTTTAATGATAAATATGAGAGTCTCTTAAAGATAATTTTAGAAGTAAAAACGCAGATCATACAACTCTTTTGTTTAAGACTGGGCACCGAGGTAAGTTAGAGAGGCACAACAACAAGACACGTTTTGCCACAAAAGCGAAATTTGTATCCTCATAGCATTTATAAAATTATGATGAAAAACATACTTGAGACAGAAGGTTTTCCTCTTTGATAAGTTTAAAAAAGAGGAATTATTAGTTATTAATAAATCTCCATTAAGCCTCCTCCATGTTTGAAAGAATTCGCTTTTTAAATAATATGAGATGCAGATGTGTGTGGGTGGAGGGTGGGGTACATTGTTGCCAGTGATCTACTTTTTTTATATTCAGATTTCCTGATTTACACCACTTCTTTTAGATAGTAAAATTGTCCTTCTTTTCGACATGAATAATATGTCATTAAATAAGGCGAATTTTACCGTTTCAAAAAAGTGGTGCTAATCCAGAAATCTGAATTTTAAAAAAGTAGCCCTATGACAACACCGGGAAGGGAGTATAGAGGTTTAACAGATTCTTCGTTGGGGCGTGGCCAATAAAAGATAAGGAAAAACTGCTCAAGTAGATGTTTAAACCTATAAAGGAAGAAAGTGCGCAAAAATGGATGTCCTGTCATATTTCACACCCTTATGTTTTCATGTATATAAATTTGCGCTTTTTGAAAAACAAGAAAATGTATATTACAAAATTACATTAATGTATTAGGAATATATTGTTAATTTTCATATCACAATTACATTATAACCATATTTACGAAATATTTTTTTATATATCGGAAATAAAAAATTAAATTACTGGTATGAAATTGTGAAAATTTAGCTCAAATCCAGGTAAAGATTCAATGCTCAAAATAATTAGGGAAGCACATGGTTTTAACAAAATTATGTAAATATTTACACCAGTAAGTAACCTAAAATAAAACATTCATAACTTAACCCTTTATCTACGGCATTATGATCTACTGCATTTTTTTTCATGTAATATTTTTTTTTCAGTTACTACAATGAAAATTAAAGGATAAACATAAAAAAATACTCACCCGTGAGAAATTTAATTATTTATAGATAATTAACTAAAGTGGTACTTTAAAGTACCGTCAGTACACTATGACTAAATTATCGTAACAGAAAACCCACAAGTTATTTCAACTGGCACCAGAAAATATTTTCGATTTCATAAGTATATGAAATATAGGCTTTTTCTTATTTACAAATAAATCGTTTGGCAAATTCCGGTGCCAATCATTTATTTCAACACTTTAAAATTGAAAATGCTTTGCTCCTGAAAGGGTTTAAAAAAACCTATTTTTTTTAGGTTTCGATCTTGTTAGCAGTCCTTTAGTTTTGCGACGTCAATATTCCAGGGACAACATGCTCTCTCGCATCTCCACATATGCAATATATGAATTTACATATGCCATTTCTAGCATAGCAAAAGCCAGCCGGTGCCACAACTTTTTCGATTTCCTATAAAAAACAACAATGAAACAGAAAAGAAATACCAGGGAAATCACTACTGCACTATATTTTAGTAATTGCATTTTAAATCCGATGAAAACGATGGATAACTACACTGACGAAAAGTAAACAAAAAGTTTTTCTCCAGCACCCATTGTACTGACGGTACTTATAAGTACCACCGAGTAATTCAACTGCTAAATCAAATACATACACCGTTCAACTAAAATAGCTAGTCAAATTGTATTCTAAGACCATAATGAACACATAAGTAAAATCCAACACTTATCTTAAATCCTTTACTGTGTTTGCAGCAATGAAAAGACGAGCGTGGCAATCTGTACAAAAAGTCGGCACAAAACACATCGACTGCTTCAAAGATAGACTCATTCCTCTCTAAAATAACAAACCTAGAACTACCGTTGCCATGTATTTGGATAAAGTGGTGTTAAAAGAGCGATTTTTGCAAAGTACCATTATAACATTAGTAATATTCACTATGGTATAAAAGTTTAAAGTGAGTGGTACTTATAAGTACCGTCAGTAGATAAAGGGTTAAAGCGTAATAGAAAACAGATGAAGAAAACTTCACGTGTAAGTCATAGATTCTGATGTCAAAAACTAGAAAAAGGAGATAAGTTCAGAAATCGGGATTTTGCAGAAATGTCTGTTTCACAGTCTCAGTTGTAAAATTCAATTGCTCAGCTTGTGTTTTGAGAAAAGGTAACTTGAAAATGTCACAACAATGTGATTTACCGGAATCTATGGAAGGTCGTGTAATCTGACACTTCAATTTTTCGAAACACAACGAAGTGTAGCGGACGCTGTTGGGTTCGCAAGAAGTGTCAATGCAAGGCTGTGGAATAGTAGACATCGTCAAGGGCAAGGTCGGCCATGTCCTACCTCAGAAACTGATGGCCGATATATCCTGTTAACACCTCGTTGAGATGGAACTGGCAATACTACTCAGCTGCAAACACTTTTGTTCTTGGCCACAGGACGAAGAGTGTCCAGCCAAACAGCCCGAAAAAGGCATCATCAGGATGGTATCTATGCACGTAAGCCAATGGTCTATATTCTGTTGACCTCAAGCAACACTGCGGACCATAGAAGGTGGGCAACTGAACATAGAGCTTGGAGGCAGCGTTGTTGGAGTCATATTCTGTTTACAGACGAGTCACGATTCAGTCTGTATGTGACATCCCATGTGTTTCGGCATGGAGAGAAAAGGACACTGAAAATAATCCCTTATTCGTTCATGAAAGATCACATTACAGACGAGGTGGGTTGATGCTATGGGTTGGATTCAGCATAGGTAGACGTACGGGCCTGCATATCTTTTGGAATGGAACTTTGATAGGTTAAAGCTATACAGACGAGACACTGAGGCCTCACGTCGTATATTATGTTGCAGCTATTGGTGATTCCTTTTTTTCCATGCATGACAATGCCACATTGCATGCAGCTCGTCTTGTGGAGAACATTCTTAAATTTGAAAGAATACAGCATAAGGAATAGTCAACATGCTCTCCTGACCTGTGTCCGATCAAGCATGTTTGGGATACACTCGGGCGACGCATTGCAGCGCGCCTGCGCCCTTCATTTATTGTTCAGGATTTGGAGATTGCAATTCTTGAGGAGTGGAACAGCACTTCACAAAAACGTATCGATAATGTCACCGAATCCATGGAAAACAGGTATGAGACAGTTTTATTTATTCGAAGGGACCAAACGCCATATTAAATGCCTTTCATCATTCCTAAGCAGTACTTTTTTTGCCATTTACATGTAACTAAATTGTTGCCCTCTAAACTATCTTTTCACGTTCTACCTATCGTTTCAGAGAATTGAAGCTTTCTTGCAATTTGTTTTGCATCTTTATTTCTGTATTGCGAATTGATACACATGTTACTCTCAATTTTATGCCCATGCATGGATGTCTCGCACTGTTTTCTTCACTTTTTTGCTTGCTCTCCTAATTTTTTTGAGCAGTGTATATCGAGTATTTTGACAATATTTTGTTTATTAAAAAATTCTTTATTTTTTATTTCGAATTTCATAATTAAAATAATTTTCACTTTTTAATTCTGATGAAAAATCGATAAACATTTCAATAATTCAACAAAGAAAAAACAATGACAAACTTTTCAAAATGCTTTTGATAGAGGTGATTATTTTTCAATTTACTTTGATTTTTATATTGATTCAAAATTAAAAAAAAAAAGTTTTATTTAGCTGCTCAATTGATAAGGCTTAATATATGCAGGGTTTGTCAGATTGCATATCGAAAATGCACTTCTAAAGTAATTTCTTGCTAGAAGTTATTTCTTTTTTGTTTAGCGTAAGTAATTTTCTCTTTCATTCTGAAAGACGTTAAGTACATTTCTCCCACTTTTTCAGGCTATTTATTCAATGAATAATATATGAAATGCGTCGTAAGAATATTAAGCAACTTAAGCAAAGAAAGTTTTCATGAAGCCATGAGAAACATTACTTATTTTATGCAGATTTATTTATGAAACCATGCAAAACATTACTTATTTTATGCAGATTTATTTATGAAAGTTTTGTTGATGTCATTTGATCGATTCTACAAAATTCTACAAAATTTACAAACGTTTTTAAAAAAAATATTTTTGGGTACTGTATACAGAATGTTCCTTCTTAATATTGATTAACAGCTACTTCTTTCCAAAACCCTTAGCTTTAAATGTATAGTTCCAATTGTAAAAAACATTAAAGTTTTTGTTTTTCATCATATATAAATCCATTTAAGACAAAAAGAAAATAATTCCTATCACTATTTATTTTTATCCTGCTTTCTTCATATCATATTCCTTTCTTTCATAATACGTTTAATAAAAATTGGGAATTTTAAATATTTATACCGGTCTTTGGGACTAACTATACTAAAAGTATCTATATTAATATTATGAAGAAGTAACGTTTGTTTGTAGGAGGGTAATCTTTGGAACTACCGAACCAATTTCAAAAGAAAAGATATAAATTTATGGTGACAATGTGTTCTACAACATAGATTATAAAATTTAAAAAAGTTATAAACTGACGATATTTTGTAATACTAAAGCGACTATAAATTTGAAAATTGGCATAGGAGTTACTTTTAAGATACAAAAGTTCGCTAAGTATGGTTTTAAAAAACATTTAAATTTTAAAGGATGGAATGAGCAGAAAACGTTATAAATTACGATTTTTATGGAATTTTACATAAAATTAGTTAAATAATTAATCCATGCAAATTCAAAAGCACACAAATACCACTTAGGTTATTGAACCCCTTAATTATCACTCCCGTCAATAACACGTGGTTCGTTAGTTCTCGTGCCCGTCATATTTCTGGGCTGGAGATTTAATTTCTGGAAAAATTTTCTGAAACCAGAAAAACTCAACTGGCATTTCCGTGTGAAGTCTTCGAATAATGCCATTTGCGATTGGTTTTTGGCGCTGATTGTGATGTTGAACTTTGTATTGCATGCTTCGAAATATATTACACTCAAATAAATTATTAATTATCAAAATTTCATGTGTATTATTTGTAAAAATTTGTGTGATGATGATAAAAAAAATCAAAGAAGGAAAAATAAAGTTCTTATTCGCATTGATTTGTATGGTATAAAACAAACATTAAGACACAGAATTCTCGCATGATGGGCTTTCTGACAAATGGTTATTTGTTCTATAACATCCTTTTTTTTAGCTTTAAAAAAAATCTAATTGCATATTTTATTTAGAAACCTTATAATTAATTCATTTCTGTAATAAAAAATAGGTACGTTTTTGATGGTTATCCCAAATTTTAAGCAATCCTTAAGGGGTTAAACAACTATGCGTGCAATATCGCGCGTTTGGGTAGTATGTTATATTTATACAACGTTTTGCCATGCTCCAACAAACAAAACACAAAAAAAGTATTCTTCTACAATTAAATCTTAACGCGCTATGATTTTTTTACTTTTAAGACCTTTTTGGAGTTTTTGGCACTAAAAACGAAAAAACCTGTTTTTAAGCTTTTTTTATATTACTTTTGTAAGAATAGGCTACTTTTTGTTCAGCATTAGCTATAATATTATGTCATTAATATATATATATATATATATATATATATATATATATATATATATATTATCTATTATTTATTCCTAGCCTATTTCCTTCAAATTTAAAACGCGTATGTTAGTAATTATATTATTCAAAACATAAAACTTTTAATCCCTTCATTAATTTTTACAAACTGCCCAGGCTGTAACAGTCTGAGATAATCTAATTTTAATTTTCGAGTGTTTTTATAAGCCATTTTGATATTTTTATTTCTATTTTCCACGAATTTATGTTCCCGCGCCTTGGAGACGCTAAACTTTTTACCTCGAAATTCCTAAATTACCAGGTCTGGGATTCAATCTCATAAATCACGCCCTCTCTCACTCCATTAGTTTAGATCCCGCTGCTCGATGTGCGCCTTTCACCGATTTGTTCGTTTCTGTATTACGTCAAAATATTTCTCCCTACGCGAGTGCTAACAAAACCCAGATGCCGCAACTTCAGAGATCATATTTCTGTCTTGTTCCAGTTCTTCCAACTATGTAACCAGGTGTCTATCAGTCGAGCAGAATACCTAAATTTGCTGCATAAGATCTTTAGCATGATGTAGAGATTCATGCTCCAGCTTGAGGGTTCTACGTATATTCACATCATGTGGGAATTGTTTACGTTTTCAGATTTTGCTGAGTTTGTTTGAGCTGTTGTTTTTCTCGCCTGACTACCGGAATATAATACGACTGCTACACGAATACTTGTGTTTCGATTAGACTTAGCCAATCTCAACCATTACCAACAAATTAATGTAGCTGATTGGATTTATCGACTGCAAAATTAACATAATCTGTCACCAGCTGCCAGAATTCATCGAATTTAATGCATCCAACTACAATCTTTCACTAGTTTGATAAGAATTTTATGCAACGCACCATATGTAGTGAGTTGAGTAGTAAAAGATGTTGTAAACTGTTCATTTACTTGAAATAAAGACTTTAATTAACAAACAACAACAATTTAATAATTAAAACTTAACGAAAAGAACGCCGATCCTTTGTTGCTCGTCTTACAGTATATTGACACTGGTTACAGCAGCGCCACACCTCTTATCATAACAAACAGCCAGGAGTGGAAGTAAAAGAACTTTAACTCTGTTTGTAGCGCCAATTGTTGAACATACCAGGGGGGGATAGATATATCACCAAAAAGCACCCCTCCCCCCAGTGCACAAGGGGAACGATAAAATTTAAGTGTGTAATACAGTATATGAAATATTATAAATGCTTGATGCAATGTAATAATAATAATACAGAAGTAATGCAAAACAGAAATACCAAATCATTATTGAATAAAATTATAAGAACCATTTAAAATATTATGTACAAATGTGTTATTTACATTTTTAGCCACCAAATGTTCGTAAAAGGTGACTTTTCGCCCAATTACGAGTAGTAGGTTGGTTTACAATAGGTGTCGGCTCAGTTGGTACCTCTGGAATTGGAACAAAATAATCAGTACTAATAGTGTCTGACAATCGATAGACGGGCTTTGCGCGATCAATCAAAACTGTTCTTTTTCTGTCATTTATATCAATAATAAAGTTTTTGGTTTTTATATTTATGACAAGATGAGTTCCAGTGTATGGTGGCGTTAGAGGACGAAGTATTTTGCCTGACCTTAAAAATACGTGTGTGCAAGTTGATAATGAGGGGCTTATTTTTTTTTTTTTTTTTTTTTTTTTTTAATTGCCATGTAAGGAAGTGGCAGTGGGATTTAATCGTCGCATTTTTTCGACTAAGGTAGATACATAAATGGGATCAATGGGTCGGTCATTTTGTTCTTTTTCTGTTATGGGATCGGAAGGTAATCTTAATGTTGTACCATATGCTAATTGCGCAGCCGTTGCATTAATGTAATTTTTGAGAGCTGAGCGTAAACCTAGGAAAACAGTTTGAAGAATGTCAGTTCATTTAGTGTTATTGCATGCTTTAAAAGCATCTTTTAAATTTCTGTGATAACGTTCAAAAATTCCGATTGACTGGGGATGAAAAGGCGAAGTTCAAATTCTGTTGCAGCTTGTGACGCGCAGGAGTTTCTGAAGCGAGGTGGATTCGAAATTACGGCATTGATCTGTGGTGATAGTAACTGGGCATCCAAATCTCGACATGCAACAGTTTAATAGAGCACAAGGGCAATTGTTTCCTCTGTCATATCAATCGTCAAAATTACTTTAGGCTACCTGGTAATTCTGCCAATTATTGATAAGCAATACTGGTTACCATCAGATGGAGGGAAAGGTTCAATGAAGTCTAAATGGATGCGGGCAAAACGATCATCAGGTAGGGTGAATGTACCAATAGGAGATTTTGTATGCTGTGTTATTTTGGCTCTTTGCAATTATCACAGCTACGAACCATAGATTTATATTCCTCGTGCATGCCAGGCCATACGAGTCTTTTAGCAGTTATGTTAATAGAAGCTGGCATACGGGTATGCGAGAAGAAATGCAAATTGTCAAAAACTATTTTTCGCATATTTAGGAGAAAAAATGGACGTGGATGTTGTTGAGACATGTAACAATGTAAAGAAATATCCTCAAGAGGTAAATAATGCTTTTCTAATTTTAAAGATGTGGTATTGTATTGCAAAAGTTTTTGAAGTTTCTCATCGGCTGATTGAGCTGAAATAAATTCTTTAAAATCAAATACATCCGGAGAAATCTAGTTAATTTCAATGCGAGATAGTGCATCGGCAACTTGATTTTCCGAACCTTTTGTATGCCAGATATCGGTAGAAAATTGTGATATACGAGTATAATCTACACTGGTGTTCAAAATTAAGGACCAATCACAAAATGCTAATTTTCAAGTACGCGAATACTCGAAAAGAAATAATATAATTTGAATAATTACTATATCTACAGCACAGCTAGTTTATATAACATCTCATTCATGCCACATATGGTCACATGTGTCACAGTCACTACAGTGAAGCAAAAAATAGGAAATTCCACACATCTCATTATAAGTCTCAAATGATCACTATATTTGACTCCACTGATACATCACTGTAATTGTTGCTTTGTGACGAGATACCATGTGACTTTACAATGTAGTTACAATGTGACTCTCATGTGACTGTCATATGCAGACTCAATTTCAAAGTCATCGTGAATGCTTCATTGTGATAAGTTACCAAATAATGTCACATTAAAGTCACATGATGACTTTCAGGTGACAGAGAGACTATTGTGAAGTCACCACTGTGCTCTTTCGTGAAAAGTCACCATGTGACTATAATTTGATATTATTCGGTGACTTATCATAATGCAACGTTCATTATGACTTTGAAATTGAGTCTAAAAATGACAGTCACATGAGAGTCACAATGTAACTATATTGTAAAGTCTCATGATGACTCATCACAAAGCAGCAGTTATAGTGACGTCTCAGTGGAGTCACATATAGTGATAATTTGAGACTCATAATGAGATGTATGGAATTTCATAATTTTTCTTCACCGTAGTGATTGTGATACTTGTGATCATATGTGACATGAATGAGATGTTATATGGACTAGCTCTGCTGTAGAGATAGTAATCATTCGAATTATATTATTTCCTTTTGAGTATTCGCGTTCTTGAAAATTAGCATTTTGTGATTGGTCGTTATTTTGGACACCAGTGTAGATGACGTAGTTGCCGAGGATTGCATTTTAAAAATTTTGTTTAAAAGCTTAAATTAAGGATTTCTGGTCAGTATAAATGATGAAGTTTCTGTCTTTAAGTAGGTGTCGAAATTTTCTTATACTAGAATATATGGCATATAATTTGCAGTCATATGTCGACCAATCTTTTTGAGATTTATTTAGTTTGCCTAAATAAAATGCTACAGGTCCCCATTGAGAGATACTGATGTTTTCGTCTCTCTCTCTCACTAGTCATTGCTTTCTAAATTTTCCCTGTCATTTATCCCTTGTGATGTAGTGGACCAAAGCTTTTTGGTTCACTAAGCTCTTGTGAGATGATCGTTGAAAAATAATACATATTTCTTACCAAAGTCCTTTATTATAACAACTAAAATAGATTTTAAAAATGTAATAACAAACTTTACCATTCATAGGTAGACACTCTCACTTTTTATTAACAGTTCTGTACTTCTCATAGCCAACCTGAGTAAAACGATTTTTACTCGGATCTCTTCCGTTGCTAAAAAACCACCTCACTTCATCAGTGTCTCCCAGTCTAACATCCTCCACACTAGCTTCTGCCTGGCCTCCTTTTTACTTTCATTTTGGGGACGAGTTCCCACACATTGTCCAGCCTTCCCTATTTCTTGGAAAAGTGGAAATACCCTGTTGAGCAGATCCCAAGGGCAGAAGTATGCCTGGTATTTCCCCTGCATGCCTTTACACAAAAGACCATTGTCCTCCACGGAAATGCCTGTTGCTTCCCCCGTCGAAAATTTGTGGCGAAGGTACGATACCACAATACCTCCCCCCAAAAGGGATTTCCACAGGAAATATTTGGCATGAATTCACGTAATAAGCCCTTTTAATAGATTTCCCGAGAGGTCAATCACACCATTAAATCAGCAATAAAATATCATTTAGACTTTTGACCCAATTATGAAAGTTCTACTTAAATTCTCTCAGTTTCAAAGGACATACCAAAAATATGAAATTTTTAGAATTTTCCTTTCACATAATTAATCAAAAGAATGAAAAGAATTTACATTTTTGATGCTAGAACAATTAATTTAAATTTAAAATATTTGAATATAATACTAACTCAAAAAAGAAAATAAACACTATAACACAATCTAGGTAACTAAATTTTTACATACAGCACAATATCTTAATAAAACGCCCTAATTACAAGTATTAAAATTTTGAACATTAAATTCCAAACAGAAAATCCCACACTGATTTTAAATCTTCCTACTTAGACCATCTGCATTTCCATGTAATTTTCCTGGCTAATGTGTAATTTCAAAATTTAATGGCTGCAAAAATAGAGCCCAACGTGTCAAACGAGAATTTGTACCAACCATTTTCTTTAAGTACACTAATAGATTATGATCCGTTTGTATTTCAAATTTTTGCCCATCCAAATAATAATTTAACTTTTTTAATCCATGTACTATAGCCGCTAATTCTCTTTCTATCGTGCTATAATTTCGCTCCGCACGAGAAAATTTTTTGCTAAGATACAAAATTGGATGCTCTTCACCTGCAATAGTTTGAGATAAAACAATTCCTGCCCCATACAAACTCGCATCTGTTTGCACAATGAATTTCTGCTTAAAATCAGGCGCATATAACACGGTACTTTTCATTAATTTTAACTTTAATTCTTCAAATGCATTATTACACTTCTCGTCCCATATGATTTTTTCTTTTTTTATTTTCCCTTTTAAAACATCTGTTAACGGCACTGCTATGGTAGCATAATTCTTTATGTACCTCACGTAATATCCTACCATTCACAGATATTAGTCCAAGAGCTGTTAAACATTTTAGGGAAGGTATTTGAGGCACCCTGAAAATTTGTGCAACACTTCTTTTGTAATGGCTGAATACAAAATCGAATGTCTGGCTGAAGGATCGTGGCCCAAAAACTGTGCCAGACACGTGTCAAGTGCCATTTTTTGACTACCCAAAAAAGGTATTTGAGGCACGCTGAGATTGAGGCAGAATAATATTTATGCTCAGAAAAAAATATTTTGAAAATGACAGATGACAGACACTTTAGTCGGCACAAAAACTGTGCCAGACACGTGTGAAGTGCCAAATGGCACTTGACACGTGTCTGGCACAGTTTTTGGGCCACGGTCATTCAGCCAGACATTCGATTTTGTATTCAGGCATTACAAAAGAAGTGTTGCACAAAGTTTCAGGGTGCCTCAAATACCTACTCAAAAATAATCAACAGCTCTCCTACTATATGCTCTTAGCTCTGTTTTCGTCGTCGGAATTGGAAAAGCTTCACTAGGAGACCTTTTTCCTGGCCCAACTTCGTGTCCCAGAAATTTTACGTGATCTTGCGCGAATTGGCATTTGGATGGTTTCACCGTTAGATTTGCTTCTTTTAACCGCTTAAGAACCGCCTCCACATCTTTTAAATGCTGTTCCCAGGTCAAAGAAAATATAGCTATATCATCGATATATGGAACCGCAAATGACTCTAACCCATATAAAACTATGGCAATCAATTTACAAAAATAATAAGCTAAATTAAAAAGTCCAAACATCAAGACTTTAGGTAAAAAAGTCCCAAATGGTGTTACAAAAGCCGCATATCTCTGAGCTTCTTCCGTGAGAGGAAACTGAAAATAACCTTTCGTCAGATCCATAATAGTAATAAAAGGCGCTGCACTCACTTTCTCAACGACCTCTTCAATGTTTGGGAAAGGGAAAAATTCAGTTCTGGTCTTTGCATTTAATTTCCTATAGTCCACACAAGGGCGAGCGTCTTTACCAGCATTCTCAACCAAAATCATAGGCGAAGCATAATCTGATTGCCCGACTTCAATCACACCCAAATCTAAAAGCCTCCGAATCTCTTCACGCATAATCTCTAATTGCCTCGGCGACATACGATATGGTTTTGATCTTACCGGCACATCATCCGTTAAAACAATGTCCATTTTAACTAACGGGGTACTCCCAGGGTCCGTAGAAAAACTTTCATATGACGCTCAATCATTGTCCTGAAATCTCCTATTTGCTCTGTAGAAACACATTTTTCCAAATTACTTTCTTTTACTAATTCCCAAAAGTCTAATTGAGTGGGATCCGCAATGGGATAAGGAATTTCCGTTTGATCCTCAATTTCCCCACACTCCTCATCAATCAACAAATTTACAAATTCAGGTCTACTATAATATGGTTTAATTAAATTAACATGATAAATAGTAGACTTATTTCTCTTCTCCGAAATATCGATAGTATAATTAGTTTGAGATATTACACTAGTAATAGTTCCCGGTCCTATCCGATTAACCGCCATTTTATTTGGTTTCGAAGTAGCCAGAACTAACACTTTATCTCCAACATTAAATTTCTATACACCGCATTCTTATCATACCATTGTTTTCGTTTCTCCTGACACTCTTTCATTCTTTTACACGCTAATTCTTGACAATGTTTCAATCTATTACTTAAGTTCAAAAAATAGTCCACTACATTCTGATTTACCGTTTCCTTTTCCATCCAATTTTCATATACAAGAGTATGTGGCATTCGTAAATTCTTACCATGTACAAGCTCAGCAGGGCTAAATCCCGTGCTTTCATGACTTACAGTCCTCAAAGCAAATAAAGCCATTGGCAAGACCGCTTCCCAATCTTTTCCTGCCTCCAAACATAATGTCTTTATAACCCTTTTTAAACTACCATGCATCCGTTCAACGCTATTCGATTCTGGGTGGCAAACTGAACTATGTACAACTTTAATACCAAACCTATCAAAAAATTCCGATGCCAACTCACTTGTAAATGACCTACCCAAATCACATTGTACCTCTTTTGGATAACCAGTCCTAGAAAATATTTGTATTAGCCCCTCAATCACTGACGGAGAAGTTAAATCTTCTACTGGAATCGCATCTGGATATTTTGACGCAACACAAATTGAAGTAATCAAGTATCTATTATTTTTCTCGCTTAAACTCAAAGGGCCTACACCATCAATATTTATCCTGGAGAAAACTTCTGAAATTATTGGCACGAGCTTCAAGGGAGCTTTCTTTATATCTCTATTTTTACCAACCTTTTGACACAGATCGCAAGTTCTTACAAATGCCTCAATTGCCTTGTAACAATCTGGCCCAAAATAGCATTTAATTACCCTCTCTTTTGTTTTAGTCGCCCCTAAATGTCCCGCAACTTCCTCATGACACATTTTCATTATTCTCTCTAAATTTTAATGGCAAACATAATTGTAATTTCTCATCCCCACTATTTGAATGTGAAACTCTTACTAATTTATTTCCCATTATTTAAAATTCCTTTTCTTCTACATTATTCGCCTTTTCCCATAATGTTTTTAAAGATAAGCACTGTTTATGAGCTAAGCTGAAATCTTTCGCTGTAGTTTTATTCAATCCCACATTATCTTTCACCTCCCATTTCGGTAATAACATAAGATCTTCGATTTGACTTTCATCCTGTCTATTCTCATCCATTTGAACTACCTGCGTTTCTTTGTTCTGTGAGCAATCCCCAATTTTCTCTACCTGGTTGCTCTTCTAACTTTGCCTGCTCAATAAACGACATTTCATTATCAGCATCCCGTTGCTCCATTCTTTTTTTAAAAGAATCCGTCCAACTACGGGTAACTACCATATTTATAGGAACAACATTTCCTTTATTTTGCTCAATAAGCTCCGCAGTTTTATTACCTAACAGATAGTAACCTTGCTCCGACTCCGATGGTTTAATCGCCGCCTTAGTGGTGATGCAATCAAAATCCCCTTTTATAGTCACCCATGCTAATGGTAAACATTTACATTCATTATCAAGAGGTTGACGTACCCAAGTTATATCTCCAGTAAAATCGTCTGTTTTAACCCAATTTCTATCGCATAGATCAATCCCTGCTCCCGTGTCCCTCAATTAGTGTCTTTCAACCCCATTTATTAGAGCTTTTTTTAGATAAGGTTTAAAACAATCCTCTAAATCAACATCATTACCTAAATGATTAACTGTATTGATCTGATTTTTCTTTTTTAACCATTCCGCACAATCTGTTTTATGTGCCCTGGTTGATTACAAAAAAAAAAAACACCTAATCTGACTTTTCCTCTCAAAAGCCTGGTCTTGTTTAAGTTTATCATTTTTAAAATTTTCCGTTTTATTCTCTAACTCCGATTTAGCTTTTACTTCACCCTTAATTTTCGGATTTAAATTGCTTCTTTGCATCTCTGAATAAGGTTTCTTTTCCAAGATTTTTTTTCTGATTTGCTGAAACTACTTCTAATACTCTCATATTTGTCACATTTATCAGCAAGCTTCGAAGCCTCTTTCATTTCATCCCATTCATCCATAAATTTTTCTTTTACTTCAACGCGTTTTTTTACTTGCTCAGTGAGCATGAGTTCTTTTAAATACTCGAAATCCTTTATTTCTAATGATTTCAACCAATTATCCAAATAACCCCTTAATTCATATACCAAGTCTACCCATAACGCTCCAGGTTTCCTTTGATGATTTTCAAACTTCTGTTTTAAAGCACCTGTTACCAATCTAAAATGAGTTGAAAATCATCTCCTAATTCTGCTGGTTGTTTCACTATAATTTCCACGATATCTGATGGCAATAAGGGAATTAATTGGCTAACCATATCATCTTGCGAAATTTTAGCTTTTTCCGCCTGTTTTTCAAAGATCATAAAGAAAAGAGTGATGTCAATTAATTTAGAATCAAAGCGTGGAACTAATTCTTTCAAATTAATTTTTGGATTCCTATGCGAACCTACATTCATATCACTGGACGAAAGACTAACAGTTTCCGAAGAATTTTGAATTCTTAATTTTTCTAACTCAAACTGTCTTGTTTTTTCACGCCCTTCGTCTTCCCGTTCCAAAACTAATTTTTCTTTACGTTCTGCATCCTCTTTAAGAATACATTCCAAATTCGATTTAGCTAAACTCTCATTATAATCCGATGCTGCTAAAATAGCCTGAATTATAGTTTTTTTCTTATCAGTTGCCGACACGTTGGTCTCAAATTCCTCTGCCAGCAAAAGCAAGATATTTTTAATATATTTCCCTAGAAATTCTTCCATGATTTTCCCCCAAAATATACTAATCACAAAAATACACAAATATATACAATTTGTAAAACACCAAAAACCAAAACACAATAAGGAATAGGATTTTATCCTTTAGATATATTTCAATGCATAAACAATAATACAATTTTCCTACCGAAAATTTTCATGCACTTGTTGTATCCTTTAAAACTGAGTAAATCCTCAAAATTATTTTGATACTCACAGTACTATATAAATACAATTTATGTAAAAACAACTAATCCCGTTTTTTCCTACAGCATACCCATAAAATTTCAAATAACTTTATTGCTGTAATAAACAAAAGCTGTATATGCCCCAACTTTATAACTAAAAGTTACATCCACAACTATGATTAATTTTAATGATTAATATTCTTTTATTAATCAACCGTAATTTACTATCCTCAAGTAAATTATGAAATACATAAATATTAAATTTTCAAAACCAAATGAATTACCGTACAGACCATGAGAAACTCGTTTAATATAAAAATTCTAACTAAAAATTTCGATCCCAAATTAATAGCTACCCTAGACTTTTTATCTATTAAACATATACAAATTACCAAGAACAGACAAATACAATATTAAATCCTAACAGACCTTTCTGGAAATTTTCATAAAAGGGCTTACCTTCAAATGTACACATTTCTCCACACTGCTCCAAGGCTTTCCTGCACTTTTTTTTCAGGTACTGTCGTACCTCCGGATCTAACTTGATTTCCGCCGGTAAATTTACACACAAGCTGTCTCCATGGATTCCTAAGGGCGATCGATGAATAGTCTTCTATCCACTGCACTGGACGTTTACTGAAGAAATTTTCTATATCGTCGGATCCTTAGTCCTTGTTATATACCAGCTAACATATTCGACACTCCAGATTTCACCGTTCCTCACCGTATACACTTGAAAATCTTTATCGTCAAACACAAGATTTCATCACCGACTGTCCTTGTTTCTAACACAGTTTCCTTCTGTACATCAAGTTCACATGGGTCCAGTCTAATTTATGCTAGACCTAATTAATCCGTAAGCTGCCACAATTTATAATACTATAGCTGTGATTTAGTGGGCCAGAGCTTTTTGGTTCACTAAGCTCTTGTGAGATGATCATTGAAAAATAATACATATTTCTTACCAAAGTCCTTTATTAGAACAACTAAAATAGATTTAAAAAATGTAATAACAAACTTTACCATTCATAGGTAGACACTCTCACATTTTATTAACAGTTCTATACTTCTCATAGCCAACCTGTGTAAAACGATTTTTACTCGCATCTCTTCCGTTGGTAAAAAACCACCTCACTTCATCAGTGTCTCCCAGTCTAACATCCTCCACACTAGCTTCTGCCTGAGCCTCCTTTTTACTTTCACATTGGGGACGAGTTCCCACACATTGTCCAGCCCTCCCTATTTCTTGGAAAAGTGGAAATACCCTGTTGAGCAGATCCCAAGGGCAGAAGTATGCCTGGTATTTCCCCTGCATACCTTTACACAAAAGACCATTGTCCTCCACGGAAGTGCCTGTTGCTTCCCCCGTCGAAAATTTGTGGCGAAGGTACGATATCACACCCTATTTTTAAAATGTGTCGCCATCTATTGTCAATAGTTGCCTACAGTACATCATTACAGGTTTCCGATTTCGATGAGATTATTTCAATGGTTTCTCTTATTAATGCGTAATTTAAACTATCGTATTTTGAGAATTTTTCGATATTTTTAAAATCTATTGTGATGGGAAATTTATTATTTAGTCTTGCTAATGCCGTAGAGGATTTATTAAGTCGTATATCTCGTTTATGTTGTTTTATTCTCTCTTCGATATACGACTTAATAAATCCTCTAAGGCAATAGCAAGACTAAATAATAAATTTTCCATCACAATAGATTTTTAAAATATCGAAAAATTCTCAAAATACGGTAGTTTAAATTACGCATTAATAAGAGAAACCATTGAAATAATCTCATCGAAATCGGAAACCTGTAATGATGTACTGCAGGCAACTATTGACAAATGGCGACACATTTTAAAAATAGGGATAAATATCAGGGAAAATTTAGAAAGCAATGAATAGCGAGAGAGAGAGAGACGAAAACATCAGTAACTGAAGGTGCCTCGATAAGAAAGGGGTGAAAATATTTTAAAGCAATTTTAAATGTATGTTTTAGAGTATATATGTGTTTTAAACTTTTGACATGTACACTATTTTTTGGTGCATGTTAAACTGCGATATCTTAGTGCGTTTTAATGTCTGTAAATAAATTGGTACAACAAATGAAGATTATGATTAATATATGGCATTATAAAAGAACACGATTATAAAACATCTTTGGGTACTTTAAATCCTAAAAATTCCAATGTGGGAACACAAAATATGCATTTGGAAGGCTTAATTGTAAGACCGTAACTATCAAGTCTTTAAAATACAGCTGTGAGATTTTCAAGGTGCTCTTAAAAAATTTTTGATGCAACTAAAATGTCATCAACAAAAGCCTGGTAGCAATAAACATCAATAAACACCTGGTATGTTCCGAATAACTTTATCAATAGATCTCTGAAATGTGCTCGAAGCGTTGCACAGACCAAATTGCATCCGAGTGGTCTCGAAGAGTCCGAAGGGTGTACAGATAGCAATTTTTTGAATATCCTAGGGAGCAATCGAAATTTGATGAAAAGTTTTGACAAAACCTATATGGGAAAATATTGTGGTACCATGAAATTCACTTGTGAAATCAAGGACACTGGGAATGGGATATTTATTCGTTTTAGTTTATGCATTTACTAGTGCTATGAAGTCGCCAACAGGACGCCAGTCATAGCTGCTTTTCTTTGGAACCATGTGCAGTGGCGAAGCGTAATTACTGTTGGATGGGCGTATGTGTCCTAAATACAATATATGATGGAATTCCATTTTTGCTATTTTTAGACGATCAGAAGCAAGACGACGTGGTTTAGCATAAATTGGAGGGCCAAAAGTATCAATATGATGCATAACAGAATGCTTTACAATTTGGCTTCGGCAAAGTGATTTAATTATGTTTAGATATGCACTTAAAATTTTAGAAAAAATCTCATCATTTATAATAGATTTAACAGAACATATATATCAGAAGTAAATGCAACACAATGCAAATTCACAGTAATATTATTATCATATAAGGAATGCTTTCTTACATCTGGCTTTAAGTTAAAATAATGTAAAAAATCAGCACCTATAATGGAGGAGGAATTATTACATACATAAAAGGCATAAACAAATCGCTTTCTTAAACAGAGGCCTGTAAATAATAACTTACGCTTGTACAAATTAATTGCCATTTGGAGCAACAAACGTTTGTATTGGAGGAGTAATTTTATCTAGTTTCGTTGTTGATGTTCAATAACAATCACTTCCGGTGTCCACTAAGAATCTTAAATTACTTTTGCAGTCGCGCACAGACAGACAAAGAGAAATAGAAGGCTAGGCGTCTGTCGTCGCTACGGCTGGTCGTTCTCGTTTCCCGGCGAAAAGGTACATAGTGATACACACTTTAAGGCTTTTGAGTCGAATTCTTATGATACCAGCAAAATTTTGTAAAAACGAAGCTTTTATGCCGATAATGAGGTCGAGGTCGAGATCGGGATTGACTTCTAGAAAGTTGCAAAAAACTCAAATCTTCTAGTAAATGTTTGAGTTCCTTTAACAATTCAGAATTTACTTGGGAAGGGCTGGTTGAAGAAACACTGCCTACATGTGGAGGATCTGAGATATCCATAACTGTATCAGCATTATCTGCAGATTTTACTGGTATATGATCTTGAACGGTTGCTAAAATAATCTGCGCATTAGAAGACAATTGTGAGAAAAACAGTTTCAATAAAATTGTGTCGGATACATTGTGATTTTCGGCTCTTCGTTACATAACGCAAAGAAGCTCACTTGGCTTGTGATCACCAAGTTGCTCAACAGCTAATAATCGGCGAATTTCTTGCGATTTAGTTTCACAACAACATAATGTGATTTCATGTTCTAGATTCTTGAATGGATCAGACCATTGGAGAACTGATTACTTCACGAACTGTCATCTCTATGTCCACTGATAGATGTGAAACGCAATAATTATATTTTGTTTTCGAATCTGTCATTGGTTTCGGCATTGCCAGTTGAAAGGTAGATTCAACCATAGTGAACTACAAAGCAGGATCTTTTCATCTATATTACAATAGTTCAAGTCATCAACTGCCGTAAACAAATACGGTCTGATCTCTTCGCTGTTCATTTGAAAGTTTGGCACAGATGTCATATACGTCCCATATCGGCGCGATTTTTTAACGACGCCAATTTGGGGAACGCATCAACAGCATAAACAACAACATTTGGCTTACCATATCAAGCAAAATAACGATACTTTGGCACCAGTTAAATGCCCGTTCCGTATATGACATTGGCGTCAGAAAAAAATTGCGCCAATATGGGACCGTAAGTTTTCCATTTTGATTAAAAAATCAAAAAAAAAAAATTCGAATAAAACTACATAAAATTTGCCATGGTTGCAAAGAATTCTTGGTACTGTTACGCTAGCCGGATGCAAATCTTGCCAATAGCTTTTTTTCAACTCGCCAGTTAACACTTTTTTTTTCGACTGGTAATATTTGACCAGATGTCATATAAGCACAGCAGGTTTGGAGTGATTTTTTTTTTACGAAAATTTGGCGAAAACCTCGTTTTCAAATACCAGTTACATATGCATTTTTGGTATTACTTAGTTATCCCGTCGACCAAAAATCTATCGCCAAACTATAAGATTAAATGCCAATAATGGTTGATCTATCGCCAAACTATAAGATTAAATGCCAATAATGGTTGATCGTAAATGTCACATTCACTTGACTTTAAGCAAGTTACACGTGTTTAAGTCATCAAGTGATTTTTATTTCGACTTTTTATTTGTAAATTTATTAATGTTATACTAATTTATTTGTTCTTTCGTTATTTAAAATAAACATTATGTCAATTTGTATACTTTGGCGAGTGTTTTGTCGATTTATATAATTTGGCGAAATTGGTCGACGGAATAACTAAGTAGTACCGTATTTTTTAATTATTTTTTATTATTTTCTAAAGGAATATAAACAATATATAATTAATAATTATAGAACAAAATTATTTATATAATTTATAAAAAGAAATAAAAGTAAATAAACATTTATTATCAAATAAACAACAATAGCCGGGTTACCATGTCAACCTTTTCTGAAATATAAAGCAAAAATATCTGTTTGATTAAAATTTGAGTTGCCATCATTAGAAAAATGTATATAAAATTAGAAAATTTAATATTTCGAAAACTAATTCGAATTTAAAAATTCTAATACCAGTTTTGAGATCTGCGGATGAATGCTGATTTTTGGTGTTAATTTCATCGCAAAGTATTCCATATTTTAGGAGAAATCGCTTGAAACATAATCAGTTGTTTAATCAATCGATTCATATATCCGTTTCATAAATTCGTTTCCTATATCCGTTTCATAAATTCGCTTCATATATCCGTTTCATAAATTCGTTTCTTTAGGATTTTATATATATAGGGTAGATATAATGAGGATATTATCTTGCGAAAGATATATCCTCTTAAAAATTCCGTTATTTCCAATAATGAAAAATTACCATTAAAAATAATTTGCTCACAATCAAAACTCCTTTTTAATACTATAAATGCTTTTGAAAAAAAAAAAAAGCTTTGATCAAGTGGATTACAAAGCTAAATGTATTAAGTCTCAAATGTTTAATTAGAGCCTTTGGGAATATTTTATTTTATTTGCTTTCGGAAACCCTTTTTTAAATAACTGATAATAATGTTTTATAAAATTTCATTTGTTCAATAAATATCTTTTTTCTTTATTAATTTTAATCCTTTCTTAAACTTAAGTGATACTTGACGAGTGAAATTAAAAATGTTTTAAGCCAATACAAAAAACACTCGTATTGTGTATGCAGAGTAATTCCCGAGAAAAATTAAAAATATTTAAAGCTTCTAAAAGTACATAAGTTTTGAAGTGAAATGAAAATAATAAAACACAATATAATAAATAGAATATCAGGTGTTTAACGTTATTAATGATTTCCATAATCAGTCGGACTTTTGTTGTTATTCTTTCTTTCACTGTGTTTAAATTAAAAATTTTAAAATCTATATAAATTTTTTTTAAATTATCTATAATTTATTGATCTTGAAATTTAAGTTAATTTTTAAAATATAATTACACGCTCAAAATACATGATTATAGAAGAAACATGCAAGATATCTATATTATAAAGGACAAATGTGCCCGTGCATAACGTTGACGTCATTTTGATGGTAGCAACTGCAGATGATTAAATTTAACTTTTACAGAATTTTTTTAAAACTTCTAAACATCGTACATTTTAAATTTTTATACCGTCGAATAGTGAAAAATAATGTAATTTCAAATGAAATTTCTTTGAAAACCATATCGGAATTTGTTTGAAATGTGTATCCGCTTTTAATAATTGTTATTGTTTTTTAAAACATTTTCCAAGCATGAATTTCTTTAAATCTATTGCATACAGACGATTACTAAAAATAATCCGTTTCTATTTAAATTAATATGAATAGCTCAGAATTTGTGTCCAGATTATATTCCATAACGAAATTAAAACATGCACCAATAAATAAATAAATAAATAAATAAATCATATTTAAAAATAAAATAGTAATTAAGCGTTTAAATAAAGTTTTGAATTTTATTTTATTAATGGATTTGAACATAACTTTAAAATTGAAACGAGAAAGCTTTTTGGAAATTTTCAAACAGAGAGGACAATAAAATGGCAGTACTATAACTTAAAATTAGGAGGATTACTTGAGTCAGAAAGAGGACGTTTAGGGTTATTAAATTTATTCAGCGCTTTATAAATCAAGGGGGGATTATAATACGTGCAACGGCAAGGAATTTGAGATATTTAATTTTATTAATAAGTTTTTTTTTCTCATTGTGATTTATCGCCAGTATTTCGGTGCTGTTTAATCTATATATACGCATATTCAATTAAATAATAAACCATAAATAAATATTACTTAATATATTTTATCAATAAACTAACGAAATATATAAACTTGATGATAAAAAACTTAGGGAGGAAATGCAAAAGATTCTGAAAATACACTTGTAACCACAATGCGATTTATCATGCTCAACAGAATTGTTCGTGTTGTAACAAATATAACAGGCACACAAATAAACAGAGGAATAATGCTAATTGAATATATATTTTTACTGCATTTTCTTTTGAATTATGAATATGAAACCTATACAATGTAAAAAGTATGTCATCGGAATATTACGAAATGTCAGTCGGATATAATATTTCAGCTTAAAGCAATCACCGAAAATAGATTTCATTTTCCGAATGTTAGGAATGCATCTAAAATATTAGAACTTATTCTATGATAAATCTTTTTCATTGCTAAAGATAAAGTGAAACGGAATCATATACTTGTCAAATATATTTTGTTTATTTTGCAGTATCAGAATTAGATTCCGAGCTTTATTTTGACTTTTCACTTTTATATTGCTTAATTTTTATTCTCATAAAAACAGAATTATTATCTTTATATTGCTAAGCTTCTTATAAAGCTAGATAATTTCAGCAGAATTATTCTAATTGGCAAATAAATCATATGTTAACGCATTATGTTAATAATTTGCGTATCCAGCGTTTACTGGAATTTCATTACCTTTTGGGCAGATTCATTATTCTGTTGAGCCAATTCATATAACAGACCAGATGTTATGATCAATAAGGTTACCTGGGAGAATTGGATTCTCCAGATTCGTCCGGGATAGCTCAGTCGGAAGAGCATTGGCAGCTTCACGCAAGAGATGTCTGATTCGAATCTTGGTGCAGACATTTTTCGCTCAGTTTGGAAATTACAACTCATCTTATAAAAGTTTTGAACAATATTTATATACAGGGATACATCGAGTAACGCACAGAATTCGATCAGGAATTACATTCGTAAAAATGGTACAGTGACGTTACAAAAATGATTTGCTGTTATTTATTTCTGCGTGTTTTTAAGGCAGTTAAGAAACTGAAATTTTATGAAACAATATTAATTTTGTTGAGGAGCCCTGTTTGAGAATTATTAAAATTTGGAATTATTAAAATTAGTGCAGCAAAATATTTCAAAACGAAACGAGTATTTAAAAGAAAAAATTCTTGCTCCGGAGTAAGAGAAAAAATACACTGTGTAATTATCAAAACTATTATATTTCTAAAACGAAATTGTTTTCCGGTTTCTGTCAAATTCGTCGTAGTAAGTTTCTCTGTATAGTACGTTATCCTACTGTTAGAAAATTGAGTGATTATCACATGATCTTCTGCGCAGGAGCAATGCACAACTGAACTAATTTTTAAATCATTTTTCGAATATCGAAGGGTTTTTGGAAAGACGGTGCAGATGTTAATTACGTAATTATTTATTAATTTGCAACTGTTTCATAGGGTTTTATTCACCTGACGGGTATCACACCTTTGTCTATTTGTCACAAAGATAGATCTCGGAAACTGAGAAATTGATATCTCAGTTTCCGAGATATCAACTCAAGTTGATACTCGAATATGACAAGTATCAACTTGAAATTATTCATAGCGCGATTCTCAAAAGGTGGGATCATTAAACGTTAACTATATGTAATTTTCAAATTTTCAAATTTAAGGCCAATTTTTTTTTAATTTTGTCTATAAATATAATATATAAATATTTTTAATAGTATGTCTACAAAATTATACACAAACATTAAAAGACAGCAGCTATTCTGGAAAATTAATTATTAAAGCATGTAATTAGCAGTTGTGTACGTTACAAATTTTGGAAATTTTTTCGCACGTACGTTACAGATTTTGGGCGTTGATCTTAGTATTTAAAAATTTCTTAAGACTAAGAATGTATTAAATGTGTCTGTATACATATATATATGTATAATTTAACTTTTTGTTATCCAGTAATAATAATAATAAAATCAAATGCTTTGTTACGTCTCTTGACGTTTCTTTGTTTGTCTCTTAACGAAATTATCAAAAAATCATCCGTTTCCTTTATGCATTCGTTGTTTACCATTAGAACCACCTGGAAAAGAGTTAAAACTCTTTTTCTTGGTGGTACATTGGAGCAGTTAACGTTATGAATGTCCGAAATTGGCCTCTTTAGCATATAATAATAAAATTTTAAGATATTTATACAAAGCTTTTACAATAAATTATGTCATTTTCTGTCTCTGAATAGAATTAAAAACTCAATGTAAAAAAAATAAAGTCAATGATAATTAAAGTTATGTTTGAAAGGCTTAAAGTTATGACTTGTGTCCAGTGCCCACCTTTTGAGAATCTCCCCATACATATAGCTGAATACCTCCGATCAGATGACAAAACATAAAATTTTGAAATAGTTTTATACTATTTTAATGAAATGAATTATTTTAATGACATCAGACCATTTCATACACTAAATTCTTCAGAAATTTCAGCCTTTTAAATTTCATTTAAACATTTTTTTTTTTTTTGTTATTTTTTATAAATTTTCAATTTTATTTAAAACTCATTATAATTTTTCGAAATTTCGGAATTTTGAATTTTATTAAAGTAATTTGACTTGAATATTTTTAATTTCATTGAAAAAATAGCTTCCTTTAGTAATAATTTTAAAATTAAATTTAATGTTACTACTATCTATGTAAGGATCTATTAATTGTAAATTAATGATTTCGATTAATGAAATAAAGAATAAAGCGTTACGAAAGGAAAGTTAAACGAAACACTTTATGCGATCTTTGATTACAATAACTCACTTGTTTTACACAGTGCGGCATCCTCAGTACATCAACCATATCTTTAAAGGTTTGAATAGAATTAACATAAAATGTTCTTTTATAGTTGAACCTGTAATTTTTCGCTTCAGTGTGTTTTATTTCTAATTTGTTTATAATATATTAATTTCAGATTTTAGAAATTTTCTTTTCCTTATTATGATTTACCATACTACTTTTTAAGTTAAATTCATTTTAATTATTACATCTCGTATTTTAGTCCAGGCAATAGGGACCGTTAGGGGCTCTACCTAGCAAAATTCAAGGTTGTTCTGGAAAAAGGCTAACTATATATTTTTTGGGTCGTTAAATCCAAATTTTTAACCCACCAAAATTTCCCCCGACAACCAAATTTTGGTAAAATGCCCCCCAAAAATGGTTTTTATTAAAAAAATCATTTTTTTTTTTTATTGCTTTAGGGAAAAAGTGTCTAAAAATTCAGAAAGTAGATAAAATTTGCAACAAATAAGATATATGACATTATGATATAGAATGAATGGGGAGGGGGGGGGGATCTGCCTCGGAACATGCGCCGCGGTGCTGCGTGGACTAAGTTGTGCAATTCCACTTAACCAAACACATCGTTTACATTCGCCCTCCTGTCTCCCCTCCGAACTTGCCCTATAAGATTTACTTTAAGTTTTTTGGGTCGCTGAATCCGAATTTTTAACTTCCCCACGCAACCCCCCCCCCTCCACACACACACACACACAAAAAAAAAGTAGTTTTTTAAATTAAATTTTTTATTGTTTTAGGGGAAAAGTATGTAGAAATTCAGAAAGTAGACAAAATTTCCAACAAATAGGATATATGACATTATGACGTAGGGTGAACGGGGAGGGGGGGGGGCTGCATATGAGCATGCACTGCGGTATGCAAGTACAGGAAATAGGCAATTTTACCTGGCAAAATTAATGCTAATTCTGGATTTCGACTCCCTTTATGTTTTTTGGGTCGCTGAATCCGATTTTGTAACTTCTCGCCAAAATTTCACCCAGCAACTCCCCAAAAAATTGATTTTTTGAAAAAAAATTGGTTTTTGAGAGCCGCGCGCGGGAAATCATCCGAGGCAGCCTCCCCCTCTCCCCGTTTATCCTACATGATAATGTCATATATCCTATTTATTGCAAATTTTGTGTACTTTCTGAATTTCTACATACTTTCTGCCTAAAACAAAATGAATTTAAAAACAACTATTTTGGGAGGTTGCGTGGGGGGGGGGGGGGGGGGAAGTTAAAAATTCGGATTCAGCGACCCAAAAAACTTAAAATAAACCTTATAGGGAAAGTTCAGAGGGGAGACGGAAGGGCGAATGTAAGCGATGTGAGTGGTTAAGTGGAATTGCCCAATTAGATTCCACGCAGCACCGCAACGCATGATCCGAGGTAGATCCACCCTCTAAACTCGGATGAACTTCGGATTCAGCGACCCAAAAAACATAAAGCAAGCCGATTTCTAGAACTACCATTAATTTTGCCAGGTAAAATCCCCTATTGCCTGGACTATTCAGAATCAAACTCCTTTACGCAAGCACATGCTGTCATAAACATGATTTTCATTAAGTATCTGTCTATTCTAAAAAAAGTAACTACCGCTGTCACCGCCGCCGCCGGTTTTGAATTTTTTGTGACCGGAAGTCTTTCTTCGTTAATATTAAGAAAAATATTGCATACAAAAATATGAAAATAGGTGGTATTATAGAGAAATGTTTGATAAACACGCTGATGCAGACAGTTTTCAAATCGAAGAATTATTTTAAGAGATATTTAATGCTAAAGTTGGACAAAATCGTTCCATTAAAAAAGTTTTATAGCAGCAAAAACTATACATGGCTGTGTAATCATTTTTAGATCATTTTATGCGTTAGAATTTGCCGGAGTGCAGATTGCATTATTTTTTTTTTTTTAAACTCATTTTTGAGGTTTTATTTCTATTTTAAATTCAAATTTTCAGCATTTCTAGAGATATTTTTTACATTATTTTATAAAATGGTATTAATTTATACTGTTGCCAAAGGTATAAACAGCGCAAACAATAATGTTTGCTTCAAATTAAAAATTTATTTACACGTGACTATTATAAACAGAAAAAATCATTTGGAATTAGAATTAAATAATTATGTACAAAAAGCAGGAACTTATTAAAAATTACGTCATTAAAAAGTATACACGTGAATTTTAAAAGAGAAAGGATATTGTAAAATAATAAATTCATTAACATGCGTTAGAAGTTTTAAATAGGAGAAATTACGTCATATTTACGTCACCTTACAGTTACTACATAAAATGAACACAGAATAATATTGAAAAACAGTTTAAATTTAGAAATTGTGCTAGACATTTATTTGATATTTTGAGAGGATCTTTTCAACTATTTTTGTTAGGAAAGCGCAAATAATATTTCATTTCTAAAAAAAGTATTTTCAAGTGAATATTTAAAAGAGAAAGAATAGCTTGGTCAAAATTACGTCAGATTAAAAACAATTAATTTAAAATGTTTCATTTAAAATAACTTTCTTTTCGCTTTGTTAAAAAATACCAGGAGGCAAAGACTCCGTTTACTTAATTCCTTTTATATTAGCTTATTTTGAAATGTTGTTACACGTGTCTACGTCATCAAGTTATTTTTATTTCGACGTTTTATTTGTATTTTTATTAATGTTGTGCTAATTTATTTGTTTTTTCGTTATTTAAAATAAAAATTATGTCAATTTGTATAATTTGGCGAGTGGTTTGGCGATTTATATAATTTGGCGAAATTGGTCGGCTGGATAATCAAGTAGTACCGCAGCGGATTTGGCATTAAAATTCCCCAATCAAACAGAAATGAATAGAAATCCGTTTATAGGGAGATCGCCACTGTTTTTTAAATTATAATTCAATCTTTCGAAATCATTTTAAAGTCGATCAAATTAGCGTGCATTTAGAGACTGCGGTGTCTGGACGGGGGGTTGGCGAGCGTAGCTCGTAGGGGGCAGAGCTCCCTAGTTACTAAAAAATATAATCGAATGAGTTGCTTTAGTGCAAATAAATCTAAACCTCATTTATCTTTCCCAACTGGGCGAAAATTCCGTGCATTTATCCAATAATAAAATTTGATCCCATTGCTTGATTCTAATGAATTTGTTAGAATAGAAAAATGCTCCACAATATTCATTATACTGATATTCTCTGAAATATTTTTTCTCCATCAGATGTGTAGTTATTAAAAAATCGAAACTCTATAAGCACATATTAATTGGCATTATTTCCCTTCATAAATAATTAACGCTAGCGTCTAATTTTCTCTGTTATGTTAAACTGAAAATTTAATTTACTTAATAATTACGAAATAATCAATTCGCCATGATTAATTTGCAGTTATTTTGAAAATTGCCAAAAGAACTATTTACACGTAATATCAATTTAAATGGAAAGGTAAAAGCAGATTTGCCACATTGAGTAAACGATATTTATCAGGATGAACAATGTTTTATATATATATATATAATTATAAAACATATTTTAACCATTGAATGGTCATAAGTGAATGCTGCTCCATTTAACTTATTAAGTGGAACTAATTTATTATACAGGGTGTCCACTTTCAACGGTGTCCAATGGCTAATTTCTAAACATTTATGAATTGACATATAGTTTCAATTACAAAAATGTTTCAAATGAGATAAAGAAGTATTTAAAAGGTGATTTGGGTCAATAAAACAATTTCTTAAAGAAATTACAAAATTTGGATTTTTATACGGTCGCTAGGTGCAATAAGTTAAATACTAAAAATGAAGAGTATGGCAAAAAAAAGTCCCATTTTTCAACTGTTAAAACTAACCGAGTAATAGCTGTTTAAAGTTGGGGCATTTTTTTTCTCAAACTAGCGGTCATTTACATATTTACTAGAAATATAAATAATCATAATATATATAAAAATAATACTTGAGAGTAAAATTATCGTTACAATATAAGTGCGAAGTACATTTCATTTTGGCACATTAAAGAAAAATATTCAACTTGTACATAAATGATAAGTAAAAAAATAACAAAATTTTTGTTAAATGAAATGATGAAAGTAACAATCGCAATTCATTACAAAATAATGCATATTTTTGAATGCTTCTAGATTATCTAATCTAAAACTTAATTGATAAAAATTAAAATTATCTTGAAACTTGTTGGAAGGGACTCCCTTCGTCTGCAATGCAGAAATATGCACACAAAAAATCCTTCTAATACTTTAAGCAGTTTACGTAAGATCCCTCGAAGCATGACACAACTTGGCCCGTGGCGCGTTTTTCCAGATAGGATTTTAATTAACTTTGAAAGTCACTCAAGGCGTATTGAGAGATCCACTCAATGCAAACTTGTCACCCATAGTATTTATCCCATAGTATTTATGTGATTCCTTCTAATTAGGGGGTCTCGGGATTCTTAAAGCTTCAAAATATTAGAAATTTAAAAATTTTTAGATGATAAACTCCTATCTTTTCTGAACATTTTGATATAATTGTTTCCTTGAAATTCCCATTAGAACAGAAGTTATAGCTTTTAGAATTATACCCGCTCAATAGCTGAAGCGGCGTTTCCGAAACTTTAAAGTCATTATTTTCCAAATGACGTTTTTGGGCCTAACACACAGGATACTTCAAAAGATTCTGAATATTTTTCCATGAAATTTTCAAAACACATATTTCATGTTAGTCTGTATAAACTGAACCTAAAATTTCATTTTATTGTTCAAAAAAATATTTTTTAAGGTCATTATACAGTTGAAATTTTCGAAATTTTGTATTAGCTAAATTCAACTTTGCATTAAAAATATAAAAATGTTTTCAATACAAATTTATTGATGTTCAGGGTAATTATTACATTCTGAAGTATAAGTAGGCTAACAAAATTTTCATTCTAGTTGCAATATTTATTTTGTAATCCTGCGCGTAAGCTGTTTTGCCAATTTTCTGCTCGACAAATGTCTAACAATTTCGAGCCCCCTTTAAATACTAATCCTGCATCTTGCAATTTTTTTAAATACATGAAATGAAAAAAACATACTTATAACTTTCATCCCAATAAAAATTGTGTTTTAAAATCATATGCATTTTAAGACATGAGGTAATTCGGGGGAAGACGCAAGTTTGTTCATAGAACTTTTATGTGCCAACAGATGCAAAAAATTGTTCGGTCTATTTAGGACGCCCTGTACTGTCTGAGTATGTAAAGTTATTTTTTGAGTATAAAGTATGTATATCTGTTTATAGCCCAGTGGTTAGGGGGTTGAATTCGGAATTAGAGGAAAGCTGGAAATTGTTTTAATTCCTTCAGTTTAGGTCTAGAATGAATATACTATGTTTTCCCCTTCGTATTAAATTAGCGTTAGGAAATATGTATAGAGTTATAGTCAAAAAGCACGTTTTTTTACATACCATAACAGTATCTCAAAACAGCTAACTCTGTCAAAAACATTGTCAATACAAATGATGTAAGGTTATTTGGGGTAACTGGATCCGCGAGGTAACTGGGTCATAGGCTATTTCATAAAAAACTGTTGATGTTTCTTAAGTTTTAGCTTTTATGAACAATGCACCTTAATCTCTACTTCCTAAAACAACGTGTGTTAACTCAATCATAACTCTGTCTTTGCTGTAATAGGTTGTCAAAAATTTACGATTCTTTTTTTTTAAAACTACGTCAATGTGGTTGAACTTCCTCGGCTTTTTATTAAAATACTGTAAGTACTTTCATTAAAAAATAACTTTTTAAAGATTAGGCATATAACTATATTAACATTATTAGGTATCTCTAGATAGTTACTTCATGTTTCAAATGTAAGCCCGGTGTCCCAGTTACCCCATAAATTTTTCAAGAATGTGGTAGTAGTATATAGGGGGTCCTTTGGAACACTTTTTATGTTCCACTAAACGCTATTATTTAACGATTTTTGTAAGATTTTGCTGAAAAAATTAGACAGTCTAAATATCGCTGAGGTAACGATTTTAGTAAGATTTATCGAGTAAATGATGATAAAATAATTGTATGATTTGCATTGGCAGGATATTTTTATTTTTTCTACTAAATTATGTAAAGAAGAAGTTTTAAGAAAGGGTTATAGAATAAACAATCAAAATTATTACAGTGATGAAAAATTTTGCCTGACGCACTTTCTTAATAGTCTACGAAATGCTAATAAACAACCTTCCTCTAGGATAATATTGATAGGAATAAGAAAAGCAAAGAGCTGCGTTGTATAATAAGTTATCGGCATTATAACCAATCCTAAAATCTTTAGTTGCATTAAAAGCTATAGAATAGTATAAGTTATTATCTCCTGGAATATAAATATCGAACCATTCTTTTGTTTCGGGTATTAAATTCCAATTGTCATCACATTTACTTTCTATCCAAAAATAAACACCAGGTTGAGAAAATTTAGAGGTTTGATCCATTTTGTATATTTTAGCTGTGAAAGTTAATTTTATTGTATCATTGAACCTATGAAATATAGTATAATTATTAGAGTTATCGATGCTATGATTTGTAATAACGGGGTCAAATTTAAAATAATGAAAGGTAGGCGAAAGACAATTAAAGAGTAAAGTACTTATGACAAAATATTGTAACATTTATTTAGAAAAAAATTGGACGTCAAATAAAGGATATAATCCTTCGGCTTAAAATTGAAAGGTTAATTAAAAACCGTTGATATATGATATCCATTCCCAGTCAACTTTATCATTAAATTTTTTTAAAAAATCTTCGGATAAGACCTGATGATAGGAGATCCCTTCCCAGTCAACTTTATTTTTAAATTCTCTAATAAAATCTTCTGATAGTGTCTGATGAAATGACATATAATACCAGTCAACATGATTTTGAAATTCTCTAATAAAATCTTCGGATAATGTCTGATGAAATGATATACACCGCCACTCAACTTTATTTTGAAATTCTCTAATAAAATTTTCTGATAATTTTTCATTCTGTGATATATAATTCCAATTAAGTTTATCCTTAAATTTTCTTATAAATTCAATGGGCAATTTCATAATATTTTTACTTAAATGAAGATCAATTTTATTCATATATAATGAAATAAATGTATGAAATGTTTTATGATGGGATAAATTGATAAATAAATCTTTATATTTATGAATTATAATATCGTCTAATCTTTGAGCCGACCCCATTTATATAGAAGCATTTTTATAAACACTTTTATTTTTCGTCTTTATTTAAAAGCAGTCGCAATTCATTAATAAATCGTATTAAATTTTTTTTTAATTCCAAAACTTCATCTATTAATCTTTCTCTATGAGGTTCTTCTTCTTCATAATAATGGCCAATTTTTTTATTTAATTCACCAAGTTGAACGGAAAGAATTTTTTTCCATTTATCGTTATAAAAATTATCTGGTAATTGATCAAACTTATATTCAATGAGATTACAAAAATCGAGTTTATGCATATATTTTTCTAAAAACCTTTCACCATATGTTTGAAAGCGTGCTATTAGCAACCAATTCAAACCTTCTTCCAATGAGCACATTGTGTTTTCTGAAAGTTTTTGGAACCTGGATACTTTATGTAAATCTAATTTTTCATGATATTTTTGAATAAATTCGTCACTTAAGGTTTGATATTGAGATATAACAACCCAATTTATATAATTCGAATGTTTTAATATAAATTCTTCAGACAGCTTTTGATTTTTAGAAACTAAATTCCAATCAAATTCATCTTTGTATTTTTCGATAAACTCTTCGGAAAGTGTTTGAAAAATGCATATAACATTCCATTCAACATAATCTATGAGTTCTTCCATAAAACATTCGGATAATATTGAATATCTACAAACTAACTTCCAATTGAGTTGATCCTTCAAATTTCGTAGGACATCTTCGGATAAATTTTTAGTTTTAGAAAATTCGTCCCAGTTGATATCCATTTAATAATGAAATATTTTTAAAAGGGGATTTTTTCAATATGAATATAAGGTTTTAAAGTGACTGGAAAGTTTTTACTTTTGGATTTTATCCAAAATGTAATGATGTCCCCGCGTTTTCCATTAACAAAACAAGTTTCATATTTATCACTTGTTTCTCTGTATAAAATTTTTTTATCTTCGATTTTAAGTTCTATCTCTATATCCACATTTCTTCCTATTAAACTATTATCTATTAAATATATAGTAATTTTGATATGCATATCTGTAGATAATCGCATTTCTTGATCCAGTAATTTAGAACTTATCAAGTCGAAATTTACTTTTTTAAATTCTTTTCCTGTAAAAGTCTGAAAATCCTTCACTGTAACCCAGATATCTTTATTGTCTACATATATTTTATTGACTACGTCTGTATCGTTTTCGGGTTCCGAAATATTCGTAATTATTTTATTTTTTGCATCAAATTTATCATTCTTTAATATTAACGCATTTTTTTCTAAATATCGTTTATTCACAACATTTTTATCATCTTTCGGATCTGCGACATTTCCTATTCTTTTTCCGTTAGCGTCGTAAGCTTTTCCTTCGATTAGATGTAAAGTGTTTTCATCAAATTCTTTAATTCTCTTACCCGTTTCTTCAGTGAAGGTTAAAAAATTACTATCGTAATTAGTATTATTTTTTTCTATAAAATCTCTTAATTGGAAATGATTATTCTCTATTTTATTCAAAACGAAACTTTTAGTAGTTAAATCTAAATCATCGATTGGATCTGAAGCATTTTTTAATATCTTATTTTCCATATCGTAATGACCATCGTCCGTTAATTTAAAACCTATACCGGGGGGTCCGATAGGTCCTTTTCGCACTGGATTATCATACGGTGGATAATAAACAGCCATTTATAAAGACTAAAAAATGTTATTCTCCTAACGTTTTAATCATAGTAATTTCTTTTTTATTCATATTTAATATACATTTCTTTCTTACTTCTAAAATATAGTAAAATACATATTCTTTGGTTGTTTCTTTTTCTAATTTCCAATTGAATTCTATTCTCAAATTTTCAAGAGTGGTATAGTTTACATGATTTGACAAATCAAAATGAATTACAGGATATAATTTACCAAAATCTGAATAATTTACCATATATCCGGTTTCTGTGTTTAGATTATTGAGACCTGATTCCAGAAAAGATTCATATAATCTATTATATTCCTTTTTACCAAAATCCATCGTATATCGCTCTGCTGGTAACGGCGATCTGTTAATCATCAACCAACATTCGATCATATCCAAATTATCAAATATCATATTATTTTTTTTAGGATTTTCATTTCTGTCAAAATATTGCGGTATTACAAATAATCTTAAAACTTCATCGGATGTAGCAGATATAGAATCGGAACCGCTTTTATATTTATTAATAGGACTAGATCTGTTAATTTCATACTGATTCCAGTTTATTTCTATATCCGTATTAGATAATTTTAATTCATTATAGAGAATCTCCGCACCATTTTTAAAGTCGACGTATCTCACCCACAGCGCTATGTCTTCAATTTCTACTTTATAATCTGGATTTGCAGCGTCTGTGTAAATCATATTTCTGCTATCGTCTCTTTGGAATTCCAGTCTTATTATGAAACCAGAAATGGCTTTTTTATATTCTGCGACGAAATCAAAAATTTCCTTTAAAGGCGTCCATGTTGTAACTGAATTACTATTTTTCGACAATTCCCATCTTTTTTTAAATCCTTTATTGTAGTTTTCATTTTTTACAATTTTTAATTTACTGACGACATCTGTTACAGGGGTTGTAGCAATTATCGTACCATCGCTTTGAAGTAAACTTTTATTTCTATCAGTACTATCACTGGTATCTGGGTAAAAACCTATATTGGTGGCTTCTGATGTTGAATAATCTCTGGTATAATCCTTAAGTCTCTTAACCTGTAGAATGTAGGAGTGATAGTCTCCAACTGATTCGATTATTTGTTTACCTATCTGAAGTTTTACGCCTTTCATAGAACACACAGCTGCGACATTATCATCGTTTATAGATGCACCGCTGGATTTTATAATTTTCCACTTTGTCTCAAGGTAACTCTCCGATAATGAAATAGGATCATTTGTATCGGTAATTTCGAAATGAAACGTAGTATTTTCTTTTTTGTCATTATGGCTTGTACTAGGCAATCTTATTTTTTTTAATTCGCTACTTTTTATATCGTTATTATAATAATGATGAGTATCTCTTAGATCATAAATTTTTTCCATTTATTTAGGAAGAATTTTTAGACCTGTTCCTTTCATCTTTTTTTAAAATATTTCATTCAATATGTCAGCATCACTCAATCTGTCAACTACTGTTTTTTCATTCAAATCTACTTTTTTAGATTTAAAAAATCCTTTTCCTTGAATTCTTTTACTTTTCCTATATAATCTGTGTTGATTCATTTATTTATTGAGAAAATTTAGTTAATATCAGTTGATATATTTTTTCAACATAATCTTCTTTTTCCTCTACGACTCTAAAATTATACTCAATTAAACCTTTATTTAAATCAATTAATTCACCATTTTGATTCGTAACTCTCATCCTTATTCTACGAATTGAATCCCTATTCACAGGATAATATATTAAATTATTGAATTCTTTCGAAATGATAACACCCGGTACATCCCTCGGTGTAAAAGAATAAATAACTTCTGAATTATTCTGGTTGATTAACGATCCATTAACTACATCACAATGAATATATATAATGTCGTTTCCGTTTGTTATATCTGCTACATTTTTACCTTCTATTACAGTCTCTTTATCATGACTTTCGTAAACTTTTTTTTCAAAGCCTATTAACTTATGAAAATCGCTTTTTGTTAAATCGATATTCCAACCTTTAGTTAATTTAATAAGCATTCTTAGTCTAGATTGTACTCTACCAAATTTTACCGGAGGATCGTCTGAACCAAACGCTTTCATTACATCTATATTTAAATCTTCAACATTTTTATTACCATAAGGAATAGTGATAGATTTAACATTATTCTCATCTGTGTATACGTCAAACCTATTAGTTTTATCTGTTATGTTAAACCATGAAACTGTCATAGTAAAAGATTGCAATGCTAATTTTTTTAATTTAAGAGGTTTAGGAAATTCAACCGTGAAATCCTCTCATTTTTCATGACTTTTTGGTTTCAATTTGATCATTTATTAGACAGAAAAGATCTTTAAAGATGAAAAACAAGCTCTTCGTTATAATCACTAGGTTGTTGGGTAAATGAATTAAGTACACATTCTGGACAATTATCTTTATTTCTTTCTTTTATATATTTCATACAAAATAATCCACATTTTACAGAAGTAGGTTTTTGTAAAAAACTATCATTGTGAGCTATATTGACTTTTTTATTGGATAGTTTAAGAAATTTCATAATATTTTCAGGAATATATTTTTCTTTGAGTTTAATATTTTTATATATATATTCACCGAAAGGATCGAAATATTCTACATAATTATATTTCGGGTCATTATAATAAGAAACCCAATGTGTTCCAGAACCAGTCGAAATATCTAAATTAATAATACCGCTTTCAAAATTTCCAATCTTTTTAGGGAGTAAATCGGAGGTAAAAATACCTCTGAATCCTTTTTCATCTTTCATATTTTCCTTAATCGTTTTATCCGATATACCTAATTTTGTTATCGGGATTTTTTTTTTTAGACAGGGAAGCTGGCGTTTTTTTAATACCAGATCCTTTGTTTTCTCAAGGTTGAAAAACTCCAGATCCTGAAATTTTATCCAGGATTTTTTTAGTTCCCCAACCCGCTGCACCACTCGCGGCACCGAGTCCTAGTGATGTTAAAATAGGAATTTAAAAAGGTAAAAATCCGCCGTTTGTATCTAATTGAGTTTTGCTTATATTTATTCTTTTACCTTTACTAATCTGATTAATCTGTGTTTTAGTTAAATACATTTCACAATTGGGAGGTTTAGAATTGTCTATCTGCAGTGTCAGTTCTTCTTTTTTTCTGAGAGCAGATTTCAATTTACTAATCTGTCCGTCACTCAAATGAATCTTCTTTTTTACATAACTCATTTATTAGGCAGCAAAAAGCTGACGCTTTCAAAGAAGAAATTGATTGTATAATCGTTCTTTATCTCCGTTAGTTATTTTTTTAGCTTTAATGAGTTTGTCTATTAGCAGTTTGACTTCATTTTTTAATTTTTTCGACTTGCTACCTTGACATCTTTTATCAATTAATTCAGATAATAAATCTAAACCTTTACCGACTTTCATTACTTCGCTACCTCGAATTGTAGTTAATCTAGCCAGATATTTTTGTAGCTCATCTTCTTTATATTTAACAACTTTTAATTCATCCTTTTTCTGACTTAATTCCTCCTCTGAAAGATTTTTAGCCCTCGTAATTGTACTTTGTAAGTTGCCTTTTTTCCTCGATAATTCTTCTTTTAACTCCTTAGCCTTTGCATACATTTCATCTAATTTTACTTTATTGTCTAGGAGTTTCGAAGGTCTGTATAATTTTTCAGTTATTAAATAATCTGTATGTAAATACTGATCAACATTATAAATAAGCGACGGTTCTTTATATAATTCTTTGACATGTTCGATCGCTTCAGGAATAATTCTAGATGATTCTGCAATAGGCTGTAAAGATATATTTAATTCGTCCAATTTATCACTGATAGATTTAATATTTTCTTTTCTACTTTTATCCTGTTCTTCTAATTTTTTAGTGACAGGTTTATGAAATTCAGTTAAACTTTTGTCTATACCTAGCTTTCTATCACGCTGTGCTTCATTATTTTTTCTAATATCTGCTTGTAATTTGACAAGTTTTATTGCATTTTTTAATTCTTCTTTTTGTTTCTTATTTCGATCTTTTTCTAAATCGTTTATTTTATCCATTTATATAGTTTTAAATTAGAAGCGACAGCTTCGCCGTCTATTTTTACTGACAGCTAATTAGAAGCGATAATGTTTTTACTGACAGCTAATATGTTTTTACTGGCAGCAACATTTGAAAGCGTCAGCTTTTCGCTGTCTAATAAATGATTAAAATTAAAAATTACACAGAACCGGAAGAATTGCCTGACCCCAAACAACATCGTTTTTTACCCAGACATCCTTTCAGATTATTAATAATCGGCCCATCAGGTTGTGGAAAGACAAATTTACTAATAAATTTATTAAACGGTTTTGAGAATCCTAGTAATTTAAGATTAGATTTCGACGCTTTATATTTATGCGCAAAAGACATTTCCGAGCCAAAGTATTCTAAATTGCAAGAAGATTATACACTGTTTGAAGGTGTTGAAAGAGACGATATTTTCAAATGTAAAAAAATAAGTAAAAATAAAAGAAGCGAATTATTAAAATTGTATGATAAATATAAAAAGAATGTATTATTTTCTTCAGATTTGAGTGAATTTATTACTGTCGACGATCTAGATTCCTCAGAAAAAAATCTTGTTGTGTTTGACGATTGTGTTACAGAGAAAGACCAGAAAGTTATAGAAGATTTGTTTATAAGAGGTCGAAAGAAAAATGCATCCATTATTTATTTAACGCGGTCTTATTACTCAACTCCTATAAATATTAGAAAAAATTGTAATTACTTCATATTTTTTAAGCTACAGCCTAGGGAAATCAATCAGATAATCAGAGAAATAGACGGAAATCTAACGAAAAAAGAATTTCTTGAAAAATATAAATCTTGTACGGGTAATTTCTTTATGCTAGATTTAGTAAATTCTGAAATGAGATACAGAAAAAATTTTGAACCTATATAAATGTAAGAATATTTAGAAAAGAGATTATATGTTTATCGGAAAAGTTACAATTTGTATCAAAAGATAAGTATTTCCTTATCTGTTAGCAAATTTATGCTAAGTGCTTCGGGATTATCAGCTTTTGTATTAATACCACTGGCTGCTTTGAGTTTGAGTGCTGGAATTGTAGAAGTCATTGAGAAATCTTTAAATATTTTGGAACGAAAAGAAGAATACAAGCAATGTTATAATTTTTATAAACAACTGTTAAATTTGTTGAAAGCTAAAAAAATTTCAGAAGAAGAAGTGTATGTTAGAGAACAAGATTTTATAAATAATTTAGTATATTTCCCAATCGAAAAGTATGTGAAAAAAGTACAGTTGAACGGATATAAATATTCTTCTTAGAAAGCGTCAACTTTTTGCTGTCTAATAAATGAGTTGTAAAAGTAAAAAAATTGTTGTTACGTCTTTAACTAAAAAAGGTAATTTTAAAGGTGGGTGTTTAAAATGTGGACAAACTGGATCGGGTTTTCTGAATAAAGTCATTAGTAATTTACCTTTTGAAATGCATTTACCTAATCATAACTTCACAGGCCCGGGGACACAATTATTATGGGGGGAAACGCGATTAAATCCAGATTTAACGTATAAAAATTCGTCTAAACCTGTTAACCGAGTGGATGAAATTGCATATAAGCATGACAAATGTTATTTAGAAAATAAAGATACAAAAAGTAGAAATGAAGTATGCGATAAGAATATGGTTGATGAATTAGATAATATTCAAAATCCTACGATTAGAGAAAGAATTGAAAGAGGAATTGTAAAACCGATTATTAAAGCTAAAAAATCTTTTGGTATGGGATCTATAAATACAAAGATCTATTGTTTAAAATGTAAAAACCATACAGAAACTAAAGATGTTAAAAATGCAATTTCTAAAAATAACAGACCGATAATGAAAGGTATTTGTCTAAATTGTGGTTCTAAAAAGAGTGTTTTTTTAGGAAAACCTTAGGTCCTAAAAGTATCTTAGGGATGAAAGATCCTAACAGTATCTTAGAAAAAATATATTATCATCCTGAAAGTGGTTATTGTGGTATCAATGAATTAAAACGAAAAACAGGTTTCAGTCAAAAGCAAATTACAGATTTTTTACACAGCCAAGATGTTTATACCAGACATAAGCCTTTAATTCGTAAATTTAAACGAAGACGCATTTATGTCAGTCATATCGATGATCAATGGCAAGCAGATTTATTGTTTATCAAACCTTTTAGTAAATATAATAACGGAACTAATTACTTATTGACAGTGATAGATATATTTAGTAAATTTGCGTATGCTATTCCGATAAAAAGAAAAACAGGAAAAGAAGTAACTGAAGCATTTAAAAAGATATTTAAAGAAAGAATTCCTGAAAGATTACAAAGTGATAAAGGAACCGAATTTGTAAATAAATGGACTTTAAAATTATTTAAAGATCATAATATTGAGTGGTTTACAACTGAAAATGTTGAAATAAAATGTTCTGTAGTCGAACGATTTAACAGAACAATTAATAAAAAAATTAGAACCTATCTAGCGGCCAACAATACTAAAAGATATATAGATGTTTTGGACCAATTAGTTAAAAATTATAATAATACCAGGCATAGGTCTATCAAAATGACGCCTAGCGAAGCGAGTAGAGAAGAAAACGAATCTGAAGTTTATAAAAATTTATACGAAGAAAAAATAATAAGAAAGCCGAAATTCAAGGTTGGCGATAGAATAAGAATTTCGAAATACCAGACTGCTTTCACCCGCGGATACCAGCCTACTTTTACTGAAGAAATTTTCATCGTTTCAGAAATATTAAACACTGACCCAATTACTTATAGAATAAAGGATTTGAATGGCGACGAAATAAAAGGAACTTATTATGAACCGGAATT
Source organism: Maratus speciosus (assembly GCA_963932465.1). Lineage (NCBI taxonomy): Eukaryota > Metazoa > Arthropoda > Arachnida > Araneae > Salticidae > Maratus > Maratus speciosus. The sequence continues at coordinate 49,501,895 of OZ010790.1, forward strand.
AGTTAAATATAATCAGAAAGATAAAACGTTTAAAATTGAAAAAATAATAAAAAAGAAAGGCAATAAATGTCTAGTTAAACGGTTAGGTTATTCCGACGAATTTAACTCTTGGGTTGATGAAAAAGATATCAAGTCAATTTAGAAATCCGTATTAAAATATCAACAAATATTAAATTATAAACATGCTAAATTATCAAATAATCAAGTATTAAAATATAATCATGCTAAAATATCAAAATTATCTACTTTTAAATAATCGTATCTATATAATATAAATTTTCTTTAATTCTGTTAAACAAATTAGCTAATTTCCAGAGGCCTTTAAATTATTTTGTTACAGCATAATAATCTTCCTAGTTCGTTAATAAAACAAGTCCATACTTAAAATTATTCATGCATAAATTAAGAATAGCATCTAATTTTAATAATATACTTCAAAAATATATGCTTTTTTATCATTCTGAATATCATTATCAAGTTCGAACGGTCGAAAAAATATGTTTTTTAAATACATTGTAAGAACAGCGTGACTTAATATCTTTATCTTTATCAGCAGAATGAAAGCGCTGACCTCTAAAATGTAGTTGAAATCGGAACGCGCGTCAAAGAGTGAACTTCCTCGTCAACTGTTGTACTTAGGAGGAAATGACGTCTTCGGTAGAAAAAAACGTTTCTCTATCTACTTTGAGTGAGGAAGTGAAATGCATTGCAAGAAATAAGTTTAAATAAATGAATTGCGACTTTTTTGAAAACGTTTTAATAGATGATTCGGATTCTGACTCAATGGAGTCTTTTGATAAAGAAAAAAAATGTCAAATACCCGAAAAATATCTCAAAATTTATGATCAAATGAAGAGATACGAAATTATATACGATTCGGATAATGATTGTTATTTTACATATAAAAATATAGATGTTTTTTTTATGCGAAAGACGCAAATCCAGAATTAGTCGCTTTAACGCATTGAAATGGAAATTTAAGTTAAATATTACATATGAAGCTGAAGAAATGTTTTATAAATTTTTAGATTTTGCGTACTATAAAAAATCGATAAATTATTTGTATTTCATTAAAAAAATATTAGATTATTGTAAAATAGAAAATAATTTGAAAATAAAATTTAATATAAAAAACGAAGACATTTGGAATACCTTTATAAAATTTATTTTCTAATAAATGGAGATGTCTAAAGTTTGCAAGCATTGTCAGATGACTAAACCATTAGATCAATTTTATAATAGATTTCGATATGGAAAAACAGAACATTACGCTAATTGCAAAACTTGCCATTTAGCTATTAAAAATAAAAAAATTGAATGCGAATGTAGTAAAACTTACACTTTAGCTCATAAAAAGAGACATTTAAAAACTAATTATCATATAAAAAGAACGTCAAAATAAGTTTATGAGATAGAATATCGTGTTTTTATTCAAACGTATTTTATTTATTATTTTAAACAGATTATAAGATATTGAATGTTGTGTATTTATTTGAACATATTTTGAATGAAAGTTTCTTACTTATTGGATGCTGAGTATTTATTTGAACATATTATAGTAAATGTTGCATTTTCAGAAATTATTTAATTGGACCTTGATAGTTTCAAAATTAGAATCGTGGGGGGAAAAGTATTTATATACTTCTGTATAAGTGTCGTCTGCTCAAAGATTAGACGATATTGTAATTCATAAATATAAAGATTTATTTATCAATTTATCCCATCATAAAACATTTCATACATTTATTTCATTATATAGAAATAAAATCGATAGGTTATATCTGAGTGAAAATATTACCAAATTACATACTGAATTTATAAGAAAATTTAAAAATGGGCTTAATTGGGAATGTATATCTGAAAAACAAAAACTTCCGGAACCGCTTATAGAAAAGTTCGAAGACAGCGTCGGGTGGAAAGGAATATCAGAATATCAAACTTTATCCTTCATTTTATTTCCATCGCTATTAAAAAGACTTCTTAAAATACGACTTTTAAATAGCGATGTAATTTAAAATAACAGCAATTGTTAATATAGAATTACCTGCCGTCAGCGTTTAATAGGACTTCGGACCTTCATAATCAGGGTTCACACAGTTTTACCACTAAATTTTAACAGTATTTCACTGCAGAGAAGTACTGTTAAAATTTAGTGGTAAAACTGTGTGAACCCTGATTATGAAGGTCCGAAGTCCTATTAAACGCTGACGGCAGGTAATTCTATATTAAACGTATTTAAGTTAATTCATAATTTTAACTAAAAAAATTACATTTATTTTAAACCGCTTAATATAAAATTACCTAGCCAAAGAAGGCTATTTTTTTAAATTTGTTTACATTATAAGGTCATCTATATCAACTCTTGAATTCTCAATCTTTTTTATATACATTTTTAAATCTGAAATTTCTTTTTCATATTTTACTATAAAATTTAAATTATTTCTTACCTCACTTTGCAGTTTTCTTATATTATAATTTTTACTTCTATTATTTTTTCTTAATTTTTCAATTTCTTTTTCGCGTTTTAAAATTTCCATGTTTAAGTCCGGAATCGATAATTTTAATTCTTTTTGAGATTTTAATAAGTTAAGTTCATTTACAGCATTATCAAAATTAGCTTTTAATGTTTGGTATTCTTGATATAATAATTCTGGATTAATCTGGATGTTACTTTGAGCCATAATTGAAAAATAACCCTCTTAGGCAGAGACTGAAGTCAATCTCAGAGATTAAAGTAAATCTCATTCCTTCCTCAGTTATTTTTAAATACGTCACTTCCTTGTTACTGACATAAAAAATGCTTCAAACAAACGAACTTTGTTGTCTCAGAAGGAAGTCCTGCAGCCGTCTCTTTGATAAAGTCGCAATCAATTGACCTTCCGGGGTGAAAGTCTTTTAATTAGTTTGATACGAACAAACACTGAGATTAAAAAAGTGAGCAGGAAACTTTTCATTTATAGATAGCACCCACTAATTAGAAATGTGTAGCAAAAACTATTGATAAAAATACTTGAACATCAAAATAAATTTATGATATTTTATGTTGTGTTTTAAATCGAACGTATTTTGAATGAAAATATTATACAGATTGTTGAGTATTTATTTGAACGTATTTATTAATAGTCGTTTTCAGAAATTCTTCAATTTAATTTAATTCATAATTTTAACGATATTCATTTTAAGCCGCTTAATTTAAAATTACCAGCCACAGAAATTGGTCCAATTTAACTAGCATTTATAGATAGTGGTCGCTAGTAAAAAATGTGTAGCAAAAACTATTGATAAAATTCCTTCTATTTAAATGGAGGTAACTCTAAGATCGATATCTGCGTCTAAATTGAGACACACTGTAAAACTTTTAAATATAAAACAACCCAAAGGATGTAAAAAAGATGAATTAATTAGATTGATAATGAGATACATAAAAAGAACAGGCGAATTTAAATGAAATGAAGAGAGAATTTATCAAAAATCCTAAGAAAAGAAATCAGTTGAAAAAAATATTCGATTCTTTTGATTTAAAATTTAACAATAACACTGCAGAATTTAATCCAAAAAATAACGAAGAAAAAAAGATAAAAACAGTGGTAAACCTTAAAAAATTATTTCCTGATTTGAATGAAAAATTGAAACAATTTATAAATGAACCGAAAAACCGTCCAAAACTTAAAAAACTCTTTGATTATTACGGCTTGAAATATAAAGATGAAAAATTGATCAAAAAGACAGAAAAGAAAGTCAAATTACAAGCAAATTTAGAAAATCTGTTTAGACCTGATTACGAAATTGTTGAGAAAGATAAAAAATTTGTAAAAAAATTTAATACTTATAGATATGCTTATAAAATAAAACAAATAAACAAACTCACACCGGGCCAGTATTATAGTATCTTAAAAGATTTATTCAGAAAAGCATTTGGAAAAATTGAAGGAATGGTCCAAATTGTTGTAGACAATCCCTCTTTGATGCAACACTTTCACCCTGATAGGATGTCAACGAAAGAAGCCTATGACACCTATTTAGATGTTTTAACGCATAAAATTGAATTCAAAGAGTTGGATATTAAAGACTGTACATTTTTTTTTACTGTCGTTGATTTGCCTAAAGGTGGTAAACGATCGAAATTACTGAACGATAACGATATTGTCAATAAAAAAGTATTCTTCAAATTAAAAATGACGATAATATCTGTTTGGCTAGATCAATCGTTACAGCCCTAGCTATTCAAAATCCTAAAATTTTACGCGAAAAATTGAATCTAGAAAAATTGACAGATAATGAAGTTAAATACATAAAAATGGGTAGAAAGTTACAAAAAAAATTAGCGATAAAACTGCATGAAATGTGTGATATTCCGTTAGAAATGTGTAATTTAGAGCATATTAAACAATTCGAAATTTTTTTAAATATACAAATAACTATATTTTGCAGAGAAAATTTTAATCAAAGATTGTACAGTGGTACCTATATATCTAATTATATTTACATTCTAAAAAATAGAAATCATTTTGATGTCATTACAACGGTTACAGGATTTTTAGGAAAAAACAATTATTGTGATTATTGTAAAGTCAGTTATAAAAGAAGTGATCAACATAAATGTTCTTTAAAATGTAATAGATGTTTTAGGAAAGAGAGTAATTGCGAAGGCGATGATATTCAGTGTAATGATTGTTTTAGATCTTTTAAAGGAAAAAACTGTTTCAAAAATCATAAAAATAAAGAGGGAAAAAATACTCAGTCTGTGAAACACTATGGAAATGTTTAAAATGTAAGAGAAATATCAATAGAAGTCAAAGAAAACCGAAAGATCATAATTGTGGAGAAAGACAATGTAAAAACTGCAGTAAATGGGTTTTGGAAGATCATAAATGTTATATACGTAGGAAAGAATCTAAGGGGGGGACTTGTAAAAATATCTGTCCAAAAAATATAGAAAAGAGGGAGAAATGGTGTGAGAAATGTCGAACGTCGGAATTTACAGAAAAATATATGTTTTTTGACGTTGAAACGAACCAAGAGACAGGAAATCACCAAGTCAATCTAGTTATAAATCATGATTTTAACGGAAAAGAAAAAATATTTAAGAATGAAAATGAATATTGTAAATGGTTATTCCAATATAAACATTGTGGTTATACAGTATTAGCGCATTACGGAAAAGGATTCGATTTTCAATTTCTAGCTAAATACTGCTTTAAAAAAAATTAAAGTGTTTACAATATATCAAGGAAATAAACTCATATATATGCAAGCAAACGCATATAATATAAGGTTTATCGATTCTATAAATTTCACACTGATTCCGTTAAGAAAATTTCCTAAAACGTTTGGATTAACGGAATTGGCAAAAGGTTATTTTCCTTATTTGTTTAACACTGATGGAAATCAAAATTATGTAGGAAAATATCCTCAAAAATACTATTATAGTTATGATACTATGACTTTAGATGAAAGAAAAACTTTTGATAAATGGTATAAAGCGGTAAAAAACGAAATATTTGATTTTCAAAAAGAAATTATAAAATATTGTAGATCCGATGTTGATATTTTAAGAAAAGGATGTTTAGAATTGCGAAGATTATTTCTAAACATTGCTGATATTGATCCTTTTAAATATGTCACTTTAGCTGGCGTTTGTATGGCTATATACAGAGATAAATTCATACCAGTGGATACAATAGCGATTGATGAGGAGTGTATTCAAAAGGATCAATACAGTAAGAAATCGATAATTTGGTTAGACTATCTGTCTGAAAAACACAATATCAAAATACAACATGCTTTAAACGGGGGGGAGAAAAAACTTAAATTAGATGATAAAACTTATAAAGTAGATGGTTTTTATAATAATACCATTTATCAGTTTCAAGGATGTCATTGGCACGGTTGTCCTCGCTGTTTTACAGAATCCACTGTCAATCTTCAAAATCAGATATGTATGAAAGATTTGTATGAAAGAACTCAAAAAATAAATAAAAAAATAAAAGATAAAGGATTTGAATTGATTGAAATATGGGAATGCGATTTTGATAGTGACAAAGAAATTAAAAAATATATGAAAAATGAATGGAAAAGAGATTTTGTAGAACCTTTAAATCCTAGAAACGCATTCACCGGAGGTAGGTGTGAACCTACCAAATTAATATACGAAATGAAAGAAAACGAAAAGGGTAGATATATCGATGTTTGTTCACTTTATCCAACAGTGAATTACTTTGATTACTATCCTGTTGGTCATCCGGTAAAGATTTATAATCCGGAAAAATATGATAAGAATTGGTATGGTTTGATACAATGCAAAATAGTGCCGGCAAGAAAGCTCTACCATCCTGTTTTACCTTATAAAGGAGAAAAATTAATATTTAGTTTGTGTAAATTATGTTCAAAACCTATAAAATGCGAAAAGAAACAATGTAAAAAATGTTATGAAATGCGGAATAAAGAATGTAATCATACGGATGAGGAGAGAAGTTTTACTGGTACGTGGACAACTACCGAAGTTGAACTGGCTATTGAAAAAGGTTATAAGATTTTAAATATCTATAAAGTTTGGCATTTTGAAAAAAAATCTAATATATTATTTAAGGATTATGTTAAAATATTTTTGAAAATCAAATTAGAAACAGATGATAAATGGTCTGAAAATTTCAAAACTGAAAAAGAATATAAAAGGTGCGTAGAAAAGAAATTGGGTATAAGGTTAGGAGAAATCAAAGAAAACCCTGGAATGAGATTTATATCCAAAATTTGTTTAAACTCTTTATGGGGGAAGTTCGGACAGAAAAAAAATATGAAACATACAGAAAATGTAACAGAATTGGCAGACTTTTATAGAATTATACTGAACGACCGCATTAAAGACTTGAATATGATATTTTTAAATGATGATTGTGTGCAAATGGATTATAAGATGAAAGATGAATATGTCAAGAATAACTTTAATACCAATAATTATATAGCAGCTTTACAACCAGTTCGGCTAGAATAAGATTATATGAAATGCTTGATAAATTAGGAGACGAAGTAATGTATTACGATACAGACAGTATTGTTTATATCGATGACGGCTCTAATAAAGTAAAAACAGGCTGTATGTTAGGCGAATGGACCGATGAATTAGGAGAAGATAAATATATGAAATCGTGGATATCCGGAGCAAGTAAAGATTATGGTTATATTCTTAACGATGGTTCTGTAAAAGGAAAAGTAAAAGGATTTAAAATGAGTTATGAGAGCTAAACTAAGCTCAATTTTGCCGAGAGAATGAAAACAATAAAATGGGAAATTGACCATACAGATGTAGAAATAAATCAATTTCAGATACAAAAAGATAGAAATATTAAAGTGAATAAAATGAATAAAAGATATATGTTTGGATATGATAAAAGAAGAATTTTAGATAACTTTGATACTGTACCTTTTGGATTTTAAATCGATCGTTAATTTATAAAAAATGTTTTCTAATAAATGGAAGATGTCACTCTTATCATAAATGTTCAAGGTTTTATACTTCCTTTTAAATCTATAGCGAGAGAAATAAGTTGGGTTCATTTAAAACAAGGATTAGGTGAAACGATTTCTGTGTTTACACCTAACTATGAATTAAGTGATCAAGACCATGGAATAGTCCGTAGATGTACTAACGATATCCATGGTTTAAGATTTAAAAGATATTCAGATAATACAGGCTTATGGATTAGTAGTGACAATGTAAAAGATTATTTCATACAATTGCATCAGATATATGGCGGCACATTTGCTTTTAAAGGAGGAATTATTCCGAAAACAACATTTGAAGAATGGGGAATTCCTATAAAAATATTAGAAGTACCGAGATGCGTTAGAATATTAGGACCAGGTTGTTCTATGTACAGATGTCTGTACTATAAAAATTGTCTTTCAAAAATTGTTTCTTAATAAATGGAAGAATTCAACAGTCTCAGATCGTTCCCTGCAACTCATAAGTTAAAAGATTTAGAGACAGGGAAATACAAACTGATTTCGTTGAAGAAAATTCAAACAAAATTTGGAAATGCGACTATTGCAAGATTGGAAGTTAAGGATGTAGAAAAAGATTATTTTCTTAAAAAGAGTCATGGAAAAATTTCTGAAACAGCTATAACAAAACTGAATAAAGGGGGTTATATCTTTCATTTTAAAGGAAAAAATAATGACGGTTATTATGATTATGAATTAGAAAAAACTTAATCCTCCAATTTGTTTTAAATCATACAATAATCGGATGGACCATTTATCGAACTATGAAACTAACAGAATAGTATTACTGAAATTATCTGTTTTTAAGTACAAATTTATTTTCTGTCCTAGACGTGTTCATTTCGACACAAACTATTTTTTATTTTTATTTTATAGAACTATGGAAATATCAAACTATCAGAATAGTATTTATAATTGTAAATAAAAAAGAGAGAATTGGTTATCTATTAAAAAATTTAAACATATCATAAAAATCATTTAACTTTTATTTCAGACTTCAATATAATGCAATTGATATTTCTTATTTATTTAATCTGTCTAAACTTTGTTCAGTGTGTTTTATTTAATCTATCAAAATTTTTTTTCTAAATAAATGTTACAATATTTTGTCATAAGTACTTTACTCTTTAATTGTCTTTCGCCTACCTTTCATTGTTTTAAATTTGACCCCGTTATTACAAATCATAGCATCGATAACTCTAATAATTATACTATATTTCATAGGTTCAATGATACAATAAAATTAACTTTCACAGCTAAAATATACAAAATGGATCAAACCTCTAAATTTTCTCAACCTGGTGTTTATTTTTGGATAGAAAGTAAATGTGATGACAATTGGAATTTAATACCCGAAACAAAAGAATGGTTCGATATTTATATTCCAGGAGATAATAACTTATACTATTCTATAGCTTTTAATGCAACTAAAGATTTTAGGATTGGTTATAATGCCGATAACTTATTATACAACGCAGCTCTTTGCTTTTCTTATTCCTATCAATATTATCCTAGAGGAAGGTTGTTTATTAGCATTTCGTAGACTATTAAGAAAGTGCGTCAGGTAAAATTTTTCATCACTGTAATAATTTTGATTGTTTATTCTATAACCCTTTCTTAAAACTTCTTCTTTACATAATTTAGTAGAAAAAATAAAAATATCCTGCCAATGCAAATCATACAATTATTTTATCATCATTTACTCGATAAATCTTACTAAAATCGTTACCTCAGCGATATTTAGACTGTCTAATTTTTTGAGCAAAATCTTACAAAAATCGTTAAATAATAGCGTTTAGTGGAATATAAAAAGTGTTCCAAAGGACCCCCTATATACTACTTGTGGTAACTGGGACATGTATCCGGGTTAACTGGACCATGCTGGATCCACTTACCCCAATTGTTATAAATAATTTTTTTTAATTTTTCTTACTACGGGAAATAAATATCACCATTGTTTTTTGCTCGCAATAAAAAGAATTATAGAATACCTTATTAAAATTATATAATAAAATTTTAAAAACGCATATTGGTTGGTATCAAACCAAATTTCTTGACCTCTTGAGAGGTACATAATTTTAATCCCTAATTGCCATATTGTCACCGGAATTTTGTAACGAAAATTTCTCCTTAAAAATTAAGTACGCGAACCTATACTTTTGCTTGTTTACAAATAAATTCTCCTGTAAATACTGGTGTCATTAAATTAGTTCGACATTTTACGAATACAAGTACCTTGCCCCTGAAAGCGAGATAGCAAAACCTTCAAATTGTACGATACACAGGGGCCGCATTCTATAGGGAAACTTTTATTGTTCCTAACACTATTTTGAAAATAATGTCTTCATCGCATCTTTCTTTAGAATATATTAAATAAAATGATCCTGAAGGTAACTCATTAAGGATTCTAGCAGGAACAATAAAATTTTCCCTATATAATGCGATTTCTGGATACAGATAAAGTACTTAAGCACTTACGTAGCCGTTTGTTCATAGATTTACCTTGCTATGTTTTTCCTTAAAATACTCATGCGACTTGTATACTTATTACCTATACTAAAGTACAACTTAATTTTTATGTTTTTGGTATAAATGAATCTAATATTTTCACTTTTAGTGCTTTTTTTAGACACATTGACAGCAAAGGTTTCCCTTACAAAGCGTTATATATTATACATGATCTGCCTGGTTTAAAAATTTTTAAGTTGTTTACACTTTTTCAAATAGGACTTGATATCCCATATGAAAACAAAATAAACGCGTGTGGAAAATAGACCCTCCTGATCCACTTACCCCAATTTTATGGGGCATTTGGACCCATGAGGAAAGAAAGATTAAATATGCATATTTTTATATTTTTAAATATTAAAATGTAATTTTGAGCATTTCTGCCTGATAGAGGGAACCTAACAGAAGACAATTACAGAAGTTCAGACTTTAATTCAAATGAACATTTGCTTTTTGAAGCTGAATTGTCAGAAGCTCCGAAGTCAAAGTGTAAAATCATGGCCCAGTTGCCCCAACTAACCTTAGAGCTTAAAATTGTGAATAAAATGAGCACCATCATTAATATTTTTGTTCAACATTAAGGTCTCAATTTCATTTCAAAATTTTTCAAATCAAGAGCTTGGAGGCATGAGAGACCAAATTAACTTAACAATGTCTCAAAACAGCTAACTGTATCGAAAACATTGTCAATACAAAAGTTGTAAAACCTAAAATTCTGAGTAAAATGAGTACCTACATGTAATATTTTTGTTTAAAATTAAGTCCGCAATTTAGAGACATTGTTAAGTTAACTTGTTCTCTCCTGGCTTCAAGCTCTAGATTTGAAAAATTTTGAAATAGAATTGCGACCGTAATGTTGAACAAAAAAATTAATGATGGTACTCATTTTATTCAGAATTTTAAGCTCTACAGCATTTGTATTGACAATTTTTTTAATAGAGTTAGCTGTTTTGAGATATTGTTAAAGTAATTAAAAAAAACGTGTTTTTCGAAAATAAATATGTACATATTTTCTAACGTTCACCCAAGTATGAGGAAGAAAACGTAGTACGTTCAGTTTAGACCTAAATTGAAAGGATTAAAACAATTTCCAATTTTCTCCTAATTAATTCTGAGTTCAACCCCCTGACTACGGGTCTAAAACTTTAAAATAGAATTGTGACCTTAATGTTCAACAAAAATGTTTAGTGTAGGTACTCATTTTACTCAGAATTTTAAGGTCTACAACATTTGTATTGACAGTGTTTTTGACAGAGTTAGCTGTTTTGATACATTGTTATGGTATCTAAAAAAACGTGTTTTTTGACTATAAATCTGTACATATTTTCTAACGCTCACATACTACGAGGGGGAAAACGTAGCATATTCATTATAGACCTAAACTAAATGGATTAAATCAATTTCCAGCTTTCCCCTAATTAATTCCAAATTCGGCCCTTTTTTCCCGCCCATACCACTGGGCTATTAGGTCTATCTGCTGAAAAATTTCTCTAATCTTCATTCCAATATAAGGTTCATTCTTTACTGTAAAAATGTTTTAGTTTTAAAGTAATTAAAGCACGAGAAAATTTCTATTTGAAATTAACGCTAAATTCTTTCTAACTAAACTACATATAAACCATTACAGATAAGAAAATTTTTTTTTATTGCATAACAAGAAGAAAAAAAAAACGTAAAATTGAAAAAACTCGCTCTCAAGAATAAATAAATAAAAGCTCCGCAAAATAAGAATAACGGTAGTGTCTAAATAAATAACGAGAATATTATTAAAGGATATCAATTTAATAAAAGTAAAACCAAACGCTTTAATAAAAGAAAAATTATATGCTCAGATTTTAACAGCCTTACGCTTTTATTGAAAACAAAAACATATTGCAAAGAAAAAAAGACAAGTGGAAACAAATTAATTTGCATTTTTATTTTTTTTTCACTAAAAGAATTTCTAAGAATATTAATATGAAAAATATAGATAATTCATTCCCTTTAAATCTAAAAGTAGTTATCGTTCTTTGTTGCTATGTTTTTTCTCATTTTTATTATTAACACTTTTCCACACAGTTGTAATATATTTTCGGTGCGTCTGCCTGCCATCTATCCGTGATCTAACTGGCGTAATTATACTCGGATTGTCATGTAATTAATATATATTATTGCTGTTTGCTATGGTTGCTCACTACTGAACACGGAATGAGTTGCAAAGTGTATATAGGCGGGGCCGTCGCGGAACAACTTTCTTCTCTAAGAGAAGGAAGTTGTTTCGCGACGGTCCCGATATAGGCCGCAAAAGAATTAAGTAACACAATGATCTACGGGGGAGGGGGGGGGATGTTTGCAGCGAAATTTAATGATATAACACTATTTTAAACATGTGACAATTTTTATAAGGTTCAGTACAAGACGCTTACTCTAGAATAGGATTTACATAGCGTCTATCTTCTACTTACAAAAACACACAAAATAGATTTCGGTTGTGGTACTAGCTATTAGCAATAATTGCTAAAAGTGAGTTTTCAGTTAGGTATGCGTTTTTAAGTTAAACTAAATTTTTCCATATTACGTGATGTGTATACATTCTGCAGATGATATATATGGCTACATGGACAAATTTGCAAGCATTTCTATTAAGAGATCTCAGCTTCAAAATTTTCGAAATTAAAATTTTTTTTAGATGTTAAATTCCTATCTTTTCTGAACATTTTGATATAATTATTTCTTTGAAATTCCCATTAGAATAAAAGTTATGGCTTTTAGAATTGTACCCGCTCAATAGCTGAAGCGGCGTTTCCGAAATTTTGAAATCATTTTCTCCAAATGACATTTTTGGGCATAACGCGCACGATATCTCAGAAACTTCTGAACATTTTTTCGTCAAATTTTTAAAACATGTATTTCATGTTAGTCTGTATAAACTGAACCTAAAATATCATTTTTATTGTTTAAAAAATATTTTTTAAGAGGATTATACTGGTAAAATTTTCAAAATTTTGCATTTGGCTAAATACAACTTTGTATTAAAAATATAATTTTTTTTTAAATACAAATTTAATTAAGTTCAAGGTAACTACTACATTTTGAAGTATAATCAGGCATGAAATTTTCCATTAAAGTTGCGAAATTTATTTTGTAATCATACACGCAAGCTGTTACACTAATTTTCTGCTCGACAAATGTATGAGAGTTTGGAGCGACCTATAAATACTAATTATGCATCGCAATTTTTTAATTACATGAAATGAAAGAACATACTTATAGCTCCCATTCCAATAAAAATTGTGTTTTTGAATCTTTGACATTTTAAATTACTAAATTTTGAAAATGGTCTTTTTTTACTTTTTTCCTATTTTAAGAGTCCTGAGACCCCTTAATAGGCATTGATTGCTTAAAGATGATTTTTAATTGAGTTACGTATTTTCATCTGAACAATGTTTACTGCAGTGAGTAACGTTTGCTGAATATTATTAAATTGTATACAGGGCTACGCAATCAACTGGATACATTGTCGTTTATGGGTGGTAATTTCTAGAAAAGCGTTACTAGCATTGTTAAGCTTTTTTTTCATGAATTAAATTTTAACTTAATATAAGGCATCTAGCAATATCAGTTGGCAATGTACAAAGTTTTACAAAACAATTCAAGTTCATTCTCATCTATTAGCAGAAATTACGGAAGGTTAATTTGTGACTGTGCTTTTTCTAACTAAACAAAATTGTAGTATATACTATGTAGAACATATACAAATCTATAGATTATATCCAGTGCTGCAGAAAATAAATTGAATACTTTTTTCTTGTATAGACGGTAATTGCGTAAATTTCTTTTATAGATGTGTTATACGTTTCCTAAATTGTATATTTACGTATGTTCTTTTCCTTTTTAAACAATGAAGTTTTATTAAAACAATCTGGAACTATTTCATAATTTATGATTGACGCGCGATTTTTTTTTTCTTTTTTAATTTTCTAACTTAAAACGACAATGAAAGAAAAAATTTAGAGCAAATTTAATGTTGTTTCAACTAATACATTTCCATGTAATTCAACTATCTATTTAATGCTGTTTCACTTTATAATCAATATGCAATGCTCATTATTTAATATCTTCCAGATCTGATGTTTACTCTGAAAAAAGCTTCATTAAATGAGGCAGGAAGTTTTTATTTTTAAATGGATCATTATAAGTGCATTAAAATTCAAAACGTTTGACATGTTACTGATACGTAGAGAAAAATATCTCAGATCCATAAACAAATAACCTAGATACTAATGATATTTATATTCTTTGACTTTCAAAAGCGTTTATAGATTCTCTTTTCCTTTTTTCTTTCTTTGAAAGGGTTTCTTTCAAAATAAGATTTTCAAGTAATATTTATAATAAAAGTTCTTTATAAAACTATTACTAAAATTATCTTTTATTACATTTACTCGATTCTCAGAAATCCTTGTTTGGCATTAACAAGTTTAAAAGGTTTTTCAATATAAAAGCAATAAAATAAAGCAGACATGAAACTAATGAATGCGAAAATTCAGTTTATTGATATCATACAGTACGCTGAGACATTTATGCATCATGTATTAAACTGTCGTTTAAAAATATTAAAACTTCCTTAGTAAGTTTGAATGGTTACCTTTTATTATTATTAAACGATATTATTAAACGATATTATTAAATGATATTATTACGACGTTGTTATTTTGTGGATAAAATAAATAAAAATTAATATTAAACATTTTCTGGTGTGAAAATAAAATTTCTGAATAAAAAAAAACTATGTTTGGCAACACTGTTCGTGGTCTGTATAGAGTTAATTACTATGGTTTCGAATGCATAGGGATATTAATTCATTAAAGTTGCTTGATATGAAACGTATGAATTACTTATACTAGTTTCCAAAAGAAAAATTAACAGTTTCCTGTACCAAATATTTTTAATTTTATCACTTAATAATAACTAAGGCCAAAATAGTTCTTGAAAAAGTTTGAAATTTTAATTCAAACTATATTTAATATATAATTCACGTTTTGTTTGGCCAAGGCAGTCATGTTCATCCTGAGATTTCTCGTCCTAATTATATTACATGGCTATACTCCTTTAGGATTTAGCAATACAATAAGAAATGTACTGAATAGCATTGTGTTATCATTCAATTTATTTTGATTGATTTTACAATTATTTTAACTGACATAGAGCAGTTAAATTGTTAAACAGTTAAGATACTGCATGAGCTTCAAAGTTGATACCAACTGTGCCCCTGTCTAAGAGTAGCCACATTAGAGAAACATAGGGAACCAAAAGGTAGAAGATGTCTAAGTGTAATCTTCTAAACTACTTAAGAATGAGTCTAAATAGAAATAGAAATAAACATACAAAGGCGTTTAGGATACGATTGAAAATGAGAAATATAATTATAATTAATAACACAAATATAGAAACATAAAAAAGAAATAAAATAAAATTTTTAAATTGGAGTTTACTGTAAAGGGTATTAAAATATAGTATTTCGTATAAAATTATTCGAAAGCAATTTTATTTGAATTTAGTGATAGTTGGATTACTCTAAGTGAAATTATAATCGAAAGCATTAATTACATTAATAATTTTTAATAAACAGGTTTTATTCAGAATGGCTTATTTTCCATTCTTTCCAATGTTCTTGCCATTCACACCAATTTTATTATTCTCCCAATTCAACTGGCACTCATCTTATTAATATTAAACAGATAAATAGTATAATCACAAATAACCTTCCTTGATTATTAAATGCTTGAAAAAGCGATTGCAGTGTTTCGACTTGTTCGATCTTTTAATAGTATTTGGGAAATAAAAGTTCATTCTATGTTTTTAGAACATTTGCAAAAAAAAAAAAAAAAAAAAAAAAAAATACCACCGCTTAATTTTCTACAGAATTTCTATTAAAATTCTAAAAAGAACATTCTTTTTAAGATGGTATTCAATTAACAAACCAGGCGGGAAGACTGCCAGTGACGTGTATTTCAAGCTGCTTTATTTAAGCTCCTCATTTTTTCCTTTTAGCAGGCGCTCTTAAATTTTTTGATGAGCAGGCGCGTGATGCATTTAATGCACACAATATTTGCAACATGAAAAATGCAAGATATTTCAAAACTGTAATAATATAAATAAAATCATAAGACGAAATTCAATATTTCACTTAATTCAATGACAAAATACACAATATTAATGTTAAAAAGCTCACCACTTATTTGTATGAATAGGAATGAACAGCAATTAATTGTAAAAGTATTCTCTGATGATGGCTGTGTGAAATGCAGGCCGAAAGTTCTAAGAAGTTTTAAATGAGATGAATATTTTTAATTTTTAAGATCTATTTTATTATTTTCGCCGCCTTTTAAGTAAAACGGCGAGCTTTTTAAAGTTCATATTGTTATAAAATACAATAAAGTTATTATAAAGTTCATATCTTTGTAATAAGATACTTGGTAGAAGAAAAAATATACGCACCAATATTGAAAATTGAAATTTAATCTTTCTGCCGCATATAAGAAAATGGTTTGGGTAATTTGCGTTTATCGGGAACAGGGAACTCTCTGTTAGATTGCTACACAAAGCTTGGCTACACAAAGTTTTAGAAAAAAAATCTATATATTTTAGTTTGACAGTCTGGAGTTAAGATACGAAAAAATAAAATATTTGTTTCGACGTAATGCTTAAAAGAAATAATCAGTGTCTGGTTATTGTTTATATTATGAAACATAATTACAAAACTGATTGATTTATTCTAATAGATGATCTAATTTATTTACATTCTTGACTCTTGATCAGTATTTATGAGTAAAATAATGATTTGAAGGTGATTTATCATAGATGTATTGGACTTTATAATAATTTGGAATCTTGATGATGATTTATTAGTAATTCAAAGACTTTGGGATTTCTTGATATAAATTTATGAGTTTTATATTGATTTTGGTATCATTTAAATTGATTTATTAGTTTTATAATTACTTGATGCCATTTAAATAGATAGTATAATCATTTATAATATTTGATAGCTAATTTAATGTAGTTTATAATATTGGAATTAAAGTAATTGCAGATTATTTATAACCAGCATATTGTAATATTTATTTTGATGTTATTATTATTATTATTATTATTATTATTATTATTGTATAATATGTATCTATTTGGAAAAGGTCAGTCCTGGCTCTGCAACCAGACAGAGAACATTTGTATCGTGGTTCTGTTTTATACAGTAGATTCGTGCCATTAAGAAATATTTAATGATTGGAAAGTTTAATGGTTAATTGCTCATGATACCTGTATTAAATATATTACTTAATTTTAGTAATAAACTATTTAACCACAGTAATCGCTCTCACACCCTGATATTGGATTTTGGGAAATACTCGAATTTTGGATAATAATCGCAATCAGTATTGTTAAGCATGAAGCATTTCTGTTTACTTGCTAGCCTGTTTAGATGTTTGTTATCCTGTTTACTTGCTTGCTAATTTCCAATTTTTCTTTCGTAAAATAAGATTTAATTTGCCTCGGGTTAAACACGTTTCGAACGAGAAAATTTATTTCATATATTTTTATTTATTTAATTTTATATGCACATGAAAATTTTTGTACCACCATTACACGTGAATTAAATATTTTCTCTTTTATTCAACAGGTAACAAAACTTTCTAAATTTTTTACAAATATATGTATAATATCCTAAGTGAGATTATTGCTGAACTGCCGGACTTCGACACCTCCGACATCAATAATAGAAGACCGCGTTATTGAACACTCATTGAAAATAACACCTGAATTTCATCTGCTGATTAACTTGTTTTCGTCTTATTATTCTTTTTTGTTTACTTTACCATGATTTAATTTATTAAATGGAACTTCACATATTTTTATGTTATAAAATATATACTATTTTTATGCTTTATTTTTCATTTTTATATCAGTACTGCTAATACTAAAAACAACATACAAAAATGTATAGCTATCATTGAAAAGTTCAACTTGAGCGTTTTGACCAATTCAACATTTTATCATTTTACTTTTTTCACTTACAAAAATGTCATTACTATACTTGTTATTATTAATTTAATCATATTTCTCGCTTTTAATCCTATCGTAAACGCTTTTCTATATTTAATAATAATTATACTCGCTCTTGTGTAGTTCAGACTTCGGCTCTCCAATGCCTCAATTGATTTTAGAAATATAGCTACTGCTTGACAGGGCGTAAAGATGGCATCAGCAAATAAGGAAAAGTGATACCTAAAAAGTTCAACTTTTCAACACAGAAATAATTTAATTTTATATATTTAAAACAATCTCATTCCAAAGGGGTTTAACTGGTCAAAGAAATACACTTTTTAAGACAGAATAACTATGGAGTTTGAAAAATACACTTATATAAAGTCGTCAGTTTATGAGATTTTCATCACCATCTCTGGCTTAAAAATATAAAGTCGCGTTTGTTGCAATCACAAATTCATACGATGAGATTAAAAAAGCATTAGACTGTACAATGAGAGAATGGATAGAATAAAAATTAAAGTTTTCCTTTTGTGACAATAAGTGTGCCGAAAAAAAAAATTAAACGACATGTTTTATTTAACCAGCATTTCTGATTGTTGAATGTAGTTTATTACAATGTTACAAAATTTAAATACCGTCACATTCATTTTTGAAATATTGTAAATTTCAAAGGTTCTCGTATGAAATGTTTAAATTATTCCATTCTGTAAACTCTAGATTTAAAAACTCTTCATCAAAAGAAAAAGAGATTCAATAAAGGACATATTTAAATAATAATTTTTTCGGTTTTCTTTATATATTACAATAGAATCTCTTTTATCGAAACTCTTTTAACCGAAACTCTCGGTTAACCGAAATCAATTTTTAAAGCTTTTTTTTTTTTTTTTTTTTTTTTTCTTAAACTATTCCTTGTGTGCGAGCGGTCCTTTCCGAACTACGAGTACATATAAATATTTTCAATCCAGTTTCTTAGAGTTCCTTTTAATTTAACTTGAGCTCCCGTAAGCTGTGGTGTGAAACGAAGAAAACGAACAAATTAGCAATTCTAAAGCGTTTGAATGTTTTGCAAAAGGTTTGGCATGGCAGGAGCAGCAGAAACACTGTCATACTAGTGAACTAATGTTAAAAAACTCCGTGATAGAGCTTCAAAGCAAAGGCAACAGAATCTACGACAAACAAAATATTTTTCCAAGTACTTGTGATATATATAAAAGATACTTAATTTCAAAATGAAAATTCAGGTAATTTATTCTTGTTTCTATTAGCTATTGTTTTATTTTTATTAAGCACTTGTTACCATAATAAGAAATATTGCATATATTTCTCCTTAATCTTAAAATTGAAGTATTCTCCATTATCCGAAATTTTCGACTTTCCGAAGGATGGTCGGTCCCAATTATTTAGGATAATCGAGGTTTTACCGTACTAAATCGTAATTCAAAAGAAAATATTTTTTCTTCATTTCATATTCAGTTCTATATTTCTATGTTGAACCAGAGGATGCAAAAATGTCTGATTTCTACAGAAAAGTAATCCGAAAGAGATTTTTTTTTCTTCATTTCATATTCAGTTCTAGCTTTTTATACTGAATCAGGGGATGCAAAAATGAACTGCAGAAATCTCCAATTTCTACTAAAAGGTAATCCAAAAAAGAATTTTTTTCTTCATTTCGCATTCAGTTCTATCTTAAAAAAGTATTTTATATTGAATCAGAGAATGCAGAAATGTACTGCAGAAATCTCAGATTTCTGCACAAAAGTAATCCGAAAAAGAATAGATTTTTTTCTTCATTTCGTATTGAGTTCTATCTTTTTATATTGAACCAGAGGATGTAAAAAAGTTTCTTCAAAAATCTCGGATTTTTAGAAACAAAACTAGTAAACACTTAGTAAAAGTACACCTAGTATACACTTAGTAAAGCATACTTGAACAGCAGTTCTTCTATTAAAGTCAAAACTGCTTAATGAAAAGGGAAATGTTTCCGAAATTTAATATTCGCGGTTTTCTAAGTTCAGAGTAATGGTTATGTATAGCAGGTATATTGGTAATATAGCAGGAAAATTGCTTATTTCAAAGCAATTTTTAAATTTCAAATACATTTTTCAGGATATTCATTGACCAACAATCGTAACATGAGTTATAAAATTAAGATAAGTAAGTGGTTACTGAAGATAAACAGGAAAAAAAATTCATGCGTCAAGCATTGATTATGAAACACTTTCCAACACGTTCAAAATAATGTAACAAAGCTTCACCATTTAATAAGTTGAAACAGGATGTCTAATTAAATCAATTGGAAAAGCCTTAACATATTTGGAAACCCAATTTCAGTAATTCCCATCTACAGTCCGAAAATTATCAGAATTCTTTGAGCAGCTCTGTATAAGCTGTATAGATTTGTATCTATAAACTACATGCATTCAAAATTTAGTTCAGTTAGGAAATACATACCACTGTTAACACTTCCCTTTTAGCAGTTTCCGCTAATAAGGAGAATGGTACGTGAACTTTTTTGTGTATCCGTGTGTACGAGGTATAGAATTTATAGGCATCGAATAATACGCAAAAAGTTAGTTAAATTTCAAAGCGCATACTGAAATTAAAAACCCACTTTTAGCAGTTACTGATCAAAGACAGTACTGTAACAGATATTTTTGTGTGTCCCTGTACATGAACGATAAATGATATGACCGCCCTATTGTATAGTAAACATTTTTTAGTGAATTTTAGTGATTTATATCAATTTCAATACATTTAAAATAACTTAATGGCATTAAAACACACAGAAAACGATTTTTTTTCCATTGACCATAATGCAACGGAATTATTTTGAGTGCCCCTGTAAATGGAATATTAACGCTACATATTTCATATACAATACCAAACATGCCAGGGTAAACTTTATTAACATATATCAATTGCATGAAAATCCGAGTGTATTTAAGGGGGTTAGAGCGTGGACAGTCGGATGGACGGACAGTCGGACTGACAAACCGAATTCATAAACACATTTCAACTTTGGTGAAAAGTGTCAAAAAGGAAAATTTAGAAATAAAAGTATGCGTGTTATTAAGTGAAACGTTAAGTGTTTGAGTTTTTATTTCCCTTTATCTCAGACTTATTATCTCATTTTGCAGCTTAACCTTAAAAAAACAAGTAAAGAAAAATCCTGCCTCAAGCATAGATTATGAAACACTTTCCAACACATTCAGAATAATGTAACAAAACTAAACTGTTTGAAAAATTAAAATATTACGTCTAATTGAACTATATGGAAACGCATAATACATTTCAAAATCCAATTTCAGCTGTTCCCATCCACTATCGGAACATTATACGAATTTTTTTCAGCAGCCCTGTATATGATTTATAAATATGAAACTATTAGCTACATGCAAGCCAAAATTTAGTTCACTTAAGAGATACATATACTTCAGTTGAAAATTTACTTTCAGCAATTTCCTCTATTAAGGAGAACGGTATGTGAATACTTTTATGTAGCCCTGTATTTGAGGTATGGAATTTATATATAACGAGTAAGATGCAAAAAATTGATTAAATTTAAAAGCGCATACTGAATTTTAAACCATGCCCTCGAGCAATTATTACTCAAGACAGTACAGTACTGTAACAGATTTCTTTTGTGTGTCCCTGTAAATGAATAAAAAATGCTATGAATGTCCTGTTCTAACGTGATCGTAGTGCAATTCGGTGATTTATATCAGTTTCAATACATTTGAAATAGCATAATGTCATTAAAATTCTTTGCAAACGATTTTTCCCCATATACCATAATGTAATGGAATACGTTTGAGTTCCCCTGTAAACGAACGATTAATCCTACATACTTCATATACAATACCAAACATGTTTTGGTGACCCTAAATAACCCTTATCAATTTAATGAAAATCCGAGTATATTTACGGAAGTTAGAGCATGGTCAGATGACCAGACGGACTGACGGACAGACAAACCGAATGCATAAACACTTTTCAACTTTGTTGGAAAGTGTTAAAAAAGGATAGGAAAAGTAAAATATTTTTAATTAGTTTTAATACAGAGGTTTCAGAACTTCATTCAATAAATAATACTGAGAGTAATTTCGGTACTTACGCATTATGCGGGCAAGGTAGATACAGCTCCAAAAACGGTTGTCACCTGTCAGTCGCCAATTTCATTTATCGTTACCAATCGCCCATCGTGTTCAAACAGATAATTTAATGTACATTTAATAAATACATAACATTGTAAAAAATGATGAATAATGTAAAAGTGCCTAAACTAATACAAAAAAGTAATTTAGTATTCAAGTATTCAAGTATTCAAGTATTAAATACATAAGGTCAAATTGACTGCTTTTAGCAATAAATGATACACTCATGTTAGTGAAAATTGCAACAGGAATGACACGATTGCGTTGAAAATTTCAGATAATGCAAAGTATAGTGTGTTATGCAAATGATTCCAATTTCAGAGTCACCACGTATGCGTGGGATGAGTAGCTTGCGTGGCTAGCGTAGCTTGCAGGGGGCAGAGCCCCCTAGTTACAATATATGTTGCTAAAAAGAAATTAAGTAAATATTTTTTGTTATAGATAGCATAGTTTAGATAATTTTTTTTTTTTTACTTAAAAAAATAAAAGCCATAAAATGTAGATAAACTCATTAATACTTGAAAAGCATTTTTAAGAAATGATAAAAGTTTTTGGTGCTTTATTATTAATATACTTAAACGAATAAATATAGCAAATTTACATAAAAGTACATAATACATAATATACATAAATAAATAACCGAAGTTTGATAATGCCATCAAAAATGCATATTTACTAAATGACGTTACTAGCAGAGAAATGTTTTATTTATATATCAAACATTTTCGAATATCTCATTAAAAATTCATTGGTTAGCTGAATATAAATATTTAAAAGTAAAGCAGATAAAATTATATACTACTTTTTTCCGCTATGAGACTTAAAATGAGTGCATAAATATATAAACTTTGATAAAAATAGCTAGATGTTACATTAACTTAACATCATAACACTCTACTGGTTAATTGTCCTTCGTTTAAATACATTTAAAACTTAAGAAAAAATTCAAGCGTGTATTGATGTATGCATAATTAATCTGATCAGTCAAAAAGTAATTAAAAATACACGTTAAACACATGCATATTTAATCAAGTAAAATGGGAAGGCTCGAGAGACGATTTTTGTCATGTACACAAAGATTATGTGAAAAAAACAACTTTGTTTAAAAAAATAAGGGAAAAAACAGAATAACTGAACAGGCAGATACTTTTATTTCAAGTAAGAATCTTAAGTAAAAAGATTTTCCAAAATATAACGCTTTTGCGAATTTCGATTATATCTGTTAATTGTAGCTTAGAATTTATAAACTCAAAAAATCATTTAAAAAAATGAACACCACTAATTCCTTCGATTATATACAAAGTTAACATACGTAACCAAACTTAATAAAATCAGCAGGAAAATTGATTTTAAAACTAAGTAAGACATGAAACTATTAAATGAAATCAAATAACACTGGCCAGTGAAATTTGGGTTGCGTCATATTTTTTAGCTTTTGAAAATTGATTCTTATCAGGGTTCGTACGGGTACCGTTATTTTCAAGGCCTAATATCAGTATTTTTTTTACAGAAAAATAAATCTAGTTTAAACGGACGAAATTTAACCTTATTTAAGCAAAGGTTTTCTATAAGAAAATACTGGTACCAAAGAATTTCTTAGTCTGGAAATTTAAGAACCCGTATGAACCCTGCTTATGTATTTTGTAGTGCTGAATCCAAAAATGACCTTCATTTTTAACCATCATGTCAGGGGTTTTTTTTCGCAAATTGTAAATTTAAAAGTTAAAATGTGAAAAAATAGCAAATATCTGATACTACAAAATAGATGTGATGTTTGTGTTTTTTAGCTTGTAATAGTTTATTCTTGTGTATTTTGTAGTATTAAATCTGAAAATGACCTTCATTTTTACTATCGTATTAGGATTTTTTGCAAATCGCAAATTTTTTAATTTTCAATTAAGTCGAAATATTGCGCAAATCTGACACTATAAAACAAATATAAAACATTTATTTTCATATTAATTTATGAATTTTTTGGCTTATATTATGCATGTTTATAGCTAAAAGTGTAAAATATTGTGTACTTAAAATTCTTACGATTTTGCTCCATGTGTGAAGGTTTCTTTGAACCTCTCACGCTCTGCCTCTCGCTTTTCCTTTTATATTCTCTATGGTGTTCATCTCGGTGTCCTCTTTCATTTTGGCGGTTGTTAAGGCTGGTAATTTCCTGCAGATGAATTTAAAACATTTGTCTTCTTTTGGAAAAGGTTTGACAGATTTTCGGCATTTTTTTACTTTTCAACTTTGAAATTTACGTTTTTAAAAAAAGCCTGAAATGGGGGGTTAAAAGTGAAGGTCATTTTCAGATTTATTACTACAAAATACATAAGATTAAGCTATCAAAAACTAAAAAAACACAAACATCACACCTATTTTATAGTATCAGATTTTTGCTATTTTTCACATTTTAACTTTCTAATTTACAATTTGCAAAAAGAAAAACCTGACATGATGGCTAAAAATGAAGGCCATTTTAGAATTCATAATAAAAAAATACAAAAGACTCAATTATCAAAAGTTAAAAAACACAACCCTCGCAGGATTGTGCAATTAATCAAAACACAGATGATCAATCCAGAAGCCATGACTGACACTTTACGGCCGTAATGATTACTGGTCTGGACATTTTCGTTCCATTTGCATCGCTTTGTGAAAAATAATCTCTTCCATACTCTTATAACTAGGGTAATTTTTACAGAAATCTACCATACAAAGAGTCTTTTGTAAATTGTTGTACAATTGAACTAAAAAATAATCGCCAATGCTGGCCAATCAAAGGGTTAATTAATTGTGTACTTAGTGGGTTGATGGACAAATGTTATTATACTAATGTTAATATACAAAGCAAACATTTATTTATATTACTACTAGATCAACAAAGGAGAATTTTTAAGAACATCAATTTCAACTATAAAATATTAGTTTTTTGCGATGCGGTTGAGACGCTCGTGTCTACTTCCAACAAATAAACACTACTTGAAACTCGAAGCTGTTTAATGCAATTAAAAGAATGCTGGAGAAGTATAAAATAATAATATAAAAATTTCATCTTCAAGCTTTTTTATTGAAAAAGGTTCATTTGGTTGCAAAAATGCCGGAAGCAACCATAATCCTCCGTATGGATTGAGTGTGGACGGAGAGCCATTTTTTAAATGATAGTTAGTTTTATTAAACAGTTTATTTGAAAGTTATTCACAATATGTCTTAGTCTGTTACATGTCTGTCTATGTCTTAATCTGTCACAATATGTCAACTTATCTTAAACAACATTTTAAACATATTATTCTTCTTATCGTAATACAATAATGTACACTCATGTCCAAAATTAAGGTCACAACCATAAAATTTGTGAAAACTGATGAACAATCCACTGTTTTGCCACGAAATTCGGCACAGAGGTACATTACAATAGGAGAAAGAAAATAGAAACATAACAATATGAAAAAGATTTTAATTGTAAATTAAGAAACAGGGTATATCAAACAGTGTTAAATCATGAATCAGATATAAAGCATTTAACTCGGGAAAAGTCTGTCTAACATGGAGTGTGACTACTGTGCACTGCTATACAAACCTCAAAACGAGCTCTCGTACTGTTTATGAGGGGCTCAATACTTTTTTGTGGCAACAAAGCCCCTTCTTCCAAAAGCTCGGTTTTTAACTCCTGGCGGGTCGTGGGAGGGGGGTTACGCTGAGCAGTGGCTCTTCTTAGACCATCCCAAACATGTTCAATAGGAATGAGGTTCGGAGACCTCTAGGGCCAATTCATATGACGAATATCCTCTTCTTCAACAAAATTATCAACAATGTGAGCTCTGTGTGACTTCGCATTATCGTGCATAAAGATTAAGTCCGGGCATAGAGCATCCCGGAACAACCTAACATAGGTTTCAAGGGCCTCATCCCTAACGCCCGGCGTCCAGTCGTGTGTGTCCCTTTCACTCCATCGAACAGGAGAGACGGTTGTTTTGGAGCCAAATGCATCAGTCTTGGGCACAACAAGAATGACGGCGTGCTCTTTTCAGTGATGAGTCGAGACTCACCACGCAGAGGGATTTTCGTCGAATCTTCATTTGGAGAGAACATAGAGCTCGCTATCAACCCTCCTACGTAAAATAAATCGACTGATTTGGTGGCAAAGGAATTCTTGTCTGGGGTGGCATAATGTTGGCAGACTTACGCCACTGCATGTCTTGGATGCGGGTACTGTCAATGCACATCGCTATAGGGACGAGGTCCTTGAAGCCTATGTTAGGTTGTTCCGGAGTGCTGTAGGCCCAGACTTCATGTTTATGGACGATAATGCAAAGCCACACAGAACTCATATTGTTGATGATTTTCTTGAAGAAGTTGATATTCGCCGTATGAATTGGCTCTCGAGGTCTCAGGACTTCAGTCCTATTGAGCATGTTTGGAATGGTCTAGGAAGAGCCACTGCACAGCGTAACCCTCCTCCCAGGACCCGCCAGGAGTTAAAAGCCGCGCTCTTGGAAGAATGAGTTTTGTTGCCACAAACATTTATTGACACACTCATAAACACTATGAGAGGTCGTTGTGACGCTTGTATAGCAGTGCACGGTGGTCACACACCATATTAGACAGACTTTTCCTGAGATAAATGCTTTATCTCTGATTCATGATTTAACACTTTTTGATGTACTCTGTTTCTTAATTCACAAATAAAATCTTTTCCATTTTGTTATGTTGCTATATTATTTCTTCCATTGTAATAAACATCTCTACCAAATTTTGTGGCAACACACTGAATAGTTCACCAGTTTTCACAGATTTTATGTTTGTGACCTTAATTTTGGACATGAGTGTAAATGCTATCCGAATGCCATTAAATATATGCGTATTTGTACATAAATTCTCGTGTGTCTAATCAGTAGTTCTCAACTTTTTTCTTTCTTTCTTTTCTTCTCTCTCTCTCTCTCTTTTTTTTTTACCATATCTTAAGTAACGCTAAAATGACGATCTACGTTACTAAAGCATCTATATATTAAAGTGGAAAGCAGAATTTTAAGGCCGATTTTGACTGATCAGAACATGGACGCAGAAAGACCATTTTATGGTGTTTTTCTCTCAATAAACAGAGAGAGAAGGGAAAGTTATTTTCCTCGTAGTTATTCGATAAGATTTAGTAGAATATTTTTAGGCTTTAAGATTTCCTAGTTAATAACGCGTTTTAGAAACATTTCTAGATTCTCATCCATGTGAATTTCAAATGCTCGTTTTTATTTCTACTTTTTGCTCAATTTACGGACTTTCTTTTTCTTATTACCGTCAATTGGCCACCATGTATATCCTCATTTAAAAATTTGAAGAGTATGTGTCATAACCAATGTACATACTATGTATGCTGCCTGTCCCAGAGCTCTAAAAAACTGACCTTTTTCCTTCTATGATCTGCGATTAAAATTTTACCTAAACTTGGTACCACCTAATTTAGCTATTTCAGATATTTTTTAAGTTTAACCATTTACGCTGTTGGGCTGTTAGCGGATGTATGTCACCAGTATTGCCGAATCTGGATCTCTTTAGAAATTTTGAATTCACATCACTAAAATTTAATTGGTAATTTACTTTTACCTCATTTATGGATAATTAATTGTCTTGTAAAGCAGAAACAAAAGTTAATCATTTCTGGTGAGAAATTGGAATATCTAATTACAAAACCAGACAGATATCATGATGTACGGTACGTCATTGTCGGAAATGAGAAAAATAGCATGACGTAAACTTCGTACGTCACACAGCGCAAGAGGTTAATGTATTCAAGACATTCAGTTTTAAATATACATAAAGTTGTTTCATGATCAGATGTTTTTTCATATGAGATTTCAGAATGTATATAAATTAAAATCTCTTTTCAATAAAAAGTCGAGCAAATTGTCTAAAATACTATGTAACGTTAATAACCAGAAAAGTTGTATTCGACTTATTGCAAGCCTCAAATTGCCCCATTAACAATCAAATTTCCCTGTGTGGGGCCATGTTTCACTCTCGGAATCATTGGTATAAACTTTTATTACGTAATTAGAATTTTAAAAAATCCAATTTATAAACCAAATAAATTATCATGGGTGTTTTTCTTGCAATAACTATTTAAAAAAAATACTTTTTTAAGACTTTTATTTTAATAATACGATGATTTTTAAAAATACATTTCGGAATAAAATGTTCACGCTTATTGCTCAAGCACTGATTGTTTTTCTTTTATAAATAGGACTGTATTCATCTTGTTTTCATACCTTATTTAAATTATTCGAAAATACGTCCCTTGGGCAGTTTATTACTTTTAGTTTTACTCTTAAAAATATGTGCGAAAATAATATTTTGATCCGTATTATTTTATATATAAAACTTCTCAGAAAAATTTCACTTTATGTTTTCAGTTTGGTGAGTCCTTTAAAAGCATTTTCATGTACCATATATTTTCACTTTTTCTGCAAGTATTTAAATAGAGTGGTACGAATCGAGTGCTTTCCCATTTAAGAGAACATATAACAAAAATTGTAACGCTGTAACAGTAAAAAAGTGAAATTTGAATGAAAACTTGAACAAAAATATTTCGATATATAGATTTCAGTTTCTTTTTGGAAGTGGAATGCTTTGGGAAAATGACGTTAGAAGATGCAATGAAAGAAAACCTCTTATACGTTTAACGACAGGTGTGATATTATTTTTCTTTATTAAATAGAATAATTTCCAAAAGTTAGATAATACTTAAATTATCTCAGAGTTTAGTTGAATTGGATTTTTTAAGTTACTAAGTTACTCGCAATAATGAATTAAAATTTTGATTTACGTCATTTCATTTAAAATATACATTTCTGATAATCACGCTATGCTTCTTTAATATCCTTTTCACAGCGATTTAATAGTATCCAAGTATGTTTATGTTTGCTGCCTTACCAACATAAGAGTGAGAAATGCCAGGCTAGGTACGAGTGTATCAATAGGTTTTGCCCTCACATAGAAATAATAGAGTGACAATTTAAAGAAATTGCTACATTGTATTAGTCCTTTTATACATAGCCCCGTGCACATTAACACATTTCTGCGAACGGTATTTCAAAGAGATGGGAGAGGATGTATTCCAAGAGACGCGATAGTAGATCCAAAGGGGGTCTTTTTTCTAACTTTTGCAGACCCCCACATGTGTAATATTTTTGGAAAGGGCCAACTTATTCATGTTATGCACTCCCTACCCCCTACCCTCAAATCCCCCCCGGGGAGCATTAATGTTGTCCGTAAAATTTTAAAAAGTGCCCTCAGAGAGGGTTTCGGGAGGTGCATAGTATGAATAAGTGCTCACAGTCCTTTCCAACAATATGTCACATATGAGGAATCCGTAAAAGTTAGAAAAATGCCTCCCTTTGGGTCTACTATCGCGCCACTAGGAATACATAACCCCCCCCCCCCTCTCTCTCTCTTTGAAATACCACTTGCTTAAATGCGTTACTGTGCACTTTGACTATATAGAAAAGAACTAATACAATATAGAAAATTCATAAATTCCACTCAATTGTTTCTATGTGAGGGCTAAAAGCTTATTGATACACCCTCGTATATCGCGTAGCTTCCTTGGAAGAGCGTTGGTTCGCTGAACCAATGACCCAGGTTCGAACCCTGACCTCGGTAATTTTTCACTCTGTTGGTTCTACATCTTGTTAGCAATTAAAATTTCAGATTTATCTTTTTCTCTATTTGTCGACTTTCCCTTTTCTACTTTCACCTGTTGGCCACCATGTATATCCGGATTTAATACTTTAAAATGTATGTGTCATAATCTATGCTAGATACTATTTTTTAATGTTATTGTATTCA
Source organism: Maratus speciosus (assembly GCA_963932465.1). Classification (NCBI taxonomy): domain Eukaryota; kingdom Metazoa; phylum Arthropoda; class Arachnida; order Araneae; family Salticidae; genus Maratus; species Maratus speciosus. The sequence goes on from OZ010790.1 coordinate 49,531,915, forward strand.
AGACATTCAGTTTTAAATATACCCTTAAGTTGTTTCATGCTTAGATGTATCTCGCAATATATAGACCCTCATAGCATGCATGGTCACGGTGACGTCACTGTGACGTCACTGTAAGTCACTGTGGTCACGTCACATCTGTGACCAAAATGCCACCACTCAGTGATGTCACGTTGTGACTGAGATGTGAACTTCTTAGAAAACTTTAAAAAATTACAAAAGTTCTTTAAAACATGTTATTTACTGTAAAATTATGTTTGTCTATCAATTAAAAAAAAATTGAGACGTCATTGTTATGTCATTGCATGTGACGTACATCACGTCATATATGTGACAAAAAAAAAAAAAAAACCCAAAAAACCCACCATATTGTAAGTCACAGTGTGAAAAAAATATGAACTTTTAAAATCTTTGAAAATGAAGAGAAATATTTTAAACAGTCCCGAGTTACAGCGGCATGAGGAATGAAAATATATTAGTGGATAGCAAATGGTAAATTCTGTCACGAAGGGGGGGGGGGGCATAATATATAAAGTGCACGATACAAGCATTAAAGCAATTTGGATAACATATTTAGAATTAGGAGTATTAAATCTGTACAGTATTTAGTTTGCAGAGAGGAAACTATTTTATTTTTTTTTGCCAACCAGTGGTATTCGAAACACTTCTGTGGTTTCAAACTAAAAATTTTCTATTACGGTTAAGTCTGCAGCTTTTAATGAGCACGTAGAAAGAGTCTTCAGAGTTTAGTCGGAGTTTTTTTCTTGAGAGAGTTTTTTTTCCTGACAACTATTTAACTATTTTAAGTAACTATTTTTGAAAAAATTCTACTACTTTCAGACTTTTCAAATAAATTAACATTTTCCGAAAATAAAAAAAATATACAAAATTTATGCAAAACGCATGATAATAATTAATTATTCGTATTTCAAATTTGTATTTTACAGATATGACTTAAAAAAAAAAGTTATTTTACAAATTGTTTTATTTTACAGAAAATTAATATGAAAAGATTGTCAGATTGACAAAGAATTCTTTTATTTTATCCTCGATATTCCTTTTTTATTTATTAAGAACATATCGCTCACCCGCAAGAAAAGTGACACATCTCACAGAAATTCATTTTGCGTTTTATTCCACTCAAAGATTTGTCATAGGTGCGTCTTGCTACACAAACAGTTTCATAAGTTTGGCTACATGAAAAATCACGTTATTATGCTATATGTCCATTTGTAACCAAAGAAGAGGGGTGGATTATGTAATGAGGTAAAATTATCCAACCCTCCAAACCACATCCTAAGTTTTCATTCTTATGTGCTTTACGCTTTTATGCACTTTTTAATTCTTGTATGCAAAGCTAAGTGCTATAATTTCATGTCACAGTAAAAACATGCGAATCTTCTTTTGCCTCTCCTGTGAAATTTACTTTTGTCGAGATGTGTCACTTTTCTTGCGGGTGAGCGATATTTTGTGTTTATTACGTGTGAAACAAATTTTACTTTAAGAAAAGGAGGGTGGGGGTTCATTATTACCATTAAATTGATATTTACTCATTTTAAAAATTTAAACAAAGTTTTATCTAATAAACTCTATTATTATTATTATTATTTACAAAAAAGAACCTTTACAATCCATTGTAACTTAAATTGTTTGGAACCGATAAAAAGAAAAGATAAAATACATTGGAAAATTCTCCAAAAAGAAAATTTTAGTTAAAGACAGTCTCATAAAATTATTGCGCATCTGAGTTCGAAATCTTTTGTATTCAAAAACAAATAACGATAAAAAAGGACATCTGCTGAAAATCAAAATCGTCTGCGCACAGAAGAGAAGATGCCGGAAGTTTACTCTGTTTAGAACGTCACGAAGTCTACAACACTTTTTTATAAAATAAGAGAAAGAAGCCCGCCATTTTAAAATATTACAAATACACGGATATTATAAATGGGACGTACATGTAAGTCTTATTTAATTTAAATGTTTTATCCCTGTTTTGTATATTATGATGACTTAAATAGTTTTATGTTATATTAGTAAGGGACTGTTCTGCAATTGTTTTCAGAAACATTTTCCTATTCGATGCTGCGTTGAAAAATATCTTAATCTGCGATCACTTAAAAAGAAAAGAAAAAAAAAACAGCTGCGCAGAGACTGATTCATAACTGCATTCAGAGTGGAATTAATTTAAAGATTAATTTGCTGTTACTTGAGATTGAAAATATGTTGAGACAATGATTTGAAATTTTTTTCGACTTCTTACTGTTTTGTGTTTCCTGATTACTAACACTTACAGTAGTTATAGACATTATTATTTTGGAGTTAAATATGATTTTCGATTGTTATGATATTACGAAACTATTTCAGATTAGAAATTAGCATTATATTGGGAAAATGTATTTTTACGTATTACACTAGTGAAACTTTTCAAAGATTTTTCTTTTAGTGCTAATAATATTTTAAATTATTATTTAAAATCATAAATCTTCATACCAATGGTTTTCAGATTTAGCATTTGCCAAAATTATAAAATAATAGAAATTTCTTATAACATATGCAAAGATTTTTGAGATATTGTTAAATCTAATAATACATTTAATTCATCTATTGTAATTTATTGTTGTTTAATAGTACAATTATAAATACTAATTATAACTTTTAGTGTTTTTCAAATTGGTATATTTATTATTTTAATTGTATATAAGCATTTTTTTTTGTTTGTGATTTTAATCTAACATTTAATTATGGACATTCTGAAGCGGTTATTAAATTTTCGTCTATTATAAAATTATTTTCTAAGTTTCTGATATACGTAATTATTGGCACTAAAAGTAAAATATGATATTTAAACATTGAAATAAAAAGTTTTTCGTGTCTAATAGGAAGTTTATAAATTAAACTACTTTAGTATATATATATTTTTTTAAGTTCATATTTATTTACATAATATAGGAGTGAATATTTTTTTAAACAGATTAACAGTGTTTAACTACGGTTTGCTTGTCCGTTTTTCTGTATGGCTGTCTGTTCACGCTCTAACTCTCGTAACTAAACTCTGATTTCCCTGAAACATTTAGATATTGACGTTTACCATAACACGTTCCTTATTTCTAATGAAGTTTGTAGCATGTTTAGTTCATTTACAGGGACAGTCAAAAGTATTCCGTTACATTACGGCCTATGGAAAAAAATCGTTTCAAAGGATTTTTAATGATTTTACACGCTTTCAAACAGAATAAAATTGATATGCATTTATGAAGCGCATTTAAATATGCATTCTGCTGAATATGCGATGCATAGAATAGTTATTGTTCATTTACAGGTCTAAAAAAGGAATTCCAATACATAATGATTTAGTCGGTGGAGGGAATTGTTTATGGCGTACTTTAATTATGTTAATCTATTTCATATATAATGAAATTTATATACGTCGCTGATGTTTACATACTATAAATTATTTCATGTATAATACGAAGTGCATATAGCATTTACAGGGATATACAAAATATTTCAATACTATATTGTATCCGAAGTACTGTTCATTAGCGATGATTGCTGGGAATGCATTTTTAATTATGATATGCGCTTTTATGATTCACTATATTTATGCACAGTATATGGTGTATATAAATGCTACAATTCGTATACAGGGCTACACAAAAGTACTCGTAAGGGTTACTGCGTATGGGCGCAAATTGTTTAAAGGTGGTTTTTAAATGAGTTGTTCTTTTTTACGCTGAAATGCATTTAATTTGCTAAGAAATGTTTGTAGAATATAGATAAAATGATATTCAAGGTCACGTAAAGAAATGGATACATGGCCGTCTGTAAATCATAATTTCTGGAAATGTGATTTCAGCAGTTTTAAAAGTGTCTTAGTTTGAATTAAATTTTAACTAAATAGTGGCGTGTAATAAAGGTTCTAGGTAAACTACAGGATTGTACAAAAGTATTTAAGTATCTTTCCATTTATTAGTATAAATTGCTGAAAGAGAATTTCAACCTGTTATGTTTCAATTGCTAAACTAAATTTCCCCATTATATAGTATATATATCAACCTACAGATCAAATACAGGACTGTTCAAAAGAATTAGAAAACATATTTGGCTATGACCGGTAACTGCTGAAATCAGTTTTCCAAATGTTTTACGCGTTTTCTAAAATGTTTACTTAGTTACTGTAGTTGTTTACTTATCTTATTTACGTTATTTCCCTAAATTACGATGTCTTGTTAAAGCATTCAGGAAGCGTTGGAAAGTGTTTTATAATCTATGCTTAACGCATGATTTTTCTTACTTGTTTTTTAACTTTTTCGCAGATCAGTCTTTTCCTATAAAACATACAAAATCTATTTAGGTCATATTCACAAAATACAATATACACGGGAATAAAAAATTTAAATAAATATGGCTTATAATGTCGTATTTAATAAAGCAATGACTAATCATAACACATTAAAATCTTACACATTCTTAATATCGAGCTTGTACTCAAGATCAAGCTTGGAATTTAATAAAAAAAAAAGATGTCAGTTGATAAGCATTGTTTCTTAAGTGGAAAAATTTAAAATATTTTAGAAGAATAGAACTCCAAAATAGCGATATTTTGCTAAAAAGTATGGTAAAAATATAAGATTTTACATTTCAAACAAAACTTTATTTCAAAATTGTGCATTTTACAATGCATCACAGTGCTTATGACAAAAACCATCACAGTATTAAAACTTGGAAATTTTTCCAGAGAGAAACATTCGGCTTGCATACAATATTTCAAATGAAAATCAAATTTTAAATTAATTGCTTAAAAGGTGCAAAGGTTAACATAGTGAAAAAGATTCCATGCCGGGACTCGAACCCGGGCCATCAGTCTAGTGCACTGACATTCTCCCGACTAAACCACATGGAACGATACCCAGCCTGGAAAATTTCTCACTATTACATGTTGGCAAGGCTACAAAAGCAGCATGAGAAGGAATATTTATCGTGAGCCACCGACATGTGGCAAACACGAAACTTAATTAAATCCAGATTCGATTGAAACTACATTAGTACTTGGAAATTTTTCCAAAGAGAAACCTTCGCCTTGAATGCAATATTTAAAATGAAAATCAAATTTCAAATCAAAACTGCCTTTTAAGCATGTAATTTGAAATTTGATTTTCATTTGAAATATTGTATGCTAGGCGAATGGTTCTCTCTGGAAAAATTTCCAAATATTAATATAGTTTCAATCGATGCTGGATTTAATTAAGTTTCGTGTTTGCCCCATGTCGGTGGCTCACGATAAATATCCCATTTTGTGCTGCTTTTGTACCCTTGCCAACATATAATAGTGAGAAATTTTCCAGGCTGGGTATCGTTCCATGTGGTTTAGTCGGGAGGATGTCAGTGCGCTATACTGATGGCCCGGGTTCGAGTCCCAGCATGGAATATTTTTCACTATGTTGGCCTTTGCGTCTTTTAAGCAATTAATTTGAAATTTGATTTTCATTTGAAATTATCACAGTGTTTATGACAAATTCGTCACAAATGACACATATTTCACAAATTGGTCACAATGTGATTTCAAAACATTGTCACATTCGTCACAGGTTCGTCACAAAGTTAATGCCAAATTAGTCACAAATGACACACTTTTCACAAATTAGTCACACCGTGACTTCACAGAGTGGTCACAATGTGACGTCACAAACGACCTCTAAAACGGCCATAACGACCTCGCATTCTAGTCACTATGACGTCACATCGACGTCACGTGACGTCACATCGACCGTCACAAAATCACAGTGTGACTTCACAACGACGTCGCCGTGACGTCACCATGCCTTACGGGGAGTTTCAATAAAATGTCGAAAAAAATGCCTAAAATTCTAAAATACGTTAATATCCAGGAAATTTGTATTCGACTTTTTAGCTCACAGGCTATCAAAGCCTGAGAGCTAATGTGCCCGCCCGCTCTGTATGTATGTATGTATGTACGTACGTACGTATGTATGTACGTAACGCGATAACTCTTGATAGAAACATCCGATTTGCTTCAAAATTTTTTCCTAGGTTCATTGTGATAAGGCGCTTCCCTGATTAGTTTTGGGAGTTCATTGGTTAAGAATAAAGGGGGGAAAAACGGGGTTAGTCCAAACCCTTAATTCAGATAAATAGATTTTTCATGCAGAATGATTCGATTTTCTCCGAATTTGGTATACCGGTTTATTATGTTAAGGAACTTCCCTGATTAGTTTTGGAGGTTCATTGGTTAAGGATAAAGGGGGAAAAGGGGGGTTAGTCTACCCCCTTAATTCAGATAATTGGGTTTTTTATGCAGAATCATTCGATTTGCCCCGAATTTGGTATACCGGTTTATTATGTTAAGCAACTTCCCTGATTAGTTTTGGGAGTTCATTGGTTAAGGATAAAGGGGGAAAAACGGGGTTAGTCCACCCCCCCCTTAATTCAGATAAATGGGTTTTTCATGCAGGCTAATTCCCCTTCACGTATTTTTTTGAGGGGCATTATTCTTTAAAATAAGAGTATGATATACAATTAGTGTGAATAGCCTGTGAGCTCAATGCCATCAGTTTAGCTGGGCTTTTTTCTTTTTTATTTAATATACATTTCAAGGCGATCCAATAGAGAGAGATGCCTTCCTACCTTGAAAAATGGCAAGTACCGAAATATGTAAAATGTGGTGATGCAAAATTACTAATAGCATAGTTAATAATTATGAAAATGTAAACATCTCTAGATTCTGTTTACGTACCAGCATACGCATAATCTATCTTTGAACATAGAAATTACGAAGTGTTTATTAAACCTGCACTATTTTTAATCTACACCCAATGAGGCACAAATATATATCCTTTTTCTTTTTTTTAATTATATTTGAACTTAACCTGCAGCGATACAATCCACTAAGGATCATCGCCTACAGTGCGCATCCCTGTACACTTGACCATGAGCCCTGGAGTGCTTTCAGCATATGTCCCAGTCAGGTGGTCAATCTAACGCGGGAAACGTAGTATTTAGTTCCCAAGCGAGCATTATTTATAATTTACACCCAATGAGGCACAGATATATCTTTTTTTCTTTTTTAATTATATTTAACACTTTTTTGTAAACTTAACCTGCAGCGATGCAATCCACTAAGGATCATCGCCTACAGTGCACATCCCTGTACACTTGACCATGGGCCCTGGAGTGCTTTCAGCATATGTCCCAGTCAGGTGGTCAATCTGACCCAGGAAACCTAGTATTTAGTTTCCAAGCGAGCTGGTACTCATTTTATGAATCCCGATGAGATGAAAATTTGAGTGAAACTTGATCAGACCGAATGGCGGAATCGAACTGGGTACCAGTAGCGTGGTAGTTCGCGAAGCTAAGTACTGCGCTAATGGGTTTCCTTTTTACTACACACTGGTAAAGAAAAAAAAATTCCAACATCCAGAGAGATTTGGGGTCCGTGAATGAATATCACCGAACTATGATAATCCTGATTATCCGTAAATAAATCAGATGATTTGTCACAACAAAACAACGAACTCTAATACAAATGGAAAGCTAACTTCCTAAATTTTAAAAAGTCAGCATGAGTACAAGTCTCATATAAATTTTTGCTCTGTCAATTTCGTTTTGAAAACAAAGTATTGATTTCTTCATAACATGCGAAATATTTTGCTTGTTTGTTTTATTTTTAGATTCAAATTAAAAATTATTTCAACATGGCAGCGTTTTGTTCTGCTTATAGGTGTACGAACAATTGGATAAAAAACAAAAATAAATATGTACATATCAAAACATAAAATATTTTATAATTTAAAATAGTCTGGGAGCAAAAGCATTGTAACCTCTGGTGGAGATATCACGTTCAAAATAGTGTGATGCTGTTTTAGCAGATCGATTAGAGAGCCCTTCTTTCTGTACTAAAACTCAGTGGTTCGACATTGAGCTAGAGATGTATGTGGCAAGCCGTTACTTGCGATTAAATTACTGTCCTTAAATTACTCCTACAGGTCTGCCACAGCCGACTATTTTAATATTCTCTTCGCACCACTATTTTTCAAAGATACATTTGTCGTATTTTTCTCTTTCAAATGTTGTAAAAGTGTGTGTAAAAGTTTTTTGTTTTGAAAAAGTGGTGCGAAATAGAATTAAAAAATGTTCGCCTGTTGTAGCCTTGCTCCTAGAATATGGGGATTTGCTAAGAATCTGTATACTTGGTTAGAAATATAACTTTAAATCTCTGCATCTGTTCTCTGCTGATGTCAATATCTCTAAAAGAAGAAAATTTATTTATCTGGAAGTTTAATTTTCAGCGTGTTTTATTATATACATCTATTAATTTCCAGTCTGTAATTCACTTTGCTTATGATGAATATGTTTTAGGCATGCAAACATGTATTTTTTGTTTCAGTTATTTCAGCTGTTTAGCGACGCATTTTTTTATTCGTTTTTGTTCGGAAACGCATAGAATCGGCAGGTGTTCTTATCCATAACTATGTAATCGATTAGAGTATCCTCCCCCCCCCCCCCACATTTTATTGGTAAAAACAGAAGATCTTTTAGAAAATACTGACAAATCGGGCCTTTTGAACCGAATTCACGATGCGGTAGCGCAAATGGAAGAAAACTTGTCGTCACGTTTATAACTCAAAAAGTAATCCATTTATTAAAAAATGGACTGCTAATTTTATGTCTTTATTAAAATGATTAAGAATGTGTGTCAGAAAGTTTAGCGTTAGTAAAACTTTGTTTCTTTTTTTTTTTTTTTTTTGACACAATAAATTAAAAATCAGGACCCGGCACCACTTTTTTTTTTACTAAAATATCTGGTTTTGTACAATCGGAAAAGGATCGGAAAAAACAAATCTATTTAACAAAACCAAAGATTACAATTAAAATTAGTGGTGTCCAAAAGCTTTTAGGATAGCAAATACTTTTCCCAGAGAGGCACTCGGGCACGACAGTTAAGGGGTTAATGTTATCAAAATCTTTATGTGCGTCAGCTGGTACCGAGCGCCTCTATTCAATTCTACAATACATTAACCCCTTAAACACCGCATTATGTTTAGTGGTAGTATGCTGAATACCAAATATATTTAATTCCGCCAAAAGTAGTTTGTATCATTATTTTTAATTACATGTGAACTATTTAATTGCATGTAATGTAAAGAGATGAAATAAAGGTTTATTTATATTAGGGATAATTCCATGAAAACGTGTCATGTCTGTCACACAGTTGAAAATCGCTATGTTTGTTGGCCACCGTTATTTTCAAAAAAATTCTTCGGGTTATTCAATTGATGAGATATCTCCGATAAAAAAAAAAGTCACATTTTTCCGCTCTAAAATACTGGTAGCCAAAAATCGTAGTATGTGACAGACATGACGCGTTTTCATGGAATTAGCCTTATACAAACACAAATAAAGTTCTAAGTAAACAACCACTACATGCAAAAAAAAAAAAAAAAAAAAAAAAAAAAAAGGAAAACCGAGATTTTTTTTTTGTTAGACACGTAACGTTATTTATTGGGTGCAAAAACAATCATTGCTGTAAAGCTGGTATAAAACGAATCACAACAGCAATTAGCGACACACACACACACACAAAAAACAGATACTTAAAACATTACAGAGTCAGCACTCGGAATGAGGACGTATGCACGTACGTCCTGGTATTTTCAAAACAACTCCGTTTTTCAAGCAGAACTATTTGCCATTCACAAAACTTTGGATTTGATTTCTAATATTTCTTCCAAAAAATTGATTAAAATTTATAGTGATAGCCGTTCCAGTTTACAGGCTATTATCGCTTCTAAATCAACAAACCCGGAAGTTTTAGAAATTAAAATCCAGCTAAAACATCTTTTACATAAATCAGCACTTGTCATGTCTCAGCACACAAGGGATCTTTGGTAATGAATATGCAGATAGACTTGCTAAAAACGCAATGAACTTTCTTGTAGTAGGCTAATTTCTTCCAGCTCCGCACTCATATGTTAAGAGAATTTTGCACTCAGAACTGTTGGAGCAGTGGCGGGATCACTGAGACTATTCGGAAAAGGGAAGATATACACATGATCTGGTTTTAAAATCCTCTTTAGAGCTTTCTTCCTTCTGTCTTGCCGAAATCGTGTATTTTTTACAAGACATGGACAATTTAGGGAGTACCTCCATAAATTCCATTGCTCAAGCTCCTCTGTATGCGAATGTGGCGATTTAGCAAATGCCTCTCATCACTACTACTCATGTCCACTTAGCTCCACACTGGCGTATTCGGCGCCTTTTATCAATCCCTATAAATTGGATAAGTAATATTTTATCCCGTCCAGCACTTCGTTTAAAATCAAATCAAATTTTTAGCTTTCTAATGGACCTATCTAACAATTGGTTCTATACTTCTTACCTCAAACAGTTGTCGCTTTCGACTTACTATCTCCCCTTGTTACGTTTTTGGCGATCTGGTCTACGATTATATTGTAACTTCCCTGTTACTATTTTGCTCGCGTTTTCTTTTCCGGCTTGAGTCTGTGCACTCATTGATGTAGCCTTGAATAAAGGAAGACCTGAATAAAGGTGTCCTGGGGGAACATCTATGCTCTACAGACGTGGTTTTCACGTCTTAACATGTCCCATTAGGCACTCAAATAGAGTAGTTCATATTGTAAGCAGGTACGTCGTATTGCTTAAGGGATTAATTGCTTTGTGTGATTAGTTTTTCGTCTAAACTCTTAAGACACGAGGTACACAAATATGGACATCTATTATTTACCTCATAAAGACTAAACAGTTTGATTTTGATTACACTTCTATTTCACTTCATTTACCTGAATATTTTTTGCTTTAAAACAAAACCAATAAATGACAGCTTCGATGATGATTTCTTCCTAAAATAAATGTTATTCTCGTCTGAATTTGGAAAATTCCTTCTAGACAGTGTGATTAAAACTGCAAGTCTTTTTCATAATTTTTTACCTTACGTATTCAACAATGCATATTTTTGAAGTTTTGTAGATCAATCAATCATTAGTTAAAAGCCCTTAAATTTTTGAATGTGTGAATTTATATTAAATTAAATTATTGTTAATTTAAATTAAATTATTGATATTTCCTTTGCTAGTTTAATGGGGCTAGTAATTTTATATCCATATTTGTAAATTTAAATAACCAATCCATTTAAGTGTCTATTTGAGAAAAGGTCTTTTTCCTATCATCTATGATGTCATTTTGTTTGATTAAAAGCAATGAATGGGCATTTGGAGTACTAATTTAGCTTAATACATTTACGACGGGAAACGAAAATTCTAATTTTCATTCAAAAAATGTCAGTAACTAAGAGTGTGGCTCCTACCTTACAGAAAATGCATTTATATAATGTTAACCATATTTTTTTAGATTGCAAGACCTTTTATATTAAATTTGCACACTGAAAGATATTTACCGATGCACAAACTTGGGAAACCTATCTAGAACACTAATTTGCAAAAGATTTTGAGAACAGAGAGGAGCTTCTACTGTTTTAAAATTCAGATGAAAAATTGCCCGTCGGCAATGTGTTAAGATCTCAAGATATTGATAGATCATTTTTCAGTAATATCAGTTTCTGTAAAATGTGTAGTTGAATGCAAAATTCTGTTATAAAGATCTTAATGAGAAGGAATTTCAGGAAATAGAGTATGTAGCAGCCTACAATTATTCGTCTGTTCTGCTTTTTCTTACTTTGCAGATGGTGTGGCCTAGTTGGTAATCGTTAGCGACATTCCTGCAACTGCAAACTCGTGAAACTGAAATTTTTTAAACAGTTTTCGAAGAATTACAAAATAAAGATGATTATTAGAAATACAAGAAGAGTAACTTTATTGAAAAAATACACACAAAGCGGAATTCAGAAACATGTTGAAATTCTTAAACAAGGTGTACATCATCGCTCGGAGAGTTTAAAAAATTTATAAATATGAACAATTTATTATCGATCTTTAAACAAAGATTTATCGGAGTATTTTAATAATTTTTCTTTCTTTTGTCTAAGTCGGAATTTCATCAAATGAAAAATCCGATGTCTTTGAAATAGGTATTGCCAATATTTATTTTCCTAAATCACTTATTACTATCAATTAGATATTGTTACCGAAAACGCAGTGAGCGATCACATAAAGTGACATATTGTGTACCAGTAAATTTCACAACTGTGAACATTTAGACTGATTCTTTATAATCCAATAATAGGTCAATAAATATTTTTGTCAACAGATTTTTTTAACGTGGTCCTTTCAACACATCTTAAAATAATGCTTTAAATGTTTTTTATTTCTAAGTTTTGTTGTGATATAAATGTAAAATTCTATGATTTAAGAAAACAAAAAGAATGCAGTAATAACTTATTATTTGAGGCACTCAGAAGAGAATCCGAATAACTAAATTGTAAGTGGCGTTTTTTAAACAAAAGAACATTGAGAATTGTCTATATATTTATACCGTGATAAAAAGTTACCCTTGATTAAAAGAAAATTAATGAGTTCAATCAAAATACTTCGACAAAAAATATTATATAGATACAAAATTTTTATAGTTAAAATAACTTAACTGTTTATTTTATACTGAACATTTTCAATTGATGGAGTTAATAGATTTGTGCACTGCATGCTCATTTATCTCTTACATATTAGTTTTTAAAGTTTAGTAACTGAATTGATAAAGCTTAAAATATGCTAAACTTTGTCAATATATATATCGAAAATACCATTTGAAAGAAATGTGTTGTCGGAAGTTATTTCCAATTTAGTTTCTCTTTAATGTAAAAAGGGCATTACGTTCTTTTCTTCAATGGATTCAGGCTAATTTATTCAACGAATAATTGACAAAACCTGTTTTAGGAATATTAAGCATTTTGAATACAGAAAGTCCATTGAATTCCTGCAATATATTATTCATTTTGTGTAGATTTATTTATGAATAAGTAATGTGATTTGGAGATGTCATTTTCTAGAAATTTATTCGAAACTTGAAAACTCTTTAAACCATCAAAAATAAATTTGAAGAATGAACTATCTGAAGAAAGCTTTTGTATACATGAACATTTTACGAGAGAGCGATTATATTTGTTATAATTTTTTTTATTGATCTGAAAGAATACATAGATATTTTTTTAAATGCATAAAAAGTAGTATAGATAGATAAAATTGACAATTAAGTATGCTTTTATTCTATAGTGAAGGAAACAAAATCCCGTACAGTTTACATAAACACTCTATTTGTATAAGAGTAAAAAAAAATAAATGAACCTATTTCTATGAGCAAAAATTTCTAATTAGAAACAGTCTATTTTAATGGTCAAATATTTTTAATATAATCTAATCAAAAAGTTTATTTTTCGTAAATCAATCAGCTTTTTACTGTCATTATTGCTGACATTTTTTTGTTGTTGTTGTTGGCCAATTTGATGATTTTTAACAAAACGGTAAAATGCCGTTCAGGCTGAGCAACCGAAACTCATCAGATTGTCTGTTTGGTAAATCAAAAGCTGCGAAATTGCAAATCTTGTCATCAATGTTATTCGGGTAATCCGAACATTTCATGTTCTGCCACAATAACCACTGGTTACAACCCCTTCCACCTTTAATTTTCTTCAAAGCCAAATGCTTATATTACCGGGCTGCGTAGGCCACAGATTAAATATCTCATGCAGATTTGACTCTTCCATAAGCTCAATGGTAACCGAATATCAACTTTAGAGCCTCTAGTTAAAACAGTCGCAAACGTTTCGGGAGGTCGCAATAGGTAGTTGTTACTTGTTTTATTTATATATTATCAATCTTTTATTGATGCGTCGCTAGCCAGTTCTGTATTTGTTTACGTTTTAAAAAGCAAGACATGTTTTATATTATCAAGCAGATACTAGGAATTAAGCAAATAACCTCAGAAAATATGCACTTACACGTTTCTTCTTAAAGATTTAGCGACTTTTTATAATAATTTAAACAGAGAAATTTTCAACAAACAACAATTTTCAATCGAACTTTCCATCAGTTAAACGTGGCCGTTGGCAATTTATGTTTATAAAATTCCGCTCTCGCGCATTTGTTACCGCCTCTGCTCAGTACTGCTCAGTAGAATCGCGCCGGTACGGGTTTTTGCTCCTCTGTCATATCTGTGTAAAATATTTAATCTGTGGCGTAGGCTATCTGCTGTCTATTTAGTAAGGTAATTGTTTAACATTGAAAGATCGAAAGACCCTACCAACGTGATGCAAAAGAAATTGCTTGCAATCCTTTTTCATCATTTGTATGGACGTGTCGTAAAGTTCACGTATCCATTGGAGGCGTATTGATGAGTGATGCTGGGATAGTCGAGGAATTAAAGAAGAGGGCCATTGATACTAAGCTGATAGCTAACAGAATTTGATACAATGTACGCTTTGCACTTTCATCCACACATTTGCATTTAGATTGCACTTACCATTGAGCTGTGATACGAGTCCATTTGCTTTGCAGAAGAGACAATCTCCCCAACGTTCGCAAAGCTTCTTCTAGCATGGATTCCTTGTTAGCCCCCGGTATGCTATTTTTTCCCAGCTTATTTTGTCTCCAATAAATAACGTTACTTTGTATATGCCAGCCGTAAAACAAAAGCCGATGTTTCATTGTGCGATTAAATACTTTACAGCATTTTTTTAAACTTCTAACCATCGTACATTTTCAATGTTTATACCAACGTATTGGGAAAAAAAGTACTTTTTAATGCAATTTGTTTTAAAACTGCATCTCCATTTGTTTTTGAAATATATATATATATATATATGTATTTTTTTTTTTTTTTTTTTTTTTTTTTTTTTGCAGTTTTTAGCGGCATTTGTTTCATTTTGGCAACTCAAGTACTCCATTTCTGTAGAAAGTAAAGAAAAAATTATTCAAAAATAGCTATTATATATCTTTTTGTTGCCATTTTCTCATAAAAGTTGAAAAAAAAATTAAAATACGTGCTATTTTGAGAAAAATATAAATGAAGGATTTATGATAAAACATGGAGCTATTATAAACTAAATTTAATTTTAAGTATCTATATTAATGCAAATGAAAGTCTTAAAGACTTAAAATTGAAAATATGTTTTGCAGTAGAGTCCCAATTATCCAAGTCCCGCTTAACCGAGTTATTTTCTTCTGATGGACTGATTGCTTCTATTATTATGAAACAGCCATTATAAATGAAGCTTTAGATGAAGACGAATGAGCAGCCGTAAAAAATTAGAACTCTGATTTTCTGGTCAGAATAGGAAAAAAATGGCCATAATTTTTTTTGAAAAAAAAAAAAAATTATGGCCCTTTTTTTCCCCATTCTGACCAGAAAATCAGAGTTCTAACTTTTTACGATTGCTCTTTCATCTTCACCTAACGCTTCATTTATAATGGCTGTTTCATAATAATAGAAACCACCATTCCACCAGAAGAAAATGAAGTAATGGAAATGCCGAGGCCAACACTAAATTCTGATAAACCAGAATTCCCGTTCTCTACTTACTTTATACTCATTTTACAGCCAATCTTTTATTTTTTTTAAACTGCTCACAAAGACAGCTTGCTAACACTTTGGCATCCAGACCATTTTATCATTTCGGATATACTCCTCCCATTACCTTGGACTCTCAGTGTCTATGCTGCATCATTATCATTCAAATGGAGATTAAATCATTCGCCATGAGCGCCCATTACAAAATTTTTATTTTTTTAACACAGGTTTTTCAAAAGAGAAATATTTCATTAAGTTAATCGTAGAAATGCTTTGATTAAATACAGGCAACATTTTCATTTAAAAATTACTGGTACAAATGATCAAGGATTTTGAGCATTTAATGTGTCACGTATACGTGTAGCTCACTGCGAAGTGGTTAAATACGATTACTAACTTATCACGTATCATCTAAGTACATCAAACATCCAGCAAAGACATTTCTACACTGAAATTATTTTAAAGATATATCTTCCGTGTATTCAGAAGATTACATTGTGAAATATCTAATGATGAACTTTTTCGTGTTAATTTTTTAGCCATTTTCTATTAAAGTGTAAGATTGTTTTTGGGAATAGAAATATGATTATTAGTAATTATAGTTTTTTGTTACATATTTTTAGAGGATAAGTTACTTTTATTTAAAGGTAAACTATTTTTAAATATATTACTTTGAGAAATATTTTTAATCTTATGATACGATTATATTTGAAAAGATATGCCTTCTTAAAAATTCCGTTATTTGAATTAAATAAAATTTATCGCGGAGCATAAATAGCACAGGAGAAAAATCTTTTATTATTTTATTAACTTTATTTTCTGATAAACGCTTTTGTAAAAAAGGTATCTCAAATTAATCCTTATAAACATTGAGCAAGTGAGTTTATTATTTTCGAATAAAAAGCAATATACAAAATAAATCTTAAATATTTAATTAACACCTTAGGGATTATTTTACTTACAATAAATTATTTTTTTAATTTTAACAAAAGGCTATTGTGATACTTCATAAATGTAAATATACTTAATAATTGATTTCGAAAAAGGGCATATTTTTTGAAAAAAAAATTCGACTTCATTTGTAACAAGATTTTTATACCGTCGTATTGGGAAAAAAGTACTTTTTAATGCAATTTGTTTGAAAACTTCATCTCCATCTATTTTTAAGATATTAATTTTTTTGTAGTTTTTAGCGCAATTTGTTTAATTTTGGCAACTCAAGTACTCTATTTCTCAAGAGAGTAGAGAAGAAATAGTTTGAAAATAGCAATTATATCTTTTTGTTGCTATTTTCCCATAAAAACTGAAAAAATGTAATTAAAATACGTGCTTTTTTGAAAAAAACATAATGAATGATTTCTGATAAAACATAGAGCTATTATAAACTATACTTATTTTAAGTACCGATATTAATTTTACAAACACATGAAGGCATATGAATCATTTGATAGCGATTTTTCTGGTCAGTTTCTTGCTGATTTCTTTTTGCTGGAGTTATGTATTATTCTGAGATGGTGACGTCCTATGCATACCTTATTGCAGATGTTGTTTATGACTAGATCGTAAATGAGGAATTCTTCACCGGAAGCGGATGACGTCGTTTTATATAAAATAAAATCGCGTGTTTTAAGTCTTAAAACTGAGCTACCGTAGAGTCCCGATTATCCGAGTCCTGCTTAACCAAGTTTTCGCTTTAACCGAGTTATTCTCTTCTGATGGACTGGTGGCTTCTATTATTATGTAACAGCCATAATAAATGAAGTGTTAAGTGAAGATGAAAAAGCACTCGTAAAAAGCTAGAACTCTGATTTTCTGGTCAGAATGGGAAAAAATGGCCATAACTTTTTTTTGAAAATTCTGAATTCTGGTCATTCTGACCAGAAAATCATAGTTCTAACTTTTTACGGATGCACTTTCATCTTCACCTAACACTTCATTTATAATGGCTATTTCATAATAATAGAAGCCATCAGAAGAAAAGAATCCTTTCCAAAGGTATAACTTCGATTAACTCGGATAATAGAGACTCTACTGTATCTATATTTATATACATATTTATTTTTGTTCATTGGGGGCGACACTAAATTCTGAAAAAGCAGAATTCCTGTTCTCTAGTTTTGTTCTTTTTTTTTGTTACATTTTTTAACTTTGAAATTTACGATTTACGAAAAGTCCTGACTTGATGGTTAAAGATAAAGATCATTTTCGCATTCAGCAGAGAAAAATACATAAAAATCAAATTGAATTAAGTGAATTTTTATTCACATTGCTTACAAGGCGTAAAACCAACAGAGTAAAATAGCATCCAGGATTCGAACCTGGGTATTTGGTTTGAATCCTGGTCTGAATACTTTTTCGCTCTGTTGGGTTTACTTCTTGTTAGCAATGTGAATAAATACTCACGTAAGTCAATTTAGATTTCTCGGGCGTTAGTCATCATTTAAAAACTATTATACATATAAATCATTTATCAAAATTTCAAAAACGCAACCATCACATCTATTTTATAATATAAGATTTTCGCTTTTTTTTTTTTTTTTTTTTTTTTTTTTTTTTTTTTTTTTTTTTACTTTTTAACTTTGAAATTTACGAATCGCTAAAAATCCTGACGTGATGGTTAAATATGAATGCCGTTTTCGGATTCAGCGGTGAAAAAATACATAAAAACCAATTAGCAAAAGTTAAAAAAAAAAAAAAAAAAAAAAAAAAAAAAAAAAAAAAACTATCGTACGCTTGTGTAATTTATTTCAATCTGAGAAAGATTTTGAAGTAAATATAAGAAAATATTACATTTTTTATCTAATGAGACAAAATAAAATTACATGCACATATTACATGCACTTATATGAGGCATTCTCACAAACTTTTGACTTTCGGGAATAAAAATCTGGTGAAATTAAACTTGTGAAATAACATTTTGATCTGATAGACGAATGACTTAATGATTCAAAATAAAGAAAAAATGGTCAGCAGCGAAAAATGTTTTATTTAATTATGGTTTAAATTAAACTTGCGAGTTTAATTTTCCTTACCATTTTGCCACTATAATTTTCTATTTTCTTTTAAATTTTTACTTATAATGAATTTGCATAGTATCCGCAGGACATTCAAATAAGAAATAATAACAATGTAATATTTTTAATATAAAATTTTGGTATAACATTGTCGTAAAGGCGTATTAAAGAAGGAACGGAAGGGAAAAAAAAGCGATGGTATAGGAAAAAAGGGACGGTAATGGAAAAAAGGGGATGGTAAGGATGGGGTGGTAAGGAAAATCACCACTATTTTTATGCAAATCATGTTAACACTAAGTGATAGCCACAATGTTCATTTATTTTTAAAAACAGTTATTTACATTAGATTAAACTAAAAAAAATTTAATTTACCTCGAAAAGTGCAGGAATAAACCTTGGGGGCTTTAAGACTACGAATAAAGCCACGATGCTTGAAATTGATATTTAAATGCTGATTTAAATTCTGCAGTAAATTTCCCATCAAATAATTTTAGACGTTCTTTCTCTAGCATACTTCTGCATGAGAAAAAAGTTGAAAAAGATTCTGTGGCTGCATCTGAAGTGATTTTCTGAATAAGTTTAGCAAGAGGGATGGTAAGGAATCTAAAACTCCGGGACAGTGTTAAAAAAATATCAACTATAAAAGGTTAATTTTATTAGGTTAATTTTTACAGGTTAATTTTATGCTACATATTTATATAAAACAATTATCCCAGTTTCGAAAAAAAAATACATAGAATTACTTTTATTGAAACAATTTTATGCAGACAACTCCAAATTTAAAAATCAGCATCAGGTCAGCATCAGGGACACGGGACGGTATAGGTGTTTTCCTGGTTTTTGGACCCCAACATCGTCCAAAATTTATTTATCTCGTTAATATTGTTATGCAATTATGCAACGGGATGTTCCCTGTATATGAAAAAAAAACACAAGAATATGTACTAAAATAAAAATTATTATTCAGGGACGTAAAAGTCAAAAGATTGTGAGAATGCCCCATATAAGTATGCATTCACAATATAAAAAAAATATTCAAACATGCGTTAAAATTTCGGTTGCAATATATTTCAAGGAAAACAAAAAAAAGGATCGTTTTAATACGTAGAAAGGCTTTATTGTACTTGGTTTAATTTCTTAACTTCCAACGTATAATCGGGGAAGCAAAAATACACACTGCTACTGATCCTGCTGTAAACGACGTATAATAACGATACTGGTACAACCAGCTATTGGTATATTGCTAATAACATCTACTGCTAGGTGATATGCGTAGATTAGAGTTTGGGGTTATCTACATATTAAATTTTAATTTTTGTAAAACTCAGCACCTTATTTTTAATTTTTTATGTCCATTTTAAAATACTTTTATTCTATGTTTAAATTTATGTACATCTATCAAATTTCAAATCCCTTTGAATAATCGTTTATGCTTTATATTGTATAAAGTTTTTATCTATTTTCATTGATTTTTAATTATTTAACCTATAATAATAATCTTATCCAGTTGACTTTTATATAAGCATACTATTTAAAAGTCCAAACATAAACATTTTAATCTTTTAATCTCCATAATTTCCTGGCATGGGACATAAATTACGAAATAATTAATTTGAACGAAAACGGAATCGCCCTTAATTCAAAAAAGCAGAATTTCATTTTACAATTTCAATTACAGCGAAAATTCATTTAAATAAAGTAAAGTAAAAATTCCCGTTATATTGTGTATATAGACAATAATACGAGTTTTCACTAGATTAATATTAACACAATTATTCCAATTGGTAAACAAATCATATTAGATGTAAATTTCCAACTGGGCGAAAAATGTCCGGAGCAGGATTCGAACCCGGGACCTTCTGGCTGAAGCCGCCAGCGCTCGGCCATCTGAGCTATCCCGGACGATTCTGGTCGAACTTTTTCACCCAGCTAACCTTGACGATTACAGAATCTGGTCTGAAACTTGGTTCAGCTCAACAGAATAAATCTCAGGTAATGGAACTCCAGAAATCGCTGGATACGAAATTACACTAGATTAATATTAACACAATTATTCCAATTGGTAAACAAATCATATTAGATGTAAATTTCCAAGTGGGCGAAAAATTTCGCCAGTTTTCGAATTTTCGCCCAGTTGGAAATTTACATCTAATATGATTTGTTTACCAATTGGAATAATTGTGTTAATATTAATCTAGTGTAATTTCGTATCCAGCTATTTCTGGAGTTCCATTACCTGAGATTTATTCTGTTGAGCTGAACCAAGTTTCAGACCAGATTCTGTAATCGTCAAGGTTAGCTGGGTGGAAAAGTTCGACCAGAATCGTCCGGGATAGCTCAGATGGCAGAGCACTGGCGACTTCAGCCAGAAGGTCCCGGGTTCGAATCCTGGTCCGGACATTTTTCGCCCAGTTGGAAATTTACATCTAATATGATTTGTTTACCAATTGGAATAATTGTGTTAATATTAATCTAGTGTAATTTCGTATTCAGCGATTTCTGGAGTTCCATTACCTGAGATTTATTCTGTTGAGCTGAACCAAGTTTCAGACCAGATTCTGTAATCGTCAAGGTTAGCTGGGTGAAAAAGTTCGACCAGAATCGTCCGGGATAGCTCAGATGTCAGAGCACTGGCGACTTCAGCCAGAAGGTCCCGGGTTCGAATCCTGGTCCGGACATTTTTCGCCCAGTTGGAAATTTACATCTAACATAATACGAGTTTTATCTTAATTCGAACATGTCGCAGAAAATCGTTTAATTCGAAAGCATAAATTCTCGCTTAAAAGAATTTTCTACATATCAGAAATCTTAAAATGACAAGAAATTTGATATTTAAAATGTGTTTTCAAGTACTAAAAGAAACCGACTACTATTTATTTTTATTGTTTATCTATAGGATACTGAATGTTGTACATATACCGTGATTTAGAGCGACACATAAGGATGCATTTAGAATGGTATGTATGAGCGATAATTGCTGGAAGTACGTTTTCTGTTGTCTTAATCATTTTTAAGCTAACTAAATTTTTGCATATTACGTGGTGTGCATAATTTCTCTAGATAGCATACATTGCTTCACAAAAGAATTTGTAAGCATTATTGTGGGAGTGAGTGAATTGATTGAACTAATTTTGCACCTAACTTATATTTCCGTATACTGATAAGTTATGTTTGTAGCATATAAATAAATTCGTAAACAGTGCTGAATAAACGAAATTGAATGTAGTACTTTCTATGAAATGTTTACAGCTGAATTCAAATAAGCATAATCTGTGGTGTGTATAATCTGTAGATCATATGCAGGGTGGCCCAAACTGATTCAAATACCTTACAGAATATGAGCTGTATTCCTGAAAGTGGGTTTTCAAATATGTGATGTGTTTTTTTTAATTTTTTTTATTTAGAAATCGGTTTTCATCATTTCAAAATATGACGTTTCTTCGCAATATTCTGAAAGTGTTCTAAATTATTTCATAATCAATGCATCACACAATATGTTTTTCTTGTTTTATAAGTTTAGTTTAATCATTGAATTTGAGGTAAAGATTTAACGTTATAGGAAATGAAAAAAAATGTTTAAATATTGGAGGGAAATGATTTTATTATTACCATTTTTCATTGTTTTACATTATTTTTAGGTGCGTTCGTAATTATATAAATACATAACACCTATAATCATCGTTCGGTCTGTCTGTCCGTCCGTCCGCACATAACGGAGCAAAAACTACCCAACCGAATGGTCTGAAATTTTAAATATATAATTGTTGCAACATTTTATTGATTCATTTAAAATTTTATGAAAATCGGATGTATAATTTAATTAGAGGTACGGTCAAAAGTTTTCCGTTACATTACGTCCAATGGGAAAAATTATTTCATGTGCCTTTTAATGATGTTACAGCATTTCGAAGAATATGAAATTTACATGCACCTATGAAGTGCACTAAAATATACATTCAGTACAATATGCGGTGCAAAAAATATTTATAAAACTAATTATAGTATAAACGCATCTAATTTGCTATGTTTGACGTGCAATTTCCAATTTGTTAAATACGTTGACAATTTTATTCTGTTTTTCATTTAGTGTTTAAGTTATTATTTAGCTTTTTTATTGCTATACAAATATGTGAAAATTATTGCAATGCATTTAGCATACTGGCTTTCGATGAGAATTTAGAATAAATCTTCGCATAAAATTTACAAAATGTTCGAAATCCTTAATTTTTATCTAAAAGAAATTGAATGCATTACCGTCTCTGAAAGATGGCAATAGATGTTTTGTATCTAACCTACAAGTGATACACGCATACAATGCTTAGTAGCAGTTATATTGCTGTATAAAATGTAAATTACTATAGCATAACTTATAAGTTGCACATATGAAAAAATATGATATTGTTATAGTTAGAATTCAAGAAAATGTACAATGAAGTTTAAACTGTCAGCATTTTGACTTTACATGACTATGGACAAACAACAACAGTACTTACAATACAGATTTATAAAGAAATTGTTGGATTGCTATCGATGGATATTTTTTCAAATTTCCTTCATCGCCTATATCAGGAAACAAAGTAACAAAAAATATTTTTGAAGTGAAAACTTCTTTAGGCGCGTTGAGCTTTTTTTGAGATGGGGAAAAACCACTTATTTGGAGACACTGTAACGTAACCCACATGCTAGCATTTTGGCACATAGACACTAGCGCGCCAAGCGGTGAATGACAGGAACTTTTCCCTCTTCAGCTCAATCCGCAAAAGAAGAAGGAAGCTAAAACTCACTTTTTCTCCCGGCGTATTGCTAAACAAATTATTATTTTGCTTTTCGTCAGTTAAAATAAATTATACCGTATTCGTGACCTACCTATTTCGTGTAACTAAAAACCGATAACGTTGTATTTTATCGTGTTGATGGTCTGGTCAATGACCAACAGTATTGGAGGGACTTTCGATTACGGAAGATAAAATACGGGGCACAGATGTCAGATACGCACTTGGGTACCTAATTGACAGCAAAATGGCGTTACTTTATTTTACAAGGTAACCCGGCTACTGTTGCTTATTCATTAATAAATTGTTCATTTACTTTTATTTTATTTTTTTAAATTGTACAATTGTTTTGTTCCATAGTTATTAATGAAATTATCGTTTATTTATTGTTGTTTACTTTTTAAAACAATAGAAAATAATTTAAAAATATATATTGTAACTGGTATTGGAAAACGGGCTTTCGCCAAATAGACGTTAAAAAATCGCGCCAAACCTGGTTCGTATATCACATCTCTGCCAAATTCTCGGTTTTTTGATTTTTCGACTTTTTATCCAAATTTTCCAGATTTTTTAAAATTTCCCTTTCATTGTATCCCAAACACTACCTTCATACCAAATTTCAAGATTCTAGGGATACAGGACGTACCTCTGAGTTTTGCTGATCGGTGAATCAGTGTCGAAAAGGCGAAAGTTTAAGTTCATATATCTTCTGAAATAAAAAAGATAGAAACGTGAAATTTCAGCATTTGGTTCCATTTCCACATTACTTTAGATTTACGAATTTTCAAGTTTCTGGGAATCTCCAACACAAAGATATTGGGGGGGTCAAAAGTACCCTGAGTTGCTTCCAGAAAAAGATGCTTACGGCTGTGCTTTCAAGACTTGGCAGGGGCACTGCCGTGTCCCCAGATGCTTTCATTAGTGCTGCTACACAATTCAACGAATAAAATATTTCCTGACGATTAAAAAAAAACACACGTAATTGTTGAAGTTTTTACTTCTATTGGCACTCCCGGAGTGCCACTGTTTTTTGTTATACTAGGCGGCTCGGCCCCCTACGAGCTACGCTCGCCAACCCCCGTCCAGACACCGCAGACTCTAAAAGTACGCTAATTTGATCGGCTTTAAAAATATTTCGAACGATTGAATTATAATTTAAAAAACAGTGGCGATCTCCCTATAAACGGATTTCTATTCATTTCTCTTTGATTGGAGAATTTTAACACCAAATCCGCTGCGGTACTACTTGATTATCCCTTCGACCAATTTTGCGAAATTATACAAATTGACATAATTTTTATTTTAAATAACGAAAAAAAAAAATAAATTAGTACAACATTAATAAAAATACAAATAAAACGTCGAAATAAAAATAACTTGATGACGTAGACACGTGTAACAACATTTATTTATTTATTTAACTGAATAATAAACATACGACTTGTGTGCTTGACATAAAGCCCGCTTATAAGTCGGAGACAAGATAGCACAAGGAAATATTACAATACAAGAGAAATACACAATGGGAGTTCCACACAAAGTGTGTGTGAAATGCAACCAGCAGGAATCGAACCCACAAACTCTTACGCACAAGCGATTAGCTGACTGGTGCTTTGACCACTCAGCCGCAGAACCCCATGCAACAACATTTCAAAATAAGCTAATATAAAAGGAATTAAGTAAGCAGAGTCTTTGTCTCCTGGTATTTTTTAACAAAGCGAAAAGAAAGTTCTTTTAAATGAGACATTTTAAAATAATCGTTTTTAATCTGATGTAATTTTGACCAAGCTATTCTTTCTCTTTTAAATATTCACGTGAAAATACTTTTGTTAGAAATGAAATATTATTTGCGCTTTCCTAACAAAAATAGTTGAAAAGATCCTCTCAAAATATCAGATAAATGTCTAGCACACTTTCTAAATTTAAACTGTTTTGCAATATTATTTTGTGTTCATTTTATGTAATAACTGTAATGTGACGTAATTTCTCCTATTTAAGGCTTCTAACGCGTGTTAATGAATTTATTATTTTACAATATCCCTTTTCTTTTAAAAATCACGTGTATACTTTTTATGACGTAATTTTCAATAAGTTCCTGTTTTTTATACGCAATTATTTAATTTTAATTTGAAAGTATCTTTTCTATTTATAATAATCACGTGTAAATAAATTTTTAATTTGAAGGAAACATTATTGTTTCCGTTGTTTATACAGTTGGCAACAGGTTAAATTAGTACAATTTTCTAAATTAAGTAAAAAATATCTCTCGAAATGCTGAAAATTTGAATTTAAAATAGAAATAAAACCTCGAAAAATGAGTCAAATTAAACAAATAAATAAATTCTGCACACCAGGAAATTATAACGTATAAAATGATCTAAAAATTATTAAATTCCGATGTATAGTTTTTGCTCCTATAAAACTTTTTTAGTGGAACGGTTTTGTCCAACTTTAGTATTAAATGTCACTTAAAATAATTCTTCGATTTGAAAAACTGTCTGCATCAGCGTGTTTATCAAACATTTCTGTATAATACTACCGATTTTCATATTTTTGTATGCATTATTTTTCTTAATATTAACGAAGAAAGACCTCCGGTCACAAAAAATTCAAAACCGGCGGCGGCGGCGGTGACAGCGGTAGTTACTTTTTTTTTTAGAATAGAGAGAAAATTACGCAACTGAATCTTTTTTCGCCAGTCCAATCCTGTAACTACAACATCCATTAAGCATCTCACTACTTCCATATTTATATATCACTTGAAGCTTTGAAAAGAAAGGTTATTATTTACATCAGAGTTACCTTTTACAAATTATAACAATGATGTCCTGATAAAATTTTCGGACAAACTAACCATCATACGTCTATCATTACTAAAAGTACAGCAAATCCTCACCTTTTTTATAACAAAAGTTATTATAAATTCAAACGTAAACCATGAATAAATTACTTTGTTTTAATTATTAAATAAGCTTTCTAAGAACTAATTTTAACATCTATTTTTTAATATAGAACGTACAAATTTTACATTTATTTCTAACATTCGTCGAAATTTTATAAATGGTTTTGTATAGAAAACAACATTTATAAAGTAGTATGCAGTATTTTTAAAGAAATATATTTTTTCTTGTATGTAGTAAAAAAGAGAAGAAAAAAGATGCATTAAAAGAAACACTTCCTTGTGAAACTCAATCTCAAACGATGCATACAATAAGAAGGCTATAACGTTTCGAAATTCCGCTAAATAAAGACAGGAAACCTTTTTAAAATGCAATATCCTATGTAGAGATTGTTTACAAGAACGTGAAAGGGAATAAGGTTAAAGTGTTTACACTATTTTTCAAGAATACTAAATAACCGCCTTTACTTCGGGAAATTGAGAATATTTAGCATTTAGGGGCACCAACATGGATTTCAATGACTTCTCTTTAGTGTGACATAAAATGTTTTGATAATGTTTATCGTAATTAAAAGAGTCATGTTAATTTCTATAGTTATGCAAAATATCTCGCATTTCGAAAAAATATCTTATCCCGCTATACAATATAAATATCTTATCCCGCAGTTGCATGACAGTAGTCTTTACTGTCATGCAACCAATCTCTTTTTAATCTTTTACTTAAGTAAAGTGAACAGACTGTCTCCCCAACAGCAAGTGAATAGAAATGAAGAGAGGAGACCAGTAGTAGTGGTGCTTTTTCGAGGATGTGTAGGATGCGGGAATGCATCCGAGTTAATATTGGTTTCATTTTGAGGTATAATATGTCTGGTTTTGGTGGAGAATTGTTGATCCTAAATTATAGGAAACGTGTATACAGTTCTCGGCAAGTGTAAATATTTTGTATATAGGATTTTGTGTTTAATAAATTTTTCATATTAAATTTCTGGTGCCACCATCGGTTGTCGTGACATCACAACTACTACGCGATTTTGGAGAAATGTATCGCTTCCCAATGTACCTGACAAATCATAGCTCCTAGCTCCTCACAATTTCCATTCGTGACACTCACCCGTTGTCGCGTTAGAGCCTGTGTGAAGCTTCTGATTGTCCTAGCGCCCCTTGTAGCGCAGGAGCAGGTCTCTGACGCACATGCCGCCTCGACGATGTGGTCCTGCATCTTTTTACTATAATCCGTCTCAAAAGTTTAAGAACAAGCATAAAATGTTGATTTTTGATAAATAATAAAAAGTTAAAATAAATAGCATTTTTTTATTTATGTATTTCGCAACTTCATTTAAACAACTGATATCAAAAGTAGAAAAACTGAAATTACATATTTGTAAAAGATATAATTAAAAATTTGTTTTAACAAAACTGTCTCAAAAGTGTATGTACAATGGCAAAAACAACGCGCATCGATGGAAATTATTATTTTTTTGTGGGATTTCTGGTGGCAAAGAGTGCCATGCTTTCTCTATGGTCTCTTTGAATTCTTCAATAGAGTCATACTGTTTTCCATTGCTGTAAACCTGACGGGTTAAAATGCCATAGACATTCTCAATCGGGTTTATGCCAGGTCTTAAAGCTGGCGAGTCAGCTTATGTAGTATGTGATAATTACATTGAGGCATTACCTTGTTCAAAGATGCATTCTGGACTCCCCAAAATGTCACCGGATGGAAGGGAAAGTTTGTCCAGCGTCTCTTGATATTTTTGGTAATTTTGTCTTCCTTTTAGAAATTCCAGCGACGTCAGACTGTTGAAGCCGAATACCCCCAAAACACTAACAGGCTTATCTCCTTGCTGCCTGTTGAAAAAACTCCTTGGTTCCTTTCGGAGATTATGTCAATACATGTTCCACCCATCAGGACCATCTAAGTTCCATTTTTTCTCATCACTGAATAAAACAGTAAGGCACATGTCCCCCGCAGAACATTGGTTTTTTAGCCCAGTTCATTCTTGCTTTTTAGCGGTGTAGTTTGAGACATGGTTTGCAAGCAATTTTCTTTAGTATGATGTAATCACATTCTTTAATACGTCTAGGATAGAAATTTTGGACACCTGTATACCGAGATTATTTTTAATTTGTTGTATAGACATATTTTATCTAAACACGAATCTCCGCATTCTCCTATCCGTCTCAACAAATGCCATACGTGGTCGTCCACATCTTGGTTTCCGGTTGAAATTATCATTTCTAAAGAGTATTTGCTAGGTACATTGCTTTGATCAATTTAAGATTTTTGAAATTTAAGAAACACTTTTATTTTGTGAATTCAACTTAAAAAAAACTTTTAAAAACTTAACTTTTGTGGATTCTTTACCCTCCGGCATTTTTAAAACGAGTGGAAATGATTTTTTAACTTTTATATTTTTATAAAATTGGAAAAGGACGTCATACAACCTCATTACACCTATCCAATCCCGTGTTTCTAAAAAGAAATTCATAAAGTGCTTAAATTTTGAGACTGTTTCTTCAAGAAAAAAAAGTAAATTAAATGAAAGCTAATGTAATTTTTATTTTAACTAGAAAAAAATGCTTATTTTATTTGATTAAAATTATATATCGAATATTTATTTTGAGTTGGCTTCATATATTATCTTCTTCACTTATTTTTAACCATATTTGTAAAGTGCATAAACTTTTGAGACGGGCTATATCCAGTGGTGGGATTCAGCCGGTTCGGTAGAACCGGTTGTTAATTTGTGTTGAGTTCGGCGAACCGGTTGTTAAAATGATACTTCAAATGCGAAAATCGCATTTACATTCATTTGCTTTCTTTAAATGTTTATCAGCACAACATTATTTTCTAGGCATAACACTGTGATAACTCCTGATTAATTTCATTTAATAAAATAATATTTCATTTGCAATAATAATATATTTTTTCTTCATCAGTCCTATAAAAGAAAATTAAATTTAAAAAAAAACGAAATTTTAAAGAATTTTGGTAATTAATTTGACAGCCCTAGGCTAACCCCATTTATATCATTTATAGGGCAAGGTTATTAAAAAAATTACAATAACTACTTATCTATACTAATAAAAGAAAGTTTTGCTCTGTCTGTGTGTGTGCTGCGAAAAGCAAAATCTACGACACGTACGAGACTGAAAATTTTCGAGAGGCTAGCTCAATATGTCTCCTGATGCACCTGAGAAACAGAATTTTAAAATTCTAATAATTAGTCGAGTTATTAATTAAAAATCGCAATTAATTCTCATTAAAAACTCAACTCACTCGGTCTTTGCAAGAAAGAAAAAACTCTGGCGTACACACTAGACGGCTGCAGGTGCCGTAATTTCCCGGCCCGGCCCTGAATGAAAGCTATTTTAGCCCGCCCCGATGTAAAAATTAAAAGTTCGGCTAGAGCCCGGCCCGGTCCGTTTACATTTTTACAGTTCTCGACCAGGTCCGTACAAAAATCAGTGAAAACAGTCCCGGCCCGGCCCGACTCAATTTCTACAAAAAAAATTACCTTTTTTTCTCGACATACAATTAAAATTCTTATTTATGGGAACATTTTACAGTATATTTTAGATTACTATATGTTTGCAAAATAGAAAACACACAATAGTAACATTAATGATTACTTACAGACATTTAGTCATCGTTTCTACAGACGTTTCAAAATTCAAATAAGGATTCATTAAAAAATTAATGTAGTTTAGAATAAAGGGTTAAAAACATGATAACTTTTGAAGCTGCATAATAAAAAGGAGATATGTGAAACTATTTCTCTCATTTTTAAGACTTTTCTCAAATCCGAAGGAGCTACATTCTGACACATTTATGATTTCATTTCTTTTCGAAAACGCGCAAGATTGGCAGATATTCTTATTCAGAAAATACGTAAATGCCGTTTCCCCCCCCCCCCCCCCTTAGATAAAAGCAATATATCTTTCAGAAAACACTGCCAAAGTTAGAGTTTTGAATTGAATTTCCGGAAGCGATAGCGCAGGAAAGGAGAAAAACCTACAGTCACGTGACAAGAATCTCTGTTATATCTATAAGTAATTTATCAAAAAGGAAAAAAGTTATTGGATTTCAAATGCCTTCAATAATAATCAGGCCTGCCAATTTTATGCCTTTACAGTTAAAAATGTATCTGAAAGTTTCGCATTATTGTTGAGCAGCGACTATGGAAACCACCTCAAGTTATATTTCCAAAGATACTGTTAACATAAGTTCATTATCGCTATTAATACTTTCAATAAACATAATGCCTGCCCTACATATCCTGAGAATGATTAAGACCAGTTCTATCCCAGCACGACTATGTAGAAAAAAATGCAAGCCTGATCTCGGGCCGGCACGAGTCTGCTGATAAAATTAAACCCGGGATTATCATGTAACTGTACGATGCCGATCTCTACAATGGCCATGTTACATATCTGAATTCATGTTGTTAAACTCGCAGCGGCTCATGATGCACATTTATACTTCTTGAGATAGTCATATTCATTGAAAATGGCTCGTATTTTATCAGTTTCGGTTACATTTTTATATCAAGCCGATAGTCCCGCTTAATTTTTTTTATCGTGCCGGCCCGGCCTGCAGGCCTATTCAATTTTTTGCCGGCCGGGCTCGTTTATTTTGTCTGTTGGTCCGGCCCGTTGAAAAAATTGTCTTGATTCTGCCGGCCCGTGCAGATCTCTAAACACGCACAGAAGCTTTATTGAGGCATTAGTTGAATATGAAGAACGAAAAGAAGAAATTTCGGGGGTATTTTGTCATTAACTTGCATCGGCCAAACCGCTTAATAAAGTTTAAAACAAAAGACATACTCTGAAAGGTTGTACTCTTACGTTTTCAAATGTCGCAATCAATAATAATTTTAAAAAAAAATCACAATTAACCCCTTCAAATACAATTTTCAAAAGGGGTCGTTTTTTCGAAAGTCTTTTTTTCCATTATAGCAACGCTCCTCCGGGGTGCAATTTTGGAGATACCGACAAACTAAAAATATGGTCATAAAGCTGAAACCCTCTTCTAATCGATAGTGTAATTAGTTTAAAACAAATGTGAATTTTAAACCTTTCAAATACACCGGTAAACGAAGGTTATTCGCGCCACACGAAGACGATATTCTTTCTACGCTAAAAGTAACTAAATGTCCGTATTTTAACACAATCTTTTTAGAGCATCTCGATAAACCAGATTTACATCTCCTAAAAACATTTTGAAACGTTCGAACGGGTAGAAATAATTCTTATAAAATAAAATTAGTGAACATTTCGACGAAATCGGTAAAAATCTGAGTGTTCCGTCGGGGTTTTGCTCTTTCAGGTCGAAATTTTAGAGGTACTGACAAACCAGTATTATGTTCGTAAATCTGAAGCCACCTTCTTATCGATGGTGCAATCGGTTTTAAAAAATAAGAATTTTAACCCTTACAAATACACGGGTAAATGCAGGTCATTTCAGGTCTCACGAAAACGAGATTTTTCTACGCTAAAAGCAATTAAACGCCTGTATTTTAACAAAATCTTTTGAGAGCATCTCAAATTGAGATTCTCAATAGATCAGATTTATATCATCTACAAAAATTTTGAAGCATTCAGACGGGTAGAAATATTTTTTACAAAATAAAATGTGTGAAATTCCGACAAAATCACTGAAAACCTGAATGGTTCGTCGCGGTTTCGTTCGCTTTCGGTGCGCATAGACTCCACTAAACAAATTGCGCAGAAAGTAAAATACCAAATAGCGTATACTTTCAATTCAATATTTTTTCATTTAAAAATATCAGATAAAATAGATTTAAAGATATAAAATCATACAAATTTCAGGTTAATTTAAAGGTAATTCATCACGCGCCGGGCAACGCTATTATTTCAATAAACGATACTTTGCTTTGGCACGTAATGTTCTCTGTTATCGTTGATCTATAGCTAATACTTAAATCGCCAGATTTTGATTTGGAGATCCAACTGCATTTCTTTTTATATTGTTCTTCATATCTTAGAAGTCATTTAAATGAAATTATTTATTTTCGTAAATGTAACAAATCCAAAATTTTGATAAGATTCTCGAATCCTATAAGTTATATTTAGAAAAATATTTTTCCAGCTTTAACAAATGAAAAGACATTGTATGATCTAAACTTGCCTAATCATGTACAAATTTCCAGCGTTGTCTGGCCCGTTTTTTGTACTAAGAAATGATAAAAATTCCTAAAATTTCTAAATGTTAACTCGAAAAGTTCAGGTCGTGCAAAAATTTGTCTCACTTGCTATAGCATGGATAATATTTTTCTAAATATGTTATTATATGCGACTTTAGGTCATGAACATGGGTTAATTCTTAAGCGTACATTTCTGCTATTTTTGTATTACATTCTTTTGATGAATTTTTCTGACAGAAATTATAATCAGCGTTTCACGATTGGCGAATAGTTATTAACGTCCTTTTATAGGGTAACATGTTCAGTAACATGTTTCAGAATTTTTTTCACTGTACCAAAGGATGAAAGTTTTTTTAACAATGTTTTCATATATTGGAAAGTGTACACATAAGCAGCACACATAGCAGTACACATAATCTATGTGTGATGCTTCATTTTTCTTTCATTTTTGTACATTAAAAATCATTATGGCAGCGAACCGGTTGTTAAATTATTTGAATCCCATCACTGGCTATATCTACATTTTTTCCTCTTTCATCAATGAACTTTTATATCCCCACAAACCCACCGCTGCCGCCTGTCGCGAGGGAGATTTGTGCTCCAGAGGCTAGGGTAAATATTATAACATTTTGTTCTTCATTTTTAGCTCTATCCCTGCCACGTGTCGTACTTAGGCTTTGCCTGCCACGGTTGGCTCGAAATCTCTTAAATAAAAATATTTCAGGCCTATTAGATTGTCCAAAACACACACTAAATGCATCAGAAAGTAGAACCTCAAACATGTGATGCCGACATGCTATCCACAGAAGGTTTCTGCCTATTTTTTGCTCAGGAGTTGTACATGCCCCTTTGAATCTTCCACTATTTGTATGGGTTGTATTGAAACACATGCCAATTATTTCAGTTTCACATTTCCACGATTTTAAGAGCTCGAAAACAGCATCAACTGCTTTGAAAGTTCCAGACAATAACTTAGAAACTCCAAGAAGCTTAGTATTTTACCTTGCAAAGACAAAACTAATATCGCTAAACGATTACTGTTTCCCGTGCTTTTTTATGAGAAATTGGCTAACAGTTTCCCACTCCGATGAACAACTTACTTTGATGCTTCAAACTGTGTTTTTTTATTGTTGAATGGTTTCTTGACGAAGATATTGGCGTTCCCTATGAACATTACTTTTTGAAAGCACTATGGAGAAACCTTCTTTGTTTATTACAGATGCTATTATCATTGTGAATCTTCTAATGCTGGTGTTAGTTCAATCTAAAACAGCAGCAACTCTTGGAGTAATAATGGATCTGCGAGTGCAGAGGTATTTATTACCACCTTCAGTTTTGTATTATCATCTGAATGTATTTTTACTGCAAATTCTTCATCAGAAGTTTCTTCAGAAGATTTATTGGCTTAATTGATGCCTAAAACCGTAGACTGATAAATAGACAATGAAACTTTCCTTTAACACCTGCTGGAGTTGCCATACGTTACTAATATTAGAAATTATAAACATTGCAGTGCATGATATTAATTTAATGAAATCCAGCTGATTAATAAAGATTAAAGAGTAATGATCAGAAAAATGAAATATGGTCCTCGGATAGATTTATATAGTTATAAGTTTTTATTTAAAAAGTTGATAAAAATATAACATCATATGAAATCATCCTTAAATGTGATAAAATGGTTTTAAACAAATTTTAGGATAAAAAAATTATAAGAGAAGTACGGTAGAATTCTGCTATCCTGCATATTAATTAGAAATTCAAATTTTTTTTATAAATTCCCTATTTGCTTGGGGGACCCCTAAACATTTGTGAAATGACTTGAATTTTTTGTCATATCATATTATGACAGAAAGAAAATTTTTAAAAGGTGAGACTTGGCATTTTCAAACTTTTCATTTTTTTGGCTTCTTCTGAGACACCCTAATATGTATGTATATATATATATATATATATATATATATATATATATATATATATATATATATATATCTTTCTACTATTTCATAATTTTATTTTCCAAGACAATGCTTTCTTTATTCAAATACAGGGCAATACTCAAGGAGCTGCTTCATCAAGCATGTTATCTGATTTATATCTTTACTTTTACAAACGTAAATTTATTAATAATGATATATAGATACATAGATGATATAATTATTCTTTCTGTTAAAGATAATAATTCTATATCTCTCCCTGTAATGTACCCTTCTAATCTAGAACTTAGTACTACCTTTTCAAATAATTCTAGTATCAATTTTATGGATGTTAACATTAATATTCTCCCCAATAATACCCTAACATTCAACGCTTATGATAAACGCAATGAATTTTCATTTAATGTAATTAATTTTACGAACTTTAATTCCTGCTTACGTATTTCAGTATATAGAAATATTCTACTTAATCATATTCTTCGTATCAAACGTTTATGTTCCTCACATTTCTTACAGCCTAACATTTTTAAATTAAAGCAATTAGCATTGTCTTATAATTATCCCATTTCTTTTATATCTGCATGGCTCAAATCTTAATATTCATTCTTTTCTACTTCTTACCAGTGTAGGCATTTAATATGTTTATAAAAAAAACTAAAAAATCGAAAACACTATTATGGAGGGTGGGATGTGGTTCGTTGAAAAAATTATAAAAATCATACACACAAAAAATTATATGTATGTATATATAATATGTATATATTAAAAAAAAGTTTGGTGTATGTGTATGTTTTTCCATACATTATACACTAAAAAACATAAAAAATAAAAAATAAAAACACCTTTGAGGTCGGGAATGCTAAAAAAAAAAGTTAAAAACCTTATATGTTTTTATGTGTGTGAGCGTGTATATGTGTATGTATATATGCTTATATACTGTATGGACATATTTAAAAAAAAATACGGGGTATCATGCATTTAACACCATAAATTTTCGCATATATTGCTTCATCATATAAGGATATATTTTACTAATCTCAATATTCCTCATTGTTTTTTAAATTTTATCTCATGATCTTATTAATTACAAATATCTAAATTTCTTTCGTAAACGCCCTGTAAAAATTGGGCTTTCCATCGTGTATATATTGTACTTATATTGTATTTAATCTTAATATTCTCAATTGGCTTTCCTGTAGGTCCCTTCGGGCCTTTTATTTATTATTATTATTATTATTATTATTTTTATTTTATTTATTTATTTTTATTTTTTTTTTGTTTTTGTGTGTGTGTGTGTGTGTGGTGACGGCGGTAGTAGATGGAAACCGCTGGGTGGGGCTTGTGAGTGCTTAAGCCATTTGGTAGGCCTCCCCACCTAGCTGACCCTTGTTTTTTAAATTTTCACACTTAGTAAAATATAGCCTTGTATTACGTAACTATCTCAAATATTCCTCATGTTTTTAAGGGGTCTCAGGACTCTTAAAATTGAAAAAGATGAAAAAAAAGACCATTTTTAACATTTAATACCTTAAAATGTATATGATTTTAAGACACAATATTAGTTGAGATGAAAGGTTATAAGAATGTTCTTCCGTATCATGTACTTAAAAATATTCATGATGCAGAATTAACAGTTACATGGGGCTCCAAACTGTCAGACATTTGTAATCGAGGAAAATCGGCATAACAGCTTACGTGCACGATTACAAAATAAATATTGCAACTAGAATAAAAACGTTGGTGCCTATTTCTACTTCAGATTGCAATAATTACTTGGAACCTAAATAAATTTGTATTTAAAGCATTTTTATATTTTTAATGCAAAGTTGTACTTAAGGGGTCAGGTAAGATTTGAAGCTTCCAAAAATCGAATTATTTTTAAATAGCTTATAATTAAATATGATTCTTTGGGAACATTTAGAATCAAACCCCATACAAAAATTCACATTAGAAGAAAAGTTATGTTTAAACACTTTGAGCTTTTTCAATATGATCAACGGGTTTTTCAATCTTTAAGGCCAATTTTCTCAAAACAGCGATTTTGATCATTGCGCGCACGATTTCTGAAAAACGGTTGCCCAGAATTTCACGAAATTTTTGGTAGATGTATTAAAACTACAGAAGCACAAAATGACCTATTATTATGTTTCTCAAGTAAGAAGTTTAGAATTCACGGCTACTTTTGCATAAAAAAATTCTCGATATTTCGAATTACTCTAAAAAAAATTTTTTTCTCGAGATCTACAAGTTTTTTTTTTTTCATTGTAGGTCATTTTGAAAACACTTTATATCTGTACTCATTAAAAAAATCTTGGCTTGTTTCAGTTATTGAAATGGGAAAAATCATGCGCGCAATGCATGCAAGAATAATTCTTTCGTAAAAATTGTATTATCTTTAAAAATAAATTAAAAAACACTAAATATGTGTATACCTTTTCTAACAACTTTGACTGATAAAATAAATCGTTCCTAACATGTGTTTTTAATTTTATAATTAAAAGTTAATTAGTTAAAGTATGACTGCAATTCTTACAGAGGTCACCTTTCCATGTACTTTATTGGTTCAAAGGTTACCTGACCCCTTAACTAATGATAAATTTAGAAAATTTCACACTATAATCACACCAAAAAAATATTTTTTTGAACAATAAAATGGAAATTTTAGGTTCAGTTTATACAGACTAACACGAAACATGTGTTTTGAAAATTTCATGAAAAAATATTCAGAAGTTTTTGAGATATCGTGCGCATTATGCCCCAAAACGTCATTTGGAGAAAAAAGGCTTCAAAGTTTCGGAAACGCCACTTGAGCTATTGAAAGTGCATAAATCTAAAAGCCATAACTTCTGTTCTAATAGGAATTTCAAGTAAACAATTATATCAAAATGTTCAGAAAACATAGGAGTTTAACATCTAAAAAAATTAAAATTATGAAAATTTTAAAGCGTTAAGAGTCCTGAGACCCCTTAAATGTTATTCATATTCTCATTTTTCATATAACAATATTTTGTCTTTAAAATAGTTTATTTAATCCTTTTATTTATTTTTATATAATTCTCTCTTTCTTTCTTTATTTTTTTTCTTATTCTTTTTTTTTATTTTGTATTCACTCAGTACATATTAAGTTTAATCCTATTTTTTAATTCTACTTTAACTAAAAGTTAATCTAAGTCTTTTCTTGATTTCCTCAATCAATTTCATTTCTTTTATTTTTTATTTTTTGGGCGCTAAAGATGGCAACACTAAACATTAATGTTATTAATCCAGTCCCAATTTAAATTTTTCTTTTCTCACACCAGATGGCAGCACAGTAATGGGTTTGTCAGATGCTCAACTGTAGCTCACATGTTAAATTTGTTTTAACTATGTTTTCCAACTTGGTATGCTGTAGTTTTGACTACTTGAATGTATTCAGGTATTGTGCTCTAATAATTTTTAATATCCTGTATGAGGTGTATCTTTCTTTAGATCTCTTAGATTTTTATTATCTTTTTTTCTGTAATGTTTGCGTTATAAGGAGCTAAGTTTTGTCATTTTAGGCTTAATGCCGACAAAATTGGATGAAATGACGCATCTTCTATGAATGAACTTACAAGCTCCTCTGACGATTCTGTGAGTCATTCATAGTTTCTTATTTTACATAGTAGTTTCCTATGTTCCTTTCTAAATCATCTTTAGAACTTTACCAATTTCATCATATATTTGTGATTTCAAATTTATTATATATATATATATACAGAAAGAGAGGTAGAGAGAGAGAAATGCAATGAAAAGAAAAGAGATAAATTCTACTTGATAAATATAGTCGACTTGATTACGTAAGTAATGTTTATCTACTAAAACTACCTTGATTAGATCTTATTTTTCCATTTAAAAAAAATGATTTTCTGATTACAAACGCACTAAAATTCTTATCATTCAAAAATTTTTAAAACATGTACACAATTTTGCATTTCTAAAATCTCGTTAAAACATAAATATAATATTTTAAAGTAAATTATATAGTTTCTGCGTATGTTTGTTGTATTTTCAAAAACAAGTCGTTCATTAAGATATGACTATTTTCTTATTTGCATTAAACAGTAATCAATTTCAAAGCAGCTGACATATTCCTCGAAGAAACGTGTAACAAATATTTTACTCAATCTTGTACATTTATTTAAAAAACATTATTCAATTGAGAAAAAAAATGGTGAAATTTTAGAATTTTCATACTTTCGTAGCAAAATGCTTTTCTACGAAAATTTTCAGCCATAAAATGATTTATGCAACGTAAATATTTTCTTAACATGTTTAGAATTACCCAGACTACTTTAAAAAAAGAAAATAACGTTTGCAGTTACAGTTTCAATATGTGTTTTCTGCTTTTGCTCTCAAAATTTTTATTCCACATTGAAATACACTATATGGCCGTTAATCACAGAATACTTTCAATTTTAGGCTTTTTGTCGCATATGTAAAGATATAAAATAAATATAGAAGCTCTATATTTCAAGTTGAAACGACAAATTCACCTTAATAAACTAAATAAGCAATATGAATATTTAATTCACAATATATATATTTACTATACTTAATTTATCAATAAGTAAATTTAAGAATATGAATTTTGTTTAGTAATAAAACTTTTAATAATAAAACATTTGTATAGTAATAAAACGTATACAAATATTAGTAAAGATTAAAGAAAGACCTACTAAATTTTGCAGTATGGAATATATTCCATCTCTTTTTGAGCGGATCAGGCATGCTTTGAAGAAATATAATGTAATTCTTATCGCTAAACAAAGCTAGAGTATCTGGTACACAGAATGATTGATCCTATAGAAAAATATGATAAATCTGGAATTTATATTATGCCTTTTAAAAATAATAGCAGTTCAAAAACGTATACTTATGTAGGCATGACCACTCGCAAATTACTAGAAAGGCTTAAAGAATTAATAACAGATATTAAAAAGGGTAAATTACCCACAGCTCTATCCCAGTTAAATCAAGATACATATATTGATATCTTGTTTAAAGAAGTCAAAGTCATTGCACATGTCAAAAACGTATACTTTACTTATGTAGGCATGACCACTCGCAAATTAATAGAAAGGATTAAAGAACATATAACAGATATTAAAAAGGGTAAATTACCCACAGCTCTATCCCGGTTAAATCAAGATACATATATTGATATCTTGTTTAAAGAAGTCAAAGTCATTGCACATGTATTGCACATGTCAAAAACGTATACTTATGTAGGCATGACCACTCGCAAATTACTAGAAAGGATTAAAGAACATATAACAGATATTAAAAAGGGTAAATTACCCACAGCTCTATCCCGGTTAAATTAAGATACATATATTGATATCTTGTTTAAAGAAGTCAAAGTCATTGCACATGCATCACATTATAATATTTGTATAATTAGAGAATCTTTGGAAATTTTGACAAGAGACAAGTGTACCTGTAATGACGTTCTGTCCTATAACATACCAAGGATATCGTTTAACATACTAGGTTCTAACTGATGAACTTGGTTTTGAATAACCCTTCCCTTCTCCCCCTCTCCCCCTTTTTTTCAGGTTTCTATAGCTACTCCTCTATTTTTCCTTCCCACCCTCCTATTTGTGGTTTTTGGTTTCGCCCTCTGTATTTAACCAGCAGTTGTCTTTCAGCCGCCAGTAGTTTTTCCCTGATGACGACTAATGTTTTAGTCGAGAGCGCTCTGGTTTTAACATCGTCTGACTCCAATGTCTGACTCCAATCAGATTTCCTTAACCTTACGTATTATCCACCTGAAACTTACATATTATCCAAGCATTTCATTGGCTGTCCGGGAAAAGACTTTTCCAACGAAATTTCATTTAAAATGTGTCGTCAGAGTTCTTGGAAATCTGACGATCCATTTTAAATGAAATTTCATTCTTAAACTTCTAAACATCCGACAATATTACTATTTACACCGT
This sequence comes from Maratus speciosus, assembly GCA_963932465.1. Lineage (NCBI taxonomy): Eukaryota > Metazoa > Arthropoda > Arachnida > Araneae > Salticidae > Maratus > Maratus speciosus. The sequence continues at coordinate 49,572,153 of OZ010790.1, forward strand.
CGTATAGAGAAAAAAATGTAATTTTAAATGCAATTTGTTTGAGAGTTATTTTTTTTTTTTGTAGTTTTTTTTTTTACTTTTTTGTGATAGTGGCAACAGAAGTATCCATCTCTGTTGAAAGTAAAGGGAAATACAGATTACTGTATAGACCAACTAGAAAACGAATAAAATGCGGATTAAACTAATAAAAAGCTTCAGATATGCTTTTGATTCCCTACCCTGACGAGGACAATAACCATTTTTCCAAATGGTTAAAAAAAAAAAATGGCATGCAAATACGCGTATCCGTTAATTTAATTATAATTTTCTTGAAATTCCTGTTAAAGCAAAATTAAAATTAATATATAATTAAAGAATCTGAGAAGTCTATATTTGGATATTATATATTATGCAGTCTATATTCAATGGAAATTATAGTTACAGCGGATACTTGTCATTCTAACTAGTGTAATCATTCGAACTTCAAAAAGTCGTTCTGGGCTATACTCTAAACATCACATGCTATCATAGAAAAAAAGAAAAAAAAATCGAATTTTGGAAACATTTATACCAATGTATCGCCTACTGTTCTACTTATCTATTGTTTGTATCAAAAGGAATCTTATTACAAGATGGGATTATTGCAGTTTGAATACAAGAGACAGACCTTTTTCATAACAAAAGCGATTATAGAGAAAATTTTCGTTCCCACTTTAACCTCTTTCCGATGATTGTCCACCTTATTATGTGTATATTACACCTATATTACATTTATCTGAATAAGTGAAGATTCACTGTAGTTTTGCATTACTTCAATTTGTTTAATGCATTGAAAAAAAAAATTTAATACTATGAAATATTTTAAAATATTGTCAGTGATATTTAAAATATTTTCTTTGTATTAAGACTAATAAAATAATGTCAATTCATAAAAAAATTTAAAGTTTGTTGTTGTGATTTTGTTGTTGTTGTTTGAATTTTATTTTAATATTTCGTGTACTACAGGCTTAATAAAAAAAATATCAAGAAGGAGCTTGGTGAAATATAATAGAAGCGTAAAAAATAACAACGTTAAATCACCAAAAATGTTAAATTTTAAGCATACCGGTTTCGGTAGTATATAGCATACCTTCCTCAGTGCTAAGGATGGCGGAAATTCGCTCACATATGTACTAGAAATATGTACTAGTTCAAGTTAAAGGTTTATTGACCAACAGGATAACAGATGATTGCAGGTAACAGCCAAACTCAAACACCCTATTGAATTATCCAATTCATGGGATATCTATCGTATTAATTGCCAGTGTGGCCTTTCCTATATTGGAAAAACCAAATGCTGCTTAAAATTTCGTATCAAAGAACATCAACAATATATTAAAAAACAAGATATCAATAAATCCTCTATTGCAAAACATTGCTGGGAGATGAATCATACTTTTGACTTCGACTCTTTTAAAAAAATCTCTAAACCTACTTCTATACACGAACTTAACTTTCTTGAAGCATTTCATATTTATAAAAATTTAAAAAATATTGTTAACTGTGAATTCGCTATTCCCCCATTATCAGATTGTTGGAAATATTACATAAAAACTTCTTTCTCTTAAAATTTTTCCCCTCATTACTTAGGTTCCATTTCCCGCCTATATTACTTTTGGCTGTTACCTGAAATCCTCTGTTTTCCTATTGGTCAATAAACCTTTAACATGAATCCCCACCTCTCCTATATATGTGAGCAAATTTCCGTCATCCTTAGCACTGAGGAAGGTATGCTATATGCTACCGAAACCGGTATGCTTATAATTTAAAATTTTTGGTGATTTAACGTTGTTATCTTTTACGCTTCTATTATACAGGCTTAATAAGTTACACTTAAAAAATTAATAAATATATTAGTTGTATTCATGTTAATTGTCATGTAAATTAGTTGTCATGTCAATTAGTTGTATAAATATATCAGTTCACGGCTATGCCAACCAAGAGTCTGTAATGCTTAAGCGGGGAGAAATGTTGCATTTTTTGATAAAACGTTCGTATTTTTGTTATTAATTATACATGAATTATTGTTCTAAATGATTCATATTCAAAAATAAAAATTCGGTAGACCAATAGGCATCAGTAACAGAAGCATATATAGAGAAATTTAATAGATATAATATAATATAGAAGCTTTATAGAAATTTTGCCAAATGGGCGATTTAGCAGTAAGTTTCTGCTGTTTTTTACAGGGTGGCTACTAAATACTGTTACAAATATTCAGTCATTTTATTTTACAAATAGAAAATAGAAAATGATAACTACACTAACATGATGAACATCAGAGATGAAAGTTTAACAGGAAATAATTTTAATCAAATTGACCGCCATCTTTATCGATTACCAAAGATAATCTCTTATGCCATTGTCCGACTGCGGCACGAATCATTTTAAGAGGTAGTCGGTACCATTCACGCAATATGGAAGCTTTGAGAGAGTCCAAACTTCTGTGTTTGTTGCTATTTACTTTAGCCTCTAAAATCCCCAGACGCAGTAATCTAAAGGATATAGATCCGATGAAGAAAGTGGCCAATCTTCTTGCATGATAAAGTTCGGACAGGTGACAGGGAGCCAAGCTTGTGTTGATTTATCTCGGTGCGAAGATGTAAAATCTTGCAGAAATATCCAATTCTTTTTGGGATACAACCTGTCAGCATGTGGTAATAAATTTGTAGCCAATATGTCCTGTTTGTAATATTCGCATTGATTTTTATCCCTTTATCGATGAACTTGAAAGGCAATTTTGGATTGTTTGACACTGCAGCTCAAACCATAACAGAATTCTTGTTCTGAAAGCGTTTTCGAAAGGTTTCAGGTATATCTTCGAGGGTTGCTAAATATACGATATCATTTTTAGCATTATAACACTGTTAAGTGCAAAATAGCTTCCCATAAGGAAATATTATTCTGTCAACACTTTTCCTACCATGCCGCTTCATCAATTTCTTCCTTCTTTGTAATTTTTTTATACTTTGTGCAGCAGTCAATCCTTGAATTTTTCTTTTGCGATAAGGGCAATAACCCAGATCTTCATTTATAATAACCTGCATAGTTCTGCAATTCACGTTCTCTTCTGCAGCCATTTTATTTGCAGAACGTTGTGGATTTCTTCACACCTTTTCGCGAATTCTTTTGATGCGCTCTATTGTGAGAACTGAGCATGGACGACCAGACCTAGATCGATATTTACATAGCTATTAGTATCCAATAATCGATTTATAGTTTTATATATAAATGTTCCATAAAAACCAGGGCATTTTAATTACTTAAAGGTTTTACCTGAGGAAAACCTGCAATCAAAGAGCTGTTTAATCATCATTCTTTTGGCTTCCCTCTTTAAAATAATTTTAAATATTCGCTTTATAACCAAATTCGTCTGCACTAATAGGAGCTTGCCAAACCCTAAAAAAGAGAAATAAATTGCTTTCCCAAACGATTAAAATTAATTCGTATTTTTTGGAGTGTAACAGTATTTAGTAGCCACCCTGTAGGACTTGTTATTGACGAAATTTTAAAAATATAACCAAACGTATTTGGTGACTTTTGAGTTACTCCCCACACTCAAATGACATCTTCGTCAAAAGACAAATTGACGCCATGTATATTTTTAGAGTTGAACTCATACACTTTTCTTTTGTAATATCATTAGAATTTATTTAAAAAAATAATTGCATATATATGGTAATTTGTGTAAGATTTGGAGTCATGTACAAAATATTAAATATACTACACATAATGTTTTAATATGAAATATGCTGATGTGTACTTCAATAGTGTGTATGAATATTTTACTGTCATTAAAATATATTTTTTTCAAAAACAACTGATGGACAAATTCTATTTTGAAGATTTGTAAAGGGACTTTAACTGCTAAAACCCTATCTCCAATATTCGAGTTGTTGTAGATGAACGTAACTATATATATAAATTTCATGTCCGTCATCTTTCTAAAATGCCTCATTTAAAATGCGTTATCAAAAAAGCGTTTCAATAATCTTTACTGTGTTGATGTTATTTATGACAGCCGATTATCTGCACGAGGGATATAGACCCCAGGAAGTGTGCCTTCCGCGGGGTCTTTCTAAGGGAACCTAGTCCGTATTTACGCAAGGTTTCCCAAGGTTCGAAGAAAACTACAGAAAACTCCGAACGGTTAAGCCAACGGCCGCGATTGGGTTCGAACCCAGCGCCTGCCGTCTACCAGCTTCGAGAGCAGAACCTCTCAGCCACTTGTGGGGCATAATCTTTACGGTTATTAGATCTTTTAGACCACAATGTATCCAGATTCTTCGGTGTGTTTCAGCAAAATAATTATAAATCAGGCGCACATCTTCTTCAATACAAAACATGCTCCAAATGAATGTAGCAAAATAGGCCTTTTGCGTTATCAAAGGTCCGATTTAATCCTTTCCGGCGCGGAGTAATTCTGTTTATAAACTGATGAAATACTGGAATGACACCAGAATGTATAAGCGAATTTATTAGAAAATACGAACTTGCTTATTTTCACATACATTATATAAGGAAAATTTTAATTAAATATTCTTGGTACCGTTTGCCAGTTTTGACATTAAAATTACGTGTCCCTTTTTAAGGACACCGCCCCCGAAAGGGTTAACACTGAACGGTCAAAGTACTCCTCCCAGGCACAGGCATCTTAAGCACGAATTTATTCGATTGGAACAACCTCTTTTAACACCTTAAGGATCGCTTAATATTTGGAAAAATCATCAAAAAAGTACCTATTTTTTAATTACAGAAATTGAATAATTATAAGGTTTCTAAATAATATATGCAGTTAGATTTTTTTAAGGTAAAAAAAAAGATATTATAGAGCAAATTCACATTTGTAGAAAAGCCATCATGTGAGAATTCTATGTCTTAATGTTTGTTTTACACCATACAAATTAAGGCGAATAAAACCTTTATTTTTCACATCTTAGATCTTTATTTATCATCATCACACAAATTTTTACAAATAATACTTGAAATACATATATATACATTAAATTTTGATTATTAATAATTTTTTTATTGTGATATACTTCGAAACATGCAATTCAAAGTCCAACATCTCAATCAGCGCTAAAAATCAAGCTTAAACGGTAATATTTAAAGACTTCACACAGAAATGCCAGTTAATTTTTTCTGGTTTCAGAAGTTTTTCGAGAAATTAAATCCCCAGCCCGGAAATATGATGGGCACGAGAAATAACGAGCGACACCTCATCCCGTGATATTGACGGGAGCGAGGATTAAAGGGTTAAGAAACATTTTTACTTGCATTTTGACAACATGTGCAAGAGAAATGTAAAAAAAAATATTTTAAAAATATAGTGGTGCCAATAAAATATCAAAATAGAAATATGCATTTAAAGTTTGGGCGGCTATTTACCGACACTCAACCGTAAAGGATTAAAGGGCGTAACAAAAAAGGTTCTAAAGATCACTCCAGTAACTAATGCTGCCAAACGATAATAAATTCATATTAGTTTTTCTATTTCAACAAAAGAACTGCAAATACTACCACACCATCTTCAGTATTAACTTGATATAGGTGACCATGATATTATAATTAAATTTCGGAACTTCCGTATTTTACAGTGCCAGAGTTGTAAGAGCGTTGCATATATCGAAACAAGCTAAGACCTATCATTTTTATGTACAGGACAAGTATCATTTAGATGTTATGTCTTATAATATTTCATACCACAACAGCTTACGGCAACAGAAATATAATAATTTCATTTACAGTTTATGGTAAAGTAACAAATGGTGGTTAAATTATTGTATTATATATTTCGCAATGAAAAAAAAAACTGTAATAAATTAATAAAAAACTTTTGGTATAATAGTGATTGTATACTTTATTTTGTTGTGTACTCTTTCCTTGCGATAAGTTTAAACATACATTGTTAAAAACAAGTCAAATGTCTTGCAATAAGTTAAATCGTGTATAACATTTACTAACACAAAAAATATTTTATTCATAAGACACAAATACCACGGGAACTTTTTTTTCCACGAAGCAGTCAGAAACAGAACTTTTATTTAAATTTTTCATCTCAAACATATTACTTTTCCTGGGATTATATTTTCCAATCGTAAATAAAGAGTGAAATAAAACACTCTACCTGTCAAATTGTTTTCCTCTATATCAGTTTCAGTTTCCTAGGAATGTTCAGCTTCTTTCACATTTATTACACATATATGTTTCGAAATAAGTATTTGAAGTAAATAATATATAATTTCTTTAATAATATGTTTATTTATTATACATTAATTCATTTTGTTAAATTTTAAAGACTAGTGTAAATACCAGCAGCCCTAAGACGGTGAGTAAAAAATTGTGGTTTCACTGAAAATTAAAAAATTCGATAAAAAATATTTATCTATTCACCCACCATAAAGAGGACTGACCTAAATTATAATTTATAAATTTACCAAATTCTTTTACTAAACCCTAAAAATTACAATAACCACAATGAAACATGTATCACCAAAAAAACTCGCCAAATTTTCCGGCACAGGAAATGGAATTTTTCCTTATAATCACGATAAAACAGCGTGAAGTCATCAATTGAAGCTTTAATCTTTGGTATTACGCATTGAAAAATTAGAAAGAACTGTGGAGCTTTGACAAAATACCCATTATTTTTTTTTCTACGAGATCTAAACATAACCTGATTTTTCAACATCATTCACAATGTTTCATGTATGCTTTCATATTCATAGTCATTATTCAAAAATATTTTAACATGCAGATTATTAATAAATATATTTCAAAACATCATGTCACATTTGCTAGCTACATCTTTGCATGTGGACATTCGTACTCTGAACTTGAGGTTCTAATCTCAGTATCAGTGAAATCTAGAAATTTATTCTTTTTGATGCATTCGCTGTAAAATATTTTGTTTTATCAAAGGAAATACCCGTTCTCTCTTCACTATGGCGTCCTTTTCACTCACTGAAACATTTCCCCCTTCTCTAAGATTAGCGTGTCAAACTCAATATCAGTGGAGGGAAAATGCGTGTTTTTTTTTCAACGTAACGTTATTGTCTGTTCACGTTTAAGCAAATTTATATACTTTTAATAGTAATGAAGTAATAGCATCAGTAATGATCCAGTAAGTCCCATTATTTTCTTTTTTAAAATGTAACAGAGGAAGTAAACTAATTGCCAACATTGTGAAGAAATTTCATAAGCACAGAATAGATGACTTAAAAGAAAACAGCCTACACGTCTGACATCGAAATTGCTTAACGTGCTCCATGTTATCGCTGATTGATAAGATGGATAGGTTCACACCGAAATCGTTATACTGCGTTTTATTATATTTAGATAGATATTTATTACCACCAGTGTTGCCAGATTGGGGATTTTGTCCCCATTTTGGGGGATTTTGAACCTCCCGGGGACTTTTTTGGGGACAAGAACTTCGTGGGGAAATGTTTCATCTATGACATTCATCTAGGACTATCAACATTTTTGGGGAAAAACTTGGGGGATTTGTTTCACCATTTCACGTAAAGTTTCTTTTAGTCATATAACAATGCTATGAATCTGCCTCGAACTCGATTTTGATTTGGAAAACGAAAATAAAATACGGAAATATGCTCATCGTTTACAACATTACAGTTTACATATATTACAGGTGCATCACGACCTGTCTCGGACTATCCCCACTTGAATTTCCAGATCACTATGTGCGGCAGGTCTTACTAGTCATCGCGGACAGACTCACAAGCGCATATACATATTTATTCTATTAGCATATATTTATACAACAGAAATAGAAACAATTTTATAACTTTTTTTTTTTTGTTTAAGGCTGGTTAATTTGTACTTCATGGAATGACAGTAGAGCTTTTTGCAAGACATGTAGTTGCATACTACAAACACATTGCTACGTACATAACTGAACGTTGGTCAATGAATGCAGCAGACCCCCTAGTTCTCCTTCTAAGGTACTGGAATGAAAACTCTGCAAATCTGCAGTCTTAAACGCCAAAGACTTTCACGTTACTAAATCTTCTGGACTTATCCGAAACGTTATTTTGCCGTGCTTTTTAAAAGATTTAATTGAAGACGTGCAAAGCAGCTATTTTTCTTTTATTATTGACGAAGCACAGTGATTGATACAACGAAGGTGCATCGTATTACGATTAGGTACTTCAGTAGGGATGTCAAAAAACTGAAAACAAAGTTGCATAGGTTAAGTCGGATAGACGCAGATAATGTCAACACATCTCAGATTCATTCAAATCTCAAATGATTCAAGCTTGAAAAATTTATTGGTATAAGCTTAGAAAGAGCTAATGAAATGATAGTCCAGCATCATCGATTGGAACAATTTAAAAAACGAAATGTAAACGAACTTGTCGTTGTAAAATGCATCTCTCATTCTCTTTGTTTAGCTACAAATGTGCATACAAAATTCTGTGGATTTAAAATGTTTATTTTTTGCAAATGGGGAATTTTTTCAAAAAAATGCTTGATTTGGGGAAAATTTTTAAGTTTAAATTAGTTAAACAATTTTATAGAAATAAAAATAAATTGAAAATTTGCTTTTTTGAGTAGAAATTGCGTTGGGGACCTTTTTCGGAAAAAATCACTGATTTAGGGAAAAATTCAGAAATGTTGGGGAAATTAACTTTCGACTATCTGGCAACACTGATTACTACATTAAAGTGACCCAGGAAGAGTGGAATGGCAGAAAGAGTGGAACAATGCTAATTTCGTTTAAGCTAAGTTATTATTTATTTATAGCTCTTTAGTAGATGGAATGCCTAAAGCCTCATTAATATACGCTACAAATTGTACAGTTCCAGATTAAAAACATTTGTAATTTAGACGTCACATTTTTGCTGATCAAAAGTACATATTTATCGAAAAATCAAAATTAGATGAAAATATTAGGTGTTTGCTTTTGAAATACCAGTTTCGTACAATTTCAATATTAAGTTATCAAATTGTGCGACATCAAGACAACCTTTTAAAACATAAATTGAAAAAAGGCACAATTTCAAGCCGAATGGCTATTTATTTTTTTGTTTCTGTTGTTGATAATTTGTACTTTAAATTCCAATGGGTGTTCTCTTTCTCGTCTTTGCCGTCTGTACATTATAATTAGTTGTGTACCTCTTTCTGCATTACTTTTTTGTGGAGTTGGGCGTGGGGAGGAGATGGAAATAATAATCTGTCAATTTTCAAAAGCTCCCAAAATCTTAAACAATGAAATCTTGAATCACTCTCTTAACCTCTTTAAATAATATTTTATAATTTCTAACCTTTTCAATAGTTTTAACAGGTAACACAATAGGTTACGATATATTTTCGACGAAATACAATATTTATTAAAAAAAGAAAAAAACAGTAATAAAACCAACTGAAATATTTTTGTGTACATCAAGTCGAATTGAAAAATGTGTTCTCATTATAACTGACTAACGTGAATCATTATATATATATATATATATATATAATGATTCACGTTTTAACCCTTCATTGGCGTGTCGTTTAATTAGTTATTTGTGGTTCTTACGGTTGATTTTGTTCAAGTTTAAGTTGGTTATGTTGTGTTTCTTAGAGATAGTTCATTATGTTAAAATATAGTTTTTTTTTGTATGGTTCAGTTAATATTATACTTCAATTAAAGTTTCTGGTAATGTATGAAATTACTTTTGGGATTTTTAACTATATATATAGTGTGTTGCCAAATTCGACCCATAAATTTTGAGTTGTAATAGGGCATCAAGATAAGGAAAAAAATTCATAGAACATGGGGTCACAAACCACGTATTTAATGAAAATTATACGGTGTTCTACCTTATATTAATTTAGGTTGACGGAAATAACTTTCAGAATACTGAAATATATTATAATAAAACTTTTAATAGACATTCTCACCTTCTTTTTTAATTGCGATAGTAAGAAAAAAAGAAGTTAGCATTATACGCCCCAGCAATATGCAATTGACGCTCCACATTTTGGACTGCCATTACCAGTTCCTACAGTATGACCGATTGCTTGAGCACTCCGTTTCCCACAATTTTTCATGATGTTATAACATTTCACACAAATCAACGTACATATCGCTGCGTTTTCATTGATTTTTTTTTTTTCTCTCAAAATTATTACCGTCAACCCTAGTTCTGTTAAGATGAATCACCCTGTATTTGGAACGAAGTAAGCAGTGCATGTTCTATCGCAATTTTCCATCCTCTTGATGCCTACTATCACACCTTCATTTTTAGGAATTTATCAGTCGAATTCGACAACCCCTATTTATATGTTTAAAAGTAATTCTGATTGAAAGGTAAAGCTTACAAGCAAGTTTTTATTTCTATTTATCTTGGCGTGTCAGTTGTTTTGCTACAAATCAATAAAACAAATAAAAAACAGCTACGAAATAAATTTTCAGCAATGTTAGATGCGATGAAAATAAATATAGTTTGTTTGAACAGCTAATTAGAAGGCCGAAGAAAACTCGCGAGGAATTTAAAGAAAAATCTTTTCTCAATCTTTTTAAGCTTTTCTGCATATCGCAATTACATTTTGAAAATATTTTACTTTCCACTTTTTAATTGAATTTAGAAATTCTTTGCATTCAACGTACATTTTCAAGATTGTGGTTAACTTAAGGAAATTTAAATTAGATTTTTTAAAATTTTTATTTGAATGTAGATTGTCGCATAATTAGACACGCGTAAGACTTCATTATTTCATTTAAGTATGATATTTAAAAGATATACAGTAGAGTCCCGATTATCCGAGTTAATATGGACCAAGCTCACCTCAGATAAGCAAAAAACTCGGATAAACCGGATTTACACAAATCGTCACCAACTAAGGAGATGAAATATAAATTTTCCCTTAATTAATTAATTTTTATGGTACTAGTAACATTTCTTCCATGTACATTTCCGGTACTTTCATGAAAAACGGAGAATGCTAAATATTTATTTGAAAAAGCCCTTACATATTTGTTTGTTTGCTGAAAGTCAATTTTGCTGCAGTTCTTTTTTTCTGCAATACACCGCTACTAAATAGCTACCAATTTCTACGATTTTTCCTTACAACTAAACCTTACTAGCAATTTTTACCTAATTCAATCGCCGAAATCTAACGTCACCGATTAAATATGGCAAAATTTTTTATTAAATTTTAGATGTAACAAATATTGGCAGCTGTGTTATTTTATTAGAGCCATGAAAATTGCAGGAGTAGCCTCTTCTTTTTGATCAAAGTATTAAATAGTTTTATCAATTGAACTTACCTTTGCAATTGAAAAAAATGGCCATAATGTTTTTGTTTTTTGAAAAAAAGAAAATCTTGGCCATTTTTTCCCCATTCTGACCAGAAAATCAAAGTTCTAGAGTAATACGACCGTTCTTTCATCTTCACCTAACACTTCATGTAGAATGATTGTTTCATAATAACGGAAGCCACCAGTTCATCAGAAGAAAATAACTCGGTTAACCCTTTATCTACTGACGGTACTTATAAGTACAATTAAAATAAATTGTTATAAAATTCTTTTAATACATCGATTAGTAGCAATACTGTTTAGAATGAGTTATAGATACATTAATTTGTCTTGTTCCAAAAACATTATTGGTAACACACAAAAAAAAAAAAAAAAAAAAAAAAAAATTAAAAGGACGATTTATTTTGCCTTTGCGTCTTTTCAGCTTTCTAGCACTGAGGGCGAGGTGGGGGGGGGGGGGAGAAATTTTTCAATTCGCAAGTATTTCTATATTTCTATTGTAAGAACATTATATTTCTACATTTCTTAATTCTTTAAAATACTAAGAAATATATTTAAAATAAAAGATTTGAGTAGGGTTATAAATATTGCACAAAATCCCTATAAATTAAAATTTAATTAATCCTTCTAAATCCATAAATACTTCTAAAATACTTCTAAAATTTATTAAACGATTATGGAAATCTTCTAATTTTGTTTGAACAATTATGAAAACTGCTTTAGAAGATAAAATTTTCATAAATTCATAATTCAGTAGATAAAAGGTTAAATCGGAAACTCGGATAATCGGGACTCTACTGTATTTTATTTTCCATTAACGTATGAAATGACAAAACTTGAAGAATAATACTTTAACAACTAAAAAATAAACTACAAAAATGCATTTCAATTATCATAAATTTATAAAACAATAATGTGACAAATTCATCAAAACAAGAAGCATTTGTCTCGTCAGTGTACTATACGGCAAGGCTGGGTAATTTCAATATCTTAAAATTTTAGGGAAAGGTGTGGTGCAGTTACATATTCCTAAAGTATAATAAAACTTGCTGAAAAAAAAAACTATAGTTACCAGCTAAAATAAACAATAGTCTTCACAAAACCAGATTTCAAATCAATTTATTGAAAAAATATATAATACATTCTTACACTTTATGAAGCCTCTATTGACTTTTAAGTAGCAAGGGGGCTCTGCCCCCTACGAGCTACGCTCGTCGACCCTCGTTCAGACACCACAGACTCTAACAGCACGCTAATTTGATCGGCTTTAAAAAGATTTCGGAAGATTGAATTATAATTTGAATCTGACAATTATATTCTGACGTAATTTTCACCAAACTTTTCTTTCTCTTTTTAATATTCACGTAAAAATACTTTTGTTAGAAATGAAATATTATGATCATCTTAAAATATCAAATAAATGTCTCGCGCAATTTTTTTGTTCAATTTTGGCATTAAATATCTCTTAAAATAATTCTTCGATTTGCAGCGTGTTTATCTGCATCAGCGTGTTTATCAAACATTTCCCTATAATACTACCGATTTTCATATTTTTGTATGCAACAGTTTTTTTTATATTAACGATGAAATGCCATGCTTAAGCATTCAAATTGGATGCCGATCTGCCGGGAATATCTACGTAGATTTTCATTGGTCCATTTCCAAATCAAAACTTTTATTTTATATATAGAAGGATAATATAAAAATGCATACAAAATTAACTAGAGATGCTGAAATGTTAGGACCTGCAAAGAAGTTAGGAGGGGCAAAGTTGTAAATATGAAACGCCAGTTTATTCTTGAAACATCAAGCCATATTCTCCAAATTTATACTAAAAACCTCTAAAAACCAATATTTCAGGGACCGTTGGTTTCATATTATCTTCTCTGATTACAGTGAAACCTCCTTGAATGACCACTTGTCATAAAGACCGTTTATTTATGAGCTATAATGTTTGGCTATAGACGTCATGTTAATTTTCCTCCATTAAAGGACCACTTTTTCCCGCCTCCCTCCCTGAAAGACCACTTTTCAATTTATCAGTCCAAGAGTATGATTACTTTCCTTTCCATGGGGTTATCTCGAAACTCCACTTCTCTCTGGAAAACACGCTGAGCTAAGTCTACTTCCTTAGACCTGGCGAATCAAGATAATCTCTTCTCCCCGTTTAGGAAGAAAAAGTTGCTTCTTGTGCATTACTGCGCTTAATGTCACTACGATTACGGAGGTATAGTTCGTGTTGGTGTGATAAGGACTAACGTCCCCTTTCCTGGAATTGGTTAAGTAACAGACACTTGTAAAGTTTAGGAGTCTTTTTCAAGTAGGAGAGTGTGTGTGTGTGTGTGGGGGGGGGGGGGGTCAGATTCCAGTTTATCTTAATTCTGATCATTTGCTTGGTAAGATTGCAGCTTGTTGTTATCACCTCAATTTTGTTTAACAGTGGCAGTTATAACGCAGTGCATATTCGCATTGAAATGCATATCGTGTTTTTCTTGCTGTATGCTTAGTATACCAATTTAGATGATGTCTAAGAGAATTATGTTAACTTTGGAAGACAAAGTGAAAGTTTTAAGAGCACATGAGAATGTAACGAAATTTAGAAACAAAAAACGTTAATGAGAAATTGTAAAAATCAAAGAAAATTACAATTAATTTCTTCTTTAAAGCTGTATAGACATGAAATATAATAAACTAATTCGATAATAATTTTTTTAGTATACAATTCCTGAATATTTGCTTTACGCATCACCTCTATTGAGAGACCACCTCTCTGAACGACCAATTTTTTATGGTCTAATGGGTGGTCTCCTTAGAGAGGTTTCACAGTAAGTTTGATAGACCATCCAATCATGTGGCTTTTTTCTTTCGCAACATCCAATCAAAAACTTTCTGTAACGCAGCCTTTAATAAAAGATTATTATTCTTAAACTTCCAGAAGGATACCTCCCTATAAGGAAGTACAGTACAGCTTGTCCACATGTATGCATTGTTGTGTGCATGTATACACTATGACGCAAAAGTTTAGACAATGAAGAAATTCTTACATACTTTGAAAAATATTTATTCAATTTTCAAATCACTGCTTGAAATTAATGTGCTTTACATATAAACAATATTTATAACAAAGAAAAGTGGAATTGTGCATATTGCAATAAATTAAATGGTAACAAAAATAAACTGCTGTCTCAAAAGTTTAGACACAAATTAAATAAAATCGAAATAAACAGTTTTTAAAACCTGGTTGCGCATCCATGCTTATGTATTACGTCATATACACGAGATTGCATGGAAGAAACTAAATCTTGCATAGTTTGTGGATCGATATCGTACCATGCATTCTCAATAGATGTCTTAAGTTCCTTTTCAGAAGAGTATTGTCTAGCGTTGCTATAAACTTTGCGACACATGATGCTCCAAAGGTTTTCTATAGGGTTAAGATCTAGGCTACATGCTGGCCAGTCGAGAACTCTTATATTATGGGAATTAAACCAAGATTTTGAATGTTTTGCAGTGTGAATTGAAGCATTGTCTTGCTGAAATTCCCACTGAGGACCCCCTAGAAGCTCAGCAAATGGCAGTAGGTTTTCTTCTAATGTCTGTGTATAATGCTGGGAAGTTTGACGACCACTGGTGAAGGTCAGAGATACTTGTCCATTATAGCAAAAGGCTGCCCAAACCATCACCGAGCCCCCTCCTTGTCTGCGACTAAAAAAACGTCGAGGTTCCTTCCGCAAGTCATGCCAATACGATAAACAACCATCTGGACCATCCAGATTCCACTTTTTTTCATCGCTAAATATGAGTGACTGCCATTTCTCTCCATATGACATATGCTTTCGAGCCCACATAAGTCTTTGTAACTTATGATATGGTTTCAGAGCTGGTTTCTTCTGCATTTTGCTATAAACGATTGTTCCTTTTTCCAAAATTCGTCTACGAATCGTATCCTTTGATACAGAGAGTCCCGATGAGCTTTGAACTCCACGTACGCTCATTTGTTGAGTACTCGCTAGTCTTTGTATCAGGCGATCCTCTCGTACATTTGTCACACGTGGCCTCCCAGACCGACATTTTGCTTTATATTCGGAACCACTCGATAAAACTCGATAAATAGATTTTTTTGACCTATTAATAATAGCAGAAATTTCAGAAACACTCTTCCCTTCACCTTTCAACTGTCAAATCCTTGAAACCTCATTCACTTGAATTTCTTTAGCTCTCGGCATGTCGACTATGAAGCGCAATCGTTTGCAGAACTTAAGTACTCCAAATTTGTGACATCATCGATTCTAAATTTGCATATGCCAGCGAATATTCAAAGAAATTTAGAATAGTGTCTAAACTTTTGCGACAAGCACATTTGAATTTTTATGAAAAAAATTAGTATTATAGCAAATAAAACGACTGTCTTTTATATATAGCATTTTAAATCAGTTTTTGAATATATTTACAGGTTTTTGTAATTCTGACGTCATAATTCTACATTTTAAAGCTGAATGACGTCATTGTCTAAACTTTTGCGTCATAGTGTATGAAGTAACTGGTTATTGCATCAATTTTGGTCCATTTTCATGTGTTTAAATGGTTTAATTGCATAGAAAGTTTATATATATATATATAGTTCATCAAAATATGAAATATTTAGCGCTCTAAAAACTCGAAAGAAGATATTTATAACACGAATTGAACAATTAACAATAAACATAAATAATCAAATTATTAACAGTTAAATATTGAACTACAAAGATTAAATAGACTGGCTTTTTAAAAAAATAATTCGAAATGCTCCAACTGTTGAAGTATCCAATCAAAAATACTACAATTTATAATTTTTTTTTGTATAAAATTATTAATATATTCATTTAAATTTTTTTAAAGCTTTATTAGAATTTATCTTACAATTAATTCTAAATTTAGTTCCAAAATTTATTAAATGTCTTACATTTTTATTTTTAATTATATTTAAATCACCTGTGATGACATGAGCATAAAAAAGTATAAAAAAAAATCAATAAATTCAATATTACAATGACATGTTAAAGAAATATTTGAATTTGAGAAGACTATTAAAAATATTAATGCCTAATGACTTACAATAATCATTATAATGAATTATTGTAACCATTAAGCAATAAGATTTCTCTTAACTCATTTCTCTCTACCTTAGCTAGACAGTCGAACTTGTCATTCTGAATTAGTGGTAATAATAACTTCCCTTCTTCATCCATTTTTCGTTCATCTGTCAGCTCATCTTCTACTGTTAACGGGTTTCAATACCTAACAAGCAACAAAACATGTCAGTTTCGCTATCAGCCACTGCCGCTCTTGTTTCTATGATCCCGATTCCTACGATTTTAAGAGTTAGGTTTGCTTTCGAGAGACAAAGCAATTCATTAACTAAGGGCTGCTCTTCCAAATGACTTCGTGGTCTTATTGATCAGGGCTAATGTACCCTACAGCACGTCGATACATGTACGGCTATCTCTTTAAACGGTAGTCTCTCTCTCATTTTCTAACGCTTGGCTACGGAATAAAGACTTTATCAAATTCATGGTTTCTGCTCAGATAGTTAACTTTAGCAACGTTTTTTATCCGTGCCTTTTATTTTCTGGACAATTGGCTTTTAGGTACTGAACGTACCTATGAAGACGTTTTCGCTAGCAAAGAGATGGCCGTTTTTGTTGAGAGCGTGGTGAAATTTAGAACACCAGGTCCTATTAAAAAAACTCCAATTCGGGTAACAGAAGACTATGTTTATTTCATGATGAAAGTCCAAGGGAGAGGTACAGGTGGAGGCAATAAGGAGCCTCTTTTAAAACGTCATCACGAGGCTAGAGACAGAGCAGGAATATCCTGTTGAATATACAGTTACAACTTTCTTGCTTGGCGGACTACAATATCGCCAATCTACAAATATTTTGCGCCATGCACAAGAGGCTGAGGGAAACATTGGCTGGTATGTTCGCCAAAAACATACGGTAGGCTTCTACCATATATTAATTGTGTAGGGGTGGCAGATTGTGGGCTGATAACATTCCTGAGTCATGATAGACGCAGACTAATCTGTACATTGATACAGCTGCGGTTAAATGAAAAAAAAAATAAAAAGTGTTTCTGGATAAGGCCTAGTAACAGATCCAAATCGTTAGGCGAAAAGGCATGAGAATGTATTTTTCTAGAGCAGATGTTAGATCAAAGATAAACCGCTTTACCACAAAAATGCAGAATTGCCATACATCTGACCAAAAGGGTGTGAAACGAAGATAATTCTAATGAATAGATTGCATGTAAAGTGATTTTAAATGATGAGTTATTTTCATGCCCAAATAAGGAAATGACCGAAGTTAAAATGCTTTTGAAACTAACAGTCAGCCGTAACGAATTTTCTACAAGGTTAAATCGTATGTGTGAAAAAATCATAAAGTAAAAATTGAAGACTGAATCACTGATTTTATTTTATTAAAGAGATGAGTAACTAGAATAATTTAATTTAAATGTGAAGGGCTGTTAATACAATCGATTTAGTTTTTAAATGTTGAATTTAATTTAGGGGCTGCACTGTTTGACTATAGCGCACTAAAATAAATAAATTCTTAACCAGAATTTTAATTGAAACTGCTGGGGGGGGGGGGATGGAATGTAAACATATATAACGAGATAATCGTTATATATATCACCTGCGACACCGCAAAAAAAAACTTTTTGTTGACCCGTGTGCATGGGCAAAACAGCAAGAAAAATAGTTACACATATAAATATATTTTCAAAACATAAAAGTTTTTTTTTTTTTTTTTAAACAAGTTGCTGTCATGAACACAAAAAAATCTCTTTCATCAATAGTTCCAACAGTCCTAAGAGATTTTATGAATTAATATTTCTAATTGGTTTTAATGGATATCCACCTTAAGTACTTTTTCTTGAAAATTACGTATACCATGGCTTTTTTTTATCTGAGTCGACTCTGACAGCAAATATTTAAGCAGCATGTAACTAAACCATTGGCTGCACATCATCAAAATATTGATCCTGATTCGGATCATTTTATGAAAAAGCACAAGTACTAACAATAAAAAAACTATAATATATAAACACAAATGCAACACTAGAAGTAAAGAGTAAATAATAATAAGTGAAATGTGTAATTGTAAACTAATAATCAATTGTAATATGATTTAAAAGAAATTGGACATGATTAAAAAAATGTAATGTTTATGCATGCAGCATAGGATGACAAAAAAAAGAGGTGCCTGAAGCACGCCCATGAAAAAGGTGTCACCCTGAATCTTGTGTAGACCACACGTATTATGGCGTCGGCTTAGGGCTTCAGCCTTATATGAGGAAGGAGTTTTGAGACTCATACAGCGCCCGCTTATATGAGTCCCTGCTCCTCCGAAGACGCTAGCGGTCCTCTAAAGGAGCACACGTCGGTTTACAAGCAAAAATTGATTTTTTGTGAATTGGAACACCAATTCCAAGGGGTTGTCTCTCAACACAATGAAGTTTTGGACCCTAAAGGCAATAATTTTGAACGGGAACAAAACATTCAAAAGGGAGAATTAAAAATAAAAAAATAGATATATGTAACATATATATCAAATCAAAAAGGGGTAGACAATCCTAGAGTGAAGAGAGACATAAAAAATGAAAAGTCATAATCAGGTTGAATAATGCACAAGTCGTATAATTAGAAGGTAACTAACTGGTTGACCAGAAAATGTTATCAAATTACATGTGAAATTTTTTTTTTAAATAACTGCAATTATAAAATGTGTTAGTTATCATTGTTACCCGAAATGTAATCGTAAAAGAATAAAATGTAAAATAAATGATAAACTGTAAATAATAGTTAAGTGTATGTAAATAACATAAAAGTGTACAGTAAAATGAAAAGAGTGTAAAGTGATTCAAAATATTGTTCACAAGAGATCTTCGAAGAAAACACTCATGGGACAGCCATAATGTTGTCAAAGTTCTGTTGTAAACAACATACATACAACCTAGGCCTCTGGTTGTACACTTAGCTTCACAATACATGTCATAAGAAAAAAATGTAAACAAAAGTACATTATTTTCTGTTTCTTAAATTATATGTATGTGGTTGATAAACATTAGGGAAGTTGTGATTGTTTAAGTGACTTGTAACATCGAATAAATGTCCATATCGAGGGGTTGCAAGAAGTAACCTATCAATGTGTACACGAAATGCTGTATTATCAGCAGCATACAACCTCTTGATCGAGAAGGACACAGGTGAATGTTTGAAAGTTACAATGTATGGTCCAGTGTATTTAGGTTTGAATTTATCAACAGATTTTAAGTACACAATATCTTTGAGGCAAATGGTTCTTAATTTAGCTTTTTGACCGTAATGTTTATATCTTTTATCCTGTGCTGTTTTAATGTTAATGTAAGCCTTGTCATATATTTTGTGTAAATCTTCAAGTAGTTTATGTATTTCAGTATGTTTATCTAGAAAATGTTGATTGCTATTCTGATCAAAAGTGTCAAAAATTAATGAAAGTTCACGTCCAAAGTGGAGAAGATTAGGAGTGAATAATGTAGTTGAATGTTTTGAACCATTATAGAGCGACTTGTGTATAAATATTGCATTTTCAAATGAGTGACCTTCTTGCAAAAGCATATTAACAGAGTATTTGATTGATTTATTGATTCTCTCCGAAAGAGCATTGCTTTGTGGCCTCGAAACGGAGCTGTGAAGTACCTTAATACCTAGAGTATCATTAAAAATGTTGTATATTTGAGATGTATATTGGGGTCCTAAGTCTGATAAGACAACAGAAGGTCTCCCAAAGGTGGTTATGTAAGAGAATAAACATTTAACGACTTTAGCTGCAGATGTATCATTAAGTGGAAAAAGTTCAACATGTCTTGAAAAGTGATCTGTAATAGTTAAAATATGTTTACCATTAGAAAAGGGTCCAACGAGATCTGTACTAATAGTATGGCCAGGATATCTGGGCGTGTAGGTGGGTTGTAAGGGTGCAGGAGGGGTTTGATGATGTTTACATTGAAGACATTTGACACATGAAGCTACAAAGTTTAAGGTGTCAACATACATGCCTTTCCAAAAGTATCTTGATGATAGAAACTCATAAGTTTTATTAAAACCAAAGTGAGATAAATGAGAGATTGTTAAAACTTTGCTTTTAAGAGAGTTAGGAACAACAATGTGATATGAAAAAGTGTTGTTAAGATTATTTTCTTTCTTTAACATTAAAACTTTCGAATCAGGGTGTATGAAGTAATTAGGATATTTTTGAGAAGGTCCTTTCTTTAGAATATCCTTGTAAACAGTGGACAAGGTGGTGTCATTTTTTTGTTCAGTGCAGAAAGTTTCATTTGAAATTTCCAATAAAGGATCTGGATTTGTTTGTTTAACCGATACAAGATAGTTTACATATTTCATAGTGGAACTTGAACATGAAATATTACTGTCTGGTGTATCATAGTCAACAATAGGTAATGGTTGAGGGTCATGGATAAGTTCAGGGTTAGTCTCCAGAGTTTGTTGATTGTTTTCAAAAGTACAGCGAGATAAATAGTCAGCAAGCACATTTTTTTTACCAGTGATATGTTTAAAAGTGTATGAGTACTCGGAAAGCTCCATGAGCCAACGAGAGATAATATCAGCTGGATTAGTAGTCTTGTTATATTTTTCTAAGAGTTTACTGTCAGAAAGAATTACAAATTGTCTGTTATATAAATAATATTTGAAAGCGGTAACAGATTTATAAATTGCCATGAGTTCTAATTTAAGTGCAAGGTATTTTTTTCTGATGGCTTAAGAGATTTAGAAAAATATGCTACTGGTAAAAGTTGTTGGTCATGCTCTTGTAATAAAACACCAGAAATAGCAACATTTGACGCATCTGTATTTAAATAAAATGTCTTGTTCCAATCAGGTAATCTAACCATGGGAGAATTAAAGAAAATTTTCTGTATTGTGTCCATGATTTCTTTATGTTTAACTGTCCATTTAAATTTAACTTTTGGAGTAGTTAGGTTTATCAGTGGCTGTACTAACTCAGAAAAGGATGGAATTAAAGATTTTTAAAATGTAATAACACCAATGAATCTTTTTAGTTGCCGTTTAGTTGTAGGTGTGGGAAAAGATGTTATTTTTATGGTATTTGACTGAATTGGGGAAACAGACTGATTTTCTACATGAAATCCTAAATAGTCAATACCAGATTTATGAAAAGTACACTTGCTAGGAGACAGGGTCAAGTTATATTTGGTTAAGATAGAGAGAATTTTTTTTAATTTACTACACATTTCATCAAAAGAGTTTGGACCTACAATGAAATCATCCTGATATGTATATACACCAACTAATTGTAATTCACCAAGCAAAGAGTCCATTAAAGCTTGGAAAATAGAAGCGCTGTTTTTTAATCCGAACACTAATCTCTTGTATCTAAAAGAACCAAACATAGTAGTAAATGTCAACTGATTTTGGAATTTTGCTGGCAAATCAATTTGATGATATGCCTGATGAAAGTCAAGAGAAGAAAAATAGCGGTACTGAAAAAGATTTGAAATGATGGTTTGAATTTTAGGTAGAGGGTAAGATGAGCCTTGAATTACAGTATTAATCATTCTGAGATCTAACGCGAGACGAAATTTTTGTTTACCAGTCCCATCTGGCTTCTTTTTGACTAACAGCATGGGGCAAACCCATTCTGAACAGTGCCGTTCAATAATTTTGGCATCAAGTAGATCTTTAATTTGTTCCAAAGTACCTTTTTGCAAAGATTGAGGAAGGAGGAATGGAAGAGTTTTTATAGGGTAGTCATTAATAAATTTCAAATCAGGTACAATCTTATCAGTATGTCCAAGTGTATTTAATGATTTTGAAAAGGCAGGGTAATAATTAAGTAATAATCTAGTCATTGTATTTGCTTCATTAGAACTTAAATGTGTAAGATCAAAATCGGTAGCTGCCAAATCCTCTTTCCTCTTTTTTAATGTTTCATTAGATGCCTTGATAAAATTTAGGAATTGTTGTTCTGAGTTATGATGCTTGTCCAAATTATCAGAGGGGTACTCAAGAATTTCCTCAACTTCAGATAAATGTCCAATTTTTGTGTGTTTAGGGAGATGAATGGTAGTGTTAGAATTATTTTTAAGTGAAATAGAAAAGAAATGATTTAATTGTACAGGCTTCTTTTTGCGTTTAGATTTCTTATCCATTTGAATAATGGCATCATGACCTATTAATACTTTTTTATCTGCCAAATATTCAAATAGATAGTTTATGTCATGTTTGATATTATTGTTTGTGTAAACTGAGCACCATGTTTGCTCTTGGGGTTCTAGGATGATTTTACGGGTTAAGAAAACTTTTTGATTTGTCACCACATCACATAAGGTGTTACATTGATTACTTTCACTGACTTTTGACTTAGTGTGTGATGTTTCTAGTGGAATAGTCAAGCTGTTGTTAATGTGAATGCATTTATTGAAAGTATCAATGATAATGTTAAATTTACTAATGAAATCAAAACCAAGAATGCCTTCAAAGCTGGAGGATTCAGGAATATCCACTATATAAAAGTGGTGCGAGAAGGATTTTTTTTCTAACTTAATGGATGCTCTAATACATGAAGAAAAAGAAACATCCGAATTGACGGTTTTAATATTTATGGCTGTTGATAGTCTCTTGTATTTTTATACAGGTTTAAGTTCATTAAATAACTTTTGTGAAAGTAACGAAATGCTACTTCAAGAGTCAGCCAATAAGGTGATTTTATGGTTTGCAATAGTGGCCTTTACAAGAGGGAGTGATGGAGAACGCGTATTAACACTACAAATGATGTGGACATTGTTATCGCCTTCATTTTCTGTTTGAGTAGTGATATTTCTTCCGATTTTAATGTGATCTGAAGTTTGTGACCCGGTTGAATTGACTAACCTTTCTTTAGAGATCTTTGATACTGTAGGGTCAATAGGAAATGTTGCTGATGTTAAGTCACATGGTTGAGACACAAAATCATCAGCATAAAAATTGTGTCTCTGTTCTAGTTTTTCTGAACATGGTAATTGTTGCGTCTGTTAAAATTTTCCCTTCTCTGTGTATTAACTCTTTTCCATTTAAAACACTGATGGGCCTGGTAGCCATTACGGAAACAGAGTTGACATGTCACAACTTTTCTTTGTGCAAATTTGTGAGGGGAAAAACGTTTTGGGAAATTTCGCGTTTTGAAATTTTTCCTATAACGCATCGCATTTGAGTTATACTTTGGGCTACTATGCATGTCATTTTTTTTAGTTTCTGTTTTGGGTCCAGGTGGTGCAAGTGTTAACGCATTTATTTTTTCCGAGAGTTCCTTTAATTGTTCTTCAACGTTATTTTGAGATTTACTGACAAAGGTTAAGGAATGTAGAATCTTTTCGTTATGCAGAATTTCGTGTAACGTCTGTGCTCTTTCAACAGCAGCACGATATGCATTGACGCCTTCTTCTTGTAATTTTATTCGTATGTTAGCTGGCACAGCATCCATAAATTTCATAAGTTTAATCGCGTTACGGGCATTTTCGTGTTTAATATCTGAATAGAGAGTTGCGGCTAACACGTTTAATCGGTGTGCCAAATTTTTAATTGACTCCGTTGGCAGAAGAGATAAGCTCGAAAGTTCAACACCAGCCACGCACTTGCTCGGGGGTGAGAAAAATGCCGCAAATTCTTTTTCAAGCGTATCTAGATCGTTGATTTTTTTAATTTCCGGATTCTGTGCATAAAATTTTTTGAGCTGGACCAATTAACTTCCCTACAAGTACAGCAATGGTAGTCTGAGGGCTGTATTTGTTAATTTCAGCGACCGACCTTATTTGGTTAAAAAAGAATTTAAGCAAATCCGGATCTCCATCAAATTGGTTAATGTTGATTTGAACTTGTTTAGCGGACATGGTCAACGATTAGTTTAACAAATTCCCTAATCCAAACTGTTACTGAGATTCTGCATACATATATAAATATGACACATATAAACAGATAAAAATGCAAAATAAATAAAATAATGAAATAAAATAGTATAATAATCACATTAAAAAAAACACATAACTTTTAAAAAAAAATGTCTTTTTCAAACCTTTTATAGAAAAAAATAGAGAGAAAAAAATTATCCAGGGACAAAAATTGTGTTTCTCATAGTAAAAATAATATCATTGCTTATTTTAAGCAAAAGAAAGAGAAACAAAAAATATTTCGCAATAGCTCCTATTTTTTTTTATGGATGGGAACATGTACGTCTTTCAAAACAAAGTGGTAGGATCAAGCAACTGAAATAAAAACTTATTTTATCCTTTTTAACAGAGAAAAAATTTTCTATCTGTCCTTGTTTCTCTAAAAGGCCAGAAATTAAAAATCTCTCAAATTAAAATATTTTCAAGCCGAAAGGCAAACTAGAAAAATCTTATTTTAACCTTCGTAGATAATAAAAAAATATGTGGGACAAAGTATAATCCTCGTTAACGCTTTTTGAGAGAAAAAAAATTTAACATATTTTAATATGCATTAAGAGTTAAGCAGAGGTGAATGTATTTCATAATAACTAAAAATATTGGAAAATTCCATGCAATGCGAAAAAAATAATATATTATATTTTTAAATATTATAATAAACAGCACAAAATAACTTCACAAAATCTTAAAAATAGCAATATCACTGTGTTTTCGTATCCTTTACAAAAACACAATAATATTAATAAAATCAATTCTCAAGTACTTGTGAGTACTTATAGAGTATGAAAGCATAAAAATGGAATAAAACAACTTTAAAAATTTTAAAAGAATGTTTCCAGAATTAACTGAAAAGAAATTAGTCGATAGAAAAACAAACAAATGGGGGGAATTAAAAGAAATGCTTTCATCCTCCAAAATGTGTTATTTAAGTGAATCTAGCACTATTGAAACTTTTTTTTTCTTTTTTTTTTACTAATGCACTTTCATTTTTTAGATTGTGAACTTTTGTTTTCAAGTGCATATATATCTGACTCTCGACGATTTTTTTTCTATTTGTATACAACGGAGAATTTATGGAGCACACCTTCAGGAGTCATTTGAATGATTTTTTTTTGTTGATTGACTCCTTTTATTCGAACGACTCAACACACGCGCACACTAGGAAATTTCACAAACATGCACATTTTGCACATTCTGACTGTAGCATCAGAGAAGTTGACCCACAACACACATAGCACACTTGAGCAGATCGCAGGACAAATTGGGGTGGATTTTTAATCAAAAGTAATCACGCAAAAACACGCTGAGGCATTTCTTTCACAAACAGTGGTGTCGTATGGTAAAAAGGTAACCAAACACACTTTTCAGAATATTGAGGAGGCTGCTGTGTAAATAGAAATGAGAGCGAGAGTCGTGATTCAATCGCTGACTCGCTCGGACGTTCCTTTCATTTTCGTACACAGAAAGTAAACAAGGGAATTTTAGCGCGAGTATTCTCCTATCACACATAAGGGGAAAGCACACTTGAAATCTTGTTTGCACATACACAATATCACACACTGTTCAATTTCAGCACTTTTTTGCAGGTTTTTTTTTAACTGATAAGGCTTTTCTCACACTTTTGAATTGGGAGTTCACATCTCGCACGTGAAAATGTAGAGGCGTACTTTGAGCACTCACACATTGCTGTAATTTTGGTGAAAAACACACATCGAAGACGACTTGAGACTAATCACAGAATTCAGTGCAGGGGTGAACGAACATAGAATGGTGTGGATGATTTTCAGGCTAAGATACACTCACACGCTGATCCGCGGGATGCACGAAGAGAAGAACACAGTTCCGTTGATGTCAACAACACCGGTGGGACAGCACAGAGCAGTTCAAAACAACGGTCGATGCGAGGGAAAGGGGTAATTCTCCGCTTGAAACAAGAGAGGGAAGCAAGATAGAAACAGGCAAAGACAGAAGCTTCCTCGGCGAAGGGCAGTCGTCCGGGGCGAGAAGTTCACTCCAGGATGAAATCTTTCGTCGGAGATGGGGTGGCGAACTGTTGATTTCAGGGTGACATTTCTTTAGGTGACTGGGGCGAGTTACTCGAAGCTCGCTGCAACAGAGCGGTGCGACAGCCGGGAGGAATCCATCGCTCCAAGAAGTCCAAACAGAAAAAAAAGATTGGAAGCACGTACCTCTCCCTTACATTTCTTTTTTTTTTTTAGGAGAAAAAAAACTGGTCAGGCGACCAAAGTATATGAATACGTTTTCGCTAGCAAAGAGATGGCCGTTTTTGTTGAGAGCGTGGTGAAATTTAGAACACCAGGTCCTATTAAAAAAACTCCAATTCGGGTAACCGAAGACTTTGTTTATTTCATGATGAAAGTCCAAGGGATAGGTACAGGGGGAGGCAATAAGGAGCCTCTTTTAAAACGTCATCACGAGGCTAGAGACAGAGCAGGAATATCCTGTTGAATATACAGTTACAACTTTCTTGCTTGGCGGACTACAATATCGCCAATCTACAAATATTTTGCGCCATGCACAAGAGGCTGAGGGAAACATTGGCTGGAATGTTCGCCAAAAACATACGGTAGGCTTCTACCATATATTAATTGTGTAGGGGTGGCAGATTGTGGGCTGATAACATTCCTGAGTCATGATAGACGCAGACTAATCTGTACATTGATACAGCTGCGGTTAAATGAAAAAAAAAATAAAAAGTGTTTCTGGATAAGGCCTAGTAACAGATCGAAATCGTTAGGTGAAAAGGCATGAGAATGTATTTTTCTAGAGCAGATGTTAGATCAAAGATAAACCGCTTTACCACAAAAATGCAGAATTGCATACATCTGACCAAAAGGGTGTGAAGCGAAGATAATTCTAATGAATAGATTGCATGTAAAGTGATTTTAAATGATGAGTTATTTTCATGCCCAAATAAGGAAATGACCAAAGTTAAAATGCTTTTGAAACTAACAGTCAGCCGTAACGAATTTTCTACAAGGTTAAATCGTATGTGTGAAAAAATCATAAAGTAAAAATTGAAGACTGAATCACTGATTTTATTTTATTAAAGAGATGAGTAACTAGAATAATTTAATTTAAATGTGAAGGGCTGTTAATACAATCGATTTAGTTTTTAAATGTTGAATTTAATTTAGGGGCTGCACTGTTTGACTATAGTGCACTAAAATAAATAAATTCTTAAACAGAATTTTAATTGAAACTGCTGGGGGGGGGGGTTGATGGAATGTAAACATATATAACGAGATAATCGTTATAGTACCCACATATAAACATTTATTTATTCTTCTGCCTTCGAAAATTTTGTCTTTTTCCTTATATTTGTTTGTCTATCACCAGCTGATTTTAGTTTCGGAATAGCTTTTCTTACTGCGCAATTTATAGCTGCTTCTAGTTTTTTAGTGCCTTCTATCGGAATCGGGCTTTGCATTCCACGGCTTTTTTCACGGACGCTTAATAGTCTCATATTCATCTAAGTCAGTGGCCAATTCTAAGGGATCTTTAAAATCTGTCCACTTATGGATGAAGTGCACTCTTATTTCGGGAGAAACGTGTCTCTTAATCTCATCGGTAATTAGTAAATTTTTCAGCTCACTAAAACCCGCAATTTTAAGACCGTTATGCCATCCTTTAAAATAACTATTCAATACAAATATTAGGTCCTTCAGAGGACTGCCTTGGGAAAGTTGATGTTGGATTAACTGCTCCTATTAGTTTCATGATCTACTCTATAGCGTTCTAATAATATAGTTTTTACATGATGGAAAATCATCAATTTTTTCCTCGGGTTTCACGCAAAATCAGCTCGGTTATTTCTCTAGTAAGAGGGCTAATAAATGCGTTACTAGCTCATCTGCCAATAAATTTGATCTCGCTTACTGCTCGAATAAATTTAGAAAGAAAGTTATATCGGATCGGTCCCTTTCGAACTTATGCATAATGGAGTTTAAGGGTAATTCAGGCTGTTTATCAGAATTACTATTTGATGTCGTGCTCCGCGTATCTGGCAAACGCGTTAATCTCAGTCGCTCTCACCCTAATTCATGTTCTCTCTCTTCTCCTCTCCACCCTCTCTCCTTATATCTCTGATTTTTTCCGCTCTTTCTCAACGTTGATCTGGTCACATATTTTAATAAAACGTTTAATTTATGTCAAAGCAAAATCTTGCTCATAATACGCGACGCATTCAAATTTCCTAGACATCTTCGCAATCGGATTTCCCGTTATCAGCTCAATACAATATTCGTCGGCTTACGTTTGTAAGTCAATTTGAAAATCCATCAATTTTTATACTTATGCCAAAGCAATAAAAAGAAACCTAATTCTTGTCAACTGAGTTTATTTTTGCAATCCTAACACTGCACAAGGAATATTTGACATATCACATATGCACATATGGACCTTTGCACATATCTTTTCAAATAAATTTTAATTTTCGAAAGAAAAAATAAAGGTTGTTACACGCTCTGCAAACTTTCCGCATATGATAAAAATGAAATCAATATACAAATTCTACTATCCCCATGCACACAATGTAAGAAAAACAATATAAATGTAACAGGCAAACAATAATCCCAGTTTTACACTTGAACACAGTACTCTTTGCAACAACCATCAGATTTCTAACATTTTAGAAAATAGCATACCTTAATTTTAAACCTTCAAGATGCTTTGAATAATAGAAAGATACTAAATTGAAAATTTTAATAAGAATTTGAGTGCACATACCTATTTACTCAAATTGCCTTACTTGCTTTTGAGTAATTTCAACTTATGGTTGCAATACTCTATCTACTATGTTTCTCAGACCCCCTCCCCCCCATAATTACAATTTAACCTTGCAATACTTTATGTACTATGTTTAAAAAAAATTAATTCTATTATAACTCGAATAAATAAAATAATATACAGTTGCTTAAATATATTAATCTCAGTTTATCACAACGTATCACAATTTATCACAATTTAATATTCGTTATTTTAAAATACTTCTTCGCCAGCTGGATTCTCTTTTGTCAGCAGGATCTCCTTTATCTCAACTCCAGGCAGTTCAAAGGTATGCCGTATCTCCCAGCTATGATTCACATAGATCTTCATACTAGTGCTACTTTTAATTCAATCATATCGACTTGAAGTGCAGAGGGAGTAGAATGTTTGATGCATTGCCCATGGGGGGGGGGGGGGGGCGACTTCCGTTTTCGCCTTCCAAACTCTTACGCATGGGGATTGCTATACTGAATTTTAAGTGAGAAACTACAAAATTTCTCACAGCACTGCTATAAAAATTCGTGTTTAGAAGTAAATATTTAATCTTTGCATTTTAATACAATGGAGAAATTTAATCTATTAATTATAAATGTAATGTCTCCTATGCAATTAGAATAAATTGCAATATTTTCATCATTTTTTTTAAATATGATTTAAAAAATGTTTTAGCTACATATTACGAATTTGGGAGAAATTGGGCAATGTATGTTTATTTTTGTAGGCAGATTCGTGCTATGCGCTTAAAGGCATAAAAATAAAATGTGGAAATTAGAGAGATAATTTTTTTATTCGGCGATAAAAATTTAAAAACTCTTACACGTGATTGTCTTTTTCCTATAACAACTGGGTATCGTTTCAAAAAACAAAGAAAAAGAAAAGCTTTCACCCAAATACGCCTTACACACAATACCCGCCGTTTACGTTAAAGGATATTCTATAAATGTTGTAATAAGACGAGAAAGGTAAAGTGATCCGTTATACAATGTTACAGACAACAAATAACATCTGCAAATGTCAAACATTTACAAACTGAACTGTGTTAGAAGGTAGCACGATTAGGTTTAATTCATTTCATATGTTTTCATCTTAATTTCGAATGTTTTTTTTCAATTGCGCCTTTAACTATAAGGGAATTCAAATGAAACCCGGTCACTACTGTAAAGTAACGATTTTATTAACACACACAAATGTAGTTATACACAGTACACGAACTCAAAAATAGTCGTATTCCTCCTCATGATAACGTTGCAAATGACTCAAAGACAGCGCCATTCGAGTATTGCGCTGTTCGGCGGCCAGTTGGTGGGGAGCCCACTGAGCACAAATTTTTCGAAAGTTCAAGTGTTGATGCAATGTGGTGTGAGTGGTGCCCACGCTAATACCGAGTAACCGGTGGATCTCGTCCACAGTTATTCTGCGGTGGCCAAGACTAAATCATTCACTTCCGCAATCATTTCCGGTCTGATGACACGATGAGCCTGTCCTAGACGAGCAAAGTTTTCCAGTAACTCGCGCCCGTCAAGGAATCTTTTGCGCCATTCCGCAACAGTTGAACGACTCAGATTGTACTTACCGTACGCATCTTTCATCCGTCGATACAGTTCACGGTCTCCAACTCCCTCCGCCGCTAAAAATCGAATCACTCCTCGTTGTTCCTGCTTACTCACCTGCATGTTCAGTTGTGGACGATAACTTGTGTGACTACTTCTCTTCGGCGTGCAACCACACTGTCGCTATGCAATGTGAAACGTTGCGCATGCGTCAGTCTCTCTACCAATAGATGGTGCCGCCATACACGCAGTTACGTGGCGCCCCCTTACGTCTAATGTAAAGTTACACCCACTGACCGGGTTTCAGTTGAATGACTTTCATATATCTAGAGTGGATTAAACATATATTATCAGCAAACAAACCTTTTAAATTTAAACATTGCGTGTTTTAAAAGCAAAAAATGCGAACAGAGCAATCTTATGCGGGTGTACAAGGTGTGGCCGAAGAGAGTTGTTGCCTTTGACAGCCGCAAACATGAATGTTTATTTATTTTTTTATTTTATAGAAAATATCTAATGATTCTAATAATGTACTATATTATTTTAATGGCTTATTAAAATACAATTACACTAATTTTTCTGTTTTTCTAAAAAGATATTTTACCATTAACAATTATTTTATTTTTAATAAAATTTATGGTATTGTTTTTACGAATATCCATGTTCCTTCACTGTAAAAACAAGGGAGTGTTATTACACTTTAATTGGGATTATGAAATGCCAAATAAAGTTTAAATCTACACTGTTTTCGGTGGTAGCACCTTAAAAAGTATCAGAATAACCTCGGAATGATGTAACTTTATTCTTTAACCTCAATTATGGAAATGAGACACCAATTCAGTGTAAGAAATTTTTTTCATGTTTTGATTACGAATCTGCATATGCAGCAGAAGACGTGACGCCATTTTATTTTCGCATTTAATGGTCATTTCTAGTTTTCCAACTGCAGTTAAAAGAACAAACATAAGGTAAACAATATGATTACTCTTTGTAGATTTAATATGTAAAACTTTAAATATAGTTTGTATATGCTTTTTAAAATTATATCATACTTTTAACAGTGTGCTGCCAATTTAAGAACAATGGTGACATGGTCGATTTTAATGGGAGATATGCCTTTTGTATAATTGATGCAGTAATTTTTTTATGCAGCTTTGTTTATTTGTTAGCTGGTACAATTTAAGCATTTTATGCTATGCATTAAATTGATTTTATTGATCCAAGACTGAAAGCTTTATTTAAAATTGCTACAATTTGTATTGCCTTAAGAATTTTTAGAAATTAAAATTATACAAATTTACTCGGATGTATATTACTTTTAGTTTAGTTCATTTTCATTGTGTTAATCTTCTCGCAAGTAGGGTCCTTATTAAAGTACATGCCTTTTAGAAATTTTATGATTTTTAATTTAAATTAAAATAATTTTACGATTTTTGTCAGCATTTTTAAACATTTTCCTAGGGAAGCAAAAATGTTTAGAAATCAAACCAATATACAAGAGAATATTTTTAAAGAAAAACTTCATCGAGAAAATTTTTAATTAAAATGGATGCTTGCGTCCAGGCAATATTTATTAAAATTACATAATTCTGATGTAATTTAATATCAGATGTAGCTTATATTTGTTATCGAGATAAGAAAACTAGAAGCTCCAAATTAAACTTACAGCGATAGTTATAAGAGATTATAATATCTGGAAAAAAATTATTTTATAACGTGTGACCATCACGTTTGCCCGTTCTATAATAATATTTATTTTCTCCAAGAAATTTTCATACAACGTATGAAAATTTCATAAGTTTTATTTCGTTTTTTAGTGGTTGATACTGAAAGAGTTAAAACATTAGATTGTCATGCTGTTATTCGTCTGTTTATTAAATTGGTGAAACATAATTAAGTTGATCATGGCACCCTTATGATTCCATTTAGTGGGAAATCTCTGCACTTCCATGTTGGGGATGGGGAGATGTTTAGTAAAGAATTATCTTTCAGATGCACAAAAAAAAAAAAAAAAAAAAAAAAAAAAAAAAAAAAAAAAAGACTTAATTTTAATGATAAACATTGTTTATAATACATAATATAATATTGATAAAAAACACAAACAAAATTTGATTATACCAAAATTTAGAGGAACTCTAGCTCCACTCTGCCCCCCCCCCCCCTATATGGGACCTATGAAAAAAAATATTTTTAAGCATTTAAATACAGTACAGCCCCGATTATCCGCGGAATTGGGTGGCAAGGGCACCTCGGATAACAAAAATCCCGGATAACCTTTAAAAAACTGAAAATGGGGTGCAAACACAAAAAAAAAGAAAATTCAACATAAAAACTATGTTTTAATGTACAAAAAACATAATAAAACGTTTAAAATTCATACGTATGCACAGTACGTCAGAAACCTTTGCTTTACGGCTAAATCACTAAAATAAAGAACAGTAAACAAGAAACAATGCCGTACAATACTGCACAAAAAGAGGTGAGTTACATCTTAAAAAAAAAAAAAAAAAAAATCAGTCACTTGTTTTTTGCTTCTTGCTTTGGAAACACCTTTTCTTTATTCTAAATTGTAAACTATTATTTTTCTTTTAGTATAGATTACTTTTTATCTCAAAAATGAAGTTATTTTTGATATGCTCTCCTGGAATTTATCATAACAGGCTTATTTATTTGTAAAATATTTTAATTGCTGTGTTTACGTTTGGTTAATAAAATCAAGAAAAGACATCAAGACTTTATATCTGATATTTCAAACATGGCCACGGATACATGAAACGGATATATGAAACGAATTTATAAAACGGATATATGAATCGACTAATTAAACAACTGATTGTGTTTCAAGCGATTTCTCCTAAAATATGGAATACTTTGCGATGAAGTTAACACCAAAAATCAGCATTGATCCGCAGATATCAAAACTGGTACTAGAATTTTTAAATTCAAATTAGTTTTCGAAATATTAATTTTTTTTAATTTTATATACATTTTTCTAATGATGGCAATTCAAATTTTAATCAAACAGATATTTTTTTTTTTCATATTTCAGAAAATGTTGACATGGTAACCCGGCTATTGTTGTTTATTTCATAATAAATGTTTATTTAATTGTATTTCTTTTTTTAATTTTATAAATTATTTTGTTCTATAATTATTAATTATTTTTTTATATTTTCTTTAGAAAATAATAGAAAATAATTAAAAAATACGGTACTACTTAGTTATTTCGCCAAATTATATAAATCGCCAAATTATACAAATCGACAGAATTTTTATTTTAAATAACGAAAGAACAAATAAATTAGTATAACATTAATAAATATACAAATAAAAATCACTTGATGAGGTAAACACGTGTAACTTGCTTAAAGTCAAGTGAATGTGATATTTACGATCAACCATTATTGGCATTTAATCTTATAGTTTGGCTATATATTTTTGGTAGACGGGATAACTAAGTAATACCAAAAATGCATATGTAACTGGTTTTAAAAACGAGGTTTTCGCCAAATTTTCGTAAAAAAAAAAAAAAAAAAAAAAAAAAAAAAAAAAAAAAAAAAAAAAACACGTCAAACCTGCTGTGCGTACACGACATCTGGCCAAATATTACCACTCGAAAAAAAATGCTAACTGGGGAGTTGAGAAAAAGCTATTGGCGAGATTTGCATCCGGCTAGCGTAACAATACCGAGAATGCTTTGCAACCATGGCAAATTTTTGTAGTTTTATTCGAAAAAAAAATTTGATTTTTTAATCAAAATGGAAAACTTGCGGTCCCATATTGGCGCGATTCTTTTCAAACGCCAATGTCATATACGGAACGGGCACTTAACTGGCGCCAAAGTATCGTTATTTTGCTTGATACGGTAAACCGGATGTTATTGTTTATGCTGTTGATGCCTTCCCCAAATTGGCGTCGTTAAAATATCGCGCCAATATGGACGTCTATATATCTGTGGATATATATATCTGTCCAAAATTTCATATGAACGGCGAATGGATCAGATCGTATTTGTTTATGGCAGTTGATGACTTGAACTATTATAATATACATGAAATGATGGCGATAGAATAATATTTGGCGACTTATCACCTGTGCCTGGCAAACATTACAGTACCAAAATGGCACTTAGAGTATAAAAAGCGAAGTGGCCCGCCTGGAACTGTTGATGATAGTCACATGATTTAGGCTATTGTTATAGAGATTGTTTTAAAATACCGGGAGACAAAGACTCTGTATACTTAATTTATTTTATTTTAGCTTCTTTTCAAATTTTTAACTGATCCTCTTTAATCAAAAACGAAAACAACCATTGGATGTCTTAACAGCAACTGATTTGCCCTTAAATTTTTGCAATTAAAGGGAATTGAATGAAAACCCGTTTACAGGGAGATCTGCACAGCTTTTTTTCAGTATAATTCAATCTTCTCTAATATTTTTAAAACCCATCAGTTTAGCGTGTTTTTAGATTCTGCGGTGTCTGAACGGGTGTTGGCGAGCGTAGCTTGCAGGGGACAGAGCCCCCTAGTATATATATATACATATATATATATATATAAATATATATATATATGTATATATATATATATTATATATGTATATATATGTATATATATGTATATATATATGTATATATATACATATATATATATATATATACATATAAAACCGCAACGCGGATCATCCGCTCGCGGATAATCGGGGCTTTACTGTATAGGAAATTGTCGCTGTTTACCAACCAAAATGTTTAAAATGTATGTTATAATAAATTATCTCAATTAAAAGAAAATTTAGCAGTCTCTCTGCGTGCAACTCTTTATTTTAAATTATGGCTGTATTATATTTAAAATCTAATCTTTCAATTATTTTTTATTTTGCTGTTAAAGTACACCAAAAAGGTGGTAGTGTGGTTTTACACCAAAAATGGTAACAACTAAGTTGCCACTAAAAATGGTGTTTTTTTACACCAATTGATTGCTGCTGTTTAATTACACTAATTTACTGGTAGTGTTCTTTACACTACGTTTGATGGCAACTAGTCGCCACCCTTTTTGGTATAAAGTCACACCAATATTTTTTACAGTGTTTCTACATGCTCCTGCATGCCATGTAAGTTTTAAGTTTTTGAAAATAGATTACGTTGTTGAAAGAACGATGAATATATTAATAAATTTTGAAAAGATGGGTTTCACAAAAGTTTTAGCACTAGGACTCAGTTTAGATAGGGTCTAAAACCTGAGTTAAAAAAATAGAATATATACATATATAGAATAGATTTTAAGACAAGATTGAAAAAAACTGCAACTAAATGGATGCTTTCAAAAAAATTTATTAAGCTACTCCACTTATTTGGTGCAGACGTCATTAATTTATTTAGTTACAGTGAGGGGTACCACGACCACTTATCCAGCATTTTCGTCCGCTTTCTTCATATTGCATTTTCTCCTCAGCGACATTATTTTCCTCTAAATTTTCCGGAACTGATATTCTTGCAGTTTCAGCACCTTCTTCTGTTTCGTTCATGGAAAGAATTAAAAAGAAAATATTCATAACACTATTTACAGCAAAATGGATGTTACAAAATTTCATATACAAAGAGCTTCAAAATTATTTTATGTTGCATTAAAGATCTTTTTCACATATATTTTATGCTGTTCACTATAATTACTAGAGAAACTATATCGTATTAGAGAAAGTCGTCTAACTACTAGAAAAAATAATTTGTTTTCATATGTTAAAAATATCTTTTGCTGTTAATGCTCAGTAATCTAAGTACTTGACCAATAGATCGACGATTCACTCATCGACGATTACAGAAGATCTCAAAGTCGGTGCTAACATTTTCAGGATATTCACTTCCTTTATTAATAAAATCGCGCGAATTGTGTCCTGAAGTTAAGAAAACTCAATTTGATATATGAAATTTAAACTCAGAACTTAATGTGCTGTGATAAATAAAAAAAATTTAGTACTTACACATTTTTCGACTGAATAATGGGGACTGATCAGACAAGGAAGCTAGGTCTATATAGTATAAATCCCTCCCCAGTTCCTTTATTAATTTCTTTAAAAAATACAAAATTCATCTGGAGCTGGACCCGTCGGAAAACTCAACAGGTACGCGGTATAAAGAGACATAGTAAAATCAAGCTTCTTAAAATTGTGTAAGGTTCAAGTTTACAGCCGAAGACATACTTTCACTTGACACTGGGCAGTGAAAATGTTGTTTAATGAATGATCATTGCTTGTAGCCTGGAGCCGAGAGAGGTATATAATGAACATAAAGATATTTTTATATTTGTTAAAAAGGGCTGTACGGGAGACACTAGGGGGAGAAGAGTAGTGACGGATATGCCGACGAGTTGTTAGGGAGTATTTATAATAGAAGTGTAAAGCCGATGCGTCTGCGCCGCATTCACCTGAGTGGATGCGGACATTTTACAGTTAGTGCAGGTATGTATTTTAAACAGGTATGTCAAGTATGGACCATGTCCTATTAAGAAATCAGTAGCTGAAGCAGCCAGATACACCGTATTAGCAATGACGGGGAGGGGGTATTTACGCATCACTTTCACATAACTTTTTTGTGTTGAGATCGGATAAAAGTATTACTAAAAAATTCCAGTTTCAAAATAGTTCTTGCTATAGCAGAATAGATCTCATCCCCTTTGTATGAATATCTGCTTCTAAGAACTTAGACAATGGCAAAGAAGATTTGTATTTTATTACTGTAAAAATATGAGCTCTTTTAAAATATAAATTGCAGTCGTCTGTTAATGTAAGGTACTTTTAGCAGTCGTTTGATATTAGGACACATACCTAGCCTCAATCTAATTTAAGATACGACATTTTCTAAACTATCATAAATTGCGATATATCTTTCAATGTACAGGGTCATCGAAAACTAATGCCACGATTTAAAAAATATATAACATCGAAACCTATTATGTTAAATGAGTAATTCTTTCACTACACGATAACTGGTGAACTCAAGTTCGGTTTTAGTTCACCAGAATTCGCTTGCGTGTCTGTGTTATGCGCGGATAAGTTGCGCAGTCTTCATGGTCAGCCGACGCGCCAGACTGCAGCAGCTCATTACGATGTTGATAGTGCAACAAAAAGCACAGAGCGTGATTTGCGTGATTTGTTATGTGGAATCAGTCAATGGTCAGTGAGCGGCAGTCAACGTCGTAATGAGCAGCTGCAGTCTGGCGCGTCGGCTGACCTTGACGACTGCGCAACTAATCCGCGCATAACACAGACACGCAAACGAATTCTGTTGAACTAAAACCAAACTTTCGTTCACCAGTTATTGTGCAGTGAAAGAATTGCTCATTTAACATAAAAGGTTTCGATGTTATGATTTTTTTTTAAATCTAGGCATTATTTTTCGATGACACTTTATTTTCATTTATAACAGTTCCATTATTCTGCACATTCCATATTCCACATATTAGCAGTTTATACACGCTTCCTTTAGAATAGATTTTATTGTTTATCGAGATTTTTGTCATATAGACCTTATGGTAAATATTGTGTTATAAAATTAGTGTGCTCTGCATCTCACAACATGCAAAAGAGGTAAAGAAAAATATTACATATCAACAACCAACTAGGCAATATTACTCCAATCAGCAGAAACTTAAAACGCCTGAGGTAGAACAAAAATTAAATTTTTGTTATCTGAAACTTTGTTATGCATAACTTATGCATTGTTATGGAGGTTTTAGAAGAACTACATGGGGGAACCTGTAATACGGATAGTGTCAAAAATACCCTACAACACCACGCAAGAGATAAACCCATTTTTAAGAAAAGCATAGAAAATTCTGGATGTTGAAAGACTAGACTACTCAATATCAACAAAAACATACATTAATAAAAAGACAAGATTAATTTTGCTAGGTATAAAATTAAATATTTTTTTCTATTGAAAGATAAATTTAAATTATGAGAGTTTTTTAGGGAGGGGGCTGCTTATTAAAAGACATCCGGGATTTAAAAAAAAAAAAAACATTTATTCTAAATGTTACATGGATCATTAAGCTAGAAGCACACAATTTCAAAATCATTTACATTGCCATGCACGTTTCTGAGCAATTTATTTAAGGTAAAAAATGTACAAATTTTGATATATAAGTTACCGTGAAAGACCGAAATTTGGAGAACGTCGATTTTCACCGATGAATGTCAACATTCACATACTTGCTTGATGTATGTCCGAAATATTGGCTAAATATTCCTATTCCTCACTTACACCGGTAAATGTCGACATTCACCATGCACTAATGGTGAATGTTGAATATGCCGAAGATTTACATTTCCTTCTCCTTATTTCCGGTGCGATAAATCGTCACAAAGGTGACGTAACTTTTTCGCCTCTCTTGCTGAGAGGAGAGACCAATCACGGGGAGGAGAGGGGTTCATCACTCTGTAGAAGAGATTTCATTGCGGCACTAACCAAAGAGAATTTAAATACAATGGATTTGGTGACAGACTGTCGCTTCTCAGTTGACCTCGGTGTCTCTTTTCGATCCTCACCAGAGTACGCATGTGCTTGTCGACATCCACCGGTGATGGTCCGAATGTACAAGAATACAATCAAATATTCGGTCTTTCACCGACGTATTTGTTATGTGTTCACATTCAACGGTGTAAGTCAACATTCTCAAATTTTGGTCATTCACGGCAACATGTATACTATATATACATAATTCGTTTAACGTCCTTATTCGAAAAATTATTCCAGAACAAATTTTATGATAGAATTTGCAAATCATTTTCTTGTTCATTAGCATGCTAGTCCTGTAGATGAAATCAGGAAAATATCTCATGTGGGTTTATGATTGTAATGTGTTTTGGACTAAACCCAGTTATTAGGTAGATTTCGTAAGAAATACTACCTATTGCAGACGTTACCATGGTGCGACTTTTTAAAAATTCCTTCATAACTTTTCATTACATGACCCCAGGAACCCAAAACCACCCCCACCTAAAAAGTTTATATGTATATATATATATATATATATATATGTATGTATGTACTAAATTTTGTCCGCACGATAAAAGTCGCAATTATGCGCGGAACGTCTTCAAACTCGCCAACAACTTTAAGATGGCTAATTTCTCGGCGGGGATTGAAAATGAGCAAAATCGGTCCAAGGGAATGGTATTTGGGAATGTTAAAAATTTTGAATACCGTCTTAACATGATTCTGATAAAACAAGCTTTTAGACAACAATGGCAGAAAAAAATAAATATTTTTCGTTATAGCTGTTGCCAACAATTAAAAAAAAGCAATAAAATTCTCACCACAACAATTGCTTTTCTAATGCAATGTTTTCACGTGTAAAATTAAATTAGATAAACAGTTTGACGAATTTAAAACAAATTGAATATTACGTCATATGTTTTCTAGAGCAAGATTTCTGCATGGAAATTCAAAATGAAATAAATAGTTTGACGAATTGAAAACAAATTGAATATTACGTCATAAGTTTTCCAGAGCAAGATTTCTGCATGAAAATTCAAAATGAAATAAATAGTTTGACGAATTAAAACAACAACAAAAAAAAAATCCCTGCCGGCTCGGGCCTACAGGCGGAGGTAGATTTCGAAGTCAAGTACTAAATTCACCAACAAAACTTAAATCAAGATTAGAGATAAACCCACTTCCTTCACTAAGAATGATCTTTAGGGAGCTAAACATTTTGTGAAAATTCTAATATACACGAATACACACACGCATGCATATGAACTAGGTTTTAAAATGTCTAAAGCAAATTAAGAGAACCTCAAAGTGTTAAAATATGTTAATATTTCCATAGTCGGGTTTTTATCATGTTTTAATACGTTTCTTCAAGCTCAAATGACGTTACCTATTCACCTGCTGAGATCCATTATTTCCAATATGACGCAATATGTTTGTTTTTTTAATTCGTCCAACTATTTATTTCATTTTGAGTTTTCATGCAGAAGAATTGCTCTAGAAAACTTATGACGTAATATTCAATTTTTTTTAAATTCCTCAAACTGTTTATTTAATTTAATTTTTCGCGTGAAATCTTGCAATAGAAAAAGCAATTGTTGTGCTGAGAATTTTATTGTTTTTTTTATTGTTGGCAACTGCTATAATGAAAAATATTTAT